>OY728121.1:1937232928-1938482928 GCA_963277665.1 Viscum album | reverse complement strand
GGGGGCTGTTCAGGGGTTTGGGGTGGCTGTCCAAGGGGGGTAAGGGGTGTCCAGGGGGTGGGGGTGTCCGGGGGGATGGGGGTGTCTGGGGGGTGGGGGGGAGGGGTGGGGGGTGGGGGGGGGCTGTCTAGAGTGGGGGGGGGGGGTGTCCATGGTGGTGTCTAGGGGGGTGGTGTGGTGTCCAGGGGGTAGGGGGATTTCTAGGGGGTGGGGGTGTCCAGGGGGTGGGGTGGTGTCCAGGGGGGTGGGGGGTCCAGGAGGTTGGGGGGCTATCCAAGGGGGGTGGGGTGGTGTCCAGGGGGTGGGGGTGGCTGTCCATGGGGGTGGGGGTGTCCATGGGGGGTGGGGGGTGTCCAGGTGGTGGGGTGGTGTCTAGGAGGGGTGGGGGGCAGTCCAGGGGGTTGGGGGGGGGGGGAGTCCAAGGGGTGGAGGGGGGGGGGTGGGAGTCTAGGGGTTGAGGGGGCTTTCCAGGGGGTGGGGGTGTCCAGGGGGGTGGGGGTGTCCAAGGGGGTGGGGGTGTCCAGGGGGTGTGGTGGTATCCAGGGGGTAGGGTCTAGGGGTGGGGGGGGGGTCCAGGAGGTTGGGGGGTTGTCCAAGGGGGTGGGTTGGTGTCCAGGGGGGTGTGGGTGGATATCCATGGGGGTGGGGGTGTCCAGGGGGGTGGGGGGGGGGGGGGTGTCCAGGTGGTGGGGTGGGGTTTAGGAGGGGGGGTGTCCAGGGTGGTGGGTGGGGGGCTATCCATGGGGGTGTCCAGGGGGTGGGGTGGTGTCCAGGGGGTTGGGGGGCTTTCCAGGGGGTGGGGGGTGTCCAGGGGTGGGGGGTGTCCAGGGGGTGAGGTGGTGTCCAAGGGGGGTGGGTGATAACTAGGGGGTTAGGGGGGGGGGGTTCCAAGGGGGGTGGGGTGGTGTCTAGGGGGTGGGGGTGGCTGTTCTTGGGGTGGGGGTGTCCAAGGGGGGGGGGGTCCAGGTGGTGGGGTGGTGTCTAGGAGGGGTGGGGGCGTCCAAGGGGTGGGGGGACGTACAGGGGGTTGGGGGTTGTCCAGGGGGTGGGGGGATATCTAGGGTTATGGTGGGGGGATGTACATGGGGTTGTTTAGGGGGGTGGGGGTGGGGGGTGTCCAGTAGGGGGGTGGTGTTCAGAGGGGGTGGGGTGGTGTCCAGGGGGTGGGGGGGATTTAATGGTTTTAATGGAATGAATTTCATTGATTTTAAGATCATTGGTATTTTTAAAATGGGTTTGGAATAGTGTTTATTTCAATATTAAGTGTTTCTTTAGGAAAAAATGAATGATTTTGGTGTTTATGGTAGGAAGGGGGATTTCCGTACGTCAGTTGTTGTTTTCGCTTAAAATTCTGTCTATTTTAAACAAAAGAGAGACACTTTGAGTGATACCAGTCACACTGTGCCTCATATTGAGGTGGGGTTGACTCGTACACGTCACAAATGACCCATGGATTGTTCTTCTAAAGCATCAACACAATCCGAATGCATTTGGTCAGTTTTCCGTACGTCAGTTGTTGTTTTCACTTAAAATTATGTCCATTTTAAACAAAAGAGAGACACTTTGAGTGATAATAGCCACACCGTGCCTCAAATTTAGGTGGATTTGACTCATAAACATAAAAAATGACCCATGGATCATTCTCCTAAAGTATCAACACAATCCAAATGTGTTTGGTTAGTTTTCCATACGTCAGTTGTTGCTTTCACTTAAAATTTTGTCCATTTTAAACAAAAGAGAAACACTTTGAATGATAACGGCCACACCGTGCCTAGGATTGAGGTTAGGTTGACTCTTACACGTCAAAAATTACCCATGTATCTTTATAATAAAGTATGAACACAACCTGAATGCGTTTGGTCAGTTTTCTAAACGTCAGTTGTTGTTTTCACTTAAAATTATGTCCATTTTAAACAAAAGAGAGACACTTTGAGTGATACCGGCCACAACATGCCTCTTATTGAGTTGGGGTTGACTTTTAAATGTCAAAAATGACCCATGGATCATTCTCCTAAGGTATCAACACAATCTGAATTCATTTGTTCGGTTTTCCATACGTTTGTTGTTGTTTTCACTTAAAATTCTGTCCATTTAAAAAAAGAGTGACACTTTGAGTGATACCGGCCACACCGTACCTATGATTGAGGTAGGATTGACTCTTAAATGTCACAAATAACCCATGTATCTTTATACTAAATTATCAACACAATCCTAATTCTTTTGGTTGGTTTTCCGTACGTCAGTTGTTGTTTTCACTTAAAATTTTGTCCATTTTAAACAAAAGAGAGACACTTTGAGTGGTATCGGCCACACCGTACCTCAGATTGTGGAGGGGTTGACTCTTAAATGTCAAAAATGACCCATGGATCGTTCTACTAAAGTATCAACACAATCTGAATGCATTTGATAAGTTTTCCATACGTCAGTTGTTGCTTTCACTTAAAATTTTGTCCATTTTAAACATAAGAGAGACACTTTGAGTGATAATGGCCACACTGTTCCTCGGATTGAGGTGGAGTTGACTCTTAAACGTCAAAAATGACCCATAGACCATTTTAATAAAGTATAAACATAATCTGAATGCGTTCAGTCGGTTTTCCGTATGTCAGTTGTTGTTTTCACTTAAAATTCAGTCCATTTTAAACAAAAGAGAGACACTTTGAGTGATACCAGCCACACCGTGCATTGTATTGAGGCTGGGTTGTCCTTTAAATGTCAAAAATTACCCATGGATCATTATAATAAATTATCAATACAATATGAATGTGTTTGGTTGGTTTTCCGTACATCAATTGTTGTTTTCACTTAAAATTCTGTCCATTTTAAACAAAACAGTGGCACTTTGAGTGATACTGACCACACCGTGCCTAATATTGAGGTGGGGTTGACTTTTACATGTCACAGATGACCCATGAATCATTCTCCTAATGTATCAACACAATCCAAATGCATTTGGTTGGTTTTCTATATGTCATTTGTTGTTTTCACTTAAAATTCTGTCCATTTTAAAAAAAAGAGAGACACTTTGAGTGATACCGGACACACCGTACATTAGATTGAGGTGTGGTTGACTCATACATGTCAAAAATGACCCATGGATCTTTATCCTAAAGTATCAACATAATCTTAATGATTTTTGTCAGTTTTATGTACATCAGTTGTTGTTTTCACTTAAAATTCTGTCAATTTTAAACAAAAGAGTGACACTTTGAGTGATACCGGCCACACCATGCCTCATATTGAGATGGAGTTGACTCGTACATGTCACAAATGACCCATGTATCGTTCTAATAAAGTATCAACACAATTAAAATTCATTTGTTCAGATATGAAGGTATTTTGGAGATTTTACTATTTTTTCTTATCCAAAGCCCAAAGAAAAGTGGTTCATCATTCTTGCATGTTTCTAGTGCATTTAATATATTAAAATTGAAAAATGACTCATTGGAGAAAGGATGTTTTATTTAATAATAATTAAAATTTTCCTACGAACATTTACATACAACAATGTTTCATCTTTTGATCTCCTTAACCTCTCTCAAAAATGGCCACCAATTGTACACGTCCCCAAGTCAGATCTTTATGCTATTTGTGTACAATCTTCCATCAGGTATGCGACCCACTCATTTCTAAACAAATCTATATCATATTGTGAATATGAGGATTTTTTATAGTCAGAGTAGTACTGAGAAATATATAAATAAATAATTAATAAATAATTTAAATTGAATAGTAGTTGTTTTTGAAAATACCTCTTTAGGGATGCTAGTTTTTCGATGGAAAACAATATCTCTCATAAATTTACAAACATAATAACTTCAATCATTATCGTTTGTTTGTTTTGGACACTAAAAAAAACTTTGATCATTAGGAGAATAAGTAACTTGTTTTGATATGTGTTTGGATGGTGAAATTTTATTATGTATACCCTAATACCGGTCCAGACGTAGTATTTGCTCGCCTCCTTATGCTTATCCCCTATCCTCATTCCTTGTTTTATATGATATTGATACACCACCCTATCATAACATAATCCTCAATAAAAGATAATATAAATTATATAACTTGATTTTTAGACCTAAAACGTAGGATATAGTGTCTTACAGATTCACAAACTCCATCATGTGTGGTCGGTTTGTTGTATATCCTTGCATTGAATCCAGAAAATAAATCTTTGGAGTATCCAAGTTCACCGCAATTAGCATCCAATGTTGCCTAAAAACACAAAAAGGAATAATTAATAAAAGAAGTGAAAATATAATTGATATTCTTTAATCGTAGAGTTTTACCCCTACATGGTTGGTATTAGGAAGAGTCTGTCATCTGTAATCTTTCTTTCAAATGTTTTCAACAAGCCTTTCACTATTTCATCCTTTTTTGATTGCTCTAATTTCGTTAGTTGTGTTGATGTGGTATGAGGACTAACGAGTCCGAATTTTGGTTCATGGGAAAATCCCTTCAACTGTTTTTCATATATATGCCTGCCAATAATATAAAATGCATTTAGTCATAATTATCACATTATATCAGCTTTTAGAAAATCAATTCATGAAAACATATCTCATATATAAATTTACAACTGCGATGCCTAGCCAACCATATTCAAGGATATAATTTACATTTTCAGAAGCAATGAAATATTGAATTTCCTCTCCGTATATATTCTTTTCAAAAACAACTATATGAATACCACCATTTTTTATCTTTGTATCCACATGAGTCTTCAATGCTAGTAAATGTGGATAGAGAACATGTGGTGTTATTGTGCTTTCAGTAGATCTTTGGGATCAGTTGGTCAATTCTTTAGATGCTTTTGAGCCCACGTTTCTTGTCACCCCTTCCCTTTCTCCATATATAATAGCATTCATTAGTTCAGACCTTTTTTTCATTAATTGTTAAAGGTTTAGAGAACACAATAAAATCATTTTTCCGTACTTCAGTTGTTGTTTTCACTTAAAATTATGTCCATTTTAAACAAAAGAGAGACACTTTGAGTGATATCGGCCACACCGTGCCTCATATTGAGGTGTGTTTGACTCATAAACATAAAAAATTACCCATGGATCTTTCTCCTAAATTATCAACACAATACAAATGCATTTGGTTAGTTTTCCATACGTCAGTTGTTGCTTTCACTTAAAATTCTGTCCATTTTAAACAAAAGAGAAACACTTTGAATGATAACGGCCACACCGTGCCTCAGATTGAGGCAAGGTTGACTCTTACATGTTACAAATGACCCATGTATCATTCTACTAAATTATCAACACAATCTGAATGCGTTTGGTCAGTTTTATGTACGTCAGTTGTTGTTTTCACTTAAAATTATGTCCATTTTAAACAAAAGAGAGAAACTTTGAGTGATACTGGCCAAAACGTGCCTAATATTGAGTCGGGGTTAACTTGTACATGTCAAAAATGACCCATGGATCATTATCCTAAAGTATAAACACAATCTGAATGCATTTGGTCAGTTTTCCATACGTCAGTTGTGGTTTTCACTTAAAATTCTGTCCATTCAAAAAAAAGAGTGACACTTTGAGTGATACCGGCCACACCATACCTCTTATTGATGAAGTATTGACTCTTACATGTCACAAATGTTCCATGTAACTTTATAATAAAGTATCAACACAATCCGAATTCTTTTGGTTGGTTTTCCATACGTTAGTTGTTGTTTTCACTTAAAATTTTGTCCATTTTAAACAAAAGAGAAACACTTTGAGTGATACTGGCCACACTGTACCTCGTATTGAGGCTAGGTTGACTCTTAAATGTAAAAAATGACCCATGGATCATTCTCTTAAAGTATCAGCACAATCTGAATGCATTTGGTCAGTTTTCCATACGTCATTTGTTGTTTTCACTTAAAATTTTGTCCATTTTAAACATAAGAGAGACACTTTGAGTGATAATGGCCACACCATTCCTCGGATTCATGTGGGGTTGAATCTTACACGTCAAAAATGACCCATGGACCATTTTACTAAAGTATCAACATAATCCGAATGTGTTTGGTCAGTTTTCCGTATGTCAGTTGTTGTTTTCACTTAAAATTCTGTCCATTTTAAACAAAAGAGAGACACTTTGAGTGATACCGGACACACCATGACTTTTATTGAGGCGGGATTGAATTTTACACATCACACATGACCCATGGATCGTTATAATAAATTATCAACACAATATGAATGTGTTTGGTAGGTTTTTCGTACATCAATTGTTGTTTTCACTTAAAATTCTGTCCATTTTAAACAAAAGAGTGACACTTTGAGTGATAATGACCACACTGTGCCTCATATTGAGGTGGGGTTGACTTTTACATGTCACAGATGACCCATGAATCATTATCCTAAAGTATCAACACAATCCAAATGTGTTTGGTCAGTTTTCCAAATGTCATTTGTTGTTTTCACTTAAAATTCTGTCCATTTTAAACAAAAGAGAGACACTTTGAGTGATACCGGCCAAACTGTGCCTCAGATTTAGGTGGGGTTGACTCATACACATCACAAATGACCCATGGATCTTTATCCTAAAGTATCAACATAATATTAATGCTTTTGGTCGGTTTTCCATATGTCAGTTGTTGTTTTCACTTAAAATTCTGTCCACTTTAAACAAAAGAGTGACACTTTGAGTGATACCGGCCACACCGTGCCTCATATTGAGGTGGGGTTGACTCATACATGTCAAAAATGACCCATGTATCGTTCTCATAAATTATCAACACAATTCAAATGCATTTGGTCAGATATGAAGGTATTTTGGAGATTTTACTATTTTTTCTTATCCAAAGCCCAAAGAAAAGTGGTTCATCATTCTTGCATGTTGCTGGTGCATTTCATCTATTAAAATTGAAAAATGACTCATTGGAGAAAGGATGTTTTATTTAATAACAATTAAAATTTTCTTACGAACATTTACATACAACAATGTTTCATCTTTTGATCTCCTTAACCCCTCTCAAAAATGGCCACCAATTGTACACATACCCAAGTCAGATCTTCATGCTATTTGTGTACAATATTCCATCAGATATGTGGCCCACTCATTTCTAAACAAATCTATATCATCTTGTGAATATGAGTAATTTCGATAGTCAGAGTAGTACTACGAAATATATAAATAAATTATTAGTAAATAATTTAAATGTAATAGTAGTTGTTTTTGAAAATACCTCTTTAGGGATGCTAGTTTGTTGATGGAAGACAATATCTCTCATAAATTTACAAACATAATAACTGAAATCATTATCGTTTGTTTGTTTTGGACACTGCAAAAAACTTTGATCATTAGGAGAATAAGTAACTTGTTTTGATATGTGTTTGTATGGTGAAATTTTATTATATATACCCTAATACCGGTCTAGACGTAGTATTTTCTCACCTCCTTATGCTTATCCCCTATCCTCATTCCTTGTTTTATATGATATTGATACACCACCCTATCATAACAGAATCCTTAGTAAAATATAATATAAATTATATAACTTGATGTTTAGACCTAAAACATAGGATGTAGTGTCTTACAGATTCACAAACTCTATCATGTGTGGTCAGTTTGTTGGATATCCTTTCATTGAATCCAGAAAATAAATCTTTGGAGTATCCAAGTTCACCAAAATTAGCAGACAATGTTTCCTAAAAACACAAAAAGGAATAAGTAATAAAAGAAGTGAAAATATAATTGATATTCTTTAATCTTAGAGTTTTACCCCTGCATTGTTGGTATTAGGAAGAGTCTGTCATCCGTAATCTTACTTTCAAATGTTTTCAACAAGCCTTTCACTATTTCATCCTTTTTTGATGGCTCTAATTTTGTTAGTTATGTTAATGTGGTATGAGGACTAACGAGTCCGAATTTTGGCTCATGGGAAAATCCCTTCAACTATTTTTCATATACACGCCTGCTAATAATATAAAATGCATTTAGTCATAATTAGCACATTATATCAGTTTTTAGAAAATCAATTCAGGAAAACATACCTCATATATAAATTTATAACTACAATTCCTAGCCAACCATATTCGAGGATATCATTTTCATTCTCAGAATCAATGAAATATTTAATTTCCTCTCCGTATATATTCTTTTCAAAAACAACTATATGAATAACACCATTTTTTATCTTCGTATCCACATGAGTTTTCAATGCTAGTAAATGTGGATAGAGAACAGGTGGTGTTATTGTTCTTTTAGTAGATATTTGGGATTGGTTGGTCGATTCTTTAGATGCTTTTGAGCCCACGTTTCTTGTCATCCCTTCCCTTTCTCCTTCTATAATAACATTCATTGGTTCAGACCTTTTTTTCATTAATTGTTAAAAGTTTAGCTTGAAAAAAATGGAAATAAATACCTCCTTTTCCACATATACTCTTTCAAGTTGTGACATCCATGCAATGAATGTACCAATATCCTTTTCAACCATATGAATATCATCGCCATCAAGTGGAATAGGTAGATCTGCATTTGGCTCATGAGCTACAGTAATCATCACTTTCATATGATCTTTTGGAAGTGGTCTATTATGCAGCTTTTCCTCTAGGATGTTGCACACCGTAGCCCTCACTAAAAGGTGATAGGTGGGTGTTAACCGATATAAATCACAGTCATTATCACCCTGTATAAGATCAGTATAGGAAAAATATTAGTGTTTTTCTGATTCACATTTCATGGGAACAATTATTATAATATTGATTACCACAACTAAGATAGCTCTTTGAGGGGAATAAATCGCCTCAAAGCTGGTGGGGGGTGGGGTGGGATCTTCATGTGCTGGTTGTTCCTGAGTTGTGTCTTCTCCTTTCTTCCCACCCATAAAAGTTGCTAGAAACTCTCCCTTCCATTGAAATCATTCTTCAAGAGTTTCTAGTCTTTCACTCATTCGTTTCATTTCTTCATCTCTGTCATCTTTTTGTTTTTTTTTCTCAAAATATACTCAAGGTGTCACCCCAAATCCTGCACCTCTAACACGACCATATTGTTCTGGTCCCTTCAAAGTCGTCGATAATAGGTCTACATCCGCTACAAGAGTAGCTGATTCCTATGACTGTCGGATATAGGAAAATAAGTAATTATTATTATGTAATAGCAATTTAAAACAAATTTTTTTATCATGTCATACTTACACATATTTCCCACACTTTTTGTGTATTTTCATCTACTATCTTCCCTTCCTTATTCACACGTGCTTCCTTCCATAGCACATGAAATGGGATGGAAGTGTCTTTGGCTTTATACTCATCAATCTACATATAAATATAGAAAGATAATTATGATGTTGTTTCTTGGAACCTAACAATATTACTATAAATTTAAAATACGTACCATTTTATTTTTTAGTGAAGCATACCCCATCCTTTCTTTATGACAGGGGTATGTCAATTTTGATTCATTTTACTTATTTTTAGTACTGAGTTGCTGTTTCATAAATGAAATATTGATAATCAAAGTGATGAATACATATATCCTCAAACAACGTATTATCATCCACAATGTACCTGAAACTTCTCATCCCCACGGTAGCCAATAAATACATCCCATACTTCTTGGGATATCAGGTGAGTGTAGATAAGGGGTGGGTGTGGGTTTATTTTACCTTTGGAATCTTTCAGGTGACATTTTGTTAGAATAGTGCGAAAACCTTGATGAATCCTTCCTACAAGCCTTAGTACATAATTTTTTGTGGATCATCTACTATAAATGTACTCTACAAGAGATTGAGAATAGTAATAAAATGTTTCATTATTTTATTTTCTAGTAGATTAAAGAAATAATATCAAAAAGTTACCGTAATTTCTTCTCAAATCACATCCTTCAGTCCACACACAATATGGTGCCATGAATCTATGTCAATCAGCGCGCGTTTCCAAGTGAAAATTCAAATGTAACTACTAAACATAGCCTTTTTGGGATTCACATGTTAGCCTCATGCATTCCATCTGACATCAAATTTGATTCCTTTGATTTTTTCCTTAAGAACTTTGGAAAACACCGTCAAACTATGATGCACCTGTGTTTTTTGTGATTTCGGTCCTTCATCCCTGACCATTTCATAGATATCAACATCATTAATATGTTCATTTGAAATGGTAGCAATGGCATGTGATGATGGTTGTTGAACCTCAATACTAGGAGAAACAATAGCTTCAGAAACTTGCTGTTGCTCTGCACTGTGAGCAGCAGCAACTGCTGCTTCTTGAGAGACTTATTCAGCCTCGAGGTTAGGAGAACCCAAACGTGTAGAAGTCATTATCTGCAAAAGTAGTTGAAAAATTAATTTATATTACATAACCTAGGTTTATCCAAAATTACTATGGAATATCATAGGTTTTGTTACCCAAATTAACATAAGAAATAGAAAATTAAGGTTAGTGAACATAAATTCTATCATGAACATCTAAAGTATATGCAATAACTCTCCCTCACCTTCCTTAAACTCGTACTTAGAACCGCACTTAAAACCTCTATGATATCCTATTGCTTGGAATACACCTTTTCATTTCACACTAGTTCACAAAAAACAAGGATTTCTATGACACATTAGCACCTAAAAAGGTCCTCAAACACACAATTAAAAGGAACCCATCCACAACACCTATATAGTTACCACTTTAGGATTCACTAACTTGACCACATGTTTTTTGGATCGCCTATCAAGAACACATCTCGATGGGGGAATTGTTCATCTTCCTTGCAAGTCCAAATTCATACCAAAAATCACTAACATGGGGCTCTACCAACACCTACCATATACTTAGAAAATAATTGAAAAAATTAGGAAAAATAGTTTCTTGTACCTATTTATAATAGTATTACAAGAAAAGTATAACGAACATAGATCGTACCTCCAAACACTCCCGGAGCCTCCTGGTAAAAAGACTCTTGTGAATACAACTATACAAGATTCTAACCACTAACTTCCCAATATCGGAGTGGTCTACTTAGGGGTTGTATTAGTAGAATCAAACCAAAGTTCCATCCACCTCATGCTTCTCCCCAATCTCCTCCAGCACTTTAGTGTTGTACATACCTCCTTTCTCCAGTTCCTTCCTCTTCCTAGGCTATTCATCAACTGCCTCTTTGACTGTAGCATGAATGTTAAGAAAAACCAATGTGATATGTCTATACCCATCACAATCATATTAAATTACTTGGAGTAATGGGCTATCCTTGAGGTACCTATGAATTACAGTGCCTCCTGAGATGAGACTTGCATCACACACCTACTGTGGGTGGGTGATGCTAACCCTACATCCCAAAAGATCACTACCTTAAAAGATTATGATATGAAATCAAACCATAGGCATAATCATAAAACACTAATATAGAAATCCAAAGATTAGTATTACATGTTGAATTCCCCCAGACCACTAGAGGTCGGTATATTAATTGAACAACATAAATTAATGGATTTAATAAAAAGAGATGAAATACAATCCAACCAAAAAATGAAAAATAATGTATGAACTACATAGAATGAGGGGACATATGTTAATTCACCATTGGTATACACCTCAGTCTGTGTATCCCAAACTAATCTCTACCTTATCCTAGTACACCAAGGACTCTCTGAAATTTTCCATCATCTGTATAAGACATGACATGTATGGAAAGATCCCTTGTAGGGATGAGTATTAAAATACCCAATAGGAAACCCAAAAAAACACCATACATAAAGCATCGAGAGTATTCATGTCACTAAACACAGGTATTCCAAAAAATATATGAGACATAATGATAACCAAGGATATCCCAAATATACTCATAAAAGACTCTGAGTCAAAAAATGTCTCAACCACTTCTAGTTGTAAATCCACTCAGGGTTTCAAGGTAACACTCCTCCGAGAGGAAATGCTACCCAAGCTATAATTCCAATAACAAAACTCATCCTAGAGGTCACACTCATCCGATCTAGCCAAGAAGAATCACATATAAAACTAAGAGTGTTCACTCTAGATATACACTCCATCAGACTAATACCCCATCAGAAATATCAGCTCATGATATAAATATAGGGGGTCAACGCAAAAGGCTTGATGGGGTGATACTAGAGTCTACTACAATAATCCTCCAAGATAGGGGATAAACACTTGTGTAAGTGTTGGTCATTCCAATTCAACAAACCCAACATAGGGAAAACACATTATAAATAAGGTTTTCTTCAGGCCTCTCAAAGGGATACAAGCTCCAGGTCACTGAGTGACCTGTGGTCCATTGATCAGGATCATATTCCATACTAACCCCCATAAAAGTGAACTGAGACCACTCACTATAGAATAAGTATATTGAAAACTGAGAGGGTTCATCCGAGATACATGGTCCATCGAACTAATACACCATCTGAAATATCAGATCTCTATACAAAGAGAGGGGGTTAATTCCTAAGGCTTTCTGGGGGACAATAGACCCTACTTGAAACATCCTCCAATATAGGGGATCAATGCCCATATAAGTGTTGGTGATTCCAATTCTACAAACCCAATATAGGGACAACATGAATGAAATGAGGATCACTCTGGTTCCCTTGAATTTATACATGTTCCAAGTCACTGAGGGGTATGAGTTCCAATGAACGGGACTTAATTCAATAATAACCCTCATATAAGTGGACTAAGACAACTCAATCAAGAATAATTGAACTCACCAAAACTACCCTGATCATTAAGAAGATATATATGGGCCAACATCCTTGGACGAGGTCATGAAGCTACATCAAGCCCTCATAGAAATGGACCAAGGGAACATAAATCACCAATACTAGTCCATGGAAGCTCAAAAATCTTACAAAAACTTGAAATAAATGGAAATAGAGCTTAAAAATATCCTCAAAGGAGGTACATGATGAGTCACTAGGGGTATAAGGTGTGTCTAAAAAATACTAGCACTTCCCATGTCTCATTTTCACATAGAGTGATCCGTGATTCCAACTATGGAATGTGAAATGGCCATTCACCAATTATTCATTGAATAATTGTCCAAATGAGAATTAAAACGATGAACACATGTAGATAAAGGAGATAAATTACCAAAAATAAACCGAAAAGGAGAAGTGGGAGACTTACTTAGAGTAGATCGCACCCGCGATGGAGGGAGAGAATAAGTGTCGAGTGGTCAGGGATCCTTCTACACTACATCGAGAGGGGAAGGCATGACCGCCAGAGGGGGAGGTTCACAGAAGGAGCCAGCAACTGTTGAGAAATGGAGGAGTAGGGTTCGCGGGGAGTAGGGTATAACAGATAGGAGGAGAAGTAGGGTTTGTAGGGAGGAGGATCCATGGAAGGGGTTCAAGGGGGAGAATAAGGAGTAGAGCTAGCGGCGGAGTAGGGCTAGCGATGGAGGTCTGACAAAGAGAAGATCGGGGGGGGGGGGAGTTTTTGTAGGGGTACAGTACTGTGAGAGCTTAAGGGCGCAATAAACAGAGGATACTATGCATTTGATTTTATAAAATATGGGACTATGGTTTTATCAGCGCTAAAAATTTAGCGCTGATAAAGGGTTCCTTTATCATCTCTAGAAGAGAACTGATAAAGAGAGCATTTATCAGTGCTTTTAATTAGTACTGATAAATATTTACCTTTATCAGTGATTTTTTCTTAGCGCTGATAAAATGTGGCACTTCCCTTTCCCGTTTTTTTAGTAGAGACCCTTCATAGACATATCATACATAAACCCTTTCTTCATACCCTAGGGAAATGAAACTTAATGGTGAGATATGATGCTCATTAAGGGTAAACAAGGGAGATATCAATGATCACATAAGAATGACATGAGAATAAGGGTATGAGAAATTTAAAACCATACCCAAGATATCAAAGATCATAGCCTTAATTAATGGTATAAATCATATTAATTCATAAGACATGAATCATAAAAAAATGAAAAAACATGATCCATGAGATCATAACATAGGCATAAGAAATGGATTTTTGGCATACACATAAGAATAAAAAATCATTTCCTTAGTAGTCAAGGATCATTTACAAGGATATCATAGTGGAATGAGTTCACTCCTCAAACCATCATAGTATTGAAGGTTCACTCCCAATACTATCATAGGGGACAAAGTCCCTTACTGAACTGGGTTCACACCACATTCCAGTCCCATTTATCTCATTAGATATCAATATTTACCCAATGGAATGGAGGGATATACAGATCCCACTCATCACATAATGAAAATCATATATATGTAAGCCATAAGATCATAAAAAATTTATCATATCAGAACCCATAGAAATTAAATGGGTTTCGTAATCATTTCATTATAGTATAAACCATGGAAAAGAAACGAGTTTCATAAAAATTTCATCATTTCATCATAACATAACCCATATAAAATGAATGAGTTTCATAAACACATTATCATCATAAAAAACTATCTATAGAAAGAATTAGGATATCGTAATTGGATCATATCCCTAGTAAAACATAAGAAACACCAAAAGTTGTCATTGATTAATAAAAAATACATAAAAAGATCATTAAAACATTCTTGAGGAAAATATACTTTCTATTTTGAAATCACTTATCTAAAATCTGAAAATTTCACAAATATTAATGAAAACATTTTCTTTTAAAATAACCTTGTAATTTTTTAAAGGAATCTTTAAATAATTTGGTGATCATGTTTATGATAAATACTGTTCATGTCATACATGTTAAAATAATGATTCCTTTCACATTTTTTGTAAAAATTCAAAAGTACATTATTCGGTAAATGAAAAGAAGATTCATTTTAAAACATTTTTTAAAAATTCAACCATGGGTAAAAATGAATTTAAACTATCATATTATAATATTAAAAACATTCTTGAAAACATTTTTAGAAAACATGGATATGGAAGAAAAAAGGTTTTCGACCGAAGGGAGAAATAAAGTTGGTTTTCTTTAAATTTTTTTTTGGAATATTGAGTACATAAAGAGAGGAAAATGAAAGGAAAATATGTAATTTCTATAAATAACCATAGTATAATAAAATTCATGAGTTTATTTATAGGTAGATCATAATATTTCATTATTGGAAACATAATCATAAACAATCCTCATAAACAATGAGATTGTAACATAAACATTTTACCACTTTGGTAAATTTTGAATCATAAGCCCCATGAAAGAAATAAACTTATATGGATATTCATATCCCAGAATTTTCATTATAATATTCATAAAATAAATTCATGGGTATTATATACACCACACAAAATAAACAAGTGGTGAATATGGCATGCGTCCCATAAAAATAAAAGCGAGACACAAATTCCTTACATACTTTGTTAACTTTTGAATCATAAGCCCCATGAAAGAATAATTTTAAATTAATATTTAAGTATAATTATAGTAAATAAATTAATGACATAAAATTCCAAATTTTATGTATATACACCTTATAAAATAGGATAGGTGAATAACATAACATATGTCCCAAAGAAGACAAATTGAGACAAAAATCCCTTACCTTAAGTCTCAAATTTCTTCATACACGTTCAAAAATCCTTTATAATAAATATAGGTATATTATAAATTTATTACAATAACATTATCATATATATCATAACATATATTATTTACTTATACCATTTTATCATCCATTCATTAACAATTCTTTGTAAAAATCACTGTTTCTGGTAATAAATGCTTTGTTTTTCATGTATGTTTTTGTTTGGTAGCTTTGGTACTTATAATTTTATTATGGTTAAATAAAATAAATAATGTTAATAATTATATAAATACTATATATACTCATTATATACATGTTTATATTGATCTGTAAAATTTATAGATAAGAAAATGAATGACATCGTTCATGGAGATGGTAGGTCGTACGTACACATGAATGTTGTTTCCATTTTCTCAATGGATGGAACGAAAGAAAGTTAAATATTAATTAAAATATGTAGAATAATTTTTATATCATATATATCATATATATTCATTAAATATATCCTTATTACTATCCATTTTAAAATAAAATGAATAACATATCACATTACTTTATGGAGGTGGTAGTCCACACATACGCACGAGCGACGTTATCATTTTTTCATCAAATTAGAAGGTAAGATGGTAGATGTGATATTATAATTACATAAGTATAATTATTTCATAAATATAATATATATAATTTTAATCCATCCTTGATAGGTGGTGATGGAAAACAAATTACATTGGTTTGGGAGGCGGTAGTCCACCGTAAACACGATCGACAGTTTTGTTTACCATTTGATGAAAGAGGAGATGTATGTTGGTAATGACAAAAAAATAATAACTTATTAGTATTTGGTATATAATTATGTTTTTATATCATCATATTTTAATAATATTTGAAAGATAATAAATAAAATAAAAACTCTCGGTTAAGAGAAATATCTCTTTTTCGGACAACCTCCTTTGGTTAGCACCAAAAACCTTATTAGGAGGGTTTAATAATAAAAATAAGGACTATAGGATGTGGGTATAGAATAAATTAAGGTATTTGGGTAGTTATTGGACAAAACAAAATTCTTTTTAAGTGAAAATAGTAGAGGATATGGGGTTCCCTTTTATAAATGGGGGAGAAGACACACTTGGATTTTTTGAAAATAAAAAGTTATACCCATGTTTTCAATATGAAAAAAGGATAAAAAATGGATAATTATAAAACCTTAAATGAAATAAGGTTGAAATATGTACATAAAATAATAATTTTAAAAGTTTATATTCCATTTTAAATATTATATTTTTTAGTTTAACCCCTTGGTAACCCCATTTTAACCTTAACTTTGGTAATTATTTTTTACTATTTTTACTTTTCATTATGAACAAAAATTAAGTTGAAATTATTATATAATATTAATTATAGTTATTAAAAATATTTTTTACATTTTTCAAAATTAAATTCACAGAATTTTTAAAATTTAATTTAAAATTAAACCCGCTGACGGGATTGATTCCAAAGAGAAAAATTTCATAATTATAAAAAGATTTTATATCAAAATTAAACATGAAATTGTTTAAAATGACCTTAATTGAATTAATAATAATATAATTTAACTAATTTTACTTTTAAAACCATTTTCAAACAAAGTGTAACTTTATAAATTATTTAAATAAAAAGGCAGTTTTCAATAAAAATCATTATTTTTCACTATCTATTGAAAAATTAATATTTTCAGAAAATTATCAAAAATTAACCCTAAGATAAATTTTCCATGTTGATTAAAAAATGATGTTTATTTTTTCAAATAAATTTTCTAAAAGTGTAAAAAAATTAATTTTATTATTTTTTCACAAAAATAAATGAAAAACATTTTTGAGAAAAAATGTATCTTCAAAGTATATAAAGACTTTACCAAAAATTAAGTACTTATTTATCAATATATTTTATTTATATAAAACCATTATATTTAATTTTAAAAATATATTTATTACTAATCATACCACCAACTTTAACGGATAGGTTATAATGGTCATGTTTAAATAATAATATTAACAGTATATTATGGTTCGTTAAAACTTAGTTTTTCATGTAACATAAGCTATAGAATAAATTAAATTTATTTTGAAAAAAATATTTCATGAAATATTGTGGTGTTAAATTCTACCATAATTAAAATTAATTTCACCCTCAAAATTATACCACTCTAATACAAACAACTAAGGATATCTCTGGCTCATCATATCCTCTGGTTCTAATGTGCTTCCTCTAGTTTCACCATAAAACCTTAACCAGGTGAGTGGTCTTTCTTCATAGAAATTTCTCTATATGATAAATAATCACCATAGGTTATTCTTTATAAGAAATATTATGATTTAGTGGTACAACTTCTAAGTTCATTATATGTGAAGGACCAGGTATGTACTTCCCCAAGAGAGATACATGGAACACATTGTGGACTTGAGAGAGGTTTAGTGGAAACACTAAGTGATAAGTCATTGTCCCTAATTGATAAAAAAATATTTAATGGGGGAATATACCTAGGGCCCAAATTTAATTTATTATTGAATATAATAAACTTATTACATGGATAAATTTATAGAAAAAACTTCGCACCAACTTCAAACTCCAGATTATGCTGACGATTGTCAGCATAACTTTTCTATCGACTTTGTGATGACCTTATGTGTTACTTAATGAATATAACCTTACCTATAATTTATTAAACTAGATATGGTCCCAATAACCCTCTTTATCTAACTTCATCCCAACATGTTTGAGTTCTACTCTTATTTCTATAAATGTATTCATAAAGATCCATCTGAATGATTGAGTGAAAGCTATTGTTGTAAGAAAAATCAACTAGAGGGAGTTTTTGATCCCAAACACCATTTAAATCCATATAAAAAGATCTCAATATATACTATAGGGTTTAAATTATTCTTCTAGACTAATCATCTATCTAAGGATGATACACTGTGCTGAAACTCAATTATGTATCAAGAGCTTGCTGAAGGCTTCACATAACTTTGAGGTAAACCTTATATCTCGATCAAATACAATAGAATGTGGAACTTCATACAACCTTACCACTTTCTTAATGTATATATTGGAAATATGATCCAAATATAAATCTTCTCTGATAGTAATGAATTTCATTAACTTTTTAAGGAAATCGACTACAACCCATATAACATTGTTCCCTTTAGACATTTTGGGGAGTCCAACATCAAAATCTATGGTGATGTTTTCTCATTTCCATTATGATATGGATAATGGTTGTAACATACCCTTAAAATTTTGTATCTCATCCTTTACTTACTAACATACCAAGAACCAATACACAAACTATTTAATATATCTTTTTACCCCATCCCATCAAAAATAATTTTTTAGATATCAATAAATATTTTTACATCTAGGATGGATAAAGAATAAAGAATTATGAGCTTCCTCTAATAGCTCATACAAATTTAGTATGGATAAAACACATATACGGTTCCTAAAACTTATCATTCCATTATAATTAAGGTTAGACTCAGTAACATTTCTCATCTTATTCTATATCTCTATGTCTTCATTTTGCACCTCTTTAATCTTTACTTGGATTAATGGTTGAACACTTATTTGAGAAAGATAAGATTTCACCCCTTCCTTCACAATTTCCAAATCAATCCTTTAAAAATACATAAATATTTGATATTTTCAATCCTCATCATAGATAATCTAGTATAATACTTTTGACTCAAATCACCAACCACCTTGTTTACTTTCCTAATGTGGTAATTTATTGAGAAATCATAATATTTAATTATCTCCAACCATATTATCTAGAACATGTTAAACTCTTTCTATGTGAATATATAATTTAAACTCTTCTAATAAATATATACAATACCTTTCTCCACAAATATAATTCCTCCATATATTTAATGCAAAAATTACTGCAACAAACTCCAAATCATGAGTTGGGTAATTTTTATCATGAACCTTCAATTTTCATGAGACATAAGTTATCACCATATCATTATGCATGAGGACCCATCACAACCCCTTCTTCAATTCATCACTATAGATTAAAAACCCTTCTCTAATGTAGGATAGTTTAATTACAGGTTCATTGACTAACCTTCTCTTTAGTTCATTGAAATTATATTCATATTCATCAGTATAAAGGAACTTGGATCCCTTTCGAGTTAACTTGGTGAGTATATTGGATAGCTGTGAGAAATTTTCCACAAAGTTTAAATAATATCCAGACAAACCAAGAAAACTAGGGATCTTGGTCACCTTGGTTGGTCTAGTCCAACATTCAATAGCCCTCATCTTTTATGGATCCACCGATGTACCCTCTCTTGAGATTATATGACCCAAAAATGAAAATTTTTATAGAAAAAATTCACACTTCGTAAATTTTACATATAGTTTCTCCTTCCTTAGGATCTTAAGAAAAAATTTCAAGTGATCTTCATGCTCTTCCTTTCACTTAAAAAAAAATAATATCATCTATAAATACTATTAAAAACCGATCAAGGAAATCTTTAAAGACTTTATTAATTAAATCCATGATGATAGCAGGGACATTAGTAAGACCAAATGAAATCAATATATATTCACAGTGCCCATACCTTATACAGAATGTTTTCTTGGATATATAATACTTCTTAAACCTCAATATATGATATCTAGAACAAAGGTAAATCTTAAAAAAGTATTTATCTCAACACAGTTGGTCAAACAAATCATCAATATGGGGTTGATGATATTTTTTCTTGATTTTGATCTTGTTCTATTCCCAATAATCAATGCAGAGTCTCATCGATCCATATTTCTTCTTAACAAAAAGTACAGGTTCACCCCAAGGTGTCACACTTATCAAAATATTTCCCTTTTCAATATTCATCTAGATTTTCTTCTTTAATTCTTGAAACCCAATCAGGGATATTCTATAAGGAGTCTTCGAAATAGGTGTAACACTAGGTATGGGTTCTATTGAGAAATTAACTTCTTGATCTAGTAGAAGACTAGGTAACTCTTCCAAAAATATATAAAAAAATTCCCATACAATAGAAATATCATCGATGTTGAGTTTATCCCAAATTATCTGATTTAAACAAACATTTTGGATAGGAATCAAGACCCATACAATAGATATGATCCCCATTGGAAGTTTATATTTATCATCACACCAATAGATGATCATAGATTGGTTTATAATATCAAACATGACTTAAATTCCTTGATAGTTGATGTGGTATTTATTTAGAGAAATTAAATCCATGCCTAAGATAATATCAAATTCAACTAGAGGGAGAATAACAATATTTGAAGGAAGTATATTCCCACAAAATTCAACTGGAGAAGAATTATAGGCTTGAGATGTGATCATCATGCCATTAGATGTTTTAATTTATAATTTAACATTTAATCATTAGGGTGGAATTTTATATCCTTATAAAATTATTTATATATAAAAGAGTGGGTGGATCTAGAATCAAATATGACATTAGCATCTCTAGAGTGGATGGTAAGTGTACTTTTTACCATGTCGTTATCATAACCCTCATAAGAAATAGTGATCGTTTGAGATTTACCTTTGTTTCTTATCTTAAGAGGTTTCTAACATTTATAATCATCATTAACCTATATATTTGAGCACTAGTTATCATAATTACCATACTCCTTAAATTTGAAACACTGGGGTGTGGGTGGTGCATTACATAGATCTTTCTCTCTATTCATATAATTAGTTATCTTTTTTTCACCACTTATGCATTTGATTTCCCAATGACCTTCATTTCCAAAATTAAAATATTTACTAGTCCCCTTAAGACAATGTACACCATGTTTCCTTTAACACATTGAGCATAAGGGAAGGTTCATCTTCTTCTCTCCATGGTTTTTATAATTTCCTTTAAATCCCATCTTTCTTTTCTTGTAAAAACCATGAGATTGATGGTTAAGTCCAATATCAATTTCCACCTTGATATCACATAAAATGATTTCTTTATATCCACTAAAGTTCCTTATGGATAATTCCCTTTAGAGACTTGTTATTAAGCCACTGAATAATCGATCAACCTTACTTTTAGGTTGGATGATAATACCAGAAGCATAACTTGAAGGTCTTGTGAAATTTTCCTCATAGGTATTAAGGGATTCATCATCCTTTTACTTAATCTCAATGAATTACTTCTACATTTTTTTTATAAAGAATATGAGGAAAGTACATATTGAGAAATAATTTCTTAATTTCATCCCATTCCATGGAGTAAATTTCTTCTTATTGCATCATATTCTTGATAATATTCCACCACTGATCTTCTTCTTCTTTTTACAAATGATAGACAAACAAAATGAATTTTTCATATTTAAAACACTATAAAATGGAAAATATCTTTTTAGTGGTACTAATCCATTATTAAGAAAATAGTGGATCAACAAACCCACTAAAATAAGGTGGATGTTGCCTTATAAAGTACTCAATAAAACATTGTTCCCTCTTTTTCTCATTTGGAAGCTCAGTGTGATTCATATCTTGAGAATGTTATGTGAGAATAACAATGAGATTTTTTATTCTATCTTACATAAAAATTAGTTTCTTAGGATGAAAATAATTTCATTGTCCATTTAAATCACCATTAACATGATTCCTTATGTTTCAACCATTGACTAAAAACAAAAAGCATAGTGTAATCAACATTAATCATATTGGAAAACCACATAATCATAAAAAATCAATTATAGGATTTCTAAATCATGACACCTTGTTTTCAATCTATGACACCTTAGGTTTTACCTACGTCATTCATGAGCATTATCTATTCAAATCCATCATGATGGTTCACAAACATTTTTTGAATTTCCAAACATATTCCCTGAGAGTGTCAAAGTAGGTGTGTATCAAGGTCTGTTATCAGGCACTGGGTGATGATCAAGTTAAATCCCAATGCACCATTTTTGGATTTATTACCCCTATGTACAACTTATTGGTTTCTAGAGTAGTGGAATCATGTAGTGGTGGGTGATATATTAAAACTTATTTTAATAATCGTTTCCTGAAACTAAGAGGGAGGATCTTGCACGTCAAATTTATAATTAATTTATTTAATATTTTAAGAAATAAATACCTAGTATTAGGAACTTTCTTCATTGATAAATGTTGATTATCTAAAAATTTCCTTTAAAATTTCCTTAATTGTGCTGTGAGGATCCAAGGATAGAATCCCTCTAGCGATGATCCACATGTGCTCCTATGATCTCCAAGAAACACCACTCAATATCCGGGTGAAATCATGGCGAGTCAAATGTCCTATGTTTTTCGTTATTGATCTCTCGTTATTTGATCTTAAATAAATATCTCTTACGCTTCTCATTATTAAGAGGTATAGAGAATGGGGATTTGAGATAGAATTCACTGTGCACAAAAATTCTCTATTCTCAAGTTTGGATGTAAAACACAATAGACTTTTCTGTCTATTTATAGAGTTTGGATTTAAGTTAAAATATTATTTAATTTCATGTTGGCCATTAAATAAAATTTATTACCTTCAATAAACCCCATGAAACATAATAATAATAATATTATTTTGTGGTGTACCAACTTTCACAAATTGATAAATAACATTTATCATCTTATAAATAATTATTTTATCACTGGGCGTGGTCTTGGTTGATTCAAACTCCTCGGTATTTATTGAATATATAAATAAATATTTTTTTCATAAATAAATATTTCATTCCCATACCGATGAATAAATATTTATTAAATATTCAACAATATAAAAAATATATTTTTATTCACATGTCAGTGAATAAATATTTATTTAATTTATGCAATCAATATAACTTAAATAAAATTATTCCTCGGTCTTGAGAATAATATTTATTCCATTAATTAATTTTAAATAGAATTTAATCAAGATCAACAAAAACACTTGGCGTGTAACCCTCTAGGATTATTTATCATTAGCATTAGGTGGGTTTTCCTAAAGTCCAAGATTACTGCCTAATAATGGGTTAAGGCACCCAAGAGAAAGAAACTGATGTCACAACAATGAAAACAACATACAAATGCTCACTGTGTAATATAATCCCTTTTTTACAATATCTTATCAAGAAGGTTGCATGAAAGTGTCATCAACCTATTTAATCATTACGTATTTCTTTGATTATCTGAAATAAACACGTCGTTACACCATGGTAATGGAATTCAATACAATAGTTATATTCCAATAAAGGGCTAAGATATTAGCTTATATAAATATGGAAGGGAAAAATCCTTCCTCAACTTATCCATTAATGGAATGTTAATCATGATTCACCCAATGTAACCTAATTCCCGCCAACATATGATATGACAGTTTTGGTAAAAAAATAAAAGTGTGTGATTCATGAAATACATTAATGACAATATTATAGTATAAGGACCATTACACATGCTCACAGATAGGAATATCTGATGACACCAAAACTTGTGAAATTCCTACTGGCGGCTCTATTCTCATAATATCCTATCTTTGAGATTAAGAAATGTGAAATTCATGAATAGAGGCCTCATCTTATAATGATCACTCTCACTTGATGGTATAAATATTATGTGTCTCATCAAAGTACGTTATCTAACCAAAGAACTATATTAAGAATATTGTCATAGCATTTCAAGGTTATCATCACAGTGGGGAACTACTATGACCTTATCAATGAGAGAAATACTCTAGGACATTATTATATTAAATCCTTGAAGAAACAATGAAAAATATGTGTTAAGAAATTAATTTAATATTCAGTACATCAAATATACATGTATACAAGGTATACTCAGTTGGTATTAGGACACAAACTCTAACAAACTCCCACTTGGACTAGAACCAACTGCCTATGACTTTCATTTTCCTAGATCTCACATGATAATCACGTTTCTTTAAAGTTAAAGATTTATTCAAGGGGTCCACCACGTTGTCTTATATAGAAATACTACTCACTAAAACCTCACATCTCTAATAAAAATCCCTCAAGAGATGATACTTATGAAGTATGCGCTTCGTCTGTTGATGTGAACTTAGAACTTTTTTGAGATTCATCACTGTAGTATTATAACAATAGAGTGTGATAAGATATTTACTTCTAGGTACCACGTCAAGCTCTTAGAAAAATTTTCACATCCATAATTCTTCCTTAACTACCTCAGAAGCCTTAATATACTCAGAATCTTCTATAGAATCTACAACCACAACCTACTTTGAGATCTTCCAGGTCAAAACACATCCATTAAAAGTGAATATGTATCCCATTTGTGAAATCTTGTCATCTTGATCTGTTTTGAAACTATCATCTATATATCATATGATTACCAGTTCCTCATATCCACCATAGATCAGGAACATATCCTTAGTATGCATTAGATACTTAAGGATATTTTTGACTGTCATCCAATGACAGTCACCTAGATCAGTTTGATATCTTCCTACCACACTCAATGTGTAGGAAACATCTATCCTAATACATAGAATAATATACATGACTGACCTAATCGCTGGCATGTATGTAATCCTTGAAATTATTTTTCTTTCCTCACATGTTTGAGGATACATTTTCCTGGAAAGATGAATGCCATGTAATGCTAACAATAATCCCTTATTTTATTGTTCTATACTGAATCTATTCAGTATCTTGTCAATGTATGTGATTTGACTTAGTTTGAGTAGTCTCTTGGATCTATCACAATGGATCTTGATACAAAAAATATATGATGCTTCATCCAAGTCCTTTATGGAGAAGCATTTATTCAAACATTTCTTAATAGACTGTAAGACTGGTATTTTGTTTCCTATGAGTAATATTTCATCAACATATACTATTAAGAAAATAACTACACTCCCACTAAATTGTTTGTAGAAAAAATGATCACACTCATTCCTTATGAAACCAAATTCTGTTATGAATTCATCAAAACAAAATGTTCTATTACTAATATGATTTATTTAATCCATAAATGGATTTTTGAAATTTTCATATCTTATTAGCATCCTTTGGAGTCACAAAACCTTTGGGTGCATCATATAGACATCTTCTTGAAGGTTTATATTAAAGAAGGCTCTTTTGGAATCCATTTTTCCAAATCTCATAGTCATGTTAAGATGCAATGGAAAGTAGAATTATGACAGATTTTAGCATTTTAACTAGTGAAAAATTTTCATCATAGTCAACGCCTTGATGCTATTTAAACCCTTTTGAAACAAGTCAATCCTTTCAGGTACTAACTTATCCTTCCATGTCTAGTTTATTCTTGAATATTCATTTGAAAACAATGGGATTTATATCTACTAGAGGGTCTACCAAAATCCATAATTGGTTTTGGTATATGGAATCCATTTCAGAATTCATGGATTCCTTTCACTTGGAGACATATGTTCCACTTACTACTTCCTTATAGGTTAGAGGTTCATTATTATCAATTAATAATGAGTCACCATCACTAGTGACTAGAAAACCATAATTTTCAGGTTCTCTAACCTCTCTTGTACTCCTATGCGGTACTTGTGTCTACAGAATAGTTTCATCTTCCATGGGGATTTGTAGAATCAGTTCCTGTACCAACTCTTGTATACCTTGAGCCTAAACTTCATCAAAATCTATCTCTATCCCACAATATATTTTAGATATATGACCCCTCTCAAGTAATATAGTGTGTCTTTTCACTATAAAATTTTTGTCTGAGGGGTCATATAGGTAATATCCCCTTGTTTCCTTGGGGTATCCTATAAAGGTAAACTTTGTGCCTTGGGGTGAATGTTTGTTACATGAAGAAGCCTTAAGAAATGCTATGCTTCCCCACACATGTAAATTAAATAACATGATTTTCCTTAAACTCTAAAATTCATATGGAATACCATTTATTTATTTATTTGGTACTTGTTTTAGTATATGTGTTGTTTTTGTAATGCGTATCCCCAAAAAGATAATGGAAGACTCACACGACTCATCATTGATCTCACCATGTCCAAGAAGGTGCAGTTTCTCCTTTAACTTACACCATTCCATTGTGGTGTATAAGGATGAGTGATTTTTAATAAGATATAAAACTCCCATAAGTAATTAATGATTTCTTGATTAAGATATTGTCCACCACGGTCTGTGTAGAGTTTCTTAATCTTCTTAACAAGATGGTTCTTAACTTCATTCTTGTATTTGTTGAGTTTAACAAATGAATCCGACTTATACCTCATTAACTAGACATATCCATATCTACTAAAATCATCAGTAATAGTTATGAATTATGAGTACCCACCCCTTACTTCAATAGTAAATGGTCCACACACATCGGTATGAACTAATTCAATAAGATATTTATCCCTTTAAACTTTCCCACTAAATGGGGATTTGATCATTTTTACTTGTAAACATTCATTACATACACCAAGTGGTTTTAGTTCAAAATAATATAAATATCCATCTTGAAGTAATTTATTTAAGCAATTTTTGTTTACATGACCTAGCTGGTGATACTAAAGTTGGGTGTGGTATGATTCATGTGAAGTAACATCATTATCAATTTTTATTATTTGGTTAATGTAATCCAACGCATAAAGACCATTATTTAAATGTGTCTTATCATAAAAAATGATATCTATATAAAATAAGAAACATTTATTCCCAAATTTGAAAATAAATCCATCCATATCAAGTATGGATATTGAAATATATTTTTTGGTAATAGATGGAACATAATGACAACCTTTCAAAACAAAGATCATTATAGTTAGCAATGTGAGGTGGTAGTCCCTGATAGCTATAACAATAATTTTATCTTTGTTGGATGATTGTAGGTCTACCTCCCCTCAGTTAATCTTTTTGAATCTAGCTGGTTCCTGTATTTGAATACATATGTGAGCACCAAAATATATATCTAATACCCAATTTTTTTAAATAGATAAATTTCTCTCGATAAAAAATTCACCTGAAGCTTATCCTTTCTTATTTATCTAGGTGCATTTCTTCTTACAGTGGCCCTTCTTTCCACATGTGAAACAAAAAACATCATGTTCCTTTACTTTCCCCTTGATCTTCTTTTTCTTGGAGGGGAATGAAGAAGCTTTGAGCTTAAATCTATTTACTTTCTATTTCCATTTGTTCACCATAAGGAATAAATTATTTTCACGCTTTGTATTCTTATCTACTTGGAGAAGAATATTGATAAGATCTGTCCTAGATTTCTCAATGTTGTTCATATTAAAATTCATAAAAAAACTGGAGAAGCACTGAGGGAGTGATTACAGAATGAGGTCAGTGCCCAATTCTTTAGGTATTTTAAACCCTATAATCTCTAGGAACTCAATGTAGCCAATTATCTAGACTAGGTTAGGTCCATCTAGGGAACGCTCTCCAAGATTTCTCCGAAAGTGCACCTTGTAAATCTCAAACTATTCCTGTTTAGTTATCTCTAGGTAAAGACAATGGAGGTTATCAAGCATTCTATATACATATATGTTTTTTTGAGAATTCATGAGTTCAATATTCATTTAAGAAAGCATAAAACATTGAACGTCAACTATGTCACTCACATGTTTTTTCACAAATAAGGAACTCTTCATCACTCACCACCTTAATAGGTGGATTAGCCATTGAAGATGGTAACAACCCAAAATTCTATCAATGGAAATTCCCTTATTTTAATTATTATATATAGTATAAATCAAATAAAATCACATAGAGAACACAATACAAACTTTATAATGAATAATTAATGAAATAAGAGGTATTTCTAGAAGTTAAGGAACTTATACCAATAGAATAGTAACTTAACCTTTGGAATAGTAATATGATAATTAGGAATAGTAATCCAGCCTATAGAATAGTAACCTCACCCATGAAAGTATAAATAAAATTTATGAATCTTATAAATGAAAACATGATATAATTATATCATAGTATAATTAAATAATTTTTTTAGAAATTATTAATTAAGTGTTGATATTTTTTAGAAAACACAAATGTTTATTTTCAATTTTATAATTAATATAATGATTTAAAAGAAAATTTATTTTCATAAAATTTATTCGTAAATTAATATTTTGTTGTCTTATGATTATAAGATAATTTTATGAGACCTTAATTATTTTTTTCAAAGTGTTATAAAATCAGTTATAATTTTAAAATTTTAATTTTCCAAGTAAATGATAATTTTAATTAAAAATTAAATTTATATTATTTAGAAAATTATTTTAATAAAATGGAGTTAATTTTTTAATTCTATATGTCAAAAAATGGTTTGGGATAATTTTGGGGATTTTTCTAAAATACTTAAATTTTTGGTGAATAGTAAAATATGTTAATTTACAATATATATACATTATAAGTTAAATGTGCTATAACTTGAGTCATTGCTAATGTAATAACCACAATATCAAACTACCCTTAATTATTTTAATATATCTACTGATAACACTCAAACTATTCATAGTCTTGAGGAAAAATAATAAACTAATGAATAAAATAATGAGAAAACACCCATATCCTTCCCTGTAAATACCACCCCTTCTCCTCAAACCTTTCAAGCTTTCATACCTATCCAAATTATACCCAATAATATTTCCAAGTCTCTCAAATATGTTCAAAATCCATTTTTATCATTAAAATACCAAACTCAAGTGCCTCAAGGAGGTTCTCAAGGAGAGGAATTCAAGAGGTAAAAACCTCTTTCCTATTCTTTTAATTTCTTTCCAATTTCCTTTCTTTTCTTATTATCTCCTCACCTCACCATATCCAAGAGTCATGGTAACTACATAATATCACATATAATGTAATTTTATTATGTTAATAGAATAATACATCATCATTTATTTCCCCTCTCCTTTTTTACTAAAAATGAAAACATCGTCTGTGATGTGTTGATTTATCGCATTTAAGGATGAAAAGTTTTCAATTTCAACTAAATCCTTAAATAATGGTCATAAAACCATTTTTATGGTTTAAAAATATTATAATATATGTATTAAATCCTATATAATTTTCTATAACTATTATATATACATAATATTAATTAATAGAATAAAACTAGTGTGTGATGATCAAAAAACCATCAAAATAATCTAAATGGTCATCACTAACATCTTGTCTAATAATACATCCTCACCAAAAATGACCAAATTAATTATATAACCGTTAAATATTACTTTTTTTCATTAATAACATATAACTTCAATTTTGGATAACCATTATCATTTTACATTTTTTATACATATGTATACAAGTAAACTGATTATGAAAACCAAGGAAACCAATGCTCCCGAATGATGAAATTGAATCTCATAACCCATAAAAAAGCCATAAATGAACAAAATAAAATTATAATAAATAAAATACATGTATAAAATATTTTTAATTAATTAATTAATTAATTTAATTTGGTTATCCATTACTTTATGTTCAAGTGTCGAACACTTTCAGACATAAGGTAAGGGATTCTTTCCGAACCTCCAATTTTCTTTTAGATTATGATTTCTCTCTTTAACATAATGTAATTCTTAATTATTCTTATGTACTCTTCCTATGTTATATATTTATGTTCCAAAAATATATTCCTATCCCAATTATTCTTTCTTTGATGGGGAAATACATGTTTTATAAGGTTCCCATCTCAATTATTCCTCATAAGAAAACCCTATTAAAGGGAGATTCCTGGTTTCTTTGTCACGACTCATCCCAGCGGGGCCCATGATATGACTCCCCAAGCCTTCCTCCAATAGGAAAAGGTCTAGTGACTAGCATCGAGTAGGCATATCAATAACATGGGAGTCATTTCCTTAGTACCCCCCCCCACACACACATCTCCAAACCCACAATGCTAAAAAGTAATAACCACTAAGAAAAAATGCATGAATACCACTATAACCCAACCAGAGTACAATAGTGAAAGTGATGAAAGTAAATAGGGTAAAAATATAATCCCACAAAAAAGAAAGTATGTAAATAAGTTCCTGAAACTCATCCATAGAAAACCACACCTAGTCCAACTTGAGGGCATGGTACTGGGGATAATTTCTAATGATATTAGAATACCATAGTTTGTTTGATCACACAAGGCTTCGTCTAGTACTATTCCTCCCTAGAATCTATCAAAAGGTCACTAATCTACAAAAAACATGACACGTGTGGGAAAAGTCCATGTTGGGGTGAGTATAACAATACTTAGTAAGATACCTTGAAACCACAAAGAAAAACACAAGGGAACTATACAGTCATCTCTACACTAGTATATGTCTACAAAATATAACAATAATATCTAGATATACTCAAACCATACCACAAAGTCTAGGGTAAGTCACAAATAATGCATACTGACACTAGGGATTCATCTCAAAGATTCAAAAAAGCACTCATATGAGAGAACACACTCGTGAGTCTGATAGCACTGATGACATCTGTCCGAGAAGTACTGTTCGTCGAAACCGTCATGGGAGAGATACGCTGAAAGATCTGAAGAGAGATATAATAAATCAAAGGAGGATCATATCTATGTCCATAGAGTGATACCAACAAATCCATATATATTGAACCACTAAGTATAATATCGATGCCCAGTGAAGTTGGTCACATCAATACCGAAGACTCTACCTAGGGAATGAAGAAGGAATAGAGTATCTACTCTAGGCCTCTCGGGGGATTCTGAAAACTCTATCTTGGAAGTCCTACTGAAGGGATCATACTCTTGTGAGTAGGAAATGATACCGAAAAAACTTCAGGGAAATTATAAAGGGAAAACCTTAATTAAACTCATCCAATATATGGTGGATGATGGAATCAATTCACGTAGAAAAGAGAGGGTGCATAGTGACTATTAGTCACACTCATTGTGTCCCTTGACCCCGAGTACTGCCCGTGTAAACAACCCGTTTCACTTGAAATATTAATGATCTAAGAACCATAATTAGTATCATAAGGTTTGTCTTGTCTCAAGGGTCCCAACACCGTTAATAGCGCATCAAACAAATGCTCTATTTGAAAGTTATGATCATTTTAGTAAAAAGATCCAACCTGGGTCCAATTCTGGACTGACCCGACCCGACCCGTCGACTGACCCAACCCGGTCCGGTCTTCTGGGCCCAGTCTAGCTCTATGGGCCCACTAGGATTCTTGGTGTGGCTTGGTTCCCCTGTTCCATCCCACATACACGTGGGTTGGCTCGTCCGTCGCACGTGGTCCGCCCCGGCTGCGTGCCCCTCTGGTCCCCGCAGTGCTACACCACGTCCCACATGGTTGGACCACCGTGTCTACACATGCCATGTGTGATCCTCCTATCTGTTTACTCACCACCTTTATGATACCATTCTTTATGGATGAGACGTGTCCCACATGGCGTCAGTACACCACGCCACCGTACGCCACCATGCACTGCCAATCGTCGACGCCTACACCTACTGTCAGTAACCTTGCTTCTTCGGGCCGCCAATCTTGCTATGGTGCTAATTTTTTTAAAATGAATCCATTTTTGAGATCCTTGGGCCACATTATACAATACTATGGGATCTGATTCATCTTTCTATCACTCTGGGGGTCCGATCACGTTTGGAGCCTCCTGACAAGTCGAGCCGCGACCACGAGGGTCCAATGGTGAAGAACACCAAGAACAAGGATAAAAAAATTACGAAGAACACCCTTATAAATGAACCTCATTATTTTTTCATGTCAGACTCAATCCATTCTTGTTATAATGATGAATGAAGAAACAAGAATAGATAACAGTGAACCCCAATGATTTCCAACAATTAAGTCCATCCTGCAAGAATGATCAAACTGCTGGTCAAATTATTGGTTGGTTGATCCACGTTCATCATTGGTTCTAGAAACAAGGAAATAAAATCAAAGAAAAATTCCCTACCTTGGGGTTGGATCATTTCCTGAAGAGGATTGATTGCTGTATCACTGTCATTGGAGAGATTTGTCAAAACAGCGTCTATCAATCTCTAATCTACAATCCCATCATCGTTTATCGAGAGATTTCTCCAAGGTTCTCTCTAGAGACTTAAGGTAATTCTAGGGTTATGATTATAACCCTGGATCCTTGTTTAAAATTCCAATATAAAAGAAATGTCATTGCGCTGAATACAAATATTTTTATTCCTGTTACGTCTGAAAATTGATTTTCACAGTTGGCCCGTGCCGACCAATGTTAGGCCTCACATAGGATAAAATCACTACTATGAATGTAATGATGCTCTTGGATTTTTTATCCAAGAAACTATTTATAAGTTATTCCACTTTTTCAGTAAAATCGCTCGTACATTCTACTTAAAGTTTAATATTTTTCAAACATTTATTATGGGAATACTAGGCTTCATAATCGCATGTCGTGTAAGTGCCTGGTCTCTAAATAATTCTATATAATATTTAAAATAATACACAAAAAAATTTGGGACATTACATTCTCCCCACCTTAGGGATTTACATCCCCAAAAAGACAAAACAAAAGGCTACTAAAAAATATGTGGATACTGTGCACAAATCTGAGCCTCCCGCTCCCACGTGCTCTCCTGGATATTCCTGTGCTACCACTAAACATACACCATGTGAATTTCTAGCCCACAAAGTATCCTCTCCTGCCGATCCTTGATCTTCACTGGGTACTCCGCAAAATTTGCATCATCCTCAATGTCCAGCTCACCCCAGTCGATGATGTGTGATGGGTCATGCACGTGCCTCCTCAGCTATGACACATGGAAGAAATCATGTACCTGATACAATTACGGGGGTAGATCTAGGAAGTATTCCACCTCTCCAACTCTATCTAGTATCTGGAAAGGGCCGATGAACCTTAGAGATAAATTGTCACCCCATCCAAATCTCCACAACCCACATTGAGGTGAGACCTGAAGGAACACATAGTCTCCCTCCTTGAACTCTAAATATCTCTATATTCTATTGGAATATGACTTATGATGGATCTACATAGTCTTCATTTACTCCTGGATGATCTGCACTTTCTCAGTAGTTTCTCTCACCAACTTCGAGCCCATGAGTGCTGGCTCTCCTGGGTCAGTCCAGTAAAGTGGTGACCTTCAGTTTTTCTCATACAAAGCCTCGAATGGTGCCATAACAATGGTAGAGTGGTAGTTATTATTGTATGAAAACTCCACCAGTGGTAGGTGATCCTCCCAACTATGAAAAAAGTCCAACATACAAGCCCACATCATGTCCTCCAGAACTTAAATGGTCCTCTCCATCTATCCATATTTCTGGGGATGAAATGTCTTGCTTAAGCATAACTGAGTCCCAAATGCCTCCTACAATCCATTCAATAATAGGGATGTGAAATGAGCATCACAATATGAAACAACCATTGATGTAACTCTATGAAGTAAAACTATCTCCTGCACATAGAGGCATCCTAAGCTCTCTACTAAACTCTACTCTCAGATAGGTAGGAAGTGGGATGACTAGGTGAGTCGATCAATGATCACCCAGATGGTATCGTATCCCTTATACATACATGGTAAACCCATCACAAATTCCATCGATATCCCATCCCACTTACATTACGTTACCTCAAGGGGTTGAACTAAACCTGTTGGAACCTAGTGCTTATCCTTCACCTACCGGAACGTAAGGCATAGAGAATCAAACTCTGCTATTGCCTTTATCATCCCTGACCACCAAAACTAACATCAGAGGTAATGGTACATATTTTCTACACCATGATGTACCGCCAAAGGGGATGTGTTAAACTCCTTCAAAACCTCCTCCCTCAACACCACTGGTACAACTGTGCATCATCTGAAAAGAATGAAATGCTCCCCACCTTTTTAATATCCATCAGAAGCATGCCCTATGGATAACTGAGCATGTATATTCTCATAGTCAGTATCCCTAAGCTGCGCCTCCCTATCTCGCTATAAGAGTGTAGGGGTAACAACCATCGAATTAAGGTAATCTCCCCCATATCCATCCATAAAGGATAAATGAAACAAGTCCAACTGCTCTAATGCCTCATCCAAAAACTACGAACTCGATCTTCTGCTGAGAGAATCTGCCACCATGTTCCCCTTCCTAGGAGTATAGACAATATAAAAGTCATAATCCTAGAGGAACTCTAGCCACCGAATCTGTCTAAAGTTCATATCCTTCTGAGAGAAGATATACTTGAGACTCTTGTGATAATAGTAGATTTTAAACTGCTCACCCATCATGTAGTTCCGTCACATATTCAATATAAAGGCTATCATTGCCAAATCAAGATCATGGGTCCTGTAGTTATGCTCATGTGGTCTCAACTAACATGAACCATAGGCAATAACTTCTTGCCTCTACATCAGAACATTACCAATACCAGTTCCTGATGCATCAAAAAACACTAAGTACTCAACACCCTCCTCTGAAAATATCAAGATCAAAGCACTCGTCAAAATATGTCTCAACTACTGAAAAGACTACTAGAACTTCTCTATTCACACGAAAGGATTCCCCTTTTGAGTCAGATATATCATGGGTGATGATATACTAGAGAAATCAGGTATGAATCTATGGTAATAACATGCCATCACAAGAAAGCTACACACCTCCATCACGCTCCTAGGTGGCTTCCATGCTAACATTTCCTTGACCATGACTGGGTCCACTGACACTCCATCTTATGAGATAACATATCCTAGAAAGTGGACTTCTTGAATTCAGAACTGGAACTTCGAGAGCTTCCCATAAATCTGGTGCTCTTAGAGTACATCCATAACCATCCTTAAGTGTCTCCCATGCTCCTCCTCATATTCTGAGTATACAAGGATATCATCAATGAAGGTTACCAAGAACCAGTCTCAGTATGGCTAGAAGATCTGGTTCATGAGTCCCATAAACACTACTAGGGAATTTTTAACGTCAAATGGTATCACCAAGTACTCATAGTGATCATAGTGGAATCTGAAATCCATCTTCTGTATATCCTCGTCCCATACTTGCAGCTGGTGATATACTGATCAAAGTTCAACCTTCAAGAACCATCATTCCCCTCTCAACTGATCAAAGAGGTCATTAATTCTCAATAGTGGATATTTTTTCTTCACGGTCACTTGGTTCAAGTTCTTATAATCCACACACAACCTCAAGATCCCATCTTCCTTTTTGAAAAAAAAACACTAGGGCCACCCAGGGTGAAACGCTGGGTATCATGAAGTCCTTCCTCTACAAATCCTCCAACCGTACCCTCAGCTCACGAAGATCTATGTGATCCATCTGATATACTGGTGAGGATATCAGTATCATACCATGGTGTAAGTTGATGCAGAAGTCTATCTCATGGTAGGGAGCTAATTCTGGAATATCTTTAGTAAAAATTTCTTCATACTCCTCCAATAATATTGGGAATTAGAAACTCATAACATTTTCTGCACCGAGGGTCAGGCTAGCCAAGTGATGAGTGATCGGTTGCACCCTCATATGCATGAGTCCATCCTATGCTGCATGGGTTTCCTTTTTACCAACAAAGGAAAACCTCATTCCATCACTATGGATACACTGCACCCTTCACATAAAACAATCAATCTGGGCATAGAATGAAGATAACCAATCCATACCAATAATGAATTCATAAGGCCGCAACGCTATCACCAAGAGGTTCCAATTGAAACTCTCACCTCCAAGGGTAAGGTCACACTATTGGAAAAGATGTGTGATCATCGACTCTCCTCCTGTAGGTGTCTCCAAGTGTAAGGATCGAGTCAATGGTTCTACTTGAATCTCAAGGTATCAAACAAGATATGTGTCAAGAAAGGAATGACTAGAAACTATGTCAATCAGTACTACAACTAAAGTATAAAAGATACAAATCATACCTCGAATCATCCCATGAGTCCCTGGGTCATAATACTCAACCGCATGCAGCTATCCTTGACCCTATCCTCAAGCTCCCTAAGCCTGATGCATCCCACCTAGGGGTGGTGGTGGTAGCAAGTCAAAACATCGACCACCTCCAACTACTCTCCCATATCCTCTGAAATATCTTTCACCTTATGGATCTACCTTCTCCTACCTATAACTCTACCTTGGTGGTCTATCCACTATCTCCATGTCAACAACACTATGGGTTGGAAAATATCGAGCAAGATATCCCCTGTCATCACATGAGTATAACCGCCTATCTCTAAGCTAATTGGATCCACCCAGTGAACCCAAAACTGTAGATCCTATATCCTAAGACCTACTCCTGAAATGTATCCCATGTTCAAATCCCTGAGACTGATATTGACTCCCTACTGTCGAGGTCTCTTCACCTACCTGTCCCCTGCTGACTCTCACCGGCTGTCTATGCTCATCCAAGAAGCTCTCCACCACCAAGGCCCACTCAAGCACCCCAACATAAGTAGGAATTCCCAAAGGGATAATACTAGATCATATATCTCTATGAAGACCCTGCTCGATGGTCCAAGCCTAGAAGTACTAATCCATGACCATAACAATAGAGTATCTATAAAGGTTGGTGAACCTCGATGAATAATCAGTTACTATCATACTACCCTTCTAAAGATGAAGAAGCTCTTGTATACGCATATCTCTTAGTGTAACTGGTGAAAAATCCTCTTTGAAGAGGTGCTATAACTATTTCCATGAGAAGGTCTCCTCATTGTGAGTCTGGATAGGAAAACATGACCATCACCCAACTAATCCCTACAGAAAGTTCGCTACCAAGAGTACCATCTGATATGCTCATGTCCTGACTAGATGAAAAACTAATGTCACTGCCTCAAGCCAGTCCTCAACCACATGAGGGTCGAGCTTGCCTCAGAACATGAGGGGCCTCTATCTCTGAAACTCATGAAGTGTGCTCAGCCTGCGCTCCTCGTCTGCTAGTACTGTGGGTACCACAGGTAGCTCCATAGGTGTAAGTACAGCTGGTACACCACCTAGAGGTGACATATGGGAAACTTGTCCCTGTACTAAAGTCTCATCACTGAGGGGGTCATCCTCATGATTGAACTGCTGAATCCTATCTAGTATGCATCATGGAGGCATGTTGTAAGGAAACAATATGTAACACGATCAATGGGTATATCTGGACAGTTGACTTAAGAAGAACATGGAAATCATAACCCATTCCTAAATAATGCATGTACCATTTTTTCCTTATAACTAGTGTTCTAATGTACGGAGTTGAAAATCAGGTTATAAGACTCCTGGTGTATGGATACATCGGTCGCCACACCAACACTGGAGTCATTGGCCTGGAAGCCAAACTCAAAACACTTAACACTATTTTCCTAAGCCAATCTCATAGACTCTCAGTCCCAAGGTAGAACCAAATTCCATTGACACCACTCTGTCATGACCCATCCCAGTGGGGCCCATGTCGTGACTCTCGAAGCCCGCCTCCAATAGGTTAGGGGTTGGGGAATAGCACCAAGTAGGCATATCACTAACATGGTAGGCATTTCCTTAGTACATGTATTCATGAACACATCTTCAGTCCCACAATGATGAAAAGTAAAAACCACTAAGAACTAATACATTCATACCACTATAACCCAACCATAGTAAAAAAGTTAAAGTGATGGAAATTAAACAGGGCCAGAATAAAATCCCACCAAAAAGAAAGTCTGTAAAAAATTTCCTGAAACTCATCCACAGAAAACCCTACCTGGTCCAACCTAAGGGAAAGGTACTGGGGCTACTATCTGAATCCGTAGGAACACAACAATTTGTTTGATCTCACAAGGCTCTGTATGGTCCGAGTCCACCCTGGAATATGTCAAAAGGTCACTCGTTTGCACAAGACATGACATATATATGGGAAAATACCGTGTAGTGGTGAGTATAAAAATACTCAGTAGGACACCCCAAAACCACAAAGAAAAACACAAGGTAAATATACCGTCATCTCTATAGAAGTATATGTCTATATCATATAATAAGAATATTTAGATATACACGTCGTGTATTAATGATTACACGCCATGTAGTTTTCATTTTAGAAAGGAAATGAAAAACAAGTACACGCCATGTATTAATAATTACACGTCATGTAGTTTTATGAAAAACAAGTACACATCGTGTATTAATGATTACACACCATGTAGTTTTTACAGTCGAAATTTTGAGGATATAATATTGTTTTATTAAATGATATTTATTATAATCAACATGGGCACATGTGAAGGAATTAATTATTCGACTTGGGGATTTTCAATAAGAGTTAATGAAATAAATAAAATGTGTAACACATTTATTTATTATCATAAATCTATAACCTCAAACCTGATTATAAATATCCTCACAAACCCAACACTTTTCCCCAATTGTTTTGCACAAAAATTCTAGAGAATTATCTCAAGACTGAAAGAACTCCTTCCTCCAAGAATGCTCTCAAGACCGAGAGAGATATCCTCATCCATCGGATCAACGAGATCTAAGGAGGACAATTAAATCAAAGGTTTCTCCATGCTAGCACCCGAAGACTCCTTTGGCGACGTCCAGAGATAAGTGGTGCACGTGGGGATCACTGCTAGAGGAAGTCTACACTTAGATTCTACGATGTAATGATGAATCACATCGGAGCGTGATCAGAAATATCAATGAAGAAAGAACGCCACAAAAGATATTTCTTTTCAATTAATTAAATTAATTATAGTCAACCTGTGACGATCCTCCTTTGTGGTTCCGGGACTATTATTCTTATTTGTCTATTTCTATGATTCGATCCGTGGAGTCTGGAATTTATCGTCGCATTGATCCTAGATTGATCATTTCTAATGACAAAAAGGCAAGTGGGAACATCCACCCATGAGCTTCCACTATGCCCAGAACCATCAATTGGTATCAGAGTGAGGTTACAATGTTGATTATAGTTATTTAATTTTCGTTGATAATTTACGCATTTATATTTGATTCAAATCAAGATAAATCGTTCTATAAATCTGAATGAAAGAGATCTGTTCTTCCTCCTACATTTCTTGATTCACATCATAGAAACAAACTTTAATTTTAATTTTGATTAAAATAAAAATGAGGAACTCATCCAGAGGTGACTCTCTTTCTATCTGTACAACATAAGAATACATGAAGTGTAGTGAAAACTACACGCCGTGTACTTAGGTTCAACAAACCGGTATTTGTCCACCAAACCACACCGTGTGAATTGAGTATACCTAAGTATTTATTACACCGTGTTGACCAGAAATAAATAGCGCGTGGAAACCAGAATACACAGTGTGTATGTTGAATAAACACGCCGTGTTGTCCAATCCGGACCAGGTGAAACCGTGTACAAAGAGAATCTACGTACCGCGTACATGTAATTTTCAGGCCGGTAACTATGTAACAAGGAAGTACATGCCATGTTAGATTAATCTACACTCTGTGTACTCTAAAATTTCCGAAGTACATAGAACAAGACAAAGCTCTCGGTGTGTACTTTGGATAAAGGGTGAAAACAAATACACGCTGTGTAATATAGAATACACACCTTGTACTTTATAGAAATGGGATTTCACCAGGTTTCCTCCAAATTACAAAGACCTCTACAAGGAATATGGATGAGAATAATCTCAAGGAAATTCAAAAATGAATTTAAGATAAATAATTGATTAATTATAAGATCATAATTAATTTAATTCAAGTGTGACTTATCTTGAATAAAAGAACAATTAAAAGAATTTGAATACTAAATATTCGTAAATGTCGTTGCATGTTATGGATGATCATGATCTAGACCAAAGATACTTTGTGTGTGTATGATTTCATTTAAATTTATTTAATTTAAATTCGTTGGCCTGTGAGCCTTCTTCCAATAAAATGTAGGGCTTGTGTGCCCATGCTTTCTTTAATGTAAACCCCATGTAATGGAGGATCTCCCAAGCTAGATGAGATAGTTCAAAACCTGAAGCTGAGGTGAAAAAAAAAACACAAGAAGATACAAAGGTGGATAGGTGGGAGCTGCAAAACACGAACCATCAGATTCAAGGTGTTTTTCCCTAGGTTAGGGATAGCTTATAAAAACCACTAGATAATCTAACCAATAGAAGCTCATGATCATGCCTTCTTATTTTATTTATTTCTGATTGTATGGTTTATTTATTATGTATGTGTTGTCATGATCACATAATTAATTAAATAAAAAAGCATGAAAAGATGGAATAAAATAAAAACCGGACTATGCATAAACATTATCAGAACATGGTTAATCACTTCAGTAAGCATCACTTAATATTAACAAGCATGTGATAATGAAAAACTATGCATAAAGAATAAAATCCCTCAAATACCATATTAAGTCAGACCAAGACTTCCATTACTTGATTAAGGGCAAGACTCAATAAAACTATGTGTTTGACCAACCCTTGTTGGGACACTTAATTTTATAAAGGAAGCTCTTATGAAAGTTTCAGGTTGACTTAAACATTTTACATCAAGAGGAGTATCACTTGCTAGACTTGTTGTAAAATGGAGGCAAGTGTTGAGGAAATCCAAGTCAGGATTTTAGGATTGGGGAGTCTACTCAACAGATCAAGGAACTGTAAGCTCGCAGTTGGAAAAGACCTGTCTACCTAAATACCTTTTAATAGATTGACAAACCCTTGTTGGGGTTATGCAAAGGGGAATGTGGATCCTTTCCACTAGAATGTCAAAGAAACTAGACATTCCAAGTTCAATGGTGGGGGCCATTGGGACTTAATAAAATCGTAGGATACTTAATATTTTTTTTATTTCTCATAAAATGTAATCAAGAAAGTACTGATAAATCTTCTCTTTTAATTTGTAGAATCAATATGACAAACTCGTCAACCACATTTTCTCTATGATCAATTCTGGATAAATACAATATCCTCACCAGTAGTAACTTTCAGGAATGGTTTAGGCGCCTTTGGGTTATCCTATGCCATGAACAAAAGTTTTACATGCTGGAGTCCTCACTTCCTGATTCGCCTGCCCAAGGGGCGAGTGATGAAGATTTCCTTGTCTATGATCAACATTTGAACGATTCACTCAAAGTTTAATGTTTGATGCTATCATCAATGTCAAGTGAGCTCATGAAGTCTCATGAAGACATAGATGCCTATAGCATGCTTGAGCACCTCCATGGTCTATACTAGGAGAGAGAAAGACATGAAAGGTTTGGGATCTCCAATGCTCTATTTCAGAGAAAGCTTGGAGAGGGTGCCCCAGTTGGGACTTATGTAGTCAAGATCATTGGCTACATTGAGCACTTGGAGGTTATAGGGTTTAAACTCCCCAAATAACTGAGTACCGATCTCATTCTTGAATCACTCCCCCAGAGCTTCTCTAACTTTGTTGTAAATTTCAACATGAACAACATTGAGAAGTCTCTATATGATCTTCTTATCCTCATTCTACAAGTGGACAATGATATGAATCGTGAAAATCCTTCTGTCCTTATAGTGAATAAAAAGAAAGGGAAGGTGAAGATATTTAGGCCCCAAGATTCTTCAAGGCCTTCCAAGAAAAGGAAGATCAAAGGGGAGGAAAGAGAATAGGAGGCTGCTTGTTTCGCATGTGGAAAGAAGGGCCACTGGAAGAAAAACTGCACCCAACCAAGGAAGGAAGGGGAAGCTTCAGGTGTGTTTGTTATTGAATTCAATCTATCTGTTTCTACCAATTGGGTATTAGATACTGGTTTTGGTTCTCACATCTGTATCCAAATACAGGAACCAAGTAGATTTAGGAAGATTGATCGAGGGGAGGTAGATCTACGAGTATCCAACAGAGCTAGATTTGCTGCTGTAGCTGTCGGGGACTACCACCTCACATTGCCAACTAGAATGATCTTGGTGTTAAAGGGTTGTTATTATGTGCCTTCTGTTACTAAATACATTATTTTATTATCCAGATTAGATACTGATGGATTCATCTTCAAGTTTGGAAATTAATGTTGCTACTTTTATAAAGATAGCATTTGTTTTGGTAGGGAACATTTATATAACGACCTTTATGTGTTATACTACACAAACCAAGTAATGACAATCGATGAAAAAGTTAATTCACATGACTCATACCACACCCAACTTTGGCATCACCGGCTAGGTCATGTCAATGAGAAACGTTTGACAAAATTACATCAAGATGGGTATTTAGATTCTTTCGAACTAAAACCACTTGGTGTATGTCATGCGTGTCTACAAGCGAAAATGACCAAATCCCCATTTAGTGGGAAAGGTGAAAGGGCTAAAGAGCTTTTAGAATTAGTTCTCACAGATTTGGGTGGACCATTTCTAGTTGAATCAAGGGGTGGGTTCTTTTACTTCATAACTTTTACTGATGATTTTAGTATATATGGATATATTTACTTAATGAGGTATAAGTAAAATTATTTTGATAGGTTCAAAGAATACAATAATTAAGTTGAGAACAAGCTTGGTAAGAAGATTAAGAAACTATGATCAGACAGATGAGGAGAATATCTCAATCAGGACTTCATTGATTTCTTACGAGAGTTTGGGATTCTATCTCAACTCACTCCTCCTTACATGCCTCAGTGGAATGGTGTAAGTGAAAGGAGGAACCACACCCTGTTGGACATGGTGAGATCAATTATGAGTCATGCGAGTCTTCCATTATCCTTTTGGGGATATGCATTACAAATAGCAACACACATACTAAACCAAGTACCAACTAAATAGATAAATGGTATTCCATATGAGTTATGGAGTGGACACAAATCCATATTATCAAATTTACATGTGTGGGGTAGCAAAGCATTTGTTAAGGCCTCTCCAGGTAACAAACTTGCACCCCGAGGCACAAAGTGTATCTTTATAGGATATCCTAAGGAAACAAGGGGATATTACCTATACAAACTCTCAGATAAAAAGGTTACAGTGGAAAGACATGCCATATTCCTTGAGAGGGAATACTTCTCTAAAATATATAGTGGGAGAAAGATAGACTTCGATGAAGTCTAGGATCAAGGTACACAGGAGTTGGTACAAGAACAGATTCCACAAAGCCCCATGGAAGAACAATATGTTCCAGAGACACAAGAACTATGTTGGAGCATGAGAGAAGTGAGAGAACTAGAACAATATGGTTTTCTTGTCACCGAGGATGGTGAATAATTATTGGTTGACAATGATGATCCTCTTACCTACAAGGAAGCATTTGAAGGCACATATGCTTCCAAGTGGCAAGAAGCCATGAATTCTGAAATGGATTTCATGTACCAAAACCAAGTCTGAATTTTGGTAGATCCTCTAGTTGATGTGAAGCCTGTTGGTAATAAATGGGTATTCAAGAAGAAACTGGACATGGGGGGACAAGTCAGCACCTATAAGGCATGAATGGTTGCAAAAGGTTTTAGATAGCATCAAGGAATTGACTATGATAAAACATTTTTACTGGTTACGATGCTGAAATCCATCAGAATCCTATTGGCCATTGCTGCTTACCATGAATATGAAATTTGGAAAATGGATGTCAAAACAACATTCCTTAACAGGAACCTCCAGGAAGATGTCTACATGACACAATATAAAGGATTTGTAACTCCAAAGGATGCCAAAAAGTTATGCAAGTTACAAAAATCCATTATGGATTAAAGCAAGCATCAAGGTCATGGAACATTCATTTTGATGAAGCAGTAATGGAATTTGGATTTGTTAAGAATTAATGTGAGCCTTGTGTCTAAAAAAGGTTTAGTGGAAGTGCAATAATTTTCCTAATAGTATATGTTGATGACATATTACTAATTGGAAATGAAGTACCTATCTTACAGTCAGTTAAGGCATAGTTGGATAAATGATTCTCTATGAAAAACTTGGGTGAGGTAACATATATTCTTGGGATCAAGATCCATCGTGATAGATTCAAGAGAATGCTGGGCCTGAGTCAAAGTACATACATTGACAAGATACTGAAGAGATTCAGTATGGAATAGTCCAAGAGGGGATTGTTTCCAGTGTCACATGGAATTCATCTTTCCAAGAAAATGTGTCCTCATACACATGAGGAAAGAAAGAAAATGGAAAGGATCTCTTACGCATCCGTGATTGGGTCAGTCATGTATGTTATGCTATGTACAAGGATAGATGTTTCTTACGCATTAAGTGCAGTAGGAAGATATCAAGATGATCCAAGTGATCTCCATTGGATGGTAGTCAAGACTATCCTTAATTATCTGAGGTGTACTAAGGATATGTTCTTGGTTTATGGAGGAGATGAGGAACTAGTCATCAGAGGACATGTAGATTCTAGTTTCCAGACTGATCAAGATGACATGAAGTCATGGACTGGATACATATTCAGTTTTAATGGAGGTGCAGTGAGCTGGAAGATCTCAAAGCAAGGTGTGATCGCAGATTCTACAGCAAAGTCTGAGTATATAGAAGCTTCTGAGGTAGCTAAAGAAGCAGTATGGATGCGAAGCTTCGTCCAAGAGCTGGATGTAGTACCTAGCAGTAAAGATCCTATCACACTCTATTGTGATAATACTGCAACGATGACACTTGTAAAAGATCCAAGGTCACATCAGCGGACAAAGCACATACTTCGGAAGTATCATCTTTTGAGGGATTTTTCTTAGAGAGGTGAAGTTGCAGTGAGCAGTATTTCCATGAAAGACAACGTGGAAGACCCCTTGACTAAATCCTTGAATCAGCAGAAACATGATCATCATGTGAGGTCTAGCGGACTAAAAGTCTTAGGTAGTTGGCTCTAGTCCAAGTGGGAGTTTGTTAGGGTTGGTGTCCTGAGAACCAACTATTTTGTACTTTGATTACATGAATGTACACTTATTATATATTGTTCATTGTTCTGCATGACTATAATATAATAATGTCTTGGAATATTTGTTGCATTGATAAGGTCATGGAAGATCCCTGCTATGATGAGAACCTTGAAATGCTATAAAAATATTCTTAAATAAAGTTCTATGATTATATGACATACTATGACAGGACACATAGTATACATACCATCATGTGCGAGTACTAGTAAGAAGACAAGAATCTCTCTCATGGAGTTCGTACTTGGTAATCTTCAAGATGGGAGATTATGAGAACAGACCCACCAGTAGCAATTCCGCATGTCTTGGTGTCATCGGACATTGCTATCTACAAGCATGTGTAATGGTCCTTAGACTAGAAGATTATCATTAACTCATGTCATGACTAATGCACTTAGATTTGCTGATGAAAACTGTCACGAAGACAGTTGGCGGGAAGTAGGGTACGTTGGGTGCATCACGAATGACATGTTGTTAATGAATAAGTCGAGGAAAGATTTATCCCTTCCATATTTGTGGAAGTAGATATCTTAGGACCTTTGATTGAAATATAACTGTTGCCCAAATCCCACGTCCATGGTGTAACGACGAGTTTATTTCTGGAAGTCAAAGAATGACATATCAAGCACATAGGTATATGGCACTACCATGAAACCTGCTTGATGAGATATTGAGACCAAGGGATTAAATTACACGGTAAGAGTTCTTATGAGGTGACACGTCAATGTGGTGTCAACTTATTTCTCTTGGGTTCCTTGAACCATTTCTAGATAGTAATCTTGGGCTTTAAGCAAGCCTGCCTAATGCCAATGAGAAAGAGGCCTAGAGGGTCACACACTAAGTGTATCCAAGTATTTCAAGCAGAATAAAGATTATTCTTGTATGTGGTTTAACAATTATTCAAGGAAGCCTAAATCATTTTAATGAAGGAGGAAGAATAAAATGAAAAAAATATATACCCTCCGTGTATTAATGATTACACGTCGTGTAGTTTTCATTTTGGAAAGGAAATGAAAAACAAGTACACGTCGTGTATTAATAATTACACACCGTGTAGTTTTATGAAAAAAAATACACGCCGTATATTAATGATTACACGATGTGTAGTTTTTCTAGTAGGGATTTTGAGGATATTGTAACACCCCAAGCTTCTACGGTACACTTCTCTTTGAATAATACAGTAGCGTGTGTTGTACGCAACTTCGAGTTCTAACACACACCACAACCAATCAAACTAGCCGTTATGAATAGTAATACCTACTTTTTGAAATTTTATAAATTTTATATCTCAAAATGGACTTCATTTTTGGATTTGGAATATCAAATTTATCCTAGGGTGAAATTTTGGTACTTTTCGGATAACTTTTATATTTTGATGAATAGTGAAAATTACTAAATTTTAATTAAAAACAACTTTTTTAATCGAAATAATTAACAGTGATAAATTATGAATTTGAGTGCTTTTAAAGTATATTTAGAATATATTTTTACCATTTAATATGATGTTAGTAATTGGATAAAATTTCACAATTAAACCGGACATAAACAAGTGTCAATCTTTTGATAGTTATTATCTCTTAAAAACACAGTTTTTATTTTAACAACGAGAATTAATTTTAAATTAATTTCTGCCACTTTTATGTTTTGAATTTGGAAAAATGGACTCCATATTTGGAATCAGGATGTCCAACTTTTTTAAATAGATAAATTTTATTTTTAGACATTTTGAATAATTACTTCGGTAAATATTTTATTTACCATGGTTAAAGGGTAAATCCGGTAAATAAGGGTAAAAAAATAATATTATAATAATAATAAATTACCCTAAAATGTGTCTTAACCCTATTTTTTGATACATGTCCGACCATGGGCATATTTGGGTCGATTTTGGGACCCCATGGATCCACTTGTATGTAACAATGACACTTTATATTAATTAAGTTAAAGTAAATACAAAAATGAAATAAGCATATATCGTTTAGAATTTTTTTACATAGGGTTATATATGTTGGATTTTAGACCATAAATATTCATTATAAATATAAATTTTTTTTCTATATAATAGTATTTTATTTATAATTTTTAGACATTTAATAATTAAATTTATTTATGACACAATAATGATGCAGTATTTTCCTTATTAATGAAAGAATCAAATAATTGGTATTATAAATGTTAAAATAAATATAATTTGAAAGTTATGATGACATCCATGAATTTTATTGGTTAATATGACATTTTAGGATTAATTAAATGAATTTTATTCTAATTAATACAGTTTTTAAGACTTTAACAAAAATCAATTATTGAATAAGTGTCAAAATTGACATAAAAGAGTTTTTAAAACAAATATTATATTATTAATTGATATTCAATTCCTAAAAATATAAGGTTTGGCCAAGAGACTTATATCATGATAGGTGTATCATTAATGGACCACTTGGGGGTCTATTGGATGTATATAGTAAGTTTATTAATTATATATTATAAAAATACAAAGTGACATGGTAAGTGTTAAACTAATTAACCAAGAGTTAAAACTAAAAGATAAGGTTAATATAATGACCCAAACCTATATAAAATCTATTAGTTGAAAGGATTTATACCCATACCCACCTTAGAATTTTAATAATCCACTTTGGAGCCATTAGAAACCGAATATGAATTTATTATAAATTAATACTTTAAGTTTTTCCTAAAGAGCCCCTCCTCCCCCTTATAAATGGACACCACTTCTAACCAATTATTCATACCTTCAAAGCCTTTTGGTTCGGCAAACCCCTAACCAATTATTCTCTAAACTTCCCTCACTTCAACATAGAGGCCTTAGTTTGATCAGAAATCCAACCTAAGGAGCCCTTTTGATCAAATCAAAAGGAAGAACCCGAAGAAGAGGTAATGTTTTCACCACCCTCTTTCAAGTTCCTTTCTTCTTCCACTTATTATTTCTTTGTTATTTACATTCTAAAACAATAACTCCAGTATATTCTATATAATGTGATGTTATTATAAATATGGTATAACCATATTCAGTATTCTATCCATCCTTGAATGACATGTCACCATACGTGCGTACGTACGGCTTACCGTCTCCACGTCGTGGTGTAATTGTTATTCAATACACTATTATTTAAATGGGTATAATAATGATGTGTAATTAATGTAAATAATAAATATAACATGATAATGATTCTGTATATATGATATACCATCCAATTATATATTATTATAACATCAAAAGAATGACATTGTCGCTCGTGCGTACGTACGGACTACCGTCTCCATGAATGCGGTGAGATTCATTCTCCATCGTATCCATTCAAGTATAATTCTCATTTGATGATTAAAAATAATGTTTAAGGACTTGATATAATTCTGGATATGAATAAGATACAACCTATCCATAACAAACACGACTTATGTAACAAAACATGATGAGTAATTTAACACCCGGAACGACGATAATACTAAGATATTATTAACAAAGCAATGTTAAAAGATCATATATGATATCATATTAATGTATATGATTATTTTATAATTTAATAACAATTATTTCACCATTATATAGGAGTTTAACCTACCCTCAACCATGTAAAAGTACAAGGTAAGGGTTTATTTCACAATCTCTTCATTATCCGAGGTTGTTTATACGTAATTATCTACCGGGACCTATTTATCATCCACATCCATGTTTTTTAATAATGTATTTAAAATATTTATTACTATTTTATAGACTATTAGTGAAAGTAATTTATACCCTTTTTGACTTTTTATAATATGTTTATAAAGGAATCTTTCTGTCGTTTTCAAACAAGGTCCTTTTTAACCTTTTCGACAGAATTAAGGTAAGAATGTTTTTTTAACTTATACGACGGGTGAGGCTATTTTCTGCCGTTATAACATCATCAAAGCTTACCTTACAAGATTATAAGGATATTTTCAAAGTAAAAGTTTTATTTTATAATTATGTGACCTTTAAATGATTTCAAAAAAGAGATATTTCTCTAAAATAGTTTTGATTTCATCTATGTCAACATCCTTTGTTGGATTTTAAGTTTATTTGAAGTTGATTTATTATGATACAAAACTTCCATATTGTAATGAAGTTTTTGTGATATGTTTGACTGTGGATGTGCTATTTTTATACCATTCTTGGTTTATGGTTAAAGTATTGACATTTCGTAGGCTATTTTTAATACGAATGTTTATGATATGTTTAAACCTTTTCATATGAGGAATGTATTGGACTTAGTAAGTGACGGGTGGAGCCCGCTATAGCTCCTCGATGCATCGGTAGATCTCATGAGACAACTGTACGTGGAATTGGCCGATCCCCTTTCCCAATTTTATTTATGGTTTTGGCCGAGGCCTTAATAATTTTTAGACGTCTTGGACGAGGCCTTGACAAAATGTTTCAGAATGTCCAGCATTATACATTCCCTTATTATGGAAATAATATTTATGGTTCATGTGGTAATTAGACTAGTAGAATACCCATGATTATGTTTTATTATGGCATTATTTTCTCATCTCATATTCTTTCCATAAAAGTATTCATGTTTATTATTGGTAAAGACATGTGGTTTCAATTATTTACCATGCTTAATATTTATGTCATTTTCTGCTATATTACTTACCCTTACTGAGCGTTTGAGCTCACCCCTTTAAATGTTTTATTTTTCCCAGGATATGAAGAAGTTAGTTATGAGTGACCTGCAGGAATAATCTAGGAGGCTTGGATGTTTATAATGAAATATATTTGTGTTGTATTTCTCTTCAAGATGTAAAGTTGAACATATATATGAATCTTGTTTCCAATAAAACTAAACTGATCGGTCTTTCGAGACATGATTTCCTTGTGATAATGCCAATGTTATGTAATAATGCACCGACTCTGGGTAACTGGGGTTGGGGCATTATAGTTGGTATCAGAGGAATTTTATTACAAACCTTGGAAACTAGATTTAGATAAACTCTGATTAGAACACATAGCCCTAAGATAGACTTTGATGATTAGTATAGAAGAACTTCCTATAATTTTGGTATTGTAGATATTTTGTGAGTTTTCTGAGAAATACATCCCTGTATGGATACGAGCAGGTAGAGTCGGATCTGGCATAGATGTACCTAGGGGTAAAACCCAAAAACACCGCTTTGAGCTAGACTCGAATGGGAACTGGTGCACGACAACGGGCCTTGCTGCACTCTTGGTTACGACACTCCCGGGGGATATGATTAGGATAATTTTCATTTTCTTTACAAAACATTATGAAGGGTTATGAGTATACACTTCCTAAAAGAATTTTTTTTTTGATTATGGATTGTATCCATAAACTTTTGAATTTATGTTGAGTATTTTAGAAATTTGGAATTATATATTTAGATTCATAAACTAATATAGTTTATGCCATTGTTTAGAAATGGCACCTAGTGGAAGAAATGGAAACCGTATAAATGCACGCACTCCATGTAGGGATTTACCTCATGCTCAAGATAATTATAGTGGAGCTGGTGATGCAACTGGTGCTGATCAGCTAATCACCATACTGGGACAACTCACTCAGGTTATGAATAATAACCTTACCCATATGGATCACCCTGATCTACAGCGTGGAGGATCAATGTTAGATCGCTTCATGAGGCAACAAACACTTAAATTCAATGGGAGTACAAATCCATTAGTGGACAATCAATGTATAAACTCTTTAGAGAAAATATTCCATGCTTTGGGGAGTAGCGAAGGGGAAAAAGTTGTCATGGTAGTTTACCGCCTCACTGGAGATTCTGACCAATGGTGGTCCTTGATTCAAAATACAAAGGAAGATGATGAAGTATAAAATATGGAATGGAGGTAATTTAAAGATATTTTATTAGAAAAATACTTTCCTCATGACCATCGAGCAGATATGGAAAGACAATTTCTGAGTCTGAGGAAAAAGGGGGATGAGAATGTCGAGAAGTATGAGGCTAACTTTACAAGGTTAGAGAGGTATGCTGCAGATTATATACATAACCCAAGAAGTAATATTGATCATTTCTTTGATGGGTTAAAACCATTTCTCCGTCGAGAATTAGTATCACAATCCTTCTCATCATATGAAGATATTGTCTCGTGTGCAATCAAGATAGAAAAAGAATTCTCTAAGTCTTATGACTTTAAATCAAAGTAAGAGAAGAAGAGATCTGCTGAACACTCTGGGAAAGGAAATAAGGAAAGAGGGAAGAAGGGAATAATTGAATTTACACCCTGTGACAATTGTGGAAGGAATCACCCTGGTGCCTGTCTAAAAGGAAAAGGAGTATGCTACAAATGTGGGCAGAAGGGCCATCTAGCTGGTAATTGTAAAGGAAAGAAATACACTACCGATGTTGAATGCTAAAATTGTATAGAAATGGGGCATTATGCAAATGAATGTCCTAAGCTCCAAGAAAACTTACCTCAGAAAATTTCAAGAGAACAAGGCCAAGCTTATGCTGTTACTACAATTGAAGTTGAATAATTATTGTATTTGTGTTTTTGGATTCAAGAACTATATTCTGGTTATAAGAATAATGTGATATATATATAAGGATTATACTGCAGTACTATTTTATTGAGGACTTGAGGTTATATAGTTTTAAGAAAACTGACTTAATAGTAAGCTACACTTTTTGTAAAATACATGGTTTAAGGAAAGGTAATCCTTAATATGGTCTTGGTAATGAGATAATGATTTTGGAATAATACATGATTGATTTGGATAAATTATATTGGATATCCTTGAATACCTTGAAACTGATTAATGATTTTTATATTACATCATTGTTGGATTTTACAACATTTTTTAATAGGATTATATCCAGTATTATATAAGGAATAAGGGATCATGGATGTAATCAATAAGGTTTTAGGGTAATTCAGGATGTTGTAGTGTTTTAAAAGAATACACGATGAAGGTGTTCACATGTTATTATGCGGAAAAAAGGATCTTCATTGTGTTTACCTTCCTTATATATTTTGGACTTGGATAGAAGTATTTTGGATAATTCTAGTTTGAGATTATTTTTGTATATTTATAAAAAGGACAACCTGCAGGTCGGGTGATAACCCGTCGTGTCAGACAAAGCTGCAGGAATCGAACCGACAACCATAGTGCGACATGCCTTTATTACCTACCACTAGCCTACAGGAAGTCCCTAGTTATTAAAAAATATTTTTTTCATTATAATGGTATGTGTTAATGATTGAAACCTTATACTATTAGGATAATTATAATATTTTTGAGTTCTATTATCTTTTGGAGTGAAAGATGAGTTTTTGGTAGAAATTAGTTGAAAGATGAAAAATCTACTTGTCAAGATGTATATATATATATTTATCTTATTCTATGAAGAAATTAATTCTACAAGGAAGGGATATTAAGACCAAAAATGTGTTATCCTAATACCTTATGTTTTGTTGAACTGATGATATTTTAAATCATCATAGATTGATGGCTTTGAGGCCCTCAATTCTACACTTGTTTGTGATTGATGACCTAAATCACTCCCTATAAATATTTATGTTTTTCCTAAAATTATGTGTCTCTAATTTCCACCAATGTTCTCCAAATAGATATCATAATTTGGTGGTGACCCCTTCATTTCTCTTTTCCTCTTATTAAGACTAAATTTTATTAACCCAATTTCCGATGTGAGTTTTCCCACAAAGATATTTTCTATTTTCAACCTTTTATTTTTGAAAAACAATTTCAAATTACGAGTATGAAATTTATTGAAGGAGGGGAGAATTTAACACCCCAAGCTTCTACGGTACGCTTCTCTTTGAATAATACAGTAGCGTGTGTTGTACGCAACTTCGAGTTCTAACACACACCACAACCAATCGAACTAGCCGTTATGAATAGTAATACCTACTTTTTGAAATTTTATAAATTTTATCTCTCAAAATGGACTTCATTTTTGGATTCAGAATATCGAATTTATCCTAGGGTGAAATTTTGGTACTTTTCGGATAACTTTTATATTTTGACGAATAGTGAAAATTACTAAATTTTAATTAAAAACAACTTTTTTAATCGAAATAATTAACAGTGATAAATTATGAATTTTAGTGGTTTTAAAGTATATTTAGAATATATTTTTATCATTTAATATGATTTTAGTCATTGGACATAATTTCACAATTAAACCAGATATAAATAAGTGTCAATCTTTTGATAGTTATTATCTCTTAAAAACACGCTTTTTGTTTTAACTACGGGAATTAATTTTAAATTAATTTCGGCCACTTATATGTTTTGAATTTGGAAAAATGGACTCTATATTTGGAATCAGGATTTCCAAATTTTTTAAATAGGTAGCTTTTATTTTTATACATTTTGAATAATTACTTTGGTAAATATTTCATTTACCATGGTTAAAGGGTAAATCCGGTAAATAAGGGTAAAAAAATAATATTATAATAATAATAAATTACCCTAAAACGCATCTTAACCCTATTTTTTGATACATGTCAGACCATGGGAATATTTGGGTCGATTTTGGGACCCCATGGATCCACTTGTATGTGATAATGACACTTTATATTAATTAAGTTAAAGTAAATACAAAAATGACATAAGCATATATCTTTTAGAAAAACAATTTTTACATAGGGTTATATATGTTGTATTTTAGACTATAAATATTTATTAAAAAGATAAAAATATTTACTACATAATTTTATTTTATTTATAATTTTTAGACATTTAATAATTAAATTTATTTATGACACAATAATGATGCAATATTTTCCTTATTAATGAAAGAATCAAATAATTGGTATTATAAATGTTAAAATAAATATAATTTGAAAGTTATGATTACATAAACGAATTTTATTGGTTAATATGACATGTTATGATTACTTAAATGAATTTTATTCGAATTAATAAAGTTGTTAAGACTTTAACAAAAATCAATTATTGAATAAGTGTCAAAATTGACATAAAAGAGTTTTTAAAAAAAATATTATATTATTAATTGATATTCAATTCCTAAAAATCTAAGGTTCATCCAAGAGACTTATATCATGATAGGTGTATCATTAATGGACCACTTTGTTGTCTCTTGGATGTATATAGTAAGTTTATTAACTATATATTATAAAAATACAAAGTGACAGGGTAAGTGTTAAACTAATTAACCAAGAGTTAAAACTAAAATATAAGTTTAATATAATGACCCAAAACTATATAAAATCTATTGGTTGAAAGTATTTAGACCCATACCCACCTTATAATTTTAATAATCCACTTTTGAGCCATTATAAACCGAATATTAATTTATTATAAATTAATACTTTAAGTTTTTCCTAAAGAGCCCCTCCTCCCCCTTATAAAAGGACACCACTTATAAACAATTATTCATACCATAAAAGCCTTTTGGTTCGGCCAAAACCAGTCCAATTATTCTCTAAACTTCCCTCAATTCAACCTAGAGTCCTTATTTTGATTAGAATGCCAACCTAAGGAGCCATTTTTATCAAATCAAAAGGAAGAACCCGAAGAAGAGGTAATGTTTTCACCACCCTCTTTCAAGCTCCTTTCTTCTTCCACTTCATATTTCTTTGTTATTTCCATTCTAAAACAATAACTCCAGTATCTTATATATAATGTGATGTTATTATAAATATGGTATAACCATATTCAGTTTTCTATCCATCCTTGAATGACATGTCACCATACGTGCGTACGTACGACTTACCGTCTCCACGTTGTCGTGTAATTGTTATTCAATATACTATTATTTGGATGGGTATAATAATGATGTGTAATTCATGTAAATAATAAATATAACATGATATTGATTCTGTATATATGATATACCATCCAATTATATATTATTATAATATCAAAAGAATGATATTGTCACTCGTGCGTACATACGGACTACCGTCTCCACGAACGCGATGAGATTCATTCTCCATCGTATCCATTCAAGTATAATTCTAATTTGATGATTAAAAATAATGTTTAAGGACTTGATATCATTCTATATATGAATAAGATACAACCTATCCATAACAAACACAACTTATGTAACAAAACATGACGAGTAAGTTAACACCCGAAACGACGATAATGCTAAGATATTATTAACAAAGTAATGTTAAAAGATCATATATGATATCATATTAATGTATATGATTCTTGTATAATTTAATAAAAATTATTTCACCATTATAAAGGAGTTTAACTTACCCTCAACCAAGGAAAAGTACAAGTTAAGGGTTTATTTCACAATCTCTTCATTATCTGAGGTTGTTTATACGTAATTATCTACTGGGACCTCTTTATCATCCACATCCATGTTTTTTTTAATAATGTATTTCAAATATTTCTTACTATTTTATAGACTATGGGTGAAATTAATTTATACCCTTGTTGAATTTTTATAAGATGTTTATAAAGGAATCTTTTCATTGTTTTCAAACAAGGTCCTTTTTAACCTTTTTGACAAAATTAAGGTAAGAATGTTTTTTTAACTTATACGGCGGGTGCGGCTATTTTCTGCCGTTATAACATCATCAAAGATTCCCTTACAAGCTTATAAGGATATTTTCAAAGTAAATGTTTTATTTTATAATTATGTGACCTTTAAATGATTTCAAAAAAGAGATATTTCTCTAAAATAGTTTTGATTTCATCTATGTAAACATCCTTTGATGGATTTTAAGTTTATTTGAAGTTGATTTATTATGATACAAAACTTCCATATTTTAATGAAGTTTTTGTAATATGTTTGACTGTGTATGTGCTATTTTTATACCATTCATGGTTTATTGTTAAAGTATTGACATTTCGTATGCTAGTTTTAATACTAATGTTTATGATATGTTTAAACCTTTTCATATGAGGAATGTATTGGACTTAGTAAGTCACGGGTGGAGACCTCTATAGCTTCTCGATGCATCGGTAGGTCTCATGAGACAACTAGACATGGAATTGGCTGAGGCCCTTTCCCAATTTGATTTATGGTTTTGGCCGAGACCTTAATCATTTTTAGACGTATTGGCCAAGGCCTTGAAAAAATGTTTCAGAATGTCCGACATTATACATTCCCTCATTATGGAAATAATATTTATGGTTCATGTGGTAATTAGACTAGTAGAATACCCATGATTATGCTTTATTATGGAATTATTTTCTCATCTCATATTCTTTCCATAAAATTATTCATGTTTATTATTGGTAAAGGTATGTGGTTTCAATTATTTACCATGATTAATATTTATGTCATTTTACACTGTATTACTTACCCTTACTGAGCATTTGAGCTCACCCCTTTCATTATTTTATTTTTCCCAGGATATGAAGAAGTTAGTTATGAGTGACCTGCAGGCATAATCTAGGAGGATTGGATGTTCCTAATGAAATATATTTGTTTTGTATTTCTCTTCAAGATTTAAAGTTGAACATATGTATGAATCTTGTTTCCAATAATACCAAACTGATTGGTCTTTCGAGACATGATTTCCTTGTGATCATGCTAATGTTATGTAATAATGCACCGACTCTGGGTGACTGGGGTCGGGGCGTTATAGATATAATATTGTTTTATTAAATGATATTTATTATAATCAGTATGGGAACATGTCAAGGAATTAATTATTCGACATGGGGGTTTTCAATAAGAGTTAATGAAATAAATAAAACATGTAACACATTTATTTATTGTCATAACTCTATAACCTCAAACCCGATTATAAATATCCTCACAACCCCAACACTTTTCCCCAATCATTGGGCACAAAAATTCTGGAGAATTCTCTAAAGACTGAAATAACTCCTTCCTCTAAGAATGCTCTCAAGACCGAGAGAGAGATCCTACTCCATCAGATCAACACGATCTAAGGCAGACAATGCAAGCAAAGGTTTCTCCATGTTAGAACCCGGAGACTCCTTTGGCGATGTCCATAGATACGTGGTGCACATGTGGATCACCTCTAGAGAAATTCTACACTTGGATTCTACGACGCAATGACGAATCACATCAGATCATGATAAGAAATATCAACGAAGAAAGAACTCCACAAAAGGTATTTCTTATCAATTAATTAAATTAATTATAATCAACCTGTGACGATCCTCCTTTGTGGTTACATGACTATTATTCTTCTTTTTCTATTTCTGTGATTCTATCCATGGATTTGGGTGTTTATAATTGCATTGATCCTGGATTGATCATTTCTAATGACAAAAATCCAAGTGGGAACATCCACCCACGAGCTTCCGCTGCGCCCGGAACCTTCAGGAACTGTCTAAAGGGAACCAAGAAATGCTTAAAATGTGGAAGAATGGGGCATATGGATAATAACTAATGATGGGATATGAAGAATCCCACTAATTTGGATGAATAAGGGAAGGTTAAAATCAACACTCATCTTGTATTGTAGTGTTTCAACTACAAGAAACATGAGTATTATGCAAACTATTTCCTTAAGCCAAAGATTATTGGAGGCAATCAATAGCAATAACCTCCAAGGTAGTAAGGAAGGGTATATGCTATCACTATTGCTAAGGTGGATCCCAAAAATTATGTGGTGATAGGTACGCTGTTTATTCATTCAATAATAGTGAACACACTATTTTATTATAGTTCTACGCATTCTTTCATATCTTTCAAGTTTAGTAGAACTATTCAAACACCACCTCAAAATATGGAGGTTGAGTTATCTATGTGAATAGAAAATGGGGAAATTATTAAATCCAAAATATATAACTCCTTTCCAGTTAATTTTTGTGGACTAAACCTCCCATGAAATATTGTTTTACTTCCTTTGGTGGATTTTGATTCTATATTAGGCATGTAATTACAATCTTTATACAAAGCCAACATCTACTGTTGGGAAAGGGAGATCACTTTTCACATCTCAAGGTATCCTTTAATTATGTACAAGTGTAAGGAAGAGGATGAATATCCATCAGAATAATCATCTCAATTGTAGATATTATTACCTTATGAGCAAGAATATCAAGTTAAATGATTGAGACAAAGGAGAGAATCATGCTTGAAGACATGCCCATTGTGAGGGACGACACTGATTTGTTCCCTGAAGTATTTATTATTCTTCCTCCTGATTGAGAGGTTTAGTTCTCAATTGAGCATATTCATGGATATTTTCCTATATCAAAGACACCATATATAATGACCACCATTGAGATAGAATAACTAAAGAAGCAGTTACAATAGAATCTAGAAAAGAATTTGATACTCTTGAGTGCTTTACCGTGGGGTGAACCAGTCCTCTTTGTCAAGAAGAAGGATGGATCAATGCACATTTTCATTGATTATTGTGAGCTCAATAAAATCATAATAAAGAACAAGTTTCCCCTTCCATAGATGTATGACTTGTTGTATCAACTATGTGGGGCCAAGTATTTCTCTAAAAGGTGGACCTTTAGTCGGGATATCACCAATTAAAGGCGAGGAAGGAAGATGTTACCAAGGATTCCTTTTGAATGAGATATGTAAAATATGATTTCATAGTGATTACCTTAGTACTCACTAATGATCTAATAGTTTTTATGGATTTAATGAATAGATTATTTAGATATTACCTTGAAAATTTTTTGGTGGTTTTTATTAACGATATTATGATATACTCTAGGAGAAAATAGGAACATGAGGAATATTTGATTATTGTGATAAAGACTTTATGAAGGGATAAAATATATGAAAATTATTGTAAATGAGAGTTTTGAATGGAGGAAGTATCATTCTTGTAGAATGTAATCAGCAATAAATGGATATATGTGGACCCTTCCAAGATAAAGGAAATCAAAGAGTGGACCAAGCCAAAATATGTAACAGATATCTATAGTTTCCATGGTTTAGCTGGGTATTACTGGTGATTTATGAAGAAATTCTCATGATTATCAAACACACTAACCAAGATAACTCAGAAGGGAGAAAATTTTTTCTGGACTAGTGAATGTGAAGAATGCTTTAAAGAGTTGAAAAAGAGGCTTATCACTACACCAATGCTCACACTACCAATAAATGGGGAACTCTTTATAGTGTAAAATGATTATTCAAAAAAGGGATTAGGATGTGAACTAATTCAAAATGAAAGTGATAGTCTAAACCTCAAAGAAGTTGAAAATTCTTGAGCAAAACTATCCCATGCATGATCTGGAGTTGGCGGTTGTGATCCTTGCATTGAAAATCTGGAAGAATTATCTTTATGGGGAGAAGTGTGAGATATATACTGATCATAAGAGCCTAAAATATATATTCACATAGAATTATATTAATATTCACCAATGAATATGGTTAGATATCATCCAATATTACGACTTCTCAATCAACTACCATCCCGGAAAAGCGAATAAAGTGGAAGATGCTCTAAGTAGAAAGGATCCTGCATCATTATTAATGATAAGAATTTAAAAGGATACAATATTCTTAGATTTAAAAAGGATTTACATGAGAATCATTAATGAAGGAACATAATCAATCCTTTCTCAAATGATTTTTCAACCATTCCTCATGGAGAAAATAAAGGATGCTAAAAAATGATGAGGAAATCCAGAATAAGGTGGACGCCATGAGAAATGGGAAATATACAGAGTTCAAAATGGATGGGGATGGAGTTGTGAGATTTGGGTAATGACTATGTGTTCCATCCAATCCATAGATAAAGAAAGAGCTTCTGAATGATGCACATAGATCAACCTTCTCTATTCACCCAAGTATCACAAATATGTATTGATATCTTTAAGAAAAATATTAGTGGGAAAATATGAATAATTAGATCACTGAATATACATCAAAGTGCCTAGTATGTCAGAAAGTGGAGTCTGAAAGGAAAAAGTAAAAAGGGATGATGCAATCATTACCCATACCAACATGGAAATGGGAAAATATAACCATGGACTTTATCACTAAACTTATGAATACATCTGGAGGAAACAATGTTATATGGGTCATTTTGGATCGTCTTACAAAGACAACTCACTTTATCTCAATTAGAGAAGACTTCTACCTAGATCAACTTGCATGAATATACATTAGATAAGTGGTAAGGATATATGAAGTACCACTATCAATTGTATCTGATCGAGATTCGAGATTCACCTCCAAGTTCTAGAAAAGTCTCCAACATGATCTAAATACTGAGCTGGACTTCAGTACGAACCATCATACTCAAACTAATGGCCAATCTGATAAGACTGTTTATAAACTGGAAGAAATTTTGAAAGAATGTTCTATGAACTTCAAGGGAGGACATGGCCAATATCTACCTCTGGTTGAGTTCTCCTATAACAATAATTTCCACTCGAGCATCCAAATGGCTCCATATGAAGCCATTTATGGGAAAAGATGCAGAACATCAACATGTTGGGATGAAGTTGGTGAATGTAAGATTCTAGGACCTGAAATGGTCGAAGAAATGGTGGGGAAGGTGAAAATCATTTAACACCACATCAAGCAATCCCAAGGTTGAAAAAAGAGCTATGTAGACAATCATCAATGAGATTTTGAGTTTAAGGTTGGAGACATTGTATTCCTTCACATATATCCATGGAAGAGGGTCATGATATTTGGGAATAAATGATAGCTAAGTCCTGGGTACATTGGCCCCTTCGAGATTCTTGATCATGTTGGAGATGTTTCCTATCAACTAGCACTTCCACTGACCATGTCTCAAGTACACAATGTGTTCCACGTATCCCTCTTTATGAAGAACATACTAGATCACTCACATGTAATAAATTTAGTGGTGGTGTAGTTGGAGAATAATCTCTCTTACGATGAGCATCCAGTGAAGATATTAGATCATAGAGATAAAGTTCTACGCAACAAGACCACTCACTTAGTAAAAGTACAATAGAGGAACCATAAGTACGAAGAGGCAACATGGGAATCAGAGGAAGCGATGAAGGAGAAGTACCCTCTCCTATTTTCCCCATAGATGTAAAATGAAATTTTAAGGGTGATATTTCATAAGGTGGAAGAATATAATAACCCAAAATTATATCGGTGGAAATTCCCTTATTATAATTATGAAATATAGTATAAATCACATAAAATCACATAAATAACACAATACAAACTTTATAAATTAATAATGAATGAAATAAGATGTATTTGTAGAAGTTAAAGAACCTATATGAATAGAGTAATAACTTGACCTTTGGAATGGTAACCTGACCATTAGGAATAGTAATCCAGCCTATAGAATAGTAACCTCACCCATTAAAATATAAATAAAAGTTTGGCATCTTATAAATTAAAATATGATATAATTATATCATAGTATAAGTAAATAAATGTTTTGGAAATTATTAACAAAGTGTTGATATTTTTTATAAAACATAAATGTTTATTTTCAATTTTATAATTAATATAATGATTTAAAATAAAATTTATTTTCATAAAATGTATTCATAAATTAATTTTTTTTCCTTATATTTATAATATAATTTTATGATACCTTAATTATTTTTTTTGAAGTGTTATAAAATCAGATATAATTTTAAAATTGGTATTTTCCAAGTAAATGACAATTTTAATTAAAAATTAAATTTATAATATTTAGAAAATTATTTTTATAAAATGGAATTCATTTTTTAATTCTACATGTCGAAAAATGGTTAGGGTAAATTTTTGGTATTTTTCTAAAATACTTGAAATTTTGGTGAATAGTAAAATACGATAATTTACGATATATATAAATTATAAGTTAAATACACTATTACTTAAGTAATTTTTGATGTAATCACCATATTATAGAAATAACCTTAATTATGATAATATATTTAGTGATAATGCTCAAACTATTCATAATCTTGAGGTAAAATAATAAACTAATAAATAAAATAATGAGAAAACACCCCTCTCCTCCCCTATAAATATCACCCCTCACCACCCCTTCTCCTCACACCTTTCAAGATTTAATACTTGTTAAAATTATACCCAATACTCTTTCCAAGTCTCTTACCTAAATCTAGTATCCCTTGGTCTTAATAAAAGATCAAAATCAAGTGACTCAAGGAGGTTCTCAAGGAGAAGAATTCAAGAGGTAAAAACCGTTTTCCTTTTCTTTTAATTTCTTTTCAATTTATTTTATTTTATTATCCTCTCCTGAAATCCCCTTATCTAAGTGACATGGTAACTCCATTATCTTACATATACTTTAATTTTATTATGTTAATGGAATAATCCATCATCATTTCTTTCCCCTCTCCTTTTTTACTAAAAATGAAAACATCGTTCGTGATGTGTTGATTTATCGCATTCAAGGATGACAAGTTTTCAATTTCCATTACGTCATTAAAAATTGGTCATAAAACAATTTTTATGATTAAAAATATTATAATATATTTATTACATCCTATTTAATGTTATTGAACCATTATATATATATATATATAATATTAATTATTAAAACAAAACTAGTTTGTGATGATCGAAAAACCACCAAAATAATCTAAATGATTATCACTAATGTCTTATCTAATGATTCATCCTCACCCAAAATAACCAAATGACTCATATAAAAATTTAATATTTTTCATGTTCATTAATAACATATACATTCAATTCCAAACAACTATGATCATTTTACATTATTTTTTGTACATGTATATAAGTAAACCAATCATGAAAACCAAGGAAACCAACGCTCCTGAATGATGAAATTGAATCTCATAACCCATAAAAAAGGACATAAATGAACTTAAAAAAATTATAATAAATCAAAAAAATGTATAAAAGTTTCTTAATTAATTAATTAATGTATTTTATTTTTTTATCTAGTACATCAAGTTCAAGTACATAACACTTTTGGACATAAGGTAATAGATTCTTTCTGAACCTCCATTTTTCTTTCAGATTACAATTTCTATCTCTTTACCTAAATGTAATTCTTGATTATTCTTATGTAATCTTCCTATTTTATGTATTTATGTTCCAAAAATATTTTCATAGCCCAATTATTCTTTCTTTGATAGATAAATACATGTTTTATATGGTTCCCTTCTCAATTATTTTTGATAAGCAAGCCCAATTAAAGGGAACTTCCTGATTTTTACCCATTTTAAAGTGCACTCCATAATATATTTTAATCCACAATTATTTTTATAAATTAAATAATTTTAACATGAAAAAATATCTTGGTTCATTTCTGGGTTTATACAGACAATTATGCCTTTTCCATTTTGAAGAATCTTGAAAATTTTCCCTTAAACTATAGTAAAATGTTTTATTTCTAAAGTTTCTTAAACAATATTTTCACTTGTTTTCACTTAAGTTTGATATAAATTGTCATGATCTATGCCTATTTTCTCTTATTAATTTCCATGTATGATTTAAATCTATTCTTACATGGACACCATTATGATATCCCCTTTTGATATTCCTTTTAACATGAGTATGATACCCAATTATTTCCATGGGTAACACTTATGTTTACGTTTGATTACTTATGTATGATTATTTACATGGAAAAAATATTCATGAAAATTTTATGATGGGCACACCCATATAACTATCCAATTAATTGGGTAATGTTTAATCTCATGAGACGTCACATTCAACGGTCTTGGTGGTTATCCTTGACTCATACTCCTCTATGTACAATGGTCTTGGTGGTTAGCCTTGAATCATGATCCTCTATGTGCTATGAGCCCTGACTCATGATTATGTCATGTTTTATATTTCCTAAAAATTACTATGATTCCATTATTACATGATCCCATGTTCTATATATTTTGATTCCATATGTTTATTCATGTTCCATGCTTTTTTTATGTCATCATGTTATGCCTTATAACCCATGCACTATGATTTATTCTTATGTTTATTCCCTTATTGGTTTTTATCTCATCCATTTGTTCATGTATTTACCCAGGTTATCATATGAAGATGTAAGGGATCAAAGTGTGTTGGGAGCTCATTATGAAGATTGAAAAAAGATGTTTTTATTTTGGTTTCATACTTTCTAATTACGTATCTAATATTCCAAAGACAATAGAATTTACGATCCTTGGTTTGTATTTGAAGGATAATTATGCTTAAAATCATGTAATAATATATGTAAAAGGTTAGGTCTATTATAAGGATTCTAGCATGTAAAACTTACGTTCATGGCGCAAAATAACCCAAAGGAATCTAAACCACTCTTAAAAGTTACTGCCAGTTAGGAGGATTTATTTCTCCAATATTGATCATAGGGATAATGTGGATGAAGATATTTCCATTTTATTATATAATTAAAAGAGTAGAATATTCATAATTCTTATTGATTACAAATTATGTTGTTCACATCACCCCAATAAGGGCTGTTCAGTCTACTTGAAGGTATTTAGGTAGGAAGGTCTTTGATAACTATAGGCTTGTAACTCCTTGATATGTTGAGTAGACTCCCCAATCCTGAAATCTTAACTTGGACTTTCTCAACACTTTCGTAAAAATTGCACCAAGTCTAGAAAGGTATATTCCTCTTTATGTAAAATGGTTAATTGAACCCAAAACCTTTATAATAGCTCCCCTTATAAAATTAAGTGTCCCAACTAGGGTTGGTCAAACACTTAGTTCTATTGAGTTTCATTCCTAATCAAGTAATGGAAGGCCAAGTATGACTTAATATTAAGTTGAGGGATTTTAATTAATTATGTATAAATTTTATCTTGTTATATCCTTTACATGTCTTGTTAATATTAAGTGGATGTTACAAAATTAATTAACCATGTTGTAAAAAACGTATAATTCATTTATTTAATTTATTATGCATAAATTTTATCTTGTTTTATCTTTTACATGTCTCATTAATATTAATTAGACATTACTTAATTAATTTACCATGCTGTAAAAGCATTTATGCATAATACATTTATTTAAATTTTTTATTTTCATATTAATTCATTTATTTATGTGACAACGACCTTTCATACATAAAATAAATAATTTCATGGACATAAATAAATAAATAAATCAATGATCCATTGATGAGATTTATCTAATGGTTAAATTAATTATAAAACACTAAATAAACCTATGAACTAGGGGAAATAACTCCTTTTGTTGTCCTTGGAATGAGTCACAACATTCCACCTTTACACATGTGTATCACCTGAGTTAACATCATTATGGTTCCATCTTGAACCACCTCCACACACCTTGTGATACTACATTAATTACATGTATTTATGACTCACATATAGGTCAGGGGAACCAAAGTATTAGTGAAAAGGGGATGACATAGATATCCTTGTACATGCAGGTCTTACATAATAATAGAGGGAGTGATGAATCATAAACTATAATTTAATTTAATAATAAATAATTAAAAAATCATGAAATAATTAAGTTAAAATATACAACACATACATAGGTCTTGTTCAAGCTCTTTAATGGTTATACATGCAAAGAATATGCAAAAGTAACCAGTTAGATTTCAATTATTTATTCACTCATTATTATTATGATAAACACACTTGTATTAATTAATTAATTAATTCCATTTCATCTTAACGATCATATGAACTTAACTAGAGATACCCATCATTTATGGAATTCATGGAAAATAAACAAAAGAACCAGTAATGATATTATTACAATAAATTAACTGATCATTTAAAAATATTTAAAACCATTATTAAATTTTCAAACACACAATAGGTGTCAATCAATAAATTAAGGTTTTAATTCTGAAATTGTAAATTTAATGTAATTTAATTATCCATGATGTCTTACATATACTTTTCCCCACTCCTTGGTCCATTAACTATATCATCAAAAAATGTAGAGGTATGATCACCAATGCCACCAAAGTGGTGCACTCCTGGCAGAAAGGAAACCAAGTTGTGGAGAACCTTGCTTATTTGAAGGTCATTAGGCCGGATCCGATTTTTTTACATAATATCCATACTCTAAAACCCTAAGTTTTTAACCTTATCAAGGGGATTCCGTCAGCCTTAACCATTTTAGACCTCCTTAGGAACCTCTCTTGAGGGGTTGTGGGGTTGGTTTGTATTCCTTTTCTTTAATAAAAATTGAAATGATGATAATGAAATAGTGTGTATAATATAGTTACACATTGTGTACCTTGGTTTTCGTGTATCTGAGTCGCATGACTGGGGATTTTCATGTTAACTTAGACAGACTACATGGAATGTATAGGCCAGCTACACATCATGTATCCACTTTCTGTGTGCTAGGTTGGGCCGATCAACACGTGGCATGAAATAAATGCACCGTGTGTAATTAATTACATGGATCATCCAAGTAAAATGTGTATGGGTACATGTAATGTGCTCCAACTGCATGCCATGTAACCCAATTTTACTAGAAAAAGGTTTGGTACTTCCCAATGGCATCTACAATCATTCTTCGTCTATTCTTAAACCTTTAAGAAAATGAAAGAATGAATGAGCATGATTAATATATCGATAACATGTTAATTCAAATAGGATTAAAGAATGAATAACATGAAATGAAAATCTAACCACAATTGCACATAGATAAAAAATAAAATAAATAATTATAAATTTAAACATGACCACTCTGATACCACTTGTTGGTTCTGAGCATAGTGTAATCATGCAATGGTGGGAGATATGTTAAAATTTATTCTCATAATCATTTCCCAAAACCAAGAGAGAGGATCTTGCACATAAAATCTATAATTAATTTACTTAATATTTGAAGAAATAAATACATGGGCTAAGGAACTTTCTTCATTGGTTAAAGTTGATAGTCCGAAAAGACCCTTTTGGATTACCATCGTTTCCTCTGAAAATACAAGGATAGAATCCCTCTATAGGTGATCCACATATGATCTTATGATCTCCTAGAAACACCACTTGATATATGGGTTCTATAGTAGTGATTTGAATGTCTTGTGTTTTTCGTTATTGATCTATCATTCGTCAGTCTTGAAGAAATATCTCTTGAAAATCTCATTCTTGAGAGGGAGAGAGAATTAATTTTACGCAACAATTCTTTATTCTAAACTTTGGATAAAAAAACAAAATAGACATATTCATCTATTTATAGATTTAGGATTTATGTTAAAATATTATTTAATTTTATGTCTTCTATTAAATAACATTTATTACCTTTAATAAACCACATGCCACATAATAATATTATTATCATTTTGTGGTGCGCTAACTTTTTCAAATTGATAAATAATATTTACCTTCTTGTAAATAATTATATTATCACTAAACGTGCTATTGGACCATTTGAACTTCTCAATATTTATTTAATATTTGAATAAATATTTTATTCATAAATAAATATTTTATTCACATACTGGTGAATAAATATTTATTAAATATTCAATAAAAAAAATATTTATTCACATGTCGACAAATAAATATTTATTTAATTTATGTGATCAATATAACTTGAATAAAATTATCCCTTGACCTTGAGAATAATATTTATTCTGTTAATTAAATTCAAATAGAATTTAATTAAGATCAACAAAAACACTTAGTGTGTGGACCTCTAGGATTTTTTCTCGTTGGCATTAGTCGGGCTTGCCTAAAGTCCAAGATTACTATCTAGTAACAAGTCAAGAAACCCAAGAGAAATAACTTAATGTCTCAATAATGGAAACCACATATGAACTATCACTATTTAATATAATCTATTTGTCATAATATCTCATCACGCTAGTTTCACGATGGTGTTGCCAACCAATTTACTCAATACATATTTATTTGACTATCTGAAATAAATACGTCATTACACCAAGCCATGGAATTTAATGGGATGGTTCTATTCCAATTAGATGTCCAATATATCACCTTAGATAAATATGTAAGGTATAAATACTTCCTTGATTTTTCTATTAATTACATGTCAATCATAACACACCTAACGTACCCTACTTCCCGCCAACATATGGAATGACATTTTTGGTCAGTAAATCTAAGTGCACCAGTCGTGAAATACATTAACGATAATATTAAATTCTAAGGGTCATTACACATGATCATAGATAAGAATATCCTATGACACCAAAACAGGAAGAATTCCTAATGGCGGGTTTGTTATCATAATCTCATGTCTTGGAGATTACCAAGTGCGAACTTCATTGGAAGAAGCCTCATATGCTTACGAGCACTCACACCTAATGGAATAAATACTATTTGTCCCATCATAGTATATTATCCAATTGTATAACTATATTAATAATATTTTCATAGCACTTCAAGTTTATCTTCATAGCGGGGAACTAATATGACCTTATCAATGTGATAAATACTTTAAGGAATTATTATATTAAATCTATACAAAAACAATGAGCAATATGTAATAAGTCATTAATTTAATATTAAATAAATCAAATATAAATTTAATCAAAGTAAAATTAATTTGTTTAAGTACACCAACTCTAAAAAACTCCCACTTATACTAGATCCAACTACCTATGACTTTTAGTTCGCTAGACCTCACATGATAATCATGTTTCTACCGAGTCAAGGCTTTATTCAAGGGGTCATCCACATTGTCTTTCATGGAAATATTTCTCACTAAAACCTCAACTATATGAGAAAAATCCCTCAAGAGATGATACTTATAAAGTATTTGGTTCATCCATTGATGTGACCTTGGATCTTTTACGAGAGTCACTGCTGTATTATTATCACAATAGAGTGTGATGGGATCTTTACTCCTAGGTACCACATAAAACTCTTGGAAAAAGTTTCACACCCATACTACTTTCTTAGATACCTCAGAAGCCAAATATACTCCGACTCTGCAGTAGAATCTATGACCATGACCTACTTTTATCTCTTCCAGCTCACAACACCTCCATTAAAAGTGAATATGTATTGCATTTCTGACTTCATGTAATCTTGATCAGTTTGTAAACTAGTATTTTTATATCCTGTGATGAATAGTTCATCATCTCCTCCATTGAAAAAGAAAATATTCTGAGTATGCCTCAGATACTTAAGGGTAGTATTGACTTCCAACCAATGGCAGTCACCTAGATCTGCTCGATATCTACCTACTACACATAATGTGTAGGCAACATCTAGCCTAGTATATAGTATATCATACATGACTGACCCAATCAATGATGCATATAGAATCATTTCCATTCTATTTATTTCCCCATGTGTATAAGGTCACATTTTCCTAGAAATATGAATATCAGGTGACACTGGAAATAATCCCCTCTTGGATTTTTCTATACTGAATCTCTTCAGTATCTTATCAACGTATGTACTTTGACTTAGGCTGAATAGTCTCTTGGATCTATCACAATGGATCTTGATCTAAAGAATATATGCTGATTCACCCAAGACCTTCATGGAGAATCATTTATTCAAACACATCTTAATAGACTGTAAGAATGGTATTTCGTTTTCTATGAGTAATATGTCATCAACATACACTATTAAGAAAATGACTGCACTCCCACTAAATAGTTTCTAAACACATGTATTTCACTCATTATTTATGAAACCAAATTCTTTTATAAATTCATAAAAATAAATTTTCCATGAGCAAGATATTTCCTTTAATCAAAAAATGGATTTTTGAAATTTTCATATCTTATTATCATCCTTTGGTGTTACAAACCCTTCGGGTTGTGTCATATAAACATATTCCTAAAGGTTCCCATTAAGGAAGGTTGTTTTGACATCCATTTTCCAAATCTCATAGTCATGGTAAGCTATAATGGAAACTAGAATTTTGGTGGATTTCAACTTTGCAACTGGTGAAAAGGTTTCAACATATTCAATGCATTGTCAATGTTTAAACCCTTTTGCAACTAGTTATGCATTATATGTACTGAATTGTACTTCCATGTATGGTTTCTTTGTGAATAACCATTTTCAACCAATGGGTTTTACATCTACTAGAGTATCTACCAAAATCCAGACTTGGTTTTTGGTATATGGAATCCATTTCAAAATTCAGGGCTTCTTTCCACTTAGAAACATCTATGCCACTTATTTCTTCCTTATAAGTTATAGGATCATTATTATTAACAAATAACGAGTCACTATCCTAGATGACTAGAAAACTATAAAAATCTAGTTCTATAATCTCTCTTTTTGTCCTATGCATTACTTGTGTCTCTAGAATAGTTTCATCTTCCACAGAGCTTTGTGGAATCTATTCTCATACCAAATATTATGTACCTTGAGCCTCAACTTCATTGAAGTCTATCTCACTCCCAATATCTCTTATAGAGATCTGCCCCCTATCAAGGAATATGGCATGTCTTGAAACTTTAAGCTTTTTTATGAGGGTTTATATAGGTAATATCCCCTTGTTTCCTTGGGGTATCCAATAAAGCTACACTTTGTGCCTTGGGGTGAAAGTTTGTTACCTGAAGAGGCCATAACAGAATCTTCACTTCCCTACACATGTAAATTTGATAACATGGTTTTTCTTACACTCCAAAATTCATATTTAATACCATTTATTGATTTAGTTGGTAATTAGTTTAGTATATGTGCTATTTTTTGTAACGTGTATCCCCAAAAGGATAATGGAAGACTCTCTTGACTCCTCATTGATCTCACCATATCCAACAATGTAACACCCGAGAATTTTATAAGAAATATTTTTATTTTATTTTATAAATCATCAAAGGAATATTTCACTACACACAACACTAGCTTATCTTGATTTACACGCAATTGCGACCTTCCTTGATAGCTTGCGTCGTACACAATACCGAGTTTCACTAAACAACAATATGCTATTAAAATATTATTAAAACTAGCCGTTATGAATAGTAATAACCACTTTTTGAAATTTTGTGAATTTTATTTTTCAAAATGGACTTCGTTTTTGGATTCAGAATATCGAAATTAGCCAAGGGTGAAATTTTGGTATTTTTCTGAAAACTTTCAATTTTGGATGAATAGTGAAAACACTAGGTTACTATTTAAAAACCGAATTTTTATTTAAATAATTATTTATTTTATTTAAATTTATTTTAGGTAAAAATTGATACATAATACCTATATAAGTTCAATGCAATTCATTGGAGTCATTTTATAATAATTTTAGATATATAAAAATTTTATTAAACTTTTCACCGTCTTTTACCCACCTCTTAGGAGAATTTGCAAATTTACATAAAACTTAATTTTACCGCTTCTGTGAGTGGAATTTCAAAAATCCAAGAGACACGGTTGATTTCAGTAAGTAAAATTTGGTTCAATGAGATGAAAATAATTTTTGGTGAATAGTAACTTTTTACTTTTATTTACCACGGTTAAAAGTAAATATGGTAATTAAGGGTAACAATGATATTATTATTAACCTAACACATGTCCTAATTCTATTGGATAAGTGTAATTCGACCAAAAAAAACCTTAGGAATAAAATATGACCATTTAGGCCCACTTGGATTAGATTAGGACATTTATTATTAATTTATTTAAAGAAGGGTTAAAATAGTTAAAATCAAAGTTTAATAAGTAAATAATTTTTAATATAGGGTTATACATAATATATATTCGACTATAAATATTAATTAGAAAGATAAAAATATTTCCTAAATAATGGTATTTTATTTTTAATTTTTAGACATTAAATAATTTAATTTATTTATGACACAAAGATGATGGAATAATTATCTTATTAATGAAATATTGACATAATTGATGTTATAAATACCCAAATAAATGTAATTTGAGACTTTTTATGAATTACAATAATTTTATAGGTTAATATGACATGTTAATATTGATTTAATTAACTTTTTTCGAACTAATAATTCTGTTATGATTTTTTAAAAAATCAATTACTAAATAGTGTCAAAATTGACATAAAATAGTTTTTAAAACAAATATTATATTACTAATTGTTATTTTATTCCTAAAAATCTAAGTTTCGGCCAAATGACTTAGATAAGGTTATATATATTAATAATAACCATCTTGGGGTTCTTTTGGCTTGTTATAGTAAGTTTATTAACCTTATAGTGTAAGAACACAAAAAGACACGGTAAAAGTAAAATTATCTAACTTAAAGTTAAATCTAAATTATAAGGTTAAAATATTAAACTAAACTTGTCCAAATTCTATTGTATGAGAGTATTTAGACCCATCCCCACCTTATCTTAGAAATAAATCAATTTGGAGCTATTTAAAACCGAATATGGCTTTATAATAAAATAATATTTTTAGTTTTTCCAAAGGTGCCCCTCTCCTCCCTTATAAAAGGGCACCTCCTCCCTCTCTTCCTCACACCACTTTGAGCATTCAAGCTCGGCCAACCCCTGCCAATTTCTCCTCTCCACTTCCCTAGAGACATCCTAGAGGTCCTGGTATTCTTCAAAGACCAATTTTAGTGCCCTAAAAGGAGGTCTCAAAGAAGCGCTTCAAAGAAGTGGTAATGTCCGTTACCGATTCTTTCAACTTTATTTCTTCTTCCACTTATTCTTCTTTAGTTGTTTAATTATGAATTAATAACATCAGTATCACTCATATAATTATATGTTATTATAAGTATGAAAAAACCCTATTTCACCATCTATCCATCCTACGGAAAACGAAATCACCGCGCGTGCGTACGTACGGAATACCGTCTCCACGCCGTGGTGTAATCTATTTTCCACCACCACCTTACTTGGATGGGTATAATGGTGTAAAGAATTAATATATATGATTATTGTAAAGTGATATTGATTCTGAAATAGTATACATACACTCCAATACAATTCCATGATCATGGGAACGATATCATCGCTCGTGCGTACGTACGGAATACCGTCTCCACAATGTGATGCGACTCGTTCTACATGATTTTCATTTCATAATGATTACATAAACGAATTGAGTGAATAAATATGAAATATATTACACTAATACCATTCTGTAAATGAGGTATCTATAACCTAAAAAGAAGAATAAGAATTTATTCGACAAAACACGCATAAGAACAAAAAGTAATAAACACCTGAATAACAAGTAACAATGAAATATTACTAATAATAAGCTAAGAATATGACCATATATGATATAATAACAATGAGTATGATTCTGGAATAAGTAAATGACATTATTTAAATCATTATACATGAGGTTCATACACTTATGAAGCAAATCAGACCTAAGGTAAGGGAAAATATCACAATCTCATTTTTATCCGAGATTGTTTATACTTTGGTATTTACTGGGGTGTATTTTATCATACACATCCATGTTTCCTAAATATGTAATATTATTTCCATCCACATACAATTGTTTAAATCCAATTTTACCCTTCGGTGAGTTTTTAGTAAAAGATATGAAAGGAATCTTTTGTCGTTTTTCATACAAGGTACTTTTTGACTTTTCCGACAAAAGTACGAGAAGAATGTTTTTTTAACTTATACGGAATGAATGGATTTTTAAAAAATTATTTCCAAGAAGATTAATTTACGAGTTTTTATGTTTATTTTTAATCAACTTCTTTTAGTTTAGAATTGTATGACATGTTAAGAAAGGAAAAATGTTTTTAAAGTAGAAAGAATATTTTCCTCAATAATGGAGTTCAAGAGTTTTATCAAAATTATTTTCCATCTAAGATAATATAGGGTTCTGTTTCTTTCCCTATTATTACATTTATTTGATTATTTTGTGATGAAATTATTTTTATGAATTCCTTTATCCTATATGAATTGTTTTATGATGTCACGATGTTTAAAAATCCAATTTTTATTACATGGGTTATGCAATGATGTATGATTTATGATTTTGTGGAACACATAAGAATGGTATCATTATGAGATGGGTGGGACCTATATCTACCTCCAATGCATTGGGTAAAGATTTTATATCTCATGAGATAGACATGGCTGGAACGATAGGTTAAACCGGTTCAGTGAAACCGGATTGAAACGAGGAATGAACTCGGTTCAGAAATGGAATTTGTCCACTAAGATAGTATTGGTAATGAGTATTGACTAATAAGAAATGATTCTATATGATTATGTGTGTATGCCACAAAGCTTCATGTTTTATGTTATGATTATTGTGATTACATTTCACTACCACGATTTATCCCATGTTATGAAATTATAATATCTTTTGCAAGGTAAGATTTCCAAAATGTTATGTTCTTATGAATATGATGTGATTGATATTTCTTTTGTTTACCCTTACTAAGCATTTGAGCTCACCCTTTTGAATGTCTTCTTTCCCTAGGCCAGGAAGAAGGTTATTAAGTAAGATATGCCAAAAGGGACTATAGATATGATGAAATAAATGGGAGACAGTGTAGACGCTTTATGAACCAGTTGTTTATGTTTCCCAGTTTCTAAAGACACTATACCTATACGATCTTTTCATGGTTTTGTTATATGTTGTAATAATTGTACTTAAATTTTGAAGTACTAACAATTTATGTAAAATATGGGTCGTTATAGTTGGTATCAGAGGAAAGTTATAGTCAACCTTTGGAAACTAGGATGTGAAAGCCTTAGTAAGAATCCTAAGGATAAGTCTAAGCATAGAACAAAATCTTAGTGTTTTAGAAATGGCCATGAATAACCTAGGATAAGACCTTAAGTGTGAAATTTTATTCTTTATTATGTGGTTTTCCTATTATAATTAGTGTTGCTCACACTATTCTTCTTGGTTTTAGTCAATGGCTGGAACCCGAAGGAACCGTGTTAATGCGGAATGCGACGGGAAATGCAATGATTGTCCCCCTGAGCAACCAAACGTTATGGGAGCTGGAATGCAAAATCTTGTAGCCATGCTCACATAACTTTCTCAAGCTATGAATCATGCAGGACTTACAAACGAGCAAAGGAAGGAGAAACATTATGTTGAATGCTTCATGAGACAGCGTCGACCTTCATTCAGCGGGTCTACTGATCCATTAGTTGCTGAACAATGGATCAGTACTACTGAAATGATATTTTCAGTTCTTCAATGTTCTGAACATGATAAAGTCATCTTAGCAATTTATCGTTTGGAAGGAGATGCTGATCAATGGTGGAATCTTATCAAGAATAGGAGGCCAAGAGATGAAATTGAGTCCATGGAATGGGACGATTTCAAGAACTTATTTTTCAATAAGTACTTCCCTCGTATTCTCTGAACAAAGATGGAGAAGGAGTTTCTTGAACTAAAGCAAAAGGATGATGAATCTGTAGGTACCTATGAAGCAAATTTTACAATACTTGCAAGGTACGCTTCTGGTATTATTATCCAACCTGAGAGTAAGATCGATCGATTATTGAGTGGATTAAAACCAAGTCTTCGAAGGGTGTTAGCCATAAGGGACTTCAATAGCTACGAGGAAATCGTTCGATGTGCTCTCAAAGTTGAGATGAAGATTGGAGTAACCCATCAGTCATATGGGTTTGATAAGAAGAGGAAAATGGAATTCAAAGGAAAATCTAAAGAGTACACTGAAAAGAAGATGAGTTTTCCCTTATGCTCAAAGTGTGGAAAGAAACATGGAGGGAGTTGTCTTAAAGGGAAAAGTAAATGTTTCAAATGTGGAAAGGAAGGTCATCGGGCATTTGAATGCTGCAATGATGGGAAGAATATGTCTAGTGATGCGAACAATGAAAAGGCTACACAGAGTGCACCTCCTACACTTCAATGTTACAAGTGCAAGAAAATGGGGCATTATGCCAATCAATGCCCTAATCCAAGGGTTGTTGATGATGATCTACGTCAAAAAAATCTTAAGGCTAAAGACAAAGGAAAGTCACATGCAATTTCTATCAGCAATGTGGAGTACGATAACGAAGTGGTGAAAGGTACACTTACCATCCACTCTAAAGTAGCAAATGTTTTATTTGATTCTGGATCCACCCACTCCTTTATTTCTGAAGAATTTTCTAAGGGTATCACCGTATTACCTAAACAATTAGATGTTGAGTTAGCTGTGACAACCCCTAATGGAACAAAAGTCACTCAAAAGTTTATAATTCTTCTTCGATTGAAGTTTGTGGGAAAGTGCTTCTTGAAAATCTTGTGATCCTCCCTATAGTGGAATTTGATGCGATTCTTGGCATGGATTGGATTTCTCTATATGGATCTCATATCAATTTCCAAATAAGGGAAGTCACATTTCATATTCAAGATCAATCTTTGATCATCTATCGATGCAAGGATGAACATAACCTTCTAGTGGAAATTTCTTCCATCTTATGGGTCTTGATTCCACTAAATGAAGGTTATTTATCTCAAATGGTTGGTGAGAAACTCATGATTAAGAATATTCCCATTGTACGGGAGTTTGATGATTTCTTTCCGGAGGAATTGCCGGGTCTTCCACCAAACCATGAAGTTGAGTTTTCAATAGAAATCGTACCGGGTGCTTTACCTATTTCAAAGAAACCTTATAGAATGGCCCCAATTGAGTTGTAGGAATTGAAGAAGCAACTCCAAGAGAATCTTGATAAGGGGTTCATACACCCTAGTGCATCACCTTGGGGAGAACCTGTTCTGTTTGTTAAGAAGAAAGATGGATCAATGAGACTCTACATTGATTATCGAGAACTTAACAAGATCACTATCAAGAACAAATATCCTCTCCCGCGCATTGATGACTTATTTGACCAACTACGCGGAGATCAATACTTTTTCAAGATTGATCTTCGTTCAGGGTATCATCAATTAAGGGTCAAAAGGGAGGATATACCAAAGAAGGCTTTCCGTACAAGGTATGGACACTATGAATTTATAGTGATGCCATTTGGTCTTACTAATTCCCCTGCTATCTTCATGGATATGATGAATAGAGTCTTTAGAGACTATCTTGATTAGTTTGTGGTAGTATTTATAGACGATATTCTTGTATATTCAAAGAGTAAGGAAGAACATGAAGATCGCTTGAGAATTATATTGAAGACCCTGAGAAAGGAGAAGCTTTATTCCAAATTTACCAAGTGTGAATTTTGGCTTCAAAAAGTTTCATTTTTGGGTCACATAATCTCAAAAGAGGGGATATCTATGGATCCAGCAAAAACAGAGGTTATCAAAAGATGCTTGAGACCAACAACAGTAACTGTGATCCGAATTTTTCTTGGTTTGGCTGGATATTATCGAAGTTTTGTGAAAGATTTTTCATGATTATCTAATCCACTCACCAGGTTGACTCGGAAAGGAGTTAAGTTTGTTTGGATGGAGGAATGTGAAGAGAATTTCAAGGAGTTGAAAATAAGGTTATCCAGTGCACCTGTGCTCACACTACCTTGTAGTAGAGAAAGGTTTGTGATCTACAGTGATGCATCCAAGAAGGGATTGGGGTGTGTTCTTATGCAAAATGATATGGTAATAGCTTATGCCTCATGACAGTTGAAAATCCATGAGCAAAATTACCCAACTCATGATTTGGAGTTAGTTGTGGTAATCTTTGCATTAAAGATTTGGAGGCATTATCTTTATGGAGAAAGGTGTGATATTTAAACTGATCATAAAAGTTTAAAGTATATTTTCACACAAAAGGAGCTGAATATGCACCAAAGAAGATGGTTGGAGATGATTAAAGATTACGACTGCTCAATTCATTACCACCCTGGGAAAGAAAACAAGGTGGCAGATGCATTAAGTCGACAAGACCATGCCAGTTTATCCATGATGAGGATGAAAAAAGATCCAATATTTATGGATTTACAAAGGATGGATCTTGGAATTATAATGAAAGGGGAAAAATCATATCTTTCTCAAATGAATGTTCAACCATCTATACATGTTAAGATTAAAGAGGCACAAAAAGAAGATGTATAGTTACAAAAGAAGGTGAGAAATGTTCCTGAATTCAACCTTGATTGTGATGGGATAATAAAGTTCAGGAATCGGGTTTGTGTTCCTCCCATCCCCGAATTAAATAAGGAGCTGCTAGATGAGGCTCATAGTTCTTCATTCTCTATTCATCCTGGAATCATGAAGATGTATAGGGACCTGAAAGAGTACTTCTGGTGGGATGGCATAAAAAGAGATGTTGCTGAATATGTCTCTCAATGCTTGGTTTGTCAGAAAGTTAAAGCTGAGAGACAAAAGTCTAAGGGGATGTTACAACCATTACCCATACCCGAATAGAAATGGGAAAACATCACTATGGACTTTGTCACAGAACTTCCTAAAACATCCAAAGGCAATAATGCTATCTGGGTAATAGTTGATCGTCTTATAAAGCCTGCACACTTCATTGCTATTAGAGAGGATTTCTCTATGGATCATCTTTCTAGGATATATGTAAAGGAAGTGGTAAGATTGCATGGAGTACCACTTTCTATTATATCTGATCGGGATCCGAGGTTTACCTCAAAGTTATGGTGAAGTCTTCAGCATACTCTGGATACAGAGTTGCGTTTCAGCACTGCTTATCATCCTTAGATAGACGGTCAGTCTGAGAGGACAATTCAAACTCTAGAAGATATGTTGAGAGATTGCTCTATGGATTTCAAAGGTGGTTGGGATCAATACCTACCTTTGGTGGAATTTTCTTATAATAATAGCTTTCACTCCAGTATTTTGATGGCTCCTTATGAAGCTCTCTATGGAAAGAAATGCAGGACTCCAACTTGCTGGGATGAAGTTGGGGAAATAAAGCTATTAGGACTTGATCTTGTTGATGAGATGGCAGAAAAGGTCCGATCTATTCAACAACACATAAGAGCAGCTCAAAGTCGACAAAAAATTTATGCTGACAATGGAAGAAAAGACTTAGAGTTTTAAGTGGGTGATAAAGTGTTCTTACGAATATCTCCTTGTAATAGAGTAATGAGATTTGGAAAGAAGGGAAAGCTGAGCCCTAGGTATATCGGTCCTTTCGAAATACTGGATCGTGTTGGGAAGGTAGCTTACCAGTTGGAGCTTCCACCAAATCTCTCTCAAGTTCACGATGTGTTCCATGTATCTCTCCTGAGAAAGTACATACCTGACCCATCACATGTACTCAGCTCAGAAGTTGTACCGCTGGAACAAGATCTTTCTTATAAAGAACAACCGATAGAGATTCTCGATCGTAGTGAAAAATTCCTACAGAACAAGACCACCCGCTTGGTGAAAGTTTTATGGAGGAACCACCAATTAGAAGAAGCTACATGGGTGCTTGAGGATATGATGAGGGAGAGTTATCCTCATCTGTTTGTTACAAGTGACGAATTTAGAGGGCGAAATTCATTTTAAGGGGGGTAGAATGTAACACCCGAGACTTTTATAAGAAATATTTTGTTTTTATTTTATAAATCATCAAAGTAATCTTTCACTACACACAACACTAGCTTGTCTTGATTTACACGCAATTGCGACCTTCCTTTATAGCTTGCATCGTACGCAATACCGAGTTTCACTAAACAACAATATGCTATTAAAATATTATTAAAACTAGCCGTTATGAATAGTAATAACCACTTTTTGAAATTTTTGAAATTTTATTTTTCAAAATGGACTTCGTTTTTGGATTCGGAATATCGAAATTAGCCTAGGGTGAAATTTTGGTATTTTTCTGAAAACTTTCAATTTTGGATGAATAGTGAAAACACTGGGTTACTATTTAAAAACCGAATTTTTATTTAAATAATTATTTTAGGTAAAAATTGATACATAATACCTATATAAGTTCAATGCAATTCATTGGAGTCATTTTATAATAATTTTAGATATATAAAAATTATATTGAACTTTTCACCGTCTTTTACCCACCTCCTAGGAGAATTTTCAAATTTACATAAAACTTAATTTTACCGCTTCTGTGAGTGGAATTTCAAAAATCCAAGAGACACGGTTGATGTCAGTAAGTAAAATGTGGTTCAATGAGATGAAAATAATTTTTGGTGAATAGTAACTTTTTACTTTTATTTACCACGGTTAAAAGTAAATATGGTAATTACGGGTAACAATGATATTATTATTAACCTAACACATGTCCTAATTCTATTGGATAAGTGTAATTCTACCAAAAAAAACCTTAGGAATAAAATATGACCATTTAGGCCCACTTGGATTAGATTAGGACATTTATTATTAATTTATTTAAAGAAGGGTTAAAATAGTTAAAATCAAAGTTCAATAAGTAAATAATTTTAAATATAGGGTTATACATAATATATATTCGACTATAAATATTCATTAGAAAGATAACAATATTTCCTACATAATGGTATTTTATTTATAATTTTTAGACATTAAATAATTTAATTTATTTATGACACAAAGATGATGCAGTAATTATCTTATTAATGAAATATTGACATAATTGATGTTATAAATACCCAAATAAATGTAATTTGAGACTTTTTATGAATTAAACTAATTTTATAGGTTAATATGACATGTTAGTATTTATTTAATTAACTTTTTTTGTACTAATCATTCTGTTATAATTTTCAAAAAAATCAATTACTAAATAGTGTCCAAATTGACATAAAATAGTTTTTAAAACAAATATTATATTATTAATTGTTACTTTATTCCTAAAAATCTAAGGTTCGGAAAAATGACTTATATAAGATTATATATATTAATAATAAACAACTTGGGGTTCTTTTGGCTTGTTATAGTAAGTTTATTAACCTTATAGTGTAAGAACACAAAAAGACACGGTAAAAGTAAAATTATCTAACTTAAAGTTAAATCTAAATGATAAGGTTAAAATAGTAAACTAAACTTGTAAAAATTCTATTGTATGAGAGGATTTCTACCCATCCCCACCTTATCTTCAAAATAAATCAATTTGGAGCTATATAAAACCGAATATGGCTTTATAATAAAATAATATTTTTAGTTTTTCCAATGGTGCCCCTCTCCTCCCTTATAAAAGGGCACCTACTCCCTCTCTTCCTCACACCACTTTGAGCCTTCAATATCGGCCAAACCCTGACAATTTCTCCTCTCCACTTCCCTAGAAACATCCTATAGGTCCTGGTCTTCTTCAAAGACCAATTTTAGTGCCCTAAAAGGAGGTCTCAAAGAAGCGCTTCAAAGAAGAGGTAATGTCCGTTACCGATTCTTTCAACTTTATTTATTCTTCCACTTCTTCTTCTTTAGTTGTTTAATTATTAATTAATAAAATCAGTATCACTCATATACTGATATGTTATTATAAGTATTAAACAACCATATTTCAACATCTATCCATCCTATGGAAAACGAAATCACCGCGCGTGCGTACGTACGGAATACCGTCTCCACGCCGTGGTGTAATCTATTTTCCACCACCACCTTACTTGGATGGGTATAATGGTGTAAATAATGAATATATATGATTATTGTAAATTGATATTGATTATGAAATAGTATACATACACTCCAATACAATTCCACGATCATGGGAACGATATCATCGCTCGTGCGTACTTACGGAATACCGTCTCCACGATGTGATGCGACTCGTTCTACATGATTTTCATTGCATAATGATTAAATAAATGAATTGAGTGAATAAATATGATATATATTACATTAATAACATTCTGTAAATGAGGTATTTATAACCTAAAAAGAAGAATAAGAATTTATTCGACAAAACACGCATAAGAACAAAAAGTAATAAACACCCGAATAACAAGTAGCAATGAAATATTACTAATAATAAGCTAAGAATATGACCATATATGATATCATAACAATGATAATGATTTTGGAATAAGTCAATGACATTATTTAAATCATTATACAGGAGGTTTGGACACTTAAGAAGCAAATCAGACCTAAGGTAAGGGAAAATATCACAATCTCATTTTTATCCGAGATTGTTTATACTTTGGTATTTAATGGGGTGTATTTTATCATACACATCCATGTTTCCTCAATATGTAATATTATTTCCATCCACCTACAATTGTTTAAATCCAATTTTACCCTTCGGTGAGTTTTTAGTAAAAGATATGAAATGAATCTTTTGTCGTTTTTCGTACGAGGTACTTTTTGACTTTTCTGACAAAAGTACGAGAAGAATGTTTTTTTAACTTATACGACATGAATGGATTTTTAAAACATTATTTCAAAGAAGATTCCTTTAAAAGTTTTCAAGTTTATTTTTAATCAACTTCTTTTAGTTTATAATTGTATGACATGTTAAGAAAGGAAAAATGTTTTTACAGTAGAAATAATATTTTCCTCAAGAATGGAGTTCAAGTGTTTTATCAAAATTATTTTCCATATAAGATAATATAGGGTTCTGTTTCTATCCCTATTATTACATTGATTTGATTATGTTGTGGTGGAATTATTTTTATGAATTCCTTTATCCTATATGAATTGTTTTATGATGTCACAATGTTTAAAAATCCCATTTTTATTACATGGGTTTTGCAATGATGTATGATTTATGATTTTGTGGCACACATAAGAATGGTATCATTATGATATGGGTGGGACCTATATCTCCCTACAATGCATTGGGTAAATATTTTATATCTCATGAGATAGACATGGCTGGAACGGCAGGTTAAACCGGTTCAGTGAAACAGGACTGAAACGAGGAATGAACTCGGTTCAGAAATGGACTTTGTCCACTAAGATAGTCTTAGAAATGAGTCTTAACTAATAATAAATGATTATATATGATTATGTGTGTATGAAACAAAGCTTCATGTTTTAAGTTATGATTATTGTGATTACATTTCACTACCATGATTTATCCCATGTTATGAAATTATGATCTCTTTTGCAGTGTAAGATTTCCAAAATGTTATGTTCTTATGAATATGATGTGATTGATATTTAATTTGTTTACCCTTACTGAGCATTTTATCTCACCCTTTTGAATGTATTATTTCCCCAGGCCAGGAAGAAGGTTATTATGTAATATATGCTAAAAGGGACTATAGATATGATGAAATCAATGGGAGACAGTGTAGACGCTTTATGAACCAGTTGTTTATGTTTCCCAGTTTCTAAAGACACTATACCTATATGGTTCTTTCATGATTTTTTTATATGTTGTAATAAGTGTACTTAAATTTTGAAGTACTAACAATGTATGTAAAGTATGGGTCGTTATAAACAAGGTGCATATCCTCCTTTCACTTAGGCTATTCCACTGAGGTGTATAAGGAGGATTGAGTTGGGATATGGTCCCAAAATACTATAAGTAATCAATTAAGTCTTGATTAAGATATTCTCCACCAAGATCTGAGTGGAGTTTCTTAATCTTATTAGCAAGATGGTTCTCAAATTAAATCTTGTATTCCTTGAATTTATCAAAAGAATATTACTTATACCTCATTAAGTTAACATATCCATATCAACTAAAATCGCCAGTAAAATTTATGAAGTATGAGTACCCACCCCTTTCTTCAATGATAAATGGTCCACACACATCGGTATGATCTAATTCAAGAAGATATTTAGCCCTTTCACCTTTCCCACTAAATTGGTCTTAGGTAAATTTTCCTTGTAAACATGTGTGACATACACCAAGTGGTTTTAGTTCAAAAGAATCTAAATATCCATCTTGATATAATTTAGTCAATCAATTTTTGTTTACATTATGTTGATGGTGATACCAAAGTTGGGTGTGGTATGATTCATGTGAAGTAACATCGTTATCGATTTCCATTACTTGGTTCTTGTAATCTAACACATAAAAACTATTATTTAAATGTGCCTTACTATAACAAATGTTATCTTTATAAAATAAGATTAATTTATTCCCAAATTTGAAGATAAATCCATCAGTATCAAGTTTGGATACAGAAATAATGTTTTTGGTAATAGATGGAACATAATAACAACCTTTCAAAACCAAGATCATTTTGGTCGGCAACATGAGGTGGTAGTCCCCGATAGATACAACATTAAGTTTATCTTTGTTGGATACTTGTAGACCTACCTCCCCTTAGTCAATATTTTTGAATCTAATTGGTTCCTATATTTGAATATATATATATATATATGAGCACTATAATCTGTATGTAAAACCCAATTTATAGAAACAGATAAATTTCACTTGATAAAAACTGCACCTAAAGATTCCCAATTCTTATTTAGTTTGGTGAAGTTCTTCTTCCAGTGTCCCTTCTTTCGACATGTGAAACATACAACATCTTATTCCCTTGCTCCCCACTTGATCTTCTTCTTCTTGGAGGGACATGGAGAATATTTGGACTTAAAACTCTTCGCTTTCCATTTCTATTTGTTAAGAATAAGGATGGAAGGATTTTCATTCTTTTTATACTTATCTACTTGGTGAAGAAGAGTGAGAATATATGGAAGATATTTCTTAATGTTGTTCATATTAAAATTCACAACAAAAATAGATCATCTCTGAGGAAGTGATGCCAGAATGAGGTCGGTTTCCATTTCCTCAGGGAGTTTAAACCCTAGAACCTCTAGGTGCTCAATGTATCCAATGATCTTGACTACATGAGGTCCATCTAGGGAACCCTATCTGAGATTTCTCTGAAATAGTTCTATGTAAATCTCAAACTATTCCTGTTTAGATCTCTCCTAGTAAAAACCCTCGAGGTGAACAAGTATGCTATAAGAATCTATGTTTTTGTGAGACTTCATGAGTTTAATAGATATTTATGAAAGCATCAAACAATGAATATCGATCGTGTAACTCACATATTTTTCATATAAAAGTAACTCTTTATCACTTTCCTCTTTAATAGGAGGATCATGCATTGAGGGTTATAGCATTTAAGATTTCCATTCATGGTGTAAAACAACCCGAAGGCATATAAACCACTCTTTGAAGTTACTTCTAGTTAGAAGGTTGTCTTTCTACAATATTTATTATAGGTATAATATAGATGATGAAATTTATATTTTATTCTACAATTAAATGAGCAGATTATTAATACTTTTTCTTGATTAAAAATTATGTGAGAAATAATAAATAAATTAATTTTATTAAATCTCCCCTATTTTATCAAGTTCCAATAACCCCCACCATTGAACTCAGAATATCTAGTTTCTATGATATTTTAGTGGAAAGGATCCATATTACCCTTTTCATAACCCCAATAAGGGTTGGTCAAGCTACTTGAAGATACTTAGGTAGGTAGTTCTTTGCCAGCTACAGGCTTGTAGCTCCTTGATTTATTGAGTAGACTCCACAATACTAAAATACTGACTTTTTTTTCCTCAAAACTTTCCTCCAAATTACACCAAGACTAGAAAGAGCTACTCCTCTTGATGTAAAATGGTTAAGTCAACCCAAAACATTTATAAGAACTCTCCTTATAAAAGAATGTGTCCCAACAAGGGTTGGTCAAACATTGAGTTCTTTTTATTTTCATTCTTAATCAAGTAATGGAATTCCAAGTATGAATTAATATTTGGTTAAGGTATTTTTATTAATTATGCATAAATTTTATCTTATTTTATCATTTAAATGTCATATTAATATTTAGTGGATCTTACTTAATTAATTAACCCTGTTGGATACAAAATTTAAACATAATTCATTTATTTAATTTATTATGCATAAATTTTATCTTGTTTTATCCTTCACATGTATTGTTAATATTATGTGGATGTCACTTAATTAGTTAACCATTTTAGATAAAACATTTACACATAATACATTTATTTACATTTTGTCTTTACACATTAATTCATTTATTTATGTGATTGCGAAATTGCATCCATAAAATAAATAATTACATAGATAGAAATAAATGACCTGTTCATGAGCAATATCTAATGATTAATTTAATAACCAGACATTAAATCAAACTATGACCTAGGGGAAATAACTCAGTTTTTTAGTATTGGAATGAGTTAAAACATTCCACCTATACACCTATGTATCATCTAATTTGGAATCATTATGGTTATATCTTGAATCGCCTCCATGTTCCTTGGGATACTCTATTAATTACATGTATTTATTACTCACGTGAAAGAAATGGAACCAAAGGATTGGTTAAAAGGGGATGATATATATATCATTGTATAGGAAGGTCCTATATAATAATAGAGGGAGGTTTGACTCACTATCCATCATTTAATTTAATAATAAATAATTGAAAACTCATGTAATAAATAAATTAAAACATAGAACACATACACAGGTCTTGTTCAAACTCATGAATGGTCATACATGCAATGAATACGTAAAGGTAACTGGTTAGAATTCATTTCTTTATTCATTCTTTATTATTAATATAAACATGCTTACATTATTTAATTAATAATTTCATTGATTAATTCCCTTTCATATTAATGATCATGCGAACTTAATTAAAGATACCCATCATTTATGGAATTCATAGAAAATAAATTGAAGAACCAATAATGAAATATTTATTACAATAAATTAATTGATAAATTAAAAATATATAAAACCATTATTAAATTTTCAAAAACACAATAGGTGTCAATTAATAAATTAATGTTTTAATACTACAATTTTAAATTCAATGTAATTTAATTCTACCATTAATTGGGAGACTACATGACATGTATAATCCAGCTACACGTAATGTGCCTCAGTTGTCGGGTATCCAAGTCACATGCCTGAGGCTCTAACATGCCAACTGAGCTGGACTACATGGTGTGTATAGGACAATAACATGGCATTTATCCACTTTATGTGTTCCAAGTTGGCCCATTCAACATGTAATGTGAAATAAATGCACAATGTGTAATTAAATGCTCGGCGCATCCAGGTACCATGAACATGGCTGCACAGTGTGTTCTTTGGATACACGTTGTGTAACCTAGTTTTACCATCAAAATATTTGACACTTACTAATAGAATCTCCATCCATTCTCCATCTATTATTAAACCTTTAAGAAAATGAAATACTGAATGAACATGATTAATATGTCAATAACATGTTAATTCAAATCAGATTAAATAATGAATAACATGAAATGAAAATCTAACCACTATTTTTCAAAGATCAACAATAAAATAAATAATTATAAATTTAAACATGACTACTCTGATACCAATTATTGGTTTTGGGTAGAGTGTAAGTGTGTGATGATGGGTGATATATTAAAATTCCTTTTAATAATCATTGCTTGAAACCAAGAGTGGGGATCTTTCATGTTAAATTTATAATTAATTTATTTAATATTTGAAGAAATAAATACCTAATATTAGGAAATTTTTTCTTTGGTGAATGTTTATAGTCTGAAAATACCTTTTTGTATTACCTTCGTTGTGCTATGAGGGTCCAAGGATAGAATCCCTCTAGTAGTGATCTACATGTGCTCCTATGATCTTCGATAAATACCACCTGATCTCCAAGTGCTAGCATGATGAGTTGTATGTCTTGAGTTATTCGTTATGGATCAGTAATTCTTTAGTCCTGAAAAAATATCTCTCGCACTTCTCTATCTTGAGAGGGAGAGAGAAGGATAAGTTGAGAGATATTTTTTTGTGCGCAATAATTCTATATTCTCAATTTTGGATTCAAAACACAATATACATGGACGTCTATTTATAGAGTTAGGATTTAGGTTAAAATATTATTTAATTTCATACTGACCATTAAATTAACATTTATTACCTTTAATAAATCTCATGAAACATAATGATAATATTATTATTTCGTGGTGTGCCAACTTTTTCAAATTGATAAATAATATTTACCATCTTGTAAATAATTATTTTATCACTGTACGTGACCTTGGTCTGTTTGAACTCCTCAATATTTATTAAATATAAAAAATATTTTATTTATAAATAATATTTAATTCACATACCGAAAAATAAATATTTATTAAAAATTAAATAAAATAGAAAAATATATTTTTATTCACATGTTGGAGAATATATATTTATTTAATTTATGAGATCAATATAACTTGAATAAAATTATTCCTCAATCTTGAGAATAATATTTATTCCATTAATTAAATTCAAAATATAATTTAATTGAGGTCAATGGAAACACTTAGTGTGTGACCCTCTAGGATTCTTCCTCGTCGTCAATATGCAGGCTTGTCTAAAGTCGAATATTACTATCTAGAAACAGATCAAGGAACCCAAGTGAAAGAACTTAATGTTGCAAAAATGAAAACAACATACAAATGATCATTATTTAATATAATTCCTTTGTCATAATATCTCATCAAGAGGGTTTTGAATATGGTGATATCAACCAATTTACTTGATACATATTTCTTTGACTATCTGAAATAAACACGTTGTTACACCATGGCCATGGAATTTAATGCAATAGTTATATTTCAATTAAAGGGACAAGATATAATCCTCCATAAAGATAGAAGGTAAAATCATTCATCGAGTTATCCATTAATTAAATGACAATAGTGATTCACCCAACATACCCTACATCTTTCCAATATATGGTGTGATGATTTTGGTCAGTAAATCTAAGTGTGTGAGTCATGAAATACATTAATGATAATCTTGAAGTCCAATGACCATTACACACCCTCATGGATAGGAATATATGATGACACCAAAACATACAGGATTTCTACTGGAAGGTCTATTATCATAATAACCTATCTTGGAGATTACTAAGTACGAACTTCATGAGAATAAGCCTCATCCACTTACAAGCACTTGCACCTGATAGTCTAAATATTATGTGTCCTGTCATAGTATGTTATCCAACCATCGAACTATATTAATAATATTGTTATAATACTTCAAGGTTCTCATCATAGTGGGGAACTACTATGACCTTATCAACATAACAAATACTATAGTACAATATTACATTAAATCCATACAGAAATAATAAATAATATGTAATAAGACATTAATTTAATATTCAATACATAAAATATATATGGAATCAAAGTACAATCAGTTGTTCCTAAAACACCAACTCTAACACAACTATGTCATAGCCATATCCACTTGTAGTATCTATAACGGGATATAATTTCTTAGAAACCAATCATTCTATCATTCACCAAAATTACAGAATATTTTCCTATAATTAAACATAACTTAGACTTATCCCTAGGGTTCTCACTAGTTTTTTCTCATACTAATTTCTAGAGGTTAACAATACCTTGCTATCATACTAACTATAATGTTATGGAATTATTACCAGTGGGAAATAATTGATACCTATCAGAGCATTCCATGGGTGAATACACCTCTTAGGTGAGACTCTTACCACTATCCCTAGTGGCATACCTTTCCTCATGAATCTCTTGGGAGGAGATCCATGTTTTACCCAACTCTCACACGTGAGAGTTCTTAAGGATATTCCTTCCTTTACTCTAATACCAACTATAGAAACCCAAAATTTTTATACATAGATATCACATCTTAATAGATGAATATTAATTACATAAAAAAATGATTCATTCCATAATTATATAGGTCTAGTAACTTTGGAAACTTGGAAACCTAAACAATTGGTTCATAGGTGAACTACATCATCTCCCACTTAGTTCTTTATAACTAGCACCCTTCAGAGACATATCATACATAAAACTATTCCTCATACCCTAGGGAAAGGAAACATATGAAAGGGTGATATTTGATAATTATTAAGGGTAAAAAAGGGAGATATTAATGATCACATAGACATAACATGCGAATAATCATATGAGAACATGATAATAACATTTGAAAACCATACCCCATATATCAAAGATCATAGCCTTGAGTCACGACATAAATATTAATAGTTCATAAAACATGAATCATAAAGGAATGAAAGAACATGATGTGTGAGAGCATAACATTGGCATAAGACATGGATTTGTGGGATTAAGAATATAAAATCATTTACTTAGTATACAAGGATAATTTACAAGGCTAACGTAGTAGAATGGGTTCACTCCCTAAATCATCATATTAGTTGTGGTTTTCTCCCAAGACTATCATAGTGGACAAAGTCCCTTACTGAATAGGTTTCACTCTCTATTCCAATCCTATTTATCACATGAGATATTAATCTTTACCCAATGCATTGGAGGGAGATACACGTCCCACCCATCACATAATGAAAATCATACATATGTTTTCCACAAGATCATTAAACATGAATCATATTAGAACCCATAGAAAGTAAATGGTTTTCATAAAAATTTCCTCATATTATAACCCATGGAAAATAAACAGGTTTCATAAAAATTTCATCATTTCATCATATCATAACCCATGGAAAATTAATAGGTTTCATAAAAATCTTGTAACAATAAACATAAACATAAAACATATAGAGAAAAAATAAGGATAGAACCATTGGATCATATATCTAGTAATGCATAAGCAACACTAAATGTTTTTTTCATTGTTGAATACAAATTCCATAAAAAGTTTATTAAAACATTTTTGAGGAAAATATCCTTTCAATTTTTAAATTACTTCTCTAAAATATAACATTTTTTCAAATATTAAAGAAAAAATTTTCTTTTAAAATAACCCTGAAATTTTTTAAAGGAATATTTAAATCATTTAGCAGTCATGATTGTGATAAATATTGTTCATATTATACACATTAAAACAATTATTCTATTCACATTTTTGGTAAAAATTCAAAAGTACATCATTTGAAAAATGATAAGAAGATCCATTTTAAAACATTTTGTAAAATTTTAAAAATCGTTAAAAATAAATTTAAACCATCATAGTATAATATTAAAAACAATCTTGAATTTTTTTTTGAAAACATGAATATGGAAGAAAAATGGTTTTTGACCAAATAGAGAAATAAATTCGATTTTCCTTAAAAATTATTTTGGAATATTGAGTACATAATGATAAGAAAATGAAATAAAAACATATATTTCTATAAATAACCACAGGATAATAAAATTCATGATTTTATTAATATTTATATCATAATATTTCATCATCATAAACTTAATCGTAGTTAATCCTGATAAACAATGGGATTGTAACATAAAACTTTTACCATTTTTTTAACTTTTGAATCATAAGTCCCATGAAATAAATATTCTTATATGGATATTTATATCCTATAATTTTAATTATAACAATAATAAAATATATTCATGGATAGTATATACACCATAGAAAATAAATAAGTTGTGATTATGGTATGTGTCCCACAGAAATAAAAGTGAGATGAAAATCCCTTACATACTTTGTTAACTTTTGAATCATAATCCCCATTAAAGAATAAATTTAAATAAAAAATTAAATATAATTATAATAAATTAATTAATGATATAAAATTTAAAATGGATTGTTTATACACCTCATAAAAGAAGATAGGTGTATAACATAACATATGACCTTAAAAAGACAATTTCAGACAAAAATATCTTACCTTAAGTATTGACCTTCTTCATACACGTTTGAACCTTATGTATTATAAATATAGGTTTATTATAAATGTATTAAAAACATAATAATATATATCATACCATATATTATTTACTTATACCCTTTTATCACTCGTTCATTAATAATTCTTTGTTTTTTCATGTATGTTTTGGTTTGGTAGTTTTGGTCATTGTACTTTTATTATGGTTACATAATATAATTTTTTTAATAATGATATAAATATCATATATATTAATTATATACATGTTTATATTCATCCATGAAAATTAGAGATAGGAAAATGAATTACACCGTTCATGGAGACGGTTGGTTATACGTATGCATGAACATTGTTTCCATTTTATCGACGGATGGAATGAAAGAAAGTTAAGTAAAAATTAACCTTTTAAAATAATTTTTATATCATATATATTAATTTAATATATCCCTATTACCATCCATTTCAAAATAAAATTAATAACACATCACGTCACTTCGTGGAGGCGATAGTCTACATGTACATACAAGCGACGTTCTCTTTTTTCAATGGATTATAAGGTAAGAAGGTAGATGTGATATTATAATTATATAATTAAAATTATTTCATAAATATTATATATAATTTAAATCCATAATTATATCCATCCATGAGAGGCGGTTATGGAAAACAAATTACATCAGTTCACAATGCGGTAGTTTGTCGTACACATGATCGACAATTTCATCTCTCATTTGATGAAAGAGGAGATGTATGTGGATAATGAAAATAACATAATAATATATTATTATATTGGAGATATTATTTTATTATATCAACATAGTTGAATATTTTTTTAGGATGTAGAAGAAGAAATAAAATAAAAACACTTGTTAAGAATGATACCTCTTCTTCAAACAACCTCCTTTAGTAAGCACCAAAATACTTATTAGGAGGGTGTCCTAATCAAAATAATGCCTCTAGTTCATGGTAAGTTAATTAAGGAAGGTATTTAAGTAGGTAATTTTATATCCAAATGGATTTGGAATTGTAAAGAGGATACGATAAGGTGTTTCCTTTAATAAGTGGGAGAGAGGACGAACTTGGAATTTTGGAAAAATAAAAAGTCATAACCACATTTTAAACATGTAAAAAGGATTAAAAATGGATCATTATTTTACCTTATATTATATAAGGTCTAAATATGGCCGTAAAATATAAATTATATAAGTTTCTAGGTCATTTAAACCCTTATCGTTTTATTTTAACTCTAGGTAAACCCGTTTTAACCTTAACAGTGATAATAAATTTTTATTATTTTTAATATACATTATGAAAAAAAATTAAGTTGAAATTATTATATAATATTAATTATTCTTATAAAAAACATGGAAACCATTTTTAAAAATTTTATTCATAGAATTGTCATAATTTAATTTAAAATTAAACTCGTAGACTTGATGAAAAAATAGTTTTCTAAAGAAATTTTTTTATAAGGATAAGAAGTTTTTATATAAAAATTCAACATGAAATTGATTAAAATAAATTAAATTGGATTAATAATAATATAATTTTACTAATTTTACTTTTAAAATCATTTTAAAACAAAATGTGACTTTTTAAATTCTTTAAACAAAAAGAAAATTTTCAATAAAAATAAGTATTTTTCACTATTCATTGAAAAATTAATCTTTTTGGAAAATTATCAAAAAATAAACCTAAGATAATTTTGAAATGTTAATTAAAAAAAGAAGTTTACTTTTTCAAATAAATTTTATAAAATTGGAAAATTTTGAATTTTATTATTTGTTCACAAAAACCAATGAAAATCATTTTTGAGAGCAAATGCATTTTTGAAGTGTATAAAGACTTTACCAAAAATCAAGTACTTATTTATCAATATATTTTATTTATCTAAAAATATTATAATTAATTTTCAAAATTTGGTTTTTATAATCAATACTTCTAAGTTTAACGACTAGGTTATAATAGTCATGTTTAAATAATAATATTAATAGTATATAGCGGTTCGTTAAAACTAGATGTTGTGTGTAATTCAATCTATCAAAAAAATTAAAAAAATGAAAAAATATATTTTATATAATCTTGGAGTGTTAAAACCACTATGCATAATAAGAGAGTAAAAGGGAAGGCTGCAGTGGTGCCTAATTCTATCGCTACCTTGGCTGTACTGAATGCAACTGAGGGTTCTTCTTAGAAGACTAGAACGTTGGAAAACAACCTAGTTTTGGATAGGGAGTAGTTAGTTATTACTAAGGATGGGATGAGATTAGGAAGATAGAAATCTATGGAACCATCTATGTCATAATAAGATATTGCAAAGGAGGTTTTTGATTCCCATCATACTCTTTTGGAACATGATATGAGTAGTGGATTGGTAGAATTTAAATAGTATAGACATATGGTTGACAAAGCAGGGGAGAAGAAACACCCTACCTCCTTTAGATATGTTTCTGATCATGGACTGGAGGATGATAGGTAGGTTTAATCTATGTATGGTCAATCAGATGGTGAGTGTGAAGTAAAATGCTTAGATGATCAATAATTATGGATAAAGCTCAAATTGATCACATCCAAGGCCCATAAGGGTAAGATGAAAATAAAATTTTCTTTAGAAAATGGTTCTAAGTCTAAGTGGGATCATACTCATCACCATAGGATAAAAAGTTGTAAATTTTGGTGATCCCCTTAGTTGCTCCAATCTCTTTTAGAAAGGGGGTATCCAAGAGAAGTCATCTTGATGGATATCCCATTGGATAGTTTGGACATCTGGTCGGGGGGGGGGGGGCTTCACCCTTGATACATCCTACTAATATGATGGGTGCATTGGGTGACCTATTGGTCGGTAAATTAAATCCTTATTTGAATGTGTCTCCTAATAATAGTCCACATATGGTGGCTACATTTGGAACTTCTAGCCTTCCCATAAAAGGTGATCTAATAGGTGAAGCTCCTTTAGACCCTATATCAAATTTGAAGGTTGATATATCTAATACTTCTATGAAAACATTTGTTCAATTTGTGGATTCATTTTTAGGTGAGCATGGGATGATAGTCAAGCTGAGTGATCATGTATCCAAACATGAAAACATTAACAAGCCACAAGTGTCTACTTACTACATCTTTAGAGAGCTAGACACACTTAATGATCTTGATTTCCTCTCTAGTAAATATGAGGATAATACTAACTCTCATTAGATTAAGAACCCAATGAGGAATTATAGTGGTAGTGAGTATGCCTCACTTGATGACCTCTATAAGAGAGAATAGGTTCAAGATGATGTTGTTGAGAGAAATTCAGAGGGATCAAGAGACCTTGATGGACCTTGGAAACATGTAAATAATTATAGAAGTGGCTGACATCCAAGAGGTTGAGGCCGGTTGGATTAATTGGGGGCATGACATAATGAGATCCTTGATTCTTGGGCTGAGATTCAAAAAAATCTTGGTCTACAACTGGTCTATTTATAATGAGGGTAGTTTTTCTTTGTTTGGCCCCATATTCTTTGCTTTTTTTTTATTTCTAATAAAGGGGATTTGACCCTGGCCATTAAAAAAATTATAAATAATATAAAAACATAATATCTAAATTGTAAAAAATAATAATAATTAATGTAACGCCCATACCCCAAAATCCTGGAGCCGATGCATTATTTTATTACATTGGCCTGATAAAAAGGAATCAAATCCTAAAGGACCGATTAGTTTATCAGTCTTGAAAAGACATATTATATACATGATACCCATAATACATTGGTAAATAGGAAATACAAACATGATACATAAAAAAATAAATAAATTGCATCCTTGAAAGCTTATTCATAGATTTATTCTCTATAAATTGGGGAAAGGAAACCTAATAAGGGTGAGCTCAAATGCTCAGTAAGGGTAATTAAAGTGGAATAAATAATGAATCAATGAGAATAAATTTACATGGAAAGGTAAATAATTGATAACACATCCCATACAAATAACTAGATAAGGAAATATCAACATGGTAAGGTAAGAAGCAAAAAAATTCCATTTAATCAATGAACTGAAAGGGAAATGCATCCATATATTTGTCGATGAAAAATATCATGGATAAATTATAATAAACAAATTCTCAATAAAGTCAAGAAACAGTTTAAACTTTTCTAATTTGGAAAATTAATTCGTATCATGAGACTACTGATGCATCGATGGGCTTGCATTAACTGGTCCCCAACCCGTATAGCTTTCCTTAAATGGTCCTCAAACCATGTATTTCATTTCAAAAGAATTCCTAATATATCGAATAAATAATTAACCTTATCAAATATCCATATTTAATAAATAATATATATTTATCAATAATACCTTATATGAGGATAAGTAACAACAAGGGTTGTTGACATTAAAACATTATTGAGGAAATATTTAAACATTCCAAAGTGTCCCATACCAATTTGAAACATTTAAATAATAATTACCCATGAATTAAATGAAACTTAAAATATCATAATAATAATTATATTCACGATATAAAATGTTAAATAGAAGTATATACACCATATAAAAGTGAATTGGTTCATAACAAAAGTAAGTCTCAATGGAATGTAAATTGAGACGAAATCCCTTACATATGAATCGAAAGACCCTAAAGTAATAATCAAAAAATGAAACATTTAAATAACATGAATATAAAATAATTCATGATATATTATATCAAAATGGAAATTAGATACACCACAAAAATAAGTAATTGGTGAATATGACATTTATCTTAGAGATTTAAAAAGTGAGATGAAAATCCCTTACCTTAACCTTCCTTTTGTTGTGTAGTATTCATCATCATATATAGTGGTTTAAAATATGTTACTAAATTATACCAAAACCATAATAATTATTATAATATCATATATCATCTTCTTATAATATCTTATTACCCATTTGTTAACACTCTTTCATTATTTTAACTATTTCAGGTGTTAATTGCCTAGTTTTCTCAAGTATGTTTTGACTTTAATTTATTGTTACTATTAGGTAGATTGGGATTTAATAATCTTAAGAATTTAATTAATTATTTAATTATAATATATATTTGGTACATATTTATTTATTATAATCTATAAAGTTTGGATATAAGAAATGAAATGCACCGTTCATGGAGACAGTAGGCCATACGTACGCATGAATGGTACTTTCATTTCTTTGTTGTATTAAAATAATTAAAAGTAAATGATATATGTATATTATAATTATAGTATCATATATATGTTATATGTGTTACATATTTTTATTAAAACCATACTTTATACATTTAATGTATAGCGTGAACGAGTCACATCGCTTTGAGGAGACGGTAGTCCACACTTCCACAAACAATGTTATCGTATTTATACAAAATGGAATGTATAAGGATATGTGTTATAAAATAATTAAATAAGTATAAATAAATAATAAATATTGATGATAATTTTGTTGTTATAAAATCATATAATAATAATAGTTTAGGGTTTGGATAATGGAAACAAATCTAATGAGTTTAAGGAATGATGTTACCTCTTAATTGGGTAACTTCTTTTGGTTTGAACCAAAAGGCTTCCTTGGATGGTTTTATGACCAAGGGAAGGATAATAGGATGAGGTTAGGTATTTTTAAGAGATATTTTTTCTGATATTGGTTGAGCTAAAGTATCTTGATATGTGTGAGGAAGTGGGAGGAGAGGAGGCCTTTTTATAGTAGAGGAGGAATGACACTCTTGTAATGTTTTTACAAAGGAATTATATACATGTTTTTCACATTGGAAGTGGATCCAATAATATAAAAAATTATATAAAATGGATTATAGGGTCTAAATATTTCGATAAAATTTATCTTGGAAATTTTTATATATCATTTGGGCCCTTAAGATTAAGGTTTAGTATATTATTAAGCTTAATTTTAGCATAATTGATGTAATTAATTTTAAATACATTCACTGATATTTTTGGTCAAAAACTAAGTTAACCATATTATAAATTATAAATTATGATGATTACAAATATTGAATCCATTTTTTTAAATTTCAATCACATAATTGGCATAAATTAATTTAAATTTAATCCCGTAGACGAGACGACAATGTGGGTTTTTAAAGTAAAAACATACAAAAGTTTTCTATGATTTTATAGTCAATTTCAAAGTGAAATTGATTCAAATGACATAAATTGGATTAATTTATAAAAATTTGATCTAATTAAACTTTAAAACCAATTTAAAATGTAATTTAAGCTTATAAATAAATTATATGAAAATGTAGTTTTGAATTAAATTTCAGTATTTTTTACTATTCATTAAAAAATGAATCTTCATAGAAAAATACCAAAAAATAACCCTAAGCTAATTTTTATGTTTTTATTCCAAATATGAAGTTTATTTTAAAATATTAAATTTATAAAAGGGTCAAAAAATTGGATTTAAAATGGGTTCTTCTTTAAAGTGTCAAAACTACCTTTATAAAAATATTGTATTTTATGTGTAATATTAGGTTTGTTCTTATCTTATGATTATCAAATATATTGGATGAATATAAAAAATATTTTATTGAGTATATAATATATATATATATATTAAATTAATATCACTCACTAATTTTAATTAATTTAATTTATTAGGATAAAAAAGTTTTTTGAGCATAAAAATAGTTTTTTTATAAAAATATTCACTTTATATTCAATTAGTTCTTATATTCATTTATAGTTAATTTGTAACAAATGAATTCATTTTATATTTGTTTAAACCATATTTTTTTAATTTAGTTAAAACTTTTCGTAACTACTCATTTAATAGCTAAGTTATATCTTATTATATTAAATAATATAATATATCGTCATTCGATCTTGTGTGTAACACTTTCCATTTGAAAAAACTTGTTGTTTCGTGCGACATATGCTAACTTAGTGTAACATTCATTGTAATATATATCATAGATTTAATTTATTTAAAATATTAAATATATTGTAAAGTCTCAAGGTATTATATTCCCTTACACACTTGGTGATGCATGTGATACACACTATCAAATATAAGGTTCTTACTTTAGAATTTTGGGGTGTTACATTCTCCCCACCTTAATTAAATTGTGTCCTCGCAATTTAAAATTGATCTTGGTAATAGATTGTTTGATATTTCTTATGTTGATATCCCACATCATGATAAGGGTTTATAAAACATCCTCTATAAAAGAGTTAACGATAAGTACAAAGGTCACGTAACTAGGTTCCCTAGTAGGAGAACATAGGTGGGAAATGGAAACATGGATACAAAATAAAAATACAACAACCATGTTCTGATGGAGAGTGCTAGAGAACATGTTTAGATGAATTGTTCTGACCAAAAAACCATAAACCATATGTGTGAATAAAGGTCATGGATATCATCAAAAATTATGATAATAGGACAACATTTTTGCCTCAAAACCCTTTTTTTCTATAGTTGAGGAATTATATCACTATATAAGAATATAAGAAAATATAAATTTATATAAATAAAATCTTATCCTTTGGTTGTGGCTTGAACTATTTCTATTTTTCTTCTTATATGGTGAAGTAACACATTAACCTCTAAAATATCATTCAAAGATCAACTTAAACCATTTCATAAATGGTTAACCTTTCTAAAATATTATGATCCAATACTTTAGAAAGAATGTCACTGAATTTTCAAAATGGACATATCATTAGCCTTTAATCAACAAGAAGTAGCTCTAAATTTTCACATTCCAAACATGTGAATAACTTCATCATGTATCCTCTTGAAATATGGTAATAACTCAAATCACCAAAAAACCCTTATTAGAAACATGCATTCTTCCTTATTCCTTAAGTAAGACACATGTTATTGGATATATCCATAATCCAAAATTATAGTCAACTCCCTCAATGATATCATAGACCACCTGTCTTCAAGTCATTAATCAGTTTCAAGGTAGTTAGAACTTATCCAAAACCATCATTTCTTCATCATTATATCAACATCAAAAACATATTAAGGGTTGTATTTCACTCAATCATGTGTTTTCATAAATGTTTAACTTTATACTCAATAGATTTTCTTGGTACCATTTAAGATATGATCTCAAATATTTATTGAAAATTTACTACAGTACAATCCTTATATATTTCATAATTCATATGATGGGAACATCATCAATGAAATACTTTTACAACATATTTCTTATATCCAAATACATAAGAAAATTAATCATTCCAATTCATTTGTGTCAATTACATATGCTTAGACTTGATACCTTATATTCTTCAGAATTATATTCCCATGACGCTTAGTATATTCTTTTTCTTGGTATCTGTCAGGAACCAACCATAGTCAACCATGAACCGGTCACCCGAGATGATCCATGGAAAGGCTTAAGAGGTGTTTTCAATCCTCTTGAGCTGGATACAAGCTCCAAGGGCATCAAAAAAGTGACGATGGGAATGATTTTCCCAATATAAATAAATAAAAGAAGTGGAATAATAATAGAGCATCCCAAAAATAAATAAAACAAAAATAATGACAAAGAAAGAACTAAAAAATAAAACTTACCAAACCTGATAACCACTAAAAATATACGTGAGTCCACATGTCAATCTCTGATCCCAAGACTCAACATCATCCACGGTTATTGAGATCAAGATAAAACCTACACTTGAGACTGAAAACAATAATGAAGAATATGATTGAGTATTAAAACCCAGTAGGTGTGCCCAAGTAATCTATTCCCAATGAATTTCCTTTAAATAAAGAAACATTAATTTCAGGTTTAAACTAAAATATATAAAAGTAAGTTTTTCACACATTTTCCCTTTAAATAAAATCATGGTTCATTGATCTTTTTATTTTAAACAAGTTTCTTTTCCAAGAAATAATTTTTAACCTTTTAAAGAAATAGGGATAGGGAAGAAGGGGGTGTAAAAAAATTTCAAAACTAATTTTTCCATAAACATTTGAAAATAATTTTATCATTTTCATAAAATAGATGCACCATACAATGAGGAAAAATCAATGACCACACAAGGGAAATAGAAAATAGAAAGCGATAGTGAATAACAAAAAATTCACCTCAATTATCCACCGTAGAAATCCAAGTTTTAAAGTACATGGGAGAACCTAGGAGCTTGTGAATAATATAGAACATTCAATACATGTGACTCATCCTAACGGAATGCCTTACCTAATTACATCATAACACCCAAACGCTCTATCATTTCCCTACCTGTCCTGACTGAGGGGCCCAATCCCAAAGTAGAAGTCCATAATAAGGGCCACTAGCCAGTGCATAATATAAACTAGTGCAACAATAATTCCTTGAAAATTTTCTTGCTATACGAGGTTCCCATGTTAAGAATAAAAATGGGGTGATCCAAAAAAGTCAAACAAGTATTCAGTCACAAGCACATCAATCACGCACAATCAACACACACAACAAAGTCACCCCTGAGTCACCCCAAGGAACATATCCCTTTCCTTTCAACCATTTGATCACAATGGAGTCCTACACGGTAGACCTCCCACAAAATATGCATAACCAAGGCAAGAGGACTTTCCAATGAGAGTTATCCAATGAAACCATTTTAAAAGTGCCAACCAGGCCTCACACAACCATCACATTCTAAACCACTTCTTAAATAACCACACACACCTAATCATTTCCAAGGAATAAAATAAACACCACTTCCAATTTAAAAATAATTTGGAACCCCATTTGAGAAATATATTTGAGCAACCTGTACACATTTACAACCCAAGACATTCTTTAAAACCCAAAATTTACTTACAAAGGCCAACCGAGAAATTTGATAAACACTTTCCACTCATATTCAATATAATAGTTTCATGCAATTCAAATACAAATAGGAACTTACTTTATTTCACATCAAATTTTTATTCTAAAAATCATATATCACTAACTAGAATTAAATAAAGGTGCAAAAGAAAAGCAATCAATGTATTCTTAAATTTTAAGGCAAATAAAAAGGGAACCTACCTCAAAGGATGGCCAAGACAAATATTTCTAACTCAAGAAGTAGCCCGCTCACACGCACACACTTCCATATATATATATATATATATATCCTTAAACCGATGCACATGTTCCCTACGCCATGAGGGAACATGTACACAATATATATATATATATATATATATATATACATCCATACTTGGGAATATATGTGTGCACCTTTGAAACTGATCATAACTCCGTACAATAAATCCCTGGGACCCATAAACACCATAAATCCATAATTTAGAGGGTTTGAAACAAAAAACGGTTTTAGAAACTTACCCCAAATTGACAGCGGTGGAGAAAATCAACCTGAACCACCTCGCCTTTGGTGGTGTTTGCCGGAACATGGACTAATGGGTCTTGAGATAGCCTCTGCACAACCCTAAATCAATAGAAAACTAGAAATGGGGTTATCCCTAACCCTAGGAATTTGTCCAAAATGAGTAGGGCAATGGGTAGTCCAAAAAATTTATGGAAATCATAAGAGGAGGGAGCGAAGAGACTTACCATGTAAATTAGAAGAATAATCATGATGAAAAATGGTGGATTCGATGAATCAGAGAGGGATCTCGTAGGGGGGTGCTGGTGAGGTGGCACGCACTGGAGATAAGGTCATTGGCTGGGTCGTACGTACTGGAGAGGAAACTGCCAAATGGGGGTCACACTAGCTAGGTCATGTGCTGGAGAAGAGGAGGGAAATGACGAAGAGGGAAATGCTGAATGGAGTAGAGGAGGTTCATGCTGAAGAGGGAAACACCAGACGAAGGATAAGAGGGATGTGATGGAGAGGGAATGTAACATCACATTAACTTGATCAATATTTTTTTTCCTGTCTCCAAGTTCCATTTTGGTTAAATTCTTTAGAAGTTGTTTTCTATATTTTCTGTAGGCTGCAGAATAGTTACACATTGTGTATATATGTTACATGCCATGTAGTGGTTGTTGGATACATGTTGTGAAAGGGGAGATCACACTGTGAAATGATACATGTTTTGACCATGAATTACATGACGTGACTTATAAAAAGGTTAGTTTTTAATCTGAGGTGATGAGTTTTCAGCATATGTTTGAATCGGTGATTACACATCATGTAACTTGGTTACACATCGTGTAACAACCTGTGTCTAGTTTTTAAAATACATGTATTGCTATTTTGTTTTAGCCTTTTCATCAGTTCTTCATGGATCTCAACCTAAGGTAGTTCTAGAGCATTTTTGAGAGACTCAAACCCTTCTAGATCGATTCGTTAAATATCTGATCACTGTTGCGATCATGGTGCGTCTCTCCGGGTAAGTTGTTTTTCCGTTCTTTCATTGCCTTTGATCAAGGTATCACCTTTGGGTGGCGTATTTGGATCCATTGGCCTAAGTTTGGTAATTCTTCTTGGTTTCTTCTAGATCCATTAATGTGATCTCATTCCAGAGGCCTTTTCTTTCATTAGTCGTGGTGTGACGGGCATTTTTCTTTGATATATGTGGGTTTCCTCTCTTCCACCGGCCCCTTGTCTTATAAATTAAACCAATATTGATGTGGATTTGATTATAGGGCCTTCATTGACGTTGTTGGTGGATTCATTTACGGGCATGTGTGACCAGATATTTTAGGTAGGTGGTTTTGTCTCTATCCTATGTTGATAAGCTTGATTGTTATTTCTTTATAAATTGATTTAAAAATGGAATTGTCATGATCTTTTTGTGTGTGTTGAAAAGAGTTTTTAAGATAAATGGGTTTTCTCTAGTTATTGATAAATGGAAAGAAAATGGGTATTTCAAACCATTGAAATGATTTGTGAAAAAGAGCACACATGTTACCTTGGGTACTTTTGTGGAAGGTTTATCTTAGGTCCATTGTCCATTGTTTTGTGATTATCAAAGAGGTTTTTCTTGGGGTATTTCTATTTTTCCTAGGCCCATTGTTCTAGTGAACCGATATTGATTTTTTTGGGGTTTACTCATGGGGTATTTCTCATCTTCCTAGGAATGTGTTCTAGGATCATATTTGTACACTTAATTATTGTGGTATGAGTAGTCTGTGGCCTGTACCTATAGTATTCCTTGGTTTTGTGATACCTGTGCTTTTGTTTTGTATTTCTTGGATTTCTGAGTTAGCCTTAATATGCATGTTTATACTTGTGAAAAATGATATGGAAATTATGCTTTGGAATTGATATACCTAGATTGTTTAGAACTATAGAAAAAGGGAAATGCTTTCCATGTTTTATATAAAACTACTTTACTCCTTATCATTCCATGTTTTTTTAAATGATTATATAAGATTTTTTATACAGAGACTTTTTATGGAACACCTGGGTGGGATCCTACTGAACCTGTTATCTCACACCATGCGCACCTCTTTGGCGGTACATAGATCTTTTTTTTTCTTCTAGGGAAGAGAAAGGAAAGGTGTCGTAGTGAGGCGACGAGGTTCGTGTCAGTTGGTTGGGTAGCTGGTGGTGATATGGTGGGAGTTTTTCCATACCATCGTTTGAAGTAACTATGTAGTTTTTAGTCCTTTGTTGTTGGACTTTTCTTGGAGTTTTTGGATACTTTTTTTATTGTCTGTTTCCACTGTTTCCTTATAGTTATGGCATATATATATATGCTATTATTCCACTATTCTTTCTTGCTTTATATATATATGTATTTAATGTGGTTGTTTGGGTTGGGATAAATCGTTCCCTCTCTTGTGTTGTTTGATGCTCAGGTGCTTGTCGCCAGCCTGTGGGGATCGGGAATTCCCTTCGGGTATGTGATGGATCGGGTTAGGTACTGGGTTTGATGGAAACCTGGGTCAGTTCGTCATAGGGAAACACCAATTGAAGGAGGGTGGGAGCACCTATGGGGGTCATGATTAGGGATAGGGGAAGGGGGTGACATGCAGGGGTAGAGAGGGGGAGGAGTGTGCGTGAGTGAGTGGGAAAGGGGAAGAAGAAACCCTAATAAAAAATTAAGAAAAGTAACCTAATAATAATAATAATAATAATAGTTTTAATAAACATAATAATAATAATAATTATGATGATGATAAAAATAATAATAATATTCATTTCATTTTTAATAATAATAATATTAATGAAAAATTTAATAATAAAATGACAATAATTTTTTTAATAATAATAATATTATTAACCACAACAACAACAATATTATTATTACGGTTAAAATATTCACTTTTCTTTATTTTATTTTTTATATCATTTTGATTTATTTTATTTTATTTATTTGAAAACTAGGAAACCATGAAGTCTATGCATAGCTCAAGAGACTGTGCGTGAACCATGCGGTAGGTTCTGTCCATTCTAGAAGAGGCCACACAAGTACTTGGGATGACCACATGGTTTTCTATAATCATGCGATACCCGTGCACCAACCTAAAACCCACCAAAATTTCCAAAATTCAAAAAAAAAAATTCGAGCCCCAAACCCGATCTTCGACCAAAGATATCCCAAAACTTCAAACCCATCACACCCGATTCCTGAGAAAAACAACTGAGAACCCGACCTGAGTCAGAACCAAGGCAAAATTAAAACCTTGGTGTGAAAGTGCCCTATCTATTTACAATTGTAACACTGAATATAATCATTTTACTTCTTCCCTTTGAATTGTTTTTCCTAGTGACCTTTATCTCTGCACTTATAACATACTCCCAATCCCTTCAAGCATTTACCAGGGTGATTCTTTCCATAATTATCACATGCAGGGAAATCCTTCTTTCCCTTAATCTTATTTAACTCATTCCCTTTTTTATGGTTTTCATAAGACCTCTTCTTTTTTTTGTTTCCCTTTAATACATAGGATCTTGAGAATTCATTATCTATTTTTATAGCACATAAAACTAACTCTTCATATGATGAGAAATTCTGAGAAACTAGCACCCTTTAAAGATTTGGATTAAGACCTTCAAAGAAGTGGTCAATCTTGAACTCTGTGTTGTATATATAATCTGTAGCATGTATGGCTAACCTTGTAAATGTAGCTTCATAATCCAAAACACTCACTTATTCCTTTTTATTTAAGCTAAGAAACTTTATATTTATCTCATTTTTCTAATCACGAGGGAAGTATTTATCGAAGAATGTATCCTTAATTTTTCTCTATTCCATGAGTTTTATTTCTTCTTCCTCCCTAGTATTCTGGATCAAGAAACACCATTGATCAACATCACCTTGAAGAAAATAGACCAAACGTGTAACCTTTTCCTTTTCATTGTATTCCAAATTTGTAAATATCTTCTACAGAGACTTAATCCATTGCTCATCTACAATTAAATTAGTAGTCCCACTAAATGATGGGGACTTCTATCACATAAAGTGATCCAGCATAGGATATTCTCTCTGTAGAATAGGTTACACCATTCGGGAAAGGTTATTTTTTATAAAATGACTAATATTCCCTAATATATCTATAACTTTCTCAGTTCTAATACTATCTACATTGGTTTTCTCAGTAGGTAAACCTCTACATGGCCATGGGTATTGATACCATTCTTTCTTCGAGGTTCCATTTCTAAACAATGACACATACTATATTAGCTCCAAAAATTATGAACATTGTATAACTCTAATTATGGTATAACACATAATATAATTTTATACATTTTAAATCCTAGAATCATAAACTTTTGGTTACTTTGGGGATATATTTACTTTCAAATCCATCATAATGATAGGTAAAAAAATGTGAACTATCCTAAGCGTATCCCCTAAGAGTGTCAAGCTAGGTGTGCAGTAAGGAATGTTTTCATGTACCAGGTTACCTTAAGTCATGCCCGAAATACCTTTTTGGAGTTATTATCCCTAGGTACATCTGTGCTAGAACCATGTCCACTAATAGTATCCATACATGGATGTATTTCTAGAAATACCCACATAATCACTACCTTATCAAAATTTTAGGATGTTCTTGTATATTTATCCTCAATGTTTATCTTAGGTTTGTTCTCCCTAATCATATTTTTCTAAATCTAGTTTCCAAGGTTGCTGCTAAAATTCATTTTATACCAACTATAATGCCCCAAACCTAGAATCCCAAAGACGGTGCATTATTTTATTACATTGGCATGATTACAAGGAATAAAATCCTGAATGACTGATCGGTTTAGTAGTCTTGTAAAGCTATATTACATACATGATACCCATAATACATTGGGAAATAGGAAATACAAACATGATACATAAAAAAAAGAAATAAATTTCACCCTTATAAGATTATTCATAGATTTATTCTTAATAACTCGGGGAAAGGAAACATAATAAGGGTGAGCTCAAATTCTCGATAATGGTAAGTAAAGCATAAGAAATAATGAATCAATGAGAATAAATTAGCATGGAAAGTTAAATAATTTACAACACATTCCTTACAAATAACTAGATAAGAAAATATCAACATGTTAGGGTAAGAAGCTTAAAATATGTGCCATTTAATCAATGAACTGAAAATGAAATGCATCCATAGATATGTCGAAGAAAAATCTCATGGATAAATAAAAAAATTATCAATAAATACAATGCTTAATTATCATATGTCATGTTTCCTAGGTGCATGATACCTTTATAATCAAGATATAGTTTAAAATTTTCTTATTTGGACAACTAATTCATCTCATGAGACTGTCGATGCATCAAGGGGCTTCCATTAACCAATCCCCAACCCATAGGGCTTTCCTTAAACAGTCCTCAACCCATAGGGCTTGCCTTAAACAGTCCCCAACCCATGTATTTCATCTACAAAGCATTCCTTATATATATAATAAATATTTTTTTTATCAAATATCCATATCGAATAAATAATATTTATTTTTCAATAATACCTCAGAGGAGGATAATTAACAACAAGGTCTTTTGACATTAAAACATTCTTGAGGAAATCATTAAACATTCCAAAGTATCCCATACCACATTGAAACATTTAAATCATAATTCCTTGTAAATTAAATGAAACTTATAATATCATTAGAATAAGGATATTCATGATATGATATATAAAAGTGTAGTATATATAGAATATAAAATTGAATTGGTGCATAACAAAAATAAGTCTCAATGGAATGTAAATTGAGATGAAATCCATTACATATGAATCGAAAGACCCTAGAGAAATAATAATAAAATAAATCATTTAAATATCATTAATATAAATAAATTCATGATATATTATATAAAAATGGATAGTATATACAACACACAAAGAAGTAAATGGTGAATATGGAATTTATCTCACAGATTTAAAAAGTGAGATGAAAATCCATTACCTTAACCTTTTTTTGTTGTGTAGTATTTATCCTCTTATATAGTGTTTTAAAATATTTTAATAACTTATAACAGAACCATAATCATGTTTATAATATCATATATCATCTTCTTATAATATCTTATTACCTGTTTGTTAACACTCTTTCATTATTATAACTATTTTGAGTGTTCATTGTCAAGCTTTCTCAAGTATGTTTTGACGTTCATTTGTTGTTACTATTACATAGATCATGATTTCATCATCAACATAATGTAAGTAATGATTTAATTATCATATATATTCAGTACATATGTATTTAGAATAATCTATAAAGTTTGGAGATAAGAAATGAAACGCATCGTTCATGTAGACGGTAGGTCATACGTACGCATGAATGCTACTTTCATTTCTTTTTTGTATTAAAAGAATTAAAATAAATGATATATGTATATTATAATTATAGTATCATTTCTTTGTTATATATGTTACATTGTTTTATTAAAACCATCCTTTATACATTCCATGTATGGCGTGAAGAAGTCACATCGCTTTGAGGAGGCGTTAGTCCACACTTCTACAAACAATGTTATCATATTTATATAAAATGTAAAGTATAATGGTATGAGTTATAAAATAATTACATAAGTATAAAGACATAATAAATATCATATATAACATATATAAATATATTTTACATCATAATGGCCACCATGAGAGGTGGTAAAGGAAAAATTAACAATCATCATTTCATGAGGTAGTAGTTCGTCGTACACGTAAATAATATATTTGTTACCCATTAGATGGAATTGTGTGTAAGTGTAGGTAGAAACCTTATCATAGAAAAATCCTAGTATATTGAGGATACTTGTTTTGTTATAAAATCATATAATAACAATATTTTATGGGTTGGATAATGTAAATAAAACTAAAGAGATTAAGGAAATATGTTACCTCTTAATCGGGTAACTTTTTTTTTGGTTTGAACCAAAAGGATTTCTTGGATGGATTTATGACCAAGGGGAGGATTCTAAGATAAGGTTAGGGATGTTTAAGAGCTATTTTGGTAGATCTTGGTTGATCTAATGTTTCTTGAGAGGTGTGAAGAAGTGGGAGGATAGGATGAATTTTTATAGTGGAGGATGAGTGACACTCTTGTAATATTTTCACAAAGGAATTCCATACATGTTTTTCACATTACAAGTGACTCAAATAGTGGACCCAATTAGAGCTAAGGTATTATAGGGTTCAAATATGGAAAAAACTAATTTGAACTTATTATAAATTATAAATTATGATTATTCCAAATATGGAATCCATTTTTCCAAATTTCAATTAAAAAAGTGGTAGAAATTAATTTAAATTTAATCCCGTAGATGGGACGACAATACAAGTTTTTAAAGTAAAAACATCTAAAAGTTTTCTATGTTTTATAGTAAATTTCAAATTGAAATTTATTCCAATGACCTACATTGTATTAATTGATAAAAATTTGATCTAATTAAACTTTAAAACCAATTTAAAATGTAATTTAACCTTAAAAATAAATTAGATGAAAAATAAGGTTTGAATTAAATTTCAGTATCTTTTCACTATTCATTAAAAAATGAATCTTCATAGAAAAATACCAAAAATTAACCCTAAGATAATTTTTATGATTTGATTCTAAATATAGAGTTTATTTTGAAATATTAAATTTATAAAAGTGTCAAAAATTAGATTTAAAATGGGGTTTCCATTAAAAGGTGGAAAACTACCTTTATAAAAATATAGTATTTTATGTGTAATATTAGGTTTGTTCTTATCTTATGATTATAAATATATTGGATGAATATACAAAATATTTGATTGAATATATAATATATATATATATATATTACACTAATATCACTCACTAATTGTAATTAATTTAATTTATTAGGATAAAACGTCTTTATGAGCATAAAAATAGTTTTTTTATAAAAATATTCCCTTTATATTTAATTGGTTATTATATTCATTTATAGTTAATTTCTAACCAATGAATTCATTTTATATTTGTTTAAACCATATATTTTTAATAAGTTAGTCAAACATTTTCATAACTACTAATTTAACTTCTAGGTTATATCTTATTATATTAAATAATATAATATATCATTATTTGGTAACACTCTGTCTTGCATGTAATGCAATTCATTTGAAAAAAAACTTGTTGTTGTGTGCAACGTATGCTAACTCATTATAAAATTCATTTCAAGATATATCATAGATTTAATTTATTTAAAATATTAAATATATTGTAAAGTCTTGGGTTATTATATTCCATTACAAGCTTGGTGGTGTGTGTGATACACACTATCAAATATAAGGTTCTTAATTTAGAATTTTTGGGTGTTACAATTAAATAATAAATAAAATAAATGGTAAATAAAACTAATAACATTAATTACATATAATAAAATATAATTAAATAAAAATATTCAGAGGTATTTGTAATATGAAAAACATAAAACATAAATATTTCAAAATCAGTCAAAGAATCTTCTATGTCTAATAGAATCGTCCTTTATTTTCAAGAAAAAATTACCACATGAATAAATTTTTGATCAATTTAAACTTTTTATACACTTAAAAAATAATATTAATTATTAAAAAAATAATTTTGATAAAATATAATATTTATGAAGTTATACCATATTTTTAACTAAAGATCAACTAAAATGATATATAAAAAACACATGACTTAAGTAAAAAAAATTAAAAATATTATATCTAACATTTCAAAAAAATTGAAAGGTAAAAGAAGATATAAATATATGTTACCTGAAGTATCTTGAGATTATTAAAGGATATTTTTTCCCACATTCCTTCTTCATGATAATTCCATATAGAACAAACCATTTTATTCATGTCATCAAAAATATCCTTTGATAATCTATCCATAGAAGTAGTTATTTCATATAGATCATCACCATAATCATGTTTTTCATTAATATAAGACTATTTTCTTCCTAAAAAATGAAAGACAACTGTAAATTTGATGGATAATGAAAATAGAAAAAAAATCACATGTGTTTCCATTATAAAATTTTCATCTATGTATTCCAACCTATTTAGATTTACCAGTGTCATATCTAATTCACTGTGTTTAACATTATTGTTACCAACAACCCATTTATAGTAAAACATAGGAACTCAAAATTTAATGTAATCAATTCCCCATATTTTTTCAATAACTCTATAATATGAACTTGACAAAGAGATTGAGTTTTTGTATTTTTTCACTAGAAAAATGTGTTTATTTAGAAAAAAATAATACACTACTATTCTGAACTAAACTTTTATTGTCCTGATATTTGGTATAAAATGTATAGCCATTAATTTCATACCTATACCATGTTATCATATTTAAAACTAGTCTACTCTCATACCATTTCAATTTTTTTGATGCATTATATCTACTAAGCACAATATCTTTAAACCATGGTAAAAAGTTTTTTTTATGATCATTCAATACCCATATATCTTTCTACTTTAGAAAATATTATTTTAAAACACTAATATGAAATTTTATATATATATGAGGATTATCTATGTTATTTAAGATATATGAATGTTATTTATTTATTTTTTCAACTATCAATGATTTAATCTTCAATCCAAGAATCCCCTTTCCACAAAAATTGACTCCATCATGGAGAGATGTTGGAAAATATATGTGTTCTACTATAGATAAGTAGCTTGTACAAAACTATAGAACCTCCTTGGTAATATACTTATCAACAACAAAGGATTCTGGTCAATATTTATTCTTAACACACCCCTTCAATATTTTCATATACCATCCAAAATGATACATCCAATTTGGATATACAGGACCACATAACTTAATTTATGGAACCAAATGAACCATTAAATGTTCCAATATATCACAAAAATATGGGGGAAGTACATTTCAAGTTGTTAAAGTATATAGACTGCATCATTATCCAACTTGTTCAATGAATTTAGATCCATCACTTTTTTATATATGGAATTGAAAAAATAACACACCTTCATGATAGTCATTCTAACACGGATATGTATTATTCCACGCAATGCAACCGGTAAGTCTTATTGAATCATAACATGAAAATCATGAGATTTCATGCTAATTAACTTAATATATTTCATTGAAACAATTTTTTTTATATTTAATGAATAACTCTAAATAAATTTGATACCATGGAGGAAGAAAAAAACTAATTTTCTCACTCTTGGATAATGTATGATGATTGGGGGGAAAGTATGTTCATTTTTATTTAGGCATGGGAGTTAACTCCAAGATTTTTACCATTGAAATTAAATATAATCTTATATTCAAACCATCCTTCATATTACCTTTAATATCTAAAAATGTTCCAATCAAACTATTATAGATATTCTTCTCAACATGCATCACATCGATGTTATGTTTGATCTCAAGAGATATCCAATAAGGAATCTCCAAAAGTATTGATTATTTCCTATATATATATTTTTCAAAACTAATTCTTCTTGTATTTCCAAATGTGACATTAATTCTTTTACTCACAAAATATTGATTAGTTGAAAATGGATTTGGAGAGATATTAAATTCCTATAATCTATTGAATTCATTTTTTTAATCTTTGATAAGAGTGATTCATAGGGAAAAAACATTCGATGACCCATGTAAATTATTTTCCATTCATGTTGTAGTTGAAAAAACGAAGCACCTTCTTCAAAAATTAGACAAGATTTATGGCCCTTAACACTGTATCCATAAAAATTTCCATATGCTGAGAAGTAGTTTATAGTAAACAAAAGAATTATATTCAATTGAAAATATTCCTTTTTATAAGAATCATAAACTTTAATACCTTCCCCCCATTATTGTTTCAAATCATTAATTAATGGTGACAAGTAAGCATCAATATCATTCCTAGCTTATTTTGGTCCAAAAATCATTAAACTCAATATGATATATTTCTAATTCATATAAAATATTGATGATAAGTTTTAAATTAACAAAAAAACTAGACATGAACTATGTTTGATACTAAGGTTCACATATAAATTCGTTCTATTTGTGAAAAACTGAAGTCTGAGATTTCTAACTTCATTTTTAAATTTATGAAATCGTATAACAATTTTCTTCTATTGTGCATAATCAGCTGGATGAGTTAATTTTCCATCAGATATTCTATCATCTTCATAACATCTTAAGCTTTTTCATAATTTTAATTTTCATATAAATGTTTCAAATGAATAATTATAGGAAGATACCAAATTTCCTTACCAGGAGTTTTGGTACTTTAGAATAATAGGAGAAATAAGTTCTAATTTTTATTTCAACTTATATCATGATGTCCCACATTTCGGGCACTCTAAAAGAACTTTTTATTCCTTATAATATAACACACAGTCATTGGAGAAGTAATTTACCATTTTATATGCCAATCCCATTGGGAATGACATTTTTTTGTAATATAATTTAAATCTAGGATATCATTTTCCTTAGTAAGTATGTCTTTCAATAGTGGTAGAAATTCTATAAAACACTTGTTACTATATCCATTTCTAATTTTCAATTTCATAAATCTAAAAATATATAAAATCCTATTACTGTTTTCAGGTATTCATAAACCCCTATTTTTACCATTCTTTGGTTGAGTTTCATTTGGGTTTGTTTTGGGTGAAAACTTTTAAAATTTTGAAAGTTTGTGGGCTATGTAAGGTTGCTGCACAGTTTTCCCAAATCGTGTTCCTTGTTAGAGAAAATCGTGAAAATTGAGACTATGGGGTCTTTTATGATTGATTCATGGTTTTCAAACCATGTTTCCACCTAGGAGAAACCATGCAGCCCATTTAAAATGGGTGTACGACTGGGTGTACTATTTGGTCTAATCGTGTGGCGCTACATAGCTAATCATGCGTACGGGATTTTTTACTATGGATTTTAATTTTAAAACACCCAAAATCCCCACTTAAGGTACCTGATGGAATTGTACAACCCAAAAGGGATTTCTCCTTCCTTGAGAGCTCCCAAGAGCAGTCTTTGGCCCCTTAAAACACTCCCAGAATCAAATAGAAGAAAGGCGAATGACATTCAATCCTCTCCCGGTTAGTTTCCTCTTCCCGTTATCTATCTCCCACTCTCTACTCTTTCCTCCCTAGGGTTTCATGGATCTCCATGTTGATGGGTAGATCTAATACCCTCTATTTTGGGATCTTAAAATTAGGTTTGATTCTTGAATTCTATTTTCATCATTCTCCATCAACAAATCCTGACTAGGGTTTGGAGTTTTGAGATCTAGCGATACTACGGTAGGTGGTTCCATCATGATTCCCAATTTTTATTAAGCCTAAATTTATTTATTTATATTCAATTATTTATTTAAATTGAATTTCTATTATAAATGAAATTTCTTTCAATTAATTGATTAAAAACCCAATTCCATTGAATTAAGGTTTTTGGAAATCAAATTTTGGCATGAAATTGGGAAAACCCCCCAATTCCATTGAATTGGGGTGTGATTGTAAAATTTATGGAAAATTGTTGAGGTTTAAATCATTGAATTTAAATTGTGAAATTGATGGAAATTACTTCAATTAAATTGTTGAATTTAATTGTGAGAATTGAATTGTGAAACTGAATTGTGAATTGATTTCAAATAATTATTTGTGAAAAATGGATTAAAATGGTTTTGATAGAACCCTTTGGGTTTTATCTTGTAAAAATGAATGTTTTTATTAAAAACATGTTTTGGTTTTTAAATGGAAAATTGGAATTTTTTGAAATGGAAGAATGGGAAAGGAAGGTGCGAGGCCAGGCTATTCTTATCCCCCCAAAATTTATTAGAAAAAAGGCACTACAGACAAGGGAGGGGCAGGGTCAATCAACCCACACGCTAGTGAGGGGCGGGGTCAATCAACCCATCATTGAATTGTACTATATCATATAAAATCCTAGGTAGTTAGTGAGTTATTTGGGATAAACATGCTAGGATGGGAATTCCCTAGCACCAAATTGAAACTTTAGAACTCTAACATGAACATTATTTAGAACAAAGAATTCCTCAGTATGATGCTTATGAGTTATCTCTTACCAGTGTCGAGGGATGTGTGTACACATTATGGTTATTATCACATGAGTGTTTTAGTATCCTATAACCTGGAACTATCGTAACTTTTAGAAGATGACCATGTTTCTCACCTATTTATATATGAGATATAAATCTATGCCAATTTTGTAAACTGTTTTACATGAATTATGAATTTATATAACAAATTTTATATAAAATGTTTTATTAATCCATTTATTTAGAAATATTCCATCAATTGAAATGTAAATAATTGTTTAAAGTATTGCCATCATTTGAAATAAAAATCATGATTTATTTAAATATGATTTTGAAATTCCAAAACTATTTATTTGAAAATTGAAAGCTCTTTATTTGGTTAATTAAATGTTATCATCTTATTATGGAATCCTTGGTGAGACCCTACTAGGATTTTAGCTCGCACCCTACATGTAACTTTGGGTGTTTGTAGATTATCTTCTTCCAGGTTTGGGAAGAGGTGAAGCACCACTTGGAGGTGGTTCTAGCTGTTGATCTGTGGACTTCGTGAGTTGCGTCCATTCGGACTTGGAAATTTTTATCCTATTTTCAGGTACTTTGCTATAGTACTTTGATTTGTATACCTGTTTGAATTATGGTACACCTCTCCCTGTGGAGTTTCTCTTATATGCATGCTGACTTATTTATCTTTACCTTAAAATTTTTTATGGAAAAATCATTCCTACTTTCATTTTGTATGATGCCAGGTGCTAATCACCAACCCATGGGGACTGAGAATACCCTTCAGGCCATGTCAGTGTTGGCTTGGTTATCGAGTTACTAGGGTACCCGGGATGGTTCATGACAAAGTAGCATTAGAGCTCTAGGTTGATCTTCTTGTCATGATGTCAGTACGCATTTGTGTATTCTAGTCACAACTTAGAATGTATTTGTGATTGAGTACCTAGAATGATCTCACTGTAATGAAACTTAAGTCACCAAGGATGTTTAGGGAAATATTTATTTAGGAGTTCTATTCTTTTCCCTACTTTTGATTTGGATAGATTGAAATCCAAATCTTTTTTTCTTATCTGTTAAGATTTATTTCTCATTATTTCTCTATTTGAGTGTTAATATAATGTCTTCCTTATTGTCTGTTGATGTTTTGTAACATCATGCCTCTGATAAGACTTGTGAATTAGATCTAGGAGGATGTTTTTGTTAAACTTTATTGAAAAAATACTCTTGTGGTCCCAAGTCTGGTTGAGGTAATCGTTCATATTGTCCAAGCTTTGGGATATGCACCACCACTAGTTCCCATTCAGGCTCCAGTTGTGGAACCTCAAAGGGATGTTCTTTAGAATCATTATCAAGAGTTCATTTTCTATAATCTAGCACCGTTCAAAGGCTCAAATGATCCTCAATATCTTGAGGAATGGTTTAGAAGGATATATTGTTTGTTTTTATTTTTGGAGATTCCTAATTAAATCAAAGTGAAGTGTTCCACCTTCATGCTGGAAGGAATGAACATGAGATGTTGGGACACAATGGTGACAATGAAGAAGTATGAGGGCTTATAGTGTAAGTACTTCAAGGTTATTCTCACTAAAAAAATCTACCCAGAGACGATGTTATTGACCAAGGATACTGATTTTTTTAAACTTGAGTAGGCTGAAAGGACCATGACAGAGTATGAAAATTGTCTTACTGAGCTTGCACAATTTTCACCTGAGATAGTATCGAATGATAAGATGAAGGCTCGATGGTTCGATTTGGTAATTTCATGGGATATTCATTATCAAGTTTTATTATTGAAGTTTCCTTCTTATACTAATGTACTGGATAGAGTGTTTATGGTCAAAATGGACCTCGCTGACAAGTCAGGGTTTTCGGTAGTTTCTTTATCTCCTAGTGGCGGTGAAATTTCCTTTAAAGGAAAGTATAAGCGTGATGATTCTCATGGTGGTTCTCGATAGTAAGGTTCTTTTAGACCTCCTATAGTTCCTGGAAGAGACCCTTTGATTTGATACCAGTGTGGAAATACAGGGAATTTAAATAGGGTTTTCACTGAGGCACCCAAGATATGTGTCTCTTATAGACGCTCAAGCCACCTAAAGAAATTATTCCATATTTATTCGACTCCACATAGGGGAACGAGATCATCGGCTCCTTCTAAAGCTGCGGAGCAATCAGATTCTTCATGTGTAAAAGGGTTCCATCAATAGGCATTCAGAATGATGCTTCTTCAAGTAGTGGAAGAGTCTCCAAAGTAAGAGGATACGAGTCTGGCGGCTGTTAAAGGTACCATCACTATAGTTTCATCATTAGTGACTGCTTTATTTGATACTGACACATCTCATTCATTTATTTCAACTCATAATTTTAATCTTTTAAATCTTCCCATGGATCTTTTGTCTTATGTAATGGATATTACTACTCCCCTTGATATGAAGAGAGAGAAGGGTATTTGTATTCCCACTTGTGTTTTCTCTCTATCAGATGTTGAGTTTGGTTGGATTTTTCTAGTCCTAGATATGAAACCACTTGAAGTAATATTCAGGATGGATTGGTTAATTACCAATAAAGCCTATATAGAATGTTATCTTCAATGGGTCACCTTTAATACACCTAGTGGTGTGTGCTGTGTCTTTCAAGGAGAATGAGACCCAAGGTCGAGCAGGGCCAAACCTTTTTATCCAGAGTTGGGGAAAGTAATTTTTGTGTTCTCTTTTGATATGGAGCAGGAATCTTTGAGTGATGATCTCCCTCCAGTTTTCTTTAAGTTTCTCAATATGTTTCCTTCTTAATTATCTAGTTTCCCACTAGTAAGGGAGGTTTATTTTTACATTGATTTAGTTCTTGGTACTCAACCAATTTCTATTCCCTATTACCGCATGAAATGAGTTAAAATGAAAGAGTTGAAGACTTGGTTAGATGATATTCTTGAGAAAGAATTTATATGCCCGAGTGTGTCACATTGGGCGATGATGGTTCTCTTTACTAAAAAGGATGATGGTTCACAGTGCCTTTATGTTGATTATCGAAAACTCAATCGAGTTATGATAAAGAAAAAGTATATGTTTCCATGGATTGATGATCTATTTGATCATTTGAAGGGGGATAAGTGGTTCTCAAAGATTTATCTTCAGTATGGATGCCATCAATTGAGGATAAAAGAATTTAACATTCAGAAAGACACATTTCAGATCAGGTACAACCATTATGAGTACCTTATCATGAAATTTGGTCTAAACAATTCTCCTGGAGTCTTTATGGGCCTGATAAATAGGATTTTCCATGAGTATCTTGATACCATTATGGAAGTATTTATGGATGAAATCCTAGTATACTCTATGTTCGAGGAGGATCATGTATGTCATCATAGAGTAGTTCTATAATTATTGATAAATCATCGAATTTATACCAAGATTTGGAAATGTGATTTTTGGATTCAAGAAGTGAAGTTCTTGGGACACATGATGTCCGGACATGGCATTTCAGTTGATCCTGAAAAGTTAAGGGTTTTTATGACATGGGAGAAACCACGAAATTTCTTCAAGATTTAGATATTCTTGGGCTTAACTGGTTATTATCAACGATTTGTAAAGGACTTCTCAAAGTTGGCTTCTCTGATGACTGCTCTAACTCAGAAGGGAGTAGATTTTTCTTAGTATGAAAATTTTCATAGTTATTTTGTTGAGATGTAATTTCTTTTGACTACTTCTCTAGTGTTAACTCTTCCTGAGGCCGAGAATGGCTATGTGGTCTTCTATGATGCATCAAGTTTAGGTTTGGGATGCATTATAATGTAAGGCGATCACGTCATTGCCTATGACTCTGGTCAACTTAGGCCATGTGAGAAGAATTATCTAACCCATGACCTTGAAATTGCAGTTTTGATGCATGCATATAAGAGTTGGTGACACTACCTTTATGAAGAAAGGTTTATCGTGTTTTATAACCACAAGATCATGAGTTATATCTTCTTTCAAAAAGATATGAATCTCCACCATAGGCGATGGGTGGAATACCTATAATCTTTCTATTTGGACATTTCCTATTCCCAAAGGAAAGGGAACGTCATATCAGATGCTTTGATTAGGAAACTTCTGTATTAGACTGTGAAAGAATCATTAAAAGAGTAGAACTTGGTGGCTCTCTTAGAATAGTTGCATATTGAATTCTAGGAATCAAGGACTGAGGTTTCTTTGGCCAGTATTCAGTTGACATCTGATCTTATCAATTTGATTCTTCAAGATAATTATCTTGATGATGAGTTACATAGAATTAGAAACTCTATTTATGGTGGGGAGACTATGCCTGATTGGTTATTCTTTACTAAGGTAATTATATGCTATCAAAATCATTTTGTTTTTCCATTAGCGGTAAGGAAATATGTTATGGGGGATTGTCATAATTCCCAATGGACTGTGCACCCAGGAACCACAAATATGTTCTATGACACGCAGTGGCAGTTCTGGTGGCCAGGTATGAGACAAGGCGTTATTTATTTTGTCTCTCATTGTTATACATGCCAACAGGTTATGGATAATCACCAAAAGCCATCGGATTTTCTTTATCCTATAATGTCCCAGAATTTCCATGTATTTTTTTAAATTATATAGAATTATTTCAAGACCACACACTTTTATGGCACGTGATTTTGAGGCTCGGTGAGCCTAAAATGGAATTTTGAACTTTTTTAAGTTCACTTAAGTAAATGTGTGACCGGGTTTTCCTAAATTCTGAACCAGTGCTTGGATAAAAAATCTGAGGGCACTTTTGAACTCGTAATGTTGGGATTTTTCTATAAAGGACTTAACTTCGACCGGTAAGGTCCGGATGGAAAATATAGTTTTCATAATTTTTGGAAAATAATAAAATAACTTAAAAAGTAATTTTTTTCTCATCGTTGAGTGGAAAATGACGGCGCTGTGGTGCGATGATGAGGCTCATTAATGAAAGATCCTTAATGGATCATTTGTGAAAGCGTAACGATGAAACATCGCAGCATAACAGAAAAGTTGCGACGTGTTTCCTTTTTATGGAATAATTCATTGGATAATTGAGGGTTAAACAGCAGACAATTCTCTGACGAACCACCGGTGAGTTTTCTCTCCAATGAAGAATGACAAACACCGGTGGAACATTAACAACTTCAACGCACCTCAAAGAACGAATCAAGGAATCAAAGAATTCCTTTGACTTCTTAAACCTTCATGGGAGGACCGTTTCAATATCAAACTGCTTTGAGGTAGGGGTTTGTTTTTATTTATGTTTTCCCCATTCTCCATTATAAACGACGAACACAGATCAACCCACAAACAGGTTGATCCGTGGATCGTCCGTTCCTACGAGAGGGTGATTGTTTCTTGGAATTTCTATTCAGGATTAATTTATTATTGATGGAACATCATACCCAAGCCTCCCATGTTTTAAACTTCTAATGCAGAGGGTGAGGACCGACATGAACAAGGCCCAAACCCCCTCCTCCTTGTGCATTCTTGGTCAATGAATGTTCAAAATAGCGGTGATGTTATTAATATTTTCATGACTTATTATATTCCCCCTTTACTTATTTTATATGAAATGTGCATAATTTGTGTGAAATATTAATGTTTTAATATTAAGTGTAATATTTGAGCATTTTTAGAAGTAGTCAAATTGAGTCAATTTAATGTTTTAATTATAACTATCACTATACTGTTTCAAATTGTGTGGTTCTTGTTTTTTAGGATTCTCCTTTCAATATACAACATTTCATTAGAAGGAACCATGATCCAATTCTGCCATTTGAAGGGTCATATGGTCCTCACAAACAAGACCAAAGAATCTGTGAACAAACTGGACCATCCTTTAAGATTGATTTACTGGGCTCAATACAGAAGTCTAAAAACATTAACTCTCCACCATAATTCGTGGGACACTACATTTCATCTTGGATAAAAATTTCAAGGCCCAAATCCAAGTACAAGGGGCCCAAATAAATCTTTGAAGTCCAGCCCACCATTCTGGCCGAGAATTAAAATCAGTATAGTATGCATGACATATCTACTGATGTAAGAATCCAAGCGAGCTTATATTTTGCAGTGTGAAAGAGGAGATATAGGCGGCAGACTTTGTTGAAGAAACCATTCGGATTTGAAGGCATCTTAATATTCAAAAACCCTTTCACATTATGGACTTCAAAAAGACTGGATTGAAATGGACAGTTTAAGTTTGTTTATTAAACCGGCCATAACTTTTTATCATTACGTCCAAATAACTCCAAATTTTGAGAGTAGTCGGCCAACATTATTTTATACAACTTTGAATAAGGAGATATTTGAAGATTCGGCTGTATGAATTGCCAAATTGGCGATGCAATTGGAGGGACAGATTGGGAATGCAAACAGTCCACTCCTTGGGCTATAAATACTCTCTCCTTCTCTCCTTGAGAGGGGTTGGCATTTCAGAAGAGAGGAGATCATATTGGCACGACCAAAGATTTTCCAAAGGCTTGGGAGGACTTTCCATACTCAAGTTTTCACTTGAGATACCTTTCCTCCTCTCTTTGTTTTCACTTACTTTTGTGTTCTTCATTTTTGTAATTTTGTAAGTCCTTTATTTTGTAATTCCGTTATAATGAAAGTTTCTTCTTCAATATATCTTATTATCCTCCACCTTCTGTAGTATAATATTCACGGTCTTAAAATAGTTTGAATCATTTTAAATTACAGTACCTTATCTTGCTTCCTCATTCAATCGAAATTCCATTTTTGATTCTCAAAATATTTCGTGTGTGTGTTCGGCACACTACTCTTATCTTGTCCCTTTCTTTTTCTTCTCTTTATAATTCATCACCATAAACATATTTTAACCAGAATATTAAACATCCAAATGGCTGAGTAAATCTCTCATTGGGGTGAGTTATAATTTGGGGATGTTAAGTGATTGAGAGTTTTGCTCGATGAGTATTCTTTAAATTAATATTGTGTATGTTAAACTTAATATGTCATGGATTAATGATATGTTTTGTTTAACGAGTGGTTTCCATGGATTATTGGAACCATAAATACACTACCATAAATAAGTTTTTATTGAGATTAGAACCCTAAGTTATGTTAAGGCTTGGATTAAAGCCTTCACACTTAGGAATTCCAATCAACGTCAACTTATGACATGGGTGTTAATTTAATGCAATACAAAGTAAGGCTCAAGGATATCACATGCTTAACTCCCCAATGATGAACTCACCCCAATCTTTATCAATTTGGTAAATCAAACATCATCCATAAATCATTTCAACTAAGCTCTGCAAACAAACCCCCCAAATCAAAATACAATCAACTAAAAACAAACGACTATTACAAAGTATCATCGCCGAGGATTCGACCCGAGTGCTGCTATACACATTAGCAGAGCACCGGAATTTTGACCGGTCGATAGGCGACAATCGGCCGTGCGTTTCAAATGGCGCTGTTGCCGGGGATGGTGCTTTAAGTTGTCATTAGTTTCTGGTTATTGTAAAAAAAAACCAAAAAAAAATCAAAATTTTTGAAAAAAATTGAAAAAAAACACAAAGAAAAACCCGTCTTCCTCTTAAAAATCATAAACTGAAAAAATACAAAGGAAAACCCGTCTTCATCATCCTTTATAAATCTCTCTGAATTCCCCGCAGCCTCCCAAACAATCCCTCAGATTTGTTTGACCCTGAAATTGATAGAACTCTTCGTTGACTTAGGAGGACCATTAGGGATAACCAAATCACCCAAGAACCAATCATTTCCCTACCAATTGAATTAGATATGGCCAATCCTAGGGAACAAACATTGAAAGAACTTGCTGCCCCTGATATGAATTACCAACCTCTTGGTATTCAATATCCAAACATTGAAGCTGACTTCGAACTCAAATCGGGTTTGATTCATCTTCTCCCTCATTTTCACGGGCTAGCCGGTGAGGGTCCACATCTTTACCTTAAAGAGTTCCAAGTAGTATTCTCTACCATGAAACCTCAAGGGGTTTCTGAAGAACAAATCAAGCTTAGAGCTTTCCCCTTTTCCCTAGCGGATTCTGCCAAGTCTTGGCTCTACTACCTCCCACCTGGTTCCATAAACTCATGGGTTGACATGAAGAGACTTTTCCTTGAGAATTTCTTTCCCGTTTCCCGAACAGATTCTATCCGAAAGGAAATAAGCGGCATCTGTCAATTCCCTAATGAATCACTCCATGAGTATTGGGAGAGGTTCAAAAAGCTTGTGGCAACCTGCCCACACCATCAAATCCCTGACCAACTCCTGATCCAATACTTCTATGAGGGGTTATTGGCTATGGAGCGAACTCTCATTGATGCCGCAAGTGGCGGTGCTCTTGTTGACAAAACTCCTGCAGCTGCACGAGAACTTATAAGCAACATGGCTACAAACACGCAGCAATTCCATACTCGAGCACATGCTCAAGTAAAACAAGCCCAAGAGAATCAATCCATAGAGCCCAACAAGATGACTGAGTGGATGAGTGAACTTACAGGTCTTGTGCGTCAACTAGCGGTGGCTACCAAAGCCCCAACCTCGTCTTCTCCACAGTCACTATTCCCTGGACCTATCAAGAATTGTGGAATCTGCAACTCTCCATCTCATCCGACTGACACATGTCCACAACTTCAAGATGGTCCATCTGATTCATCTAGTCCAATGGAGCTCAATGCGGCATATGCTCAGCGAAACTTCAACCCTCAACAATCAGGTCAGTTTGTTAGAAACTTCAACCAACCCCACTCTGAGCCCTTCTCTTCTACCATTAACCCACCTCTGAGGTATGGTAATCCCATTTCTCATCCTCCTCAGTTCCCTCATCAAAATCCAAACCAGTTCCAATATGGTCAAAGTGGTGGTAACATCCATCAACCTTATCCTTTTGTTCCTCAACCCCAAAGGAAAAATCCTCCTCCTTGATTCCACTATCCTAACGATCCTTCCCAATTCCCCACCCAATACAATCGCTTTCCCAAGAACCAAAATCAAGGCCAACCCAATTTGGGAGAAGCCTCTTCTTCTAAACAACCATGGGAAAGTGCTGTAGAGGATCTTCCTTCCTTCACCCGTTCTATCCTCAAGAACATTGAAACCCAAATAGGTCAACTTGCATCCCACCTTAGCCAGCAACAACCATCCAATTCATCCCGACTCCCAGCTCAACCATTACCCAACCCTAAGGGTAATGTAAGTTCAATTTCACTTAGATCGGGAAAACAGATTTCTATGCCCCATGATGATTCCTCTACCACCCTTTTCGATGTTGATCTAGAAAATGAAAAGAACAAAAAGCTGGAAAAGGAACTTGAATCCACTCCTTCACCTCCTTCCATTCCTCTAAGGAACCCAATTCCTTTTCCTCAAGCGATCTCCAAGCCTAAGAAGTCCTTTGAAACTGATCCTGAAATACTTGACATGTTTAGACGTGTTGAAGTGAACATCCCCCTCTTAGATGCCATCAAACAAATCCCTAAGTATGCCAAGTTTCTTAAGGAATTGTGCACCCATAAGAGGAAACTTAGGAACATTGAAAATGTTTCAACCCAACAGTCCATTCCCATGAAGTACAAAGATCCAGGGACCTTCACGGTTCCATGTCAAATAGGGAGTTCCAACTTTGATGATGCACTCATAGACCTTGGAGCCTCAATAAATGTCATGCCCAAATCCATTTTCTCCAACCTTGGTCTAGGTCCCTTGCACCCAACGGGTGTTGTCATTCAATTAGCCAATCGAAGAACTGCCAGTCCTGAGGGGATAATTGAGGATGTTCTTGTTCGGGTCAATGATCTTATCTTCCCAGCTGATTTCTATGTCCTTGACATGGAAGGTGAGACGACCTATTCTCGATCTCCCCTAATTCTAGGAAGACCATTCCTCATGACAGCGAGAACCAAGATTGATGTCCATTCAGACATCTTATCCATGGAATTCGGTGACCAACTGGTCAAGTTCAACATTTTCCAAGCCATGCGATACCCATCTGAGGATCACTCTGCATTCTCAATCCATGCTTTTGAGGACACTTATAAGATTCAATCTAACCCCAATCCACCATGTTCTTCATGTTCTAATGATAAAGGATCTTGTGAAATCTGCACCATGATTAACAAAGTCATAAATGGTGAAGTTGATGTGGACCTCTCATTCATAAACTCCATCAATCTAGAGGAACTTGAAAACTCTCTTGAATCCCACATCAACTCTGATCTCTACTGCTCCACCATGGACAATGTTGAGGAAAATGATCCAAACCCATCTGGAATCCTTTCTCCTGCTCCTAACTTGTCTAGCTCTCAAATCAAGGCTGAAACTGATCTAAAACCACTTCCTTCACACCTCAAGTATGCATTCCTTTTCCATGATCCCTCCTACCCTGTCATTATCTCTGCTTCACTTTCTGAAACTGAGGAGTCCCAACTTGTTCAAGTGTTAGAGGAAAACAAAAATGCCTTAGGTTGGACCCTAGAGGATATTCCAGGAATCAACCCTGCCCTTTGCATGCATCACATCCATCTAGAGGAATCATCCAAACCAATTAGGCAACCTCAAAGAAGACTCAATCCACTCATACTTGAGGTAGTTAGGGAAGAGATTACCAAGCTTCTTCAAGCTGGTATTATCTACCCAATTTCTGATAGTGAATGGGTTAGTCCAATTCAAGTCGATCCTAAGAAGGGCGGGATAACATTTGTCACAAATGAACATAGAGAAGTGGTCACAACTCGAGTGAAAAACAAATGGCGTGTGTGCATCGATTATCGCAAATTGAATGCTGAAACACGAAAAGATCACTACCCACTTCCTTTCCTTGACCAAATGCTTGAGAGATTGGCTGGAAAGTCACACTATTGCTTTCTTGATGGTTACACCGGCTACTTCCAAATTCCAATCGCACCTCAAGACCAAGAAAATACCACATTCACTTTCCCCTTTAGAACCTATGCCTATAGGTGAATGCCTTTTGGCCTTTGTAATGCTCCTGCAACATTCCAGCGGTGTATGATGAGTATCTTTTCTGAATTCATTGAGAATTGCATGGAGGTCTTCATGGATGACTTTACCATTTATGGCGAGTTATTTGAATCTTGCTTACATTCACTCTCTTTGGTCCTTCAAAAGTGTGTCAAGTGTAACCTTGTGCTGAATTTTGAAAAATGTCACTTCATGGTTTCAAATGGGATTGTTCTAGGGCACATAATTTCTCAAGAGGGTATCCAAGTTGATCCAGCCAAAATTGAGGTGATCCAATCACTTCCTGAACCCAAATCAGTTCGAGACATTCGGTCCTTCCTTGGTCATGCTGGTTTCTATTGGCGATTCATTCAGAACTTCAGCAAGATTTCCCTCCCACTCACTCGTTTACTTCAAAATGATGTCACATTCAATTTTGATGAGGCTTGCAAGAGAGCCTTCATTGAACTCAAATCTGCTCTCACATCTGCTCCAATAATCCAACCCCCAGATTGGTCCTTACCATTTGAATTGATGTGTGATGCTTCTGATAGGGCCATTGGGGCTGTTCTTGGTCAAATAAGAGAAAACATTCCTCATGTCATCTTTTATGCCTCAAAAACATTGGATAAAACTCAATCACACTACACTGTGACTAAAAAAGAACTTTTAGCTGTGGTTTTTGCCTTGGATAAATTCCGGCCCTATCTCTTAGGTGCCAAAATCATCATCTTCACAGACCACTCAGCATTAAAGTTCTTACTTAAGAAAAGTGATTCCAAACCAAGGCTAATAAGATGGATTTTAATGCTCCAAGAGTTTGACCTTGTGATAAAAGATAAACCTGGAAAAGAAAACCCTGTGGCTGACCACCTGAGTAGAATTTCTAATTCTTCTCATTCTGAAATAATTGATCCGGAATTTCCAACTGAACACCTCTCATCTATCACTCCAAAGTTACCATGGTATGCCCCAATTGTCAATTACTTGGTTTCTGGTGTTTTCCCTGAATATTTTTCAAAATAACAAAAAGAAAAGATGAAAAGTGATTCAAAGCATTATTTTTGGGAAGATAATAAACTTTGGAAAACTGGGGCTGACATGGTAATTAGGAGAAGTGTTGATGAAACTGAACAATCCTCCATCTTGGAATTCTGCCACTCAATGCCTGGAGGTGGCCACTTTGGACCACAAAGGACTTCTCGAAAGGTCCTAGATTCTGGATTCTTTTGGCCTTCACTCTTCAATTACTCACACGAGTTCTGTCAATCATGTCCCACTTTCCAAAAGTTTGGCACAATTTCCAAAAGAAATGAAATGCCTCAAAAGCCATTAATCTTCTGTGAGCTTTTCGATGTTTGGGGAATCGATTTCATGGGACCTTTTCCCCCTTCCAATGGATTATCCTACATTCTCCTTGCTGTTGACTATGTTTCTAGGTGGGTCGAGGCCAAACCTACTAGGAAAGATGATGCTCAAACTGTGAGTGAGTTCCTCAAAACCAATATCTTCCATCGATTCGGAACACCACGTGCTTTGATAAGTGACTTAGGAACTCATTTCTGTAATAGAACAATGGAGTCACTTTTGAAAAAGAATGGGGTTGTACATAAAACATCCACTGCATATCACCCTCAAACAAATGGAATGACTGAACTTTCTAACAGAGAAGTGAAAAGAGTGCTTGAAAGAATTTTTAAGCCCACAAGAAAAGACTGGCCCGATAGACTTGGTGAAACACTTTGGGCCTATCGAACAACCTATAAGACACCCATTGGGATGTCTCCATTTAGGCTAGTCTTTGGTAAAGCCTGTCATTTACCAGTTGAAATCCAACATAAGTCATTTTGGGCTGTCAAAACTTGTAATTTTGATTGTGAAAAATCTGGTGAAGAAAGATTGTTGCAGTTGACTGAATTGGAGGGGCTTCGACTCGATTCGTATGAGAACTCCATTATCTACAAAGAAAAGGCAAAGTCACTCCATGACAAGCACATTATTCGAAAGGTATTTCATGAAGGTGAAAAGGTAATGCTCTTCAATTCTCGATTTCGACATCACCCAGGTAAGATGAATTCTCGTTGGGATGGACCTTTTGTTATTACTAACGTTTACCCATTTGGTGCAGTGCAAGTCCAAGACCCCTCTTCCAAAAGGACATTCACGGTTAACGGACATCGGTTAAAGCATCACCATGAGAGGTATCACAATCCAGGAACCACGTCGACTTCCATCGAAACCCTATCCACTTCCATTGACCCACCACTAGATGGAAATGACGACCCACCAAATCCAAACCAGGGGGCACCTCTTTCCCTTTAACTCTCTCTCTCCTAAATCTCTCTTCCCTCTCTTCTTCTCTCTATTTATTCTTCTTCCTCTCTCCCTCTCATTTTTTTACAACATTCTTCCACAACCTTTTTTTTATTTTCTCTTTTGTGTGGATGTGTCATTAAAAATAAAAAAAAATTTAAAAAAAATTAATTAAAAAAAATGAAAATTAACAAAAAAAGGGGTGTCATAATTACTAATCATCCAATATTGAAATTCTGTCCAACCATTTTGGGGAGTCAAAAGGATTGTTTTACACTCAAATATATTGAATTTTTATCTCAAACTTGGGTAAACAATTTTGTGTCAATAACAAACATTTTGAATGAACAATTTTTGGTGGAAAATGATTCTCCCCTACCGTGAGGAATAACATTAGCCTTCATTCCAAGGTCATCTATGGCCATATTTTTCATTGTGTGTCTTCACCACTGATTGTGATTCTTGAGTTTGTGGACCTTCGAGCTGAATTTCCATCTTTTGTGTGCATTAATATAATAGAGGAATTTTCTAATCCACATGAGAATCAGAATAGCCAAATAGACTCCCGTTACCCTTACATTGATCCTACTTTTGAAAGCCCCTTTGAGCCTATGAAAACCTTTCTTTTGATAGCCACATTACAAGCCTAATACCTTGTCCCACCCAACATCTTCATGGATTTTCATTGTACAATTTATTGAAATTTAAGTGTGGGGGGAATGGAATTCATTTTTGGGCGTACTTTCATTGATTTCCAATGTGTCATCATATTCTTGAGGGCAAGCATCCATTCAAGTGTGGGGGAGAGGTTGTAATCCTGTGAGCTTTGGGGTGTATATGTGTAATTTTCATTTGTACAAAAGTCATTGAAAAGTGTTCAAAAAAATGAAAAAAAAATTATATTAAAAAAAATGAAAAAAAGGAATGGGTTGTGTCTTGGGTGGGTCAAAAATCATTCATCATCAACCTTTGATCGTGTTATAACTACTAAAATTAGTTCCATGAGAAGATCAAACATGGGTTGAGAGATGACTGTGAGACTTGTTTCAAGCACAACTTTCGAAAAAAAAGAGCAAAAAGAGAAAAAAAAGAACACTTGAATCATCTTGTATTGTGTCATTATTGGAAGTCTTCCATGTTGTACATATTCCATCATCTCACCCTATTCCATTTTCTATCTCCCTCACTTTTCATTCATCACACATTCATGCCCTTGTAAATATGTGTTTCTATTTCCTTTTAAATCAAATTTCAAAAAAAATGTGCATTGATTTTTCAATGTTGGTGTTTTTAACCCCTCTTTTCCTTTGGACATTATATACCTACCGTCCCATAGCCACTGAAAAACCCCTTAAAAGACCTCTTGATTCTTGTACACATTAGATTTGGGAATGAAAGCTGAGAGCTCTTACAAACTCTTGATTTTCGCTTTTTGTTGGTGAATGAGTGAACCTCCTAAAATACATTTTTATCATCTTGAGAGGAGTAAGTTTTGAGTGCCTACATTTTCTAATTCAAACCTTGAACATGAAAAAATGAATTGTTTATGATGCATTATTGTGAATCAAATTTGTGATGTAATTCAATATGGATGAGTGAAATAGTCTAAACCTCCCCTGATTGGAGAAAACAAAATTTTAATATTTGTTGGTGAGTGAAAATGATTTTGTCATGTTTTTATATTTGTTGCACATGAGGAAACGCGCAAATATAAGTGTGGGGGAGTTGATGTTATTAATATTTTCATGACTTATTGTATTCCCCCTTTACTTATTTTATATTAAATGTGCATAATTTGTGTGAAATATTAATGTTTTAATATTAAGTATAATATTTGAGCATTTTTAGAAGTAGTCAAATTGAGTCAGTTTAATGTTTTAATTATAACTATCACTATACTGATAAAAATTGTGTGGTTCTTGTTTTTTAGTATTCTCATTTCAATATACAACATTTCATTAGAAGGAACCATGATCCAATTCTGCCATTTGAAGGGTCATATGGTCCTCACAAACAAGACCAAAGAATCTGTGAATAAACTGGACCATCCTTGAAGATTGATTTACTGGGCTCAATACAGAAGTCCAAAAACATTAAATCTCCACCATAATTCGTGGGACACTACATTTCATCTTGGATAAAAATTTCAAGGCCCAAATCCAAGTACAAGGGGCCCAAATAAATCTTTTAAGTCCAGCCCATCATTCTGGCCGAGAATTAAAATCAGTATAGTATGAATGACATATCTACTGATGTAAGCATCCAAGCGAGCTGAGAGTTTTCAGTGTGAAAGAGGAGATATAGGTGGCCGACTTTGTTGAAGAAACCATTCGGATTTGAAGGCATATTAATATTCAAAAACCCTTTCACATTATGGACTTCAAAAAGACTGGATTGAAATGGACAGTTTAAGTTTGTTTATTAAACCGGCCATAACTTTTTATCCTTACGTCCAAATAACTCAAAATTTTTAGAGTAGTCGGCCAACATTATTGTATTCAACTTTGAAGAAGGAGATATTTGAATATTAGGCTGTATGAATTTCAAAATTGGCGATGCAAGTGGAGGGAAATATTGAGAATGCAAACAGTCCACTCCTTGGGCTATAAATACGCTCTCCTTCTCTCCTTGAGAGGGGTTGGAATTTCAGAAGAGAGGAGATCATATTGGCACGACCAAAGCTTTGAAAAAGGCTTGGGAGGACCTGCCATACTCATGTTTTCACTTGAGATACCTTTCCTCCTCTCTTTGTTTTCACTTACTTTTGTGTTCTTCATTTTTGTAATTTTGTAAGTCCTTTATTTTGTAATTCTGTTATAATGAAAGTTTCTTCTTCAATATATCATATTCTCCTCCACCTTCTGTAGTATAATATTCATGGTCTTAAAATAGTTTGAATCATTTTAAATTACAGTACCTTATCTTGCTTCCTCATTCAATCGAAATTCCATTTTTGATTCTCAAAATATTTCGTGTGTGTGTTCGGCACACTACTCTTATCTTGTCCCTTTATTTTTCTTCTCTTTATAATTCATCACCATAAAAATATTTTAACCAGAATATTAAACATCCAAATGGCTGAGTAAATCTCTCATTGGGGTGAGTTATAATTCTGGGATGTTAAGTGATTGAGAGTTTTGCTCTATGAGTATTCTTTAAATTAATATTGTGTATGTTAAACTTAATATGTCATGGATTAATGATATGTTTTGTTTAACGAGTGGTTTCCATGGATTATTGGAACCATAAATACACTACCATAAATAAGTTTTGATTGAGATTAGAACCCTAAGTTAAGTTAAGGCTTGGATTAAAGCCTTCACACTTAGGAATTCCAATCAACGTCAACTTATGACATGGGTGTTAATTTAATGCAATACAAAGTAAGGCTCAAGGATATCACATGCTTAACTCCCCAATGATGAACTCACCCCAATCTTTATCAATTTGGTAAATCAAACATAATCCATAAATCATTTCAATTAAGCTCTGCAAACAAACCCCCCAAATCAAAATACAATCAACTAAAAACAAACGACTATTACAAAGTATCATCGCCGAGGATTCGACTCGAGTGCTGCTATACACATTAGAAGAGCACCGGAATTTTGACCGGTCGATAGGCAACAATCGGCCGTGCGTTTCAAGCGGCAAGGAAATTTCAAGGCCTTTGTAGGGAAGGCGGTTCCCCACGGAGGCTTGAGGCGCAGATGACATGAAGAACGGATCACCGATGTGGATCCGATGGTATACGGAAGAGTCCACCAACGCACTGACGCTGGCAGCAGTCATGGGTTGGAGGTGGTGTGCCCTGACGGTACACCGGGAAGAGCGGCCGACTGGGCCGATGCCTGGCAGTAGAGACACGACCCACAACTACGGGTCGCTCTCTTCATGGGAACACTATCTCCTGACCGTGTGCGGGAGTCTGGATGGCTGGATTGGTCGACCGCGTCACATTAGGGTCGTGATTGCTTGACCATGATGGAGGAAAGGGCCCCATATCAATCGCAGGGCGAGCAGGGAGCCGGATGCGACTTCCAGCCACATCCTAACCAGACCGAACCGGTCCGACTTTGCTGGATCGGGTAGACCAGCAGACCAGACCCGCCCAGTGGACTAGACCCATGAACCAATGGGCCCACATCCCAATGGATTGGATCCAAGCTGGGCAAGATTCGGGTTGGGTCGGTGGACCTCGGGCCAGGTTGGGTCGGATTGGACCCGGACCCGACCGACCCCTTTTTGAAAAAATATCAATATCTTACAAATCGGGTGTCCGATTGATGATCCATTTATGACGTTGACACCCTCGTGACGAGGAATTTTTTTTGGCATACCCTATAAAGGATTTTATGGAATTTAAAATTTGATGAATGGCTTGAGGAACGGTTCTCCTAATATCAAGTGTGCTACGTACGGAAACTCTGCGGTTGGCTAAGACCTAAAGACTACTCACGAGAGACCATATGTGGATCAGATACTATGGCCCAGTGGGAAGTGGATTCTGTGTGAACTGGTAGGACCATGGTGGGGAGAGACTTTTATGTGACCCGGCAGACCCATGGTACTCGACAGGAGGAGTACCTCAGTATGGCCATAGATTAGTGGGAAGTGACTTTTGTGTGACCCGGCATGCCCACGGTGGGGATCGACTTCTGTGTGACCCAACATACCCACGATACTCATCACGGATGAGTACCACAATAGTCCTAAGGTTAGTGGGAAGCAGCTTCTGTGTGACTCCTTAATCCCACTGTACTCATTGAGGAGGAGTTCTCCAGCAACCCATGGTGTTCGACGATGTGACTAATGGTTCTACTATCCTACTCTAGAATATACCTGGTGTGAGAAGTCTTGCTTCATGATCATTATTAGTGATCATGATTTTTGGTTTGGTTGTGGATTGCTTTGTGGTATTTACTTTGTTATTTTGGGGTCCTTACTGAGTATTTTGTTACTCACCCCTGCACGGGCTTCACCTGCACGTGTTGTGTCTGGTGCAGACGATCGCCACCTTGACGGAGGATTTGGTGGCCAGGACTCGATGGTTCCTAGTGAGACCAGGCAGATGGTACGTACTTCTACAGCTTCTAGCAGCTACTCTGTATCAACCCATCAGGAGGGGTTTTTAGTAGTTTTTATCTAGAGTTCCTTTTTGTACTTTCCTATTTTCCAGTTAGTCTTTTGTTGGTTTTGTATTCTGAACCATTTGACTTTCAGCTATACTTATACTCAGTGGTTATTTGTAGTGTAATGCCTGTTTACTTTTTCTAGCTTTGGGACTTAGTTGTGTGTGCATGCATACAGGTATTCCATCAAATGCCTCCCACTTGTAGGTTGACGCCTTCGGTGCTAGTCTCCAACCCATGGCCTTTGGGAGGCGGGCTTGGGGTATGTCACGACACGAGCCCCGGGGGATAGGTCGTGAAAAATTGGTTTTAGAGGTGGTTGGTTCTACCTCAAAGATTGAGAGTCTGTTGTTTTGTTTTTGGGTAAACAGTGTTGAATGTTTCGAGTTTGACTTTCAGATTAAGGGAGTCCAATGTTAGTACGGCAGCCGACGTATCCATACACCTGGAACTTGAGTTCTGCTTTTCGGATCTATGCATGAAAAAACTAGTTGCATAAGTGTCTCCTTATGATCTTTTTGAATAAGATTCAACTCACTAGGTATAACCTTATGACTGTGGTGCATATTAATATATTTTAGGATGCCTCCATGTAGAGAGCCAGCTAATCTTCCGATGCATGATCGTGAGGACAACCCGCCTAGCGATAAAGCATCGGTTTAGGGACTAGTGCTTGAGATGGCCCCACTGGGTAGTGCACTGGTGTTTCCACCACCCATAGATCAGAAGTTACTTCTGACGTTACCGATAGAGGATGCGTGCATGATCAACACCTTGCAAAAGTTCCATAGATAGCGAACTCCTAGGTTCAGAAGAGATATAGATCCTCAGGTTGCTGAGGACTAGTTAGAGGTAGTGATGTGGGTCTTCCGCTTATTGAGGACACCACTTGACCAGATGACTATCATGATTGAGAGCCTTCTACAGGACTTGGTGGGGGAGATGGTGGAGTCTGATGATTCAAACTCATGATGAGGTGACCCTCTCTTGGGTTGACTTTGAGTAGCTTTTTCGGGATGAGTTTTTTACCAGGACTTTTCACTCTGTGTGCATACATGAGCTACTTCAACTACAGAAGGGTAGCCTGGCAGTGGTTGAGTACTCTTCTAGGTTCACAGACCTCTCTCGCTACTCCACAGACATGGTGCGGTACCCTTTCTTCAGGGATCAGACCATTGAGTAAGGACTCATACGGGAGATCATGGAATCCATGGTGTCTCTCAGCATCCCCACTCAAGATAGAGTGCTAGAGTGATCCCTTCTTGTAGAGAGCTTCCTGGAGGAGTATGGGTCGACATCCGGAGCCACCAGCAGACATCAGGTGGTAGAGTCTTCAGTGGTGGGCAGTAGACATAGGGTCCAAGCAAACCAAGTCTTTTAAGGGACAACCCTAGGATTTAGGGTCAGCAGTACGAGGCTCCCAGAGAAGAGGGAGTTAGCAGAGAACCATGTTGTGCTTCACATGCGGAGGGTTGGGACACATGGCTCATGACTTCCTAACTCACCACACAAATGATCAACAGGCGGTTGAGGGACTGCCAAGGAAGAGGCAGAGGTTCGAGTGAGGAGGTTCATAGGGAGATAGACGTGGTAGGGGATCAGGCCGAGCGGTATACGTTGGATGATGGTTCAAGGTGTTTCCACTAAAACCCCTAGGTAGTCCACTATAGGATCAGGGAGTCAGCGGACAGGGGTGAGGTTGGCTTCAGGCGATGGAGGACTACGACCATGGTGCTCCATAGATGATTAGAGGTATGATCTGTGTCATCTCCACCTTAGCTATAGTTATTATATACACAGGTTCCAGTCACTCTTTCCTTGAAATATACTTCATTTGAGGATCAGAGATTCTGGTGGAGTTGTTGGCTCGATCCTTATGATTAGATACTCCCACAAAAGGGGATTTAAAGATAAATACTAGTGCGGGCAGTGTGAGCTTACTCTAGGGGGCCAGAGCTTCAGCTGGGATTTCCTAGTAGCAACGTCGAGGCCTTACGATGTCGTCTTGGGTATGGACTGGTTATCCAAAGTCCATGCTCATATCAACTGTTTTAGGTGAAAAGTTTGGTGTGTCTGTGAGGATGGGACCAGGTTTTCCTTCACCAGTGAGAAGGGAACCTTTGCAGCACAAGATGGACTTTCTCAGAGGAGGGTGCATCCGATCACTCACTAGTTGTCTAGCCTCATCCTCGGTGCAGTAGACGATAGGAGTTTGATCTTTTGTATAGTGGTGGAAGAGTATGAGGATGTATTTCCTAAGGATGTTCTAGGACTACCTCCTCATAAGGATGTAGACTTCGGCATCGACATGTACCCCAAAACGGGATCGATATCCACACCAGTATATTGGATGGATCCCACAGAGCTTCTTGAACTGAGAGTATAGTTGTAGGAATTACAGGAGAAGGGATTCGTGAGACCCAACATTTCACCATGGGTATCCCCAATATTGTTTTACAATAAGGAATATGGGATCTTGAGGCTGTGTGTGGACTTCCAGCGCCTGATCCAAGTGATCATGAAGAACAAGTATCCACTTCCAAGGATCAATGAAATCTTCAATCAGCTGAAGGGATCGAGGTGGTTCTTGAATATTGAACTCAGATTAGGATATCATCAACTTAGGGTATGGGATGAAGACACACTGAAGATAGCCTTCATATGATGGTATGGCCACTATGAGTTTTTGGTGATGCCTTTCGGGGTGACCAATGCCCCAATAGTGTTCATGGGGCTCATAAACGAGATCTTCCAGCCTTACCTCAATTGTTTCATAGTGGTCTTCATTAATGACATATTTTTTTACTTGGTGTCTAAGGAGGATCACACTACACACCTTCGAATAGTCATGGATACACTCTGAGAGCACCAGATTTACAGTAAGCTCTCGAAGTACTAGTTCTATATTCAAGAGGTCCACTTTATGGGACACGTAATCTTGAAGGATGGAGTCGTAGTGGATCCAGTGAAGATAGAGGCAGTTCTTTCATGGGAGCCACCCAAGAGCGTGACTGAGGTGAGGAGTTTCTTAGGGTTGGCTGGTTACTACCGGAGGTTCATTCCCAGGTTTTCTAGAATAGAAGCACCTTTATCAGCCTTGAAACAGAAGGTAAAACCCTTCATGTGGATAAATAAGTTCCAATAGAGTTTCCAGAAGTTGAGGCAGAGACTAACAAGTGCCCCCATCTTGAGATTATCAGAAGTGGGCATTGGGTATGTAGTTTTATGTGACCCATTAGGAACCTGACTGGGTTGTGTCCTGATGTAGGAGCGAGTGGTGATCTCCTACGGCTCACATCAGTTGAGGCAACATGAGCAGAACTACATAACCCATGACCTAGAGTTATTCACAGTGGTCTTCTCCTTGAAGATGTGGTGGTACTACTTGATGGGTGAACGGTTTATCATCTACTCCGACCACAAGAGTATCAGGTATATCTTCTCACAGAAGGACCTGAACTTGAGACAATGGGTATGGCTAGAGTTCCTTCAGGACTATGAATTTGAGATAGTCTATACTCCTGGGAAGGGGAACGTGGTGGCATAGACGCTCAATAGAAGGTCTGGTTTATAGCTGTTGAGTGAGATAATGGAGCAGCTAGTCGCGATATAGATATCCTTCGTGGATGATGATGGAGTAGCTTACCTTCAGTCAATGACTATCACTCCCCCACTCTTATAGTGATTTAGGGAGGCACTACTTGTGGATATTGACTGTGAGGCCTGATGTACTCAATTATCCTCAGGATAGGCACCTGATGGATTTTTAATATGTGGGGAGCATGTCATCCTTTTCAGAAGATGCACCGTAGTACCAGTGATATTGCGAGGGGAGGTGTTGAGGGAGTTCCATACATCCCCTTTGGCGGTATATACTGGTGTGGCGAAGATGTACTTGGACCTCTGATGTCATTACTGGTGGACAGGGATGAAGAAAGTAGTGGTGGTGTTCGTTTCATGATGCCTCACTTGTTAGTAAGTGATGGTCAAGCATCAGGTCCCAAAAGGCTTGGCACAACCACTTGAGGTTCCAGAATGGAAGTGGGATGGTATCTCTATGGACTTCATGGTGGGGTTAGCATGCACATCCAGGGTCCACGATTCTATCTGGGTGATCATTAACTGACTCACCAAGTCATCTCACTTCCCACCCATCTGAGAGCAGGGATCGATAGAGGGATTGGGACGCCTCTACATCTAGGCGATAATGTGGCTTCACATGGTGCCTTCAACAATCGTCTCAGACCATGATTCACGCTTTACATACCAGTTGAGGAAGGGATTATAAGAGGTGTTCAGGACTCAACTGCACTTGACCACATCTTTTTACCCTCATACAGATGGTCAGATGGAGCGGACCATATAGACATTGGAGAAAATGATTCATTCTTGTGTCCTTGATTTTGGTCCCAATTGGGAGGACCACCTACCACTAGTGGAGTTTTCATACAATAATAGATATCACTCTACCATTGGCATGTAAACATTTTAGGCCTTGTACGAGTGGCCATAAAGATCAAATTTATGCTGGATAGAACCAGTAAAGTCAGCACTAGTGGGCCTGAAGTTGGTATGGGCTACCATTGAGAAGGTGTAGATCACCCAGGAGTGGATAAAGATTTCAAAGAGTAGGAAGAAATCGTATGCTGATTGGAGATGGAGACCCATGGAGTTTGAGGAGGGACACCATGTTTTCATTTGGGTCTCACCCTGATGGGGTTTGCGGAGATTTGGTTGGGGTGGAAAGTTATCTCTGAGGTTCATCAGACCTTTCTAGATTCTCAGCAGAGTTGGTGAGGTGGCGTATCGCCTAGATCTTCCCCCACAGATGTACTGGGGGCATGATGTTTTCCACATGTCACAAATGAGGAGGAATGTGCATGATCCACCACACGTCATCGACTGGAGCGAGCTAAACATTGACGATGGGGTGAAGTTTGCAGAGTTCCTAGTAGATATTGAGGATCGATAGGAGCGGGTCATTCATGGATGGTATATTCCTCTAGTGTGTGTTCAGTGGAAGCATAAGAATCTTCAGAAGATCACTTGAGAGAGGGAGGCTCAAATTCTTACTCAGTACCCCTATTTGTTTGATTAGCCTTTGTTTTTCCTTTCGGGGATGTAAAGACCTAAGGTGGGGAGAGTGTAATGTCCCAAAATTTCCATGTATTTTTTTAAAATTATATAGAATTATTTCAAGACCATGCGCTTTGATAGCATGTGATTCTGAGGTCCGGTGAGCCCAAAATGTAATTTTGAACCTTTTTTAAGTTCACTTAAGTAAACGTGCAAGCAAGTTTTCCTAAATTATGAACTAGTTCTTAGATCAAAAATATGAGAGCACTATTGAACTTGAAACATTGGTATTCACCTAGAAAGGACTTAACTTCAACCGTCAAGGGTCGTACATAAAAGATAGTTTTCAGACTTTTCATAAATTAATAAAATAACTTAAAAAGTTGTTTTATTTTTCTTTTATCACCTTTGAACAGTGAACAACAACGCTGTGGTAAGACGACAAGGCTCATTAATGGAAAATTATTAATGGATCGTTTGTGCAAGCGTAACCAATACATTATTTCATAAATGAAACAACGTAACAGAAACACTGTGATATGTTTCCTTTTTATGGAAAAATGTGTTAGATAATTGAGGGTTAAATGGTAGGAAATTCTCTGACGAACCACCAGCGAGTTTTCTCTCCAAAGAAGAATGAAGAACGATAGCGGAACGTTAACAACTTCGACACACCTCTAAGAACATAGCTGGGAAGCAATAAATGCCTTCAACTTCTTGAACCTTCACTATTGGACCACTTCAACGTCGAACCGCTTCAACATCGAACTGCTTCAAGGTAGGGGTTTGTTTTGGTTTATGTTTTCCCCGTTCTTCATTCTAAATGATGAATGCAGATCAACCCATGAATAGGTTGATCCGCGGATCATATGTTCTTATGGGAGAGTGATTATTTCTTGGGATTTCAATTCAGGATTAATTTATTATTGATGGAACATCATACCCAACCCTCCCATGTTTTAAACTTCTAACAAGGAGGGCGCGGGCCAACATGAACAAGGTCTGACCCCCCTCTTACTTGTGCGTTCTTGGATGAAGAATGTTTGAAATGGAGGCAAGGTAATTTCAAGGCCTTCACAGGGAAGGCAGCGCCCCATGGAGGCCGTAGGTGCAGTCGATGCGAAGAACGAACCACCGGTGCAGACCTGGTGGTTCACGAAAGAGCCTAGTGGCGGTGGTCGCGTGCTGGAGGCGGCGCACCCCGATGGCGCACCAGGAAGAGCCGGAGGCTGGCAGCAGAGACACAGCCCTCAGTAGCATCGGTGGAGTGGCCCATAACCACGAGCCATACTCTTAAGTGGCATGTAGTCTCCTGACAACGTGCGGGAGTCTGGACGACCAGATTGGCCGGCCGCATCACAGCCGGGCCGCGGTCGCTTGATCGCGGTGGAGGAAACAACCCTGTGTCGACTGTAGGGTGAGCAAGGAGCCATATGCGGCTTCCACCCGCATCCAGGCTAGACCGAACGGGTCTGCCTTTGGCAGACTGGGTAGACCAATGGGCCGGACTCACCCAGCGGGCCGAACCCACTCCAGCGGGCCAGACCCACTCCAGCGGACCCGAACCACCCCATTAGCCCATACCCATGGCCTAATGGACCAGACCTAGGCCAGTCCAGCTCCGGGTCGGGTCAGTCAGACCGGGTTAGACCAGACCCGATCGACCCCTTTTTGGAAAAACATCAATATCTTGCAAACTGGGCATCCGATTGATGAGATGTTTGTGGTGTTGGAACCCTCGCGACGAGCCAGATCTTTTGGAATACACTAAGGAGGATTTAATGGAAGTTGAAATTTGATGAATGTATTGAGGAGAGGTTCTCCTGAGATCAAGTGTGCTACTTACAGAAGCTCTGCGGTTGGTTGAGACCAAAATACTACAGACGAGTGACCCTGTGTGGATCGGATACTATAGACCAGTGGGAATAGGATTTTATGAGTCCTGGAAGGCCCATAGTAGGGATCAGCTTATGTGTGACTCAGAAGCCCCACGGTACTCGATAGGAGGAGTACCTCAGTATGGCCATAGATTAGTGGGAAGCAGATTCTGTGTGACCCGGTATGCCTGCAGTGGGGGAAGCTTCTATATGACCTAGCATAGCCATAGTAATCATCATGGATGAGTAGAAAAATAGTTCTAAGGTTAGTGGGAAACAGCTTCTGTGTGACTCGATAGGCCCACTATACTCATTGAGGAGGAGTTCTCCAGAAACCCATGGTATTCGACGATGTGACTAATGGTTCTACTATCCTACTCTAGAATATACCTGATGTGAGTTGTCTTGCTTCGTGATCATGCTTGGTGATCATGATTTGTGGTTTGGTTTTGGAATGATTTGTGGTCTTTAATTTTTTTTGGGGTCCCTACTGAGTATTTTGTTACTCACCCCTACACGGGCTTCGCCCGCACGTTTTGTGTCTGGTGCAGACAACCACCGCATTGACAGAGGATTTGGTGGCCCAGGACCCGGTGGCTTCTAGTGAGATCAGGCAGAGGGGACGTACTTCTACATCTTCTAGCAGCTACTCTGTACTAACCCATCAGGTGGGGTTTTCAATAGATAACTATCAAAAGTTCCGTTTTGTACTTTCCTATTTTCCAATTAGTCTATTGTTGGGTTTGTATTCTGGACCATTTGACTTTCAATTGTACTTGTAATCCTTGGTTATTTTTAGTGGCATGATTTTTTACTTTTTCCATCTTTGGGACTTGGTTGTGTGTGTATGCGTACATGTATTCAAGCAAATCCCCCCCACTTGCAAGTTGACACCTTCGGCGCTAGTCTCCAACCCCTGGCCTTCGGGAGGCGAGCTTGGGGTATGTCATAGCATGGGACCCAAGGGATGGTTCATGACACAACCACTTTCAATCCCTACTTGGAAATGGGATGAGATCTCTATGGACTTTGTGGTTGGGTTTCTACATTCCTAGTTGAATAATAATGAAATATGGGTTTTTATTAGTCAGCTGACTAAATTGACTCACTTTATACCCATTAGTGACACAACCAAGGTTAACGAATTGGGAGATATATATGTGAAAGGGATTTTTTTCTTGCATGTAGTTACATCTAATATAGTCTCTGATAGGGATCCTCAGTTCACTTCTCATTTTTGGAGAGTCCTTTAGAAGGCACTGGGATCTCAGGTATGTTTGAGTATGACATACCATCTATAGTTGGAGGACTAGAAATAAAGAGCTATATAGATTATGGTGGACATACTTGATGCCCATGTTATCTGCTTTGGTAGAGCTTGGTATGATCATCTAGGGATGGTTGAGTTTGCATATAACAATAGTTACTAGTCTGTGATCATAATGGATCCTTTTGAGGCCTTGTATTCCCAGCCTTACATATCTCTATTGCGTTGGTCATATATTGGTGAAAGTTCCTTGGTTGGACTAATCTTGGTTCAAGAGACGAAAAAAAGTTCTATTTGAGTCATTAGAGTATGTTGATGGAACTGATCCAGTATAAGTCTTATGATAATCATTTTCATAGACCATTGGAATTTTTAGTTTGTGACTAGGTCTTCTTGAAAGTTTCACCCCAGTTGGGTCATTGATGGCTTAAGAGGCAAGGGAAACTTGCTCCTCATTTTGTGGAACCTTTTGAGGTTGTGATTAGGTGGTAAAATTTTCTTATCATTTATAAATTCCACCATAGTTGACATTGATACATAATGTGTTCCATGTATCATAACTGAGAAAGTATCTATCTGATCCATCTCATGTTTAGAGATGGAATGATCTTGAGTTTGAACCTGATTTATCTGTGAATAAATGGCCAGTCGAGATAGTTGATTCTAAAACCAAGGTACTTTGTGATAGGAATACAACTTTGGTTCATGTGCTACGGAATCATGGTTATGATGTTCACGAGACATGGGAGAGGGAGACACTGATGAAAGAGTAGTTGACTCAACTTTTTAGCATGGAATATTATGAGTAGGATTTATAGGGATAAAAAGTTTGTATGGTGGGGAGTTTGTAACATCTTGTTAGTATTTTTAGGTATTACCAAACCCCCTATTTACCATGATTTGGTTGAGTTTTTTTGGGGTTGTTTTGGGTGAAAAATTTGTAATTTTTTAAGGTTTCTAGGTTGTGAACGGTTGGCGCATGTTTTGGGAAAACTTTGTACCCTGCTAGAGAAAACCATGAAAATCAAGACAGTGGATATTTGCACGGTTGGTCATGGTTTAAAAACTATGTGAAAACCTAGGAGAAACTATGAAACCCATTTAAAAGGGGTGCATGGCTAGGGCACACAGTTTAGTCAAACCTTATAGCCCTACCTAGCTAACCATGTGTACAAGATTTTTAATCCAGATTTTAATTTTAAAACACCCAAAACTGCCACTTAAGGCACCTGATAGACCTATACGACTGAAAAGAAGTTTATAATTCCTTGAGAGATACCAAACACAATATTTGGCCCCTTGGAAAGATCCTAGAAGAAAATATAAGCTAGGATAATTTCATTCGATCATATTTCAATTAGCTTCCTCTTACCATTCTCTATCTCCCACTCTCTCCTCTTTTATCCCTAGGGTTTCATGGATATCCATGTTAATGAAAAAATCTAATACCCTCTATTTTGGGATCTTAAACTTAGGTTTGATTCCTATATTCCTTTTTCATCATTCTCAATTGAAAAATCCTAATTATGGTTTGGAGTTTTGAGATCTAGCAATCCTGAGGTTGGTGGTTCCATCATGATACCCAGTTTTTATTAACCTAAATTGTTTGATTTAAATTCAATTATTGATTTAAATTCAATTGTTTTTATAAATGAAATTTCTTTCAATTGAATGATTTGAAACCCAATTCAATTTAATTATAGTTTTTGGAAGTTTAATTTTGGCATGAAATTGGGGAAATCCCCAATTCCATTGAATTGGGGTGTGATTGTGAAATTGATAGAAAATTGTGGAGATTTAAATTGTTGAATTTAAATTGTGAAATTGATGGAAATTGTTTCAATTAAATTTTTGAATTTAATTGCGGGAATTGAATTGTGAAATTGAATTGTGAGTTTATTTCAAATTATTATTTGTAAAAAATGGATTAAAATGGTTTTGATAGAAACCTTTGGGTTTTATCTTGTAAAAATGAACGTTTCAATTAAAAACCCATTTTGGTTTTTAAATGGAAAATTATAATTTTTTGAAATGGGAGAATGGGATTTAATTTTATTTTAAGGTTTCTTAAAATAAATTTACCATCATTGAATTGAACTAAATAACATGAAACCCGATGTAGTTAGTGAGTTATTTGGGATAAACAAACTAGGATATGAATTCCCTAGCACCAGATTGACGCTTTAAAACTCTAACATAAACATTATTTAGTAAATCAAATTCCTCATTAGGATACCAGTGAGTCCTCTATTTCCAGTGCATGTACACATTGTGTTTATTATCACATGAGTGTGTGAGGATCCCATGACCTGGAACTATCGTACCTTTTGGAAGATTACCATGTTGATCACTTTTTTATATATGAGATATAAATGTATTTCAGTGTTGTAAAATTTTTTACATGCCTTTTGAATTTGTATAAACTATTTTATATAAAATGTTTTATTAATCCATTTGTTTAGAAATATTCCATCAATTTAAATGTGAAGCATTGTTTAAAGTATTTCCATCATTTGAAATGAAAATCATGATTTATTTAAATATGCTTTTGAAATGACAAAACTTTTTATTTGAAAATTGAAAGGCCTTTATTTGGTTAATTAAATGTTGGAATCTTATTATAGAATCCTTGGTGAGACCCTACTGGGATTTTAGCTCACACCCTACTTGTTCCTTTGAGTGTTTGTAGATTATCTCCTTCTAGGTTCGAGAAGTGGTAAATCACCATTTGGATGTGGTTCTAGCTGTTGATCCGTGGACTTGGTGAGTTGTGTCTATTGGAACTTGGGTAGTGTTTTCCTGTTTTCTGGTAATTTGTTTGTAGTAATTTGGGCTGTATACCTAGTTGACTTCCGATACACCTCTCCCTATAGACTTTCTCTTGTATGAATACTGAATTTTTTATCATTACTTTCACAATGCTTTTAAAAAAAAATTCTTCTCACTTTCATTTTGTATGATTCCAAGTGCTAGTCACCAACCTGTGGGGATAAAGAATACTATTTAGGCCTTGTTAGTGTTGCCCGGTTATCGGGTTACCAAGGTACCTAGTCCAGTTTATGAAAACATCGTTGATAAAAAAATGAATTTATTACAACTTGGATACAATAGTTTTTCAACATCACCATATAAGCTCTCAATCGATGGTGTTTTCTCAATTTCCTCTACTTTAATATCACAAATCATTTCTTCAATTTGATCAAATATTTTGTTTCAAAAATCATCAATGTCATTAGATCTTGAATCCTTCCCAATTTCACCATACCAAATACAAGGACTATAATTTGAATTAAAATCATGTAAAATTAAATAATCTATGATATATCTACTTTTCAACTTTCTCATAATTAAACATTTCAAGAATGGACAAAAAATATTTCATTGTTTGGAACATATCATTTGGAAAATTACAAAAAAGAATCAACCCCTTACTCATATTCATCACTTGTTTGACATGTAGTAATCTAATTATGATCCATTATCACCTATAATAAATTTTAAGTATTAAATATAAGTCACCATATTTCAAAATTTAAATTTAAATTTTACTTTATAAATAACAATATAAATAAAAAAGTCAAATTGTTTAATTTTATCATCATTGTTCATTATGTAATAAAATATTACTAAAACTAGTTTGCTTTATTAAAAAAAAATTTAAATAAAAACACTCAATATAAAATAAATGAATGATTACAAAACAATTGTAATTTAAAACACGTAATTAAACCCTAGAAATTAAATTATAATAGTTTTTTATAAATAAAATATACATTTAGAACATATAATTTATGTATACACAAGGAAACAATAAACATATTAAATCACATCTAAATGCTTAAAAAATGATAAACAGTTGAATGTATTTAATGTTACAATTATAATAAATTATCAAAATAAAATTCATTAAAACTATATAATTTAGGCGTAGTCATGAAAAACAAAAACAAAAACTTATTAAACCACTTAGAAACATTGAACAATCAACAAACACATAATTTTTTTGATAAAAATTATGATTATATTATATTTTCAACTAATAATATAACTAATTTGAAAACACAACCAAACAAATATGAACTTCAATGAATTTCTCCTTTAAAATAAAAAATATATATTTATTTCCCTTATGAACTAATTCTCAAACCAAAATTATACCTATTTATTTTGGATCAAATAAACATTTTTCATAAAAACGTGATTCATGATTCATATATGAAACCAAAAATGATCTATTATTGTTATTTATTGATAATTAAAACATCATAAAACCAATTATATAACACCTTTCCTTATTTCAAACCACCAAAAGCAGTTTTAAGGTCATGATACTTCATTGATGATCTAGTCAAACTCATATAATCATTATATTGAACATTTTTTTTCAATAATAAATTAATGCCTCTAATTATTCTAATAATAAAAAAGGATTTAAATATATATTATATGAAGGATAGTTTTTTTCATATATTCTTAGTTTCCTAGACCCTTATTGTTGGAGTTGGTGCCCCAGAACCAACTTTTGTGTACTTTATGATAATCTGTATTCATTGTTTTGAATTTTAATAAACTCATTATCATATCATGATTATTCTTATACATAACATAGCATGTGAAAATATCTTAAGAGTAGTTTTCAAAATGAAAGGCCATATCAGTTCTCCGCTATGATGGGAACCGAAAAGTGTCATGGCATTATACTTAAATTTATTTTATATAGATGAATTAAATAATTTGAGGGATGAAAATTATATAGGATATCATGGATGGAGACTCATATGAATTTGAGGCACCTTCTCACGGTGTACACCCTTAGTAATATCTAGTGTAGGATATTATGATAATGAGACCCATCAATAGGAAGTCCACATTTATATATGTCATTGGATGTTCTTATCTTTGGATGTGTGTATTGATCTTTAGACTTTAATATTATTATTAATGAGTGTTATAAGTTGCGTATTTGATGTATTAAAGAAAACTATGATGACATATGTTCATGATGAGGTAGGATACGTTGGTTGTGTCACGGGTAATATTTCATTAATGAATAATGCAAGGAAAGATTTTCCCCTTGTTTTATTTAATGGAAGTTGATATCTCATGACCTTTAATGAGAATGATATAGCCTAAATAAATTCATTTCTATGGTGTACTATAGGAAAGTTTAATTTCTAAACGTCAAATAAAGATACAACAAGCACATGGGTTGTTGGCTCTATCATGCAACCTACTTGATTAGAGATATTTTGATAAAGGAATTACATTATACAGTAAGCATCCATATGTGGTATTATGTCATTAATACATTAAATTTTTTCTCTATTGGTGGCTTGGCATATTGATAGATTCTAATCTTGGAATTTAAGCTGCTTCACCTAATGCCACTGAGAAAGATACCTAGAGGGTCACACACTAAATCTATCTAGAATCTTATTTAAATAATATATTATTATTTATTATTTAACAAGTTGAATAAATATTACTCTCACATATGGTTTAATAATTATTCATGTTTTCTTGATCATATATATTCTATCACCATTTATTCAAGATTATATTATGTGAACGGAATATTTTATAAATATTTATTTTCTATTTATTAAATATAATATTTATTTATTTATTGAAGAATAATGTAGTGATATTTATTTATTAAATAAATAGTTATTATTTAAGGCCCGATAAATATTATGGAGGAATGGAAGACTGAGTTTAATGGTCCTATGAGAAATAATATATATTGAATATTATTTGAATAAATAATATTTAATTTAATTCAAGAGTTTAATGCATGTTAATAAATAATAATAATATTATTATTATAGACATAGGTTTTTGTAAGTATTAGGGAAATAATAAAGGGATAATGTGAAATTATTATTTTTTAACCCCAATAGTATATAAATCCAATTATATTATCTTCTTAATAGATTCAATTCATTTTTCTGTTGTGTGCAACAAGATCCAGAGAGAATCCTCTCAAGCCCTAGAGATCTCCCTATCCTAAAATGCTCCCAAGAAAGGAGAGAAATCTTCCTCCACATTCTACTATCGAGTCTATAGATATCATGGAGAATCCTTTGGAATCGATTCTTAGGGTGATCAAATTTGAATGATGCAAGCGATGTGATATACCGTGCTAGTACCTAGAGATTACTACAATAACGTTTGGATATTCATGGAACACATGGGGATAACTACTAGAGATAATATATTCTTGATTACTATAATGAAATGATGGTATAATATAGATCCGTTGTCATATCTATCAATGAAGAAATAATTTCTCACAAGGTAATATTTTAATTTCTTAAATTAATTATAAATAATATGTGATGATCCTATGCTTTGGTTTTGGTGTTTATCTATTGTTTATATTATTTGATTTAATTCCATTTTTCATGGAATTTATCATCAAGTAAATCTCATATTAATCATCAATCATGACAAAAAATAAAGTTGGGAATGACTCATCTGATGCTTCTATTACACTCGGAACCTACATATTGTATTAGAGGGTTTGCATAATTATTTATAATTATTTTAATATCATTGACTGATTTACGCATTTGTAATTAGTTTTCAATTCTAGTTTAATAATTATTTAATCAGAATTATGATATATTATTTATTTATCTTCATTTCTCATAAATATAATCAAATCAATTAATTTTATGAACGAAATGAATTTGAATATCTCATCCGAAGGTGCCGAAGATTCTAGCTGGATAAAAAGAGAGTACACACTATGTAACCCAGAGGTACACATTGTGTACTAGTGTTTAATGCACTGTGAATTAATTCATAATTAATTCAAGGTGGGTGCATATATTACATATAGTGAATTTTATTATACACTGGATGTTAATTGGGATATCCTAACACATGGTCAACTAGAGTACACACCATGTAACTTCAATACATGATGTGTAGTTCCTTATTTACATATGGGTAGTGTATTATATTACATGGCCTACATGATTGATGGTCATGTAACTCAGATACCACATGTCATGTATCCCATGTACACGATGTGTGGCCCATGTACATGTCATGTACTCTGACATTTTCCATGGCACAGTTACACGTTGAGTCCCTAGGCGTGTACTGTAGATAAACAGTGATAAAAATACATGCCATGTAGCTCCAATGTACATACCATGTACTTTTACCAAATTATATAGAATTTAAAATTAAACTAATATACTGTGAAAACCTTATCAACATGTGGTTTGTGTGGTCATTAAGTTGATAATACATGCCATGTTATGGGTTATATATATGTGTGTCTAATTAATTTATGTGTAATGTTCAAATCTACATATCATGTATAAGTTTTATTACCATTATTACTCTACACACATTGAATAATGACATTCTATGTAAATATCAATTGTTCTATGTGGTCAATAAGTTGATAGTACATGCCATGAAATTATGTTATAGGTCATGTATGTCATATGTCACAAGAGTAAATAGTGTATGAGTATAATACATGTTGGATAATTTGGATGGGTACTCACCGTGTTGAATACAAGGTACATTTTTGTGCATAATAAATTTTAAATAATTTTATTTAATTTGTTTAAAATTATGATGGATGAGAATATTAAAAAAAATGGATGATGATTAAGATAAAATAATTGATTAATTAAATAAGATAATTAATTGATTCGATAGAAACTTATCTTAAATAATAGCTATTATAATTGAATGCTAATTTTATTAAATGTGTAATTAATTGAATGAATATGGATGATCATGATATTAAACCAAACCTTTGTATGTTATTAGTTTCATTTAATTTATTATTAAATTAATTTTTTGGTCTGTGTTTCATCTCTCCTCTTATTATGTAAGGGCTTGTGTGACCATGGTTTCTTTTATGTAAACCGCTTAACCAATCATTTGGTTCCCTCACCTTTGTGTGAGTAAAAGCATATGTAATTAATGGAGCTCCAAATCCAGAGGAGGCGGTTCAAGTTTGGATTTGAGGATAAACCAATCCAAGAGAGATACATTGGTGGACAGGTTGAAATGTGCAACATGAACCATAAACAGTTTAAGGTTTTCCCCCTTGGTTGACAGTTAGTTTATCATCCACTAGATAAACTAAGAATTAGTAAAATATCATGATCATTACACTTTATTATTTAATTTTTATCAAATTCCATGGTTATTTCATTATGGATGTTTTTTTTGTGATCACATGAATTAATGAATTAAAAAGCATGCAAGATAGAACTAAAATAAATTGAATTATGTGTAAATATTATCCAAGACATGGTTAATCAATTAAGTAGATCTAATTAATATTAACAAGAATATAATAAAGATAATATTTTTAAATTTATGCATAAAATATAATATCCATCAGTTATATATATTAATTCGGTATAGAATTCCACTACTTCAGTTAAAATTAAACTATACTTCAAATTTATTAACCAGCCAAAGTTAGGGTAATTTCAATTATCAGAGAATTATAACTTAATGTTTTGGGTTGAAATAACTTAGTTCACATCAAGGGTTGATTTAAAAAATAGAAATTGGTGTAACTGATAGGTAAAGGCTGATGAAATCTAATTTAAGGATTTCAAGATTAGGGATTCAGTCAAAAGATCAAGGAACTGTGAGTTAATATAGTTAGCATTTGAAATGTCTACCTAAAACCCTTAAAATTGCTTGACCAACCAAATTTGGGGTGATTATAAGGGTAATATAGATCCTTTCCATTATAATGTCCAAGAAATAGGATATTCTGAAGTAAATGGTCAGTGTTATTAGGTTTTGAAAAAATAGTTGGAGATTAATAAATATAATATTTATTTATTTGTCTAAATTTTATTAGATAAAGTACTAAAACTCTACTAAATTTATTTTTATAAATAATAATAAAGTGACTTCAAAAATATCACTATTATCCATACTTGATAAGGTTAACCTTACCACAGGCACAAATTTACAAGAGAGGTAAAGTCACTTATGCTCTATCCTACACCATGAAAGAAAATTGTATGTGCTGGAAGACCCTATTCCTGATGCACCTGGTAATATTTATTTATGTTCAGTGTTTTGTGCCATAATCCATGAAAAATGATATTTTGAAGCAATATGAGGACAAAGATTCATATAAAATTATTTCTCACCTTTGGGATCTCTATTAAGAGAAGGAAATACAATAGAGATATGATATCTTAAATGCTATGATTACAAAAAATCTTAGAGAGTCGTCCCCAACTAGGCCTTATGTAGTCAATATTATTGGATATATTGAACATTTAGATATATTAGGGATTAAATTACTAGATGATTTGTGCACAAATATCATACTTTCCTCACTACCCATGACCCTCTCTAGATTTATTGTTAATTATAACATGGGCATTAATGAGAAGATTTTTTTTGGAGATTCTTACTCTAATTCTCCAAGTGGATAAGGATATAGGGAATGAAAAATATGCAGTTCTCATGGTTAATAATAAAAGGAAGAACAATTAGAAGGGTACTAAGAAACCTGACAAGTCTAAAGCTCCCAAGATCCATCCTTCCAAGAAGAGGAAGATACAGAGGAAGGGAAAGGAAAAGGAAGCAGTATGTTTTTCATGTGGAAAACAAGAACACTGGAAGAATAAATGAACTTAGAAGTAAGTAGAAGCTAAATGTGAGTTCATTATAAAGTGTAATATTTCAATATATACCCATTGGGTATTATATATAGCTTGTGGTGCTCACATCTATATCAAAATGTAGGAACCAAGTAGATTCTGAAAGATTTTTAAAAGAGAGGTGGATTTGTGAGCTGCCAATGGTGTAAGGTTGGATACTCTAGACATTGGTGACTACCAACTTCCATTGACAACAAGGATGATTTTGGTTTGAAGGGATTTTTATTATGTACCTACTTTTACCAAGAACATAACTTTTGTATCATTCCTAGATGTAGATGGTTTTATTTTTAAAATTGAAAATAAAAGTTGTTTATTTTAAAAATACATCATATGTTATGGTATGAAACAATTAAATAATGGTTTTTATGTATTAAATTATGAAAAATAAGTATTGGTAATAGATAATGAATCATGTTTACATGACTCATATAACACCCATCTATTACATCACCATCTTGGTCATGTAAACGAGAAGCGTTTGAAAAAGATCTGTCAAGATGGTTATTTGGACTCTTTTGAGCTAAAACCACTTAAAATATTTCATGTTTGTTTACAAGAAAAAATGACAAAATCAATATTCAGTTGTCAGGGTGAAAGGGACTCAAAGATTTTGGGATTGGTGCACACTAATGTGTGTGGACCATTTCCAGTATAACCTATAGGTGGATATTATTACTTCATAACTTTTAGTGATGACTTGAGTAGATATGGATATGTCTACTTGATGAGGTATAAGTCTAAGTCCTTTGAGAAATTCAAATAATTAAAGAATTAAGTAGAGAATAAAATTAGAAAGAATATAAAGAAGCTTTGATTGGACCAAAGTGGTGAATATATTAACCAAGAGTTTATTGAATTTTTACATGAGTTTAAAATTATATCTCAACTCACTCCACATTACACACCACAATGGAATGGTGTTAGTAAAAGGAAGAGTTGTACCTTGTTAGACATGGTAAGGTCAATGATGATTCATGTAGATATTCCATTATTCTTTTGGGGATATACATTAAAAACTATGGCATACACACTAAATTGAGTACCAACTAAATTAGAAAATGGAATTTCCTTTGAGTTATGGAGTTGAAGGAGACATGTTTTGTCACATATATATGTATGGGGTTGTGAGGATTTTTTAAGGCCTTATGAGGAAAAAAAAAACTAAAAACCTGAGTCACAAAGTGATCTTTATAGGGTATCATAATTAAATAACGAGAGACTACCTATAAAACACTCATAAAAGAAAGTGATCATCGCCAGTAAAGCCATATTTCTTAAGAGGGAGCAAAAACTCAAAAAGGATAGTGGGAGAAAGATTTACTTTGATGAATTTTATGTTCAAGATACACTAGATTTGGTACAGGAATAGATTCTATAGGTATTCATAGAAGAATTAGTTCCTAAAATACAAGTACTGCATAAGAGAAATAGAGAGGTAAGAGAACCAAAGAGATACAGTTTTATAGTCACCAAAGATGGTGACTCATTATTAGTTGACAATGATGAACATATCTCTTAAAAATAGGTGGTAGAAAGATTATAAGCTACAATATGGTAAGAAGCCATGAATTATGAAATGTATTCCATGTATCAAAACTAAGATTGGGTTCTGGTCGATGCACCAGTTGATGTAAAGACCGCAGGGTGAAAATGGGAACTCAAGAGAAAACTATATATGGAAGGTAAAGTAAATACCTATAATTCAAGGTTAGTTTCTAAAGGGTTTTAAAAACATCATGTAATTGACTACGATAAAACATTTTCACAAGTTTTAATGTTTAAATCCATCTGAATTCTACTTATTATAATAGCTTACCATGACTATGAAATTTCATAGATGGATGCTAAAACAACTTTCCTTAATGGGAAGATTCAGGAAGATGTATATAAGAAAAAACTAGAAGGGTTTGTGACTCCCAATGATTAAAAAAAGATATGAAACTTATAGAGATACATTTATGAATTGAAGTAAGCATCCAGGTCATGAAATATTCGATTCAATGAAGCTATATTAGAATTTGGTTTCATTAAGAATGAATATGAGTCATGTGTTTATAATAGGTTTAGTGGGAATGTGGTCATTTTCTTAATAGTATATTTTAATGACATATTACTTATTATAAATGACATACCAGTATTAAAATATGTTAAGTGTTGGTTAAACAAGTGTTTCTCTATAAAGGACTTAGATAAATTAGCCTATATTCTAGAGATCAAGATCATTTTTGATATATCCAAGAGGCTTCTTGGACTAAATCAAAGTACAAACATTGAAAAGATACTAAAGAGATTTAGTATGGAACAATACAAGAGGGTATTGGTTCTACTGTCACATGGTATACATCTTTCTAAGAAAATGTGTCCTCAAAAACAATAGGAGAAAGAGAGAATGAATAAGATCCCATATTCTTTAATGATAAGATCAATCATATATGTCATGTTATGTAGTAGACTTGATGTTTCCTATACATTGAGCATGGTGGAAGATATTAAGATGATCCCAGAGAACAACATTAGTCTTATAATAAGGTTTTAATTAATTATATGAGAAGAACTAAGGATATGTTTCTGGTGCATGGAGGAGATGAGGAGTTGGTTATCAAGGGTTATACTAATGCTAGTTTTAAAATAAATCATAATGATCTGAAGTCATAGTCATGATATGTTTTTTTGTCTCAATGGAGGAGTTGTGAGATGGAAGAGTTCAAAGTAGCCAGCTTTCACTGATTCTATAGTGGAGTCTGAGTATATAGTGGATTCTAATGTAACTAAGGAAGCTATTTGGATATAAAACTTTTTCCAGGAACTTTATGTGGTACCTAGCAGTAAATACCCGATCACAGTGTATGGTGATAATACTACAACAATGTCTCTTGAGAAATATCCAAGGTCACACCAATATACAAAGCACATAATTTTGAAGTATCATCTCTTGAGGGATTTTTCTCAGTGGGGTGAAGTTTTAGAAAGTAAAGTTCCCATAGAAGAAAATGTGGCAAACCCCTTAACTAAAGGTCTATCTCAAAAGAAGCATGAGTATCATATGAGAGCCAGCGAAATGAAGGTTGTTAGCAATTAGCTCTGGTGAAAGTGGTATTCTATTAGAGTGGGTACCCTAGAACCAACTTATGTATACTTTATGATAACATATATTCATTATTTTGAATATTAATAAACTCTTTATCACATCATGATTATTATTTCTTGCAACATAGCATGTGATAATGTCCTAAGAGTAGTTGTCACACTGAGAAGTCGTAACAGTTTCCTGCTATGATGAGAACCCAAAAGTGCCATGAAGGTATTCTTAAATATATGTTCTATATCTAGATGAAATCATTTTAGGGACAAAAATCATATAGGATATCAAGTGTGGAGACTCATAGGACTTTGAGGCACCTTCTCATGGTGTATGACTTTGGTAATATAAATACTACAAAATAGACCTTTAACAATGATAAAAATGGCCTTTATCAACACTATAGAAGCACTTACTACTGGAGTGAGATTAAAATCCAGGTTCATTTATCAGCGCTTATAGAAGCACTCATAAAGGATCCCTTTGTCATAACTTTTAGAAGCACTGATAAAGGGGCATACTGCAGTGTTCTCTAACAGTACACTACAGAACCAGTGTAGTGTGTTGTGACAACACACCGCAACACAAAAAACACCACGAAATCTACAAAATTAAGTATGAATATAGAATTTAAATGAAGAGAAAACAATCTAGGCCCGTTTTCTCATTTTTGGTGATGTAATGTGCATTTTAAACTAAAATGATACTTATATATTGAAAAAATGAACTTGGAGTCATATCGGTCACACCGTGTGTTGTATTAAGGTGAAGCTAATTCTTACACATCTCAAATGACTTATGGATCGTTTCTATAAAGTATTAAAACAATATGAATTCAGTTTCTTAGTTTTGAGTACATCAATTTTCTTTTTTACTAAAATGTCATTTTAAAATGGAAACATGCACTTTAACTCATACTGGTCACATCATGCATCGATTTGATGTGATAACGATTCCTACAAATAAAAAATTAATTATTAATAATTTCCCTAAATTATAAATACAATCTAAGTTTGTTTTCTTGGTTTTCAATGAGTAATACTTTTTGAACTAAAATGTTGATTTTAAACTGATAACAGGCACATCGAGTCATACCAGAAACATCATGTATTGGATTGAGGTTTAGATTATTACTAAAAATCAAAAATGAGTTATGGATCATTGTCCTAAAGTATCAAAATAATCCAAATGTGTTTTATCATTTTTGAGTAGGTGATTTGTCCTTTTTACTAAAATTGATGTCAATTTTAGATAAAAAGGCACACTTGGAGTCATATCGGTCACACCGTGCATCAGATTGAGATGTGGATAATTCTTACACATCCTAAATGGATTATGGATATTTTTTATAAAGTATAAAAACAATATGAATGTGTTTACTCAGTTTTGAGTATGACACTTTTCTTTTTTACTAAAATTTCATTTTGAACTAGAATCATGCACTTTGGCTCATACCGATCACATCATGTATCAGTTTGATGTGAGAATGATTTCTACATGTAAAAATGACTTACGAATAAATTTCCTAAATTGTTAAGAAAATACGAGCATGTTTTCTTATTTTTCTTTGAGTGATATTTTTTTAAAATAAACTATCAATTTTAAACTGTTAATGGACACAATGAGTCATATAGGGCACATCGTATATCAGATTGAGGTTTATTCAATTCCTACATGTCAAAAATTACTTATGAATTGTTTCTATAAAGTATAAAACAATCTGAATGAGTTTTCTTGGTTTTGAGTAGGTCAATTGTCCTTTTTATTAAAATTGATGTCATTTTTAAATAAAAAGACACACTTAGAGTCATACCGGTCACAACGTGCATCAAATTGAGATAAAACTGATTTCTACATGTTTTAAATGACTTATGGATATTTTTCCTAAAGTATTAAAATAATGTGAATAGGTTTTCTCAGTTTTGAGTAGGTCAGTTGTCGTTTTTTTTAAAATTGATGTCATTTTTAAATAAAAATATGTACTTGGAGTCATACCAGTCACACTGTGCATCGGATTGAGATATGGATAATTCATACACATCTCAAATTAATTATGGATTTTTGTAATAAAGTATCAAAAAAATATGAATTAATTTGATTGGTTTTGAGTACATCACTTGTTTTTTTTACTAAAATGCCATTTTATACTAAAAACACGCAATTTGAGCTATACTGATCACATTCTGTATCAGTTTTATGTAAGAAAAATTCCTACACATCACAAATGACTTATGAATCAATGTCTTAAATTATGAATAAAATCCAAGCACGTTTTATTATTTTCAGTGAGTGACATTTTTTTAACTAAACTATTGATTTTAAACTGATAACAGACACATTGAGTCATAGTGGTCACAACGTACATCGAATTGAGATGTGGTTGATTCCCACACATCTCAAATGGCTTATGAATAATTTACCTAAAGTATCAAAACAATCTAAATTTTTTCCTCAGTTTTGAGTATGTCAGTTGTCCTTTTTACTAAAATTAATGTCAATTTTAAATAAAAATAAGCACTTGGAGTCATACTAGTCACACCGTGTGTCGGATTGAGGTGTGGTTGATTCCTACATGTCCTAAAGTATCAAAAAAAATCCTAACTTCCAATTTTAACACATTTATGTTGTATTTCTATGTAAAACTATCAACACTTCATATTGACTCAATATTCTTCGCCGAAAAACCTTTCTCATTGTTGAAATTTAGAAGATCAGAGGCTTTCAACAATGAGAAAGGTTTTTCAGCTAATAACATCAAATTAATATGCAATGTTGGTATTTTGACAAATAAATACAATGAAAATGGAAAATGTGGTAACATTGGTATAAATAATCATTTTATCTCTTTTGTGACTTATTGTAGATATTTGAAAGCAAAATATGAATTCCTAAAAGATCTATGAAAAAACTGAATAAGTATTAGTTAAAAATGATAAGAAAATTAACTTACAAATAGTAGATAAAATGATGATAAAATTAATTAAATAAGTAGTAGTAATTCACCTTTTCCTGATAGTTGTATACATTCTTGATACATTTCCTTATTGTCATTATCTCAATTGCAGGATTGAAGTCCAATCCCTCACAAGCATGAGCATCTTCGAACAAACCACCCCAACTCAAAAAAAAGAATCAAATTATACAAAAAAACAATTCTTATATGATTAATACTGAAAATAAATAATTAAAACATAAATATTAACCAATACATTAATTCTATGGATAATTATTTTACTATGAAAACATTTTTGAATATAGGGATATGCCGACAATAAATCAAGAATGATGATAAAAAATGAAAATAGATCTTGCCAAACAATCAATCAACATGTGAGGAGGATGGTGAGAAAATAAAATACATTGTATTAAAGATTTTAATCATTTGAGAGAAAGTAAAGATATCCTACTAGATTCATAAAATATTCATTTTGTATAATAAATAAATAAATATGCATAAGATATTCATTATCAAAGGTAAATTTTCCCATTTGTGAGAATTACATGGATGGTAATTAGAGATTACAAAGGGTGGAACCAAAAGTAAATATTAAAGAACAATCTATTTTTAGATGGATTAAAGTAAAACATACATACTATTTATTATATGTGTGGTGAAAGAAATGAAGTAATTTTTAAGAAGTATTCATGGGTGTTTTTTCATTTCAAAGATTGATATATTTTTATCAACTACAATAAATACAAGAAAATATGAAATCAATGAATAAAATATCATTGGTGATCAGAAAGTTTTTTTGAAAACTAGAAGGAGTAAGACTCTACAAAAAACCTCATTTTTCCCAAGTAGATCCTAAATCATTTAGATAGGATGAAAATGATGATAATTGGATCAAATTTGTGCATGAGGATCTTGATTCGAATAAGAATAATGTGACATGAGGAGATTTATCTGAATAAGAACAATTAAGGATTCTTCTGGATCAAGTTGTTTGCGTATATTGTTCTAAAAATGTCCATTAGTTTAAAAATACTTGAGTATTTTAGTTAATTTTTTGTCCTAATTATGTAAAACTCTTAACATAAACGGTCATGGTAATGTATTGTAATGATTTTTTTATGTCATGTAATTGAGATGGTCACACATGTGGGTAATCATATTGTTGGGTAAAAATCCCTCAAGGTATCATTGAATCATTTTTGAGGTGATTGTGTTTGTTGACAAAGTGGACAAAGAAGACCATGCTGTATGAGTGTGTTGAAAAAGGAGGTTTACATGGTGATTTTTCCGGTTCAAGGGATGCTTTCAACAATCCATGATTTATTGAAGAACCTTGACAAAGGAATGAATGATCTGGAGGCATTATGAAAAGGGCAGATACAAGGTGGAAACGTTTTCCAATGTTTTCCAAATTTTTGGGCCTGAAAATCAGGAAATGGAGAGGTGCATTTTTGGAAAAGGGAGGAGCACGCAAAATCAGAGCGGTGTACGAAAAATAATTGGCGGTGCGAAAAATTAGCGGAATGCACAAAAAATATTGTGGCGCGCGAAAAATAAGCGGGTTGCGCGAAATATTTTCCCGGTGCGCAAAAAAGAAAAATGATGCGCAAAATAGTGGAATGGTGTTTTTCGCGCAAGAGGTGTTTCGAGGTCCAAAGCTCAAAAATTGGCAAAGGCATGAGGTGCATGAAAAATTGGAGCATGGTGCGAAATACGGTGTTGCGTGGAAGATGTGTTTTCGCGCTCGAAGAGGATTATGCATGGAAGAAGGGTTTTTCATGCTGGGGTCAATTTTGTCTATAAATATGAAATGACCCCCCTCATTCAAGAGGTTGAAGAATTTGAGAATACCCGAGCAGTGGCATGAGAAATTGAAGTTTGCAAGGAGGTTGCGCGTAAACATTAAGTTTGTGCGTAAAGTCAGGATTTGCACGTAAAAGATTTGTTGCGCGAAAAGTGGATTTCGCGCAAGGCAGGAAAATTATGTGCAAGGCTGTTTTGAGGCTGCGCGTAAAATTTGGAGGTTGTGCGTAAAAGAGAAGTTGCGCAAAAATTGTATTTCACGCAAAGAAAGGGAATTACGCACAAGGTTCCATAAGGGCTACGCGTAAAATTTGGGGTTGCCCGGTACCTTCAGTGCAAAGTGAGGTTCATCTATGGGTGAAAGTTGGACTTCAACAGAGCATCTACAAACAACAGATGATGTATTCATTAGTTATAATGAAGAGACCTACAGGTCTATAAACAGTGAGTGGATCCTTTCCAGAGCAGTGAGCAAAGGAAGAGGAAGAAGGTGATCCTCTCCACCGGCAGTGAGCCAGAGAGAGAGAAACAGGGAGTTCCCCTTGGGAAAGCAGTAAGCTAACCCTAAACACTGTAAAGGTAGTGAGCCTAGGAATAAAAGTGATCTATCCCGAACCTTGTAAACAACAGTGCACTTTTAGTGAATTTGGTACATTGGCACATTGCCGATGTATGCTCCTTGGATGTATCCCAGTAAGGGTGAACCAAGTAAAATTTTTTGTGTCCTGTGCATGCTTTACTTTCTGTTTATATTGTGCACTAGGAAAGAGAGAGAAGAGTGTTTTTCTTAATAGTGAAACAAGATCAGAATGGGATTTAATTTTCAATTAGTCATACCCTGATTCACCCCCCCTCTCAGGGTATTCAGCCTTGTGGACCTAACACATATTACCACTAGAAGGACATAAAAAATGGATTTAAGTTTATGTTAGTAAACCATAAAATTCAATAGAATTTAGAATCCATAGTGAACATATCATATAATTAAATTATTAAATCAAAACTAATAAAGTTGTCTCGAAGTGGGATTATAAATTTGTAATGATTTTATCCATGAAAAATATTTTTTATTTCAACAAAATAGATTCTATTAAAACATAATTATTAAATTTACATCAATCAATGTTAATATTTTATTTTATCAAAATTAGTTAAATCTAGTGGTATAAGATTTATTATTGAATGATTTAAAATATTATTTAAAATTTAAATAATATAAAACATTTCTCATTAAATAAGTTACCTTTCAAATAAAATATTAAATTTAGAAATTTTTTTATCAATCCTAAAGGATTGAGAATAATAAATTCTATAAAAATGTACTCTTATTTTACACCACGTAATGAAATTTTTTTTTATTAAAACATCATGATACTGAGGTTTTTCTTAGAAAATGACTCATTCCAATTGTTTATTTTCTAACTATATTTTAACAACCAAAATCAACATATCAATTACATTTTATCCCAAAATCCATTTTTCCAATGTAATATAGTCCAAGGATTATAGAACCTTAAACCTCTTTGATTTTTCTTTTTATATCATTTAAGTCATATTATTTAAATTCAAATTGAAATATTTCAAAAATAAAAAATGATAACATTATAGTTTTTTATGAAGCAGTTTAATAAATAAGACAACAAATCAAACATATATAATGTTTTTTATCATCTGATTTTACAGATTCATCAGAACCATTTGATTGTTACATTTCATAAGTGACCCCTAAATCTATCCTAATCCTCATGAAATAGTTTATATTCATCCTAAATAAATCAATTAATTTTACACCATATTTCAATGCTCATTGTCCTAAGAAAAAAATTCATGAAAAAATCATTATATAGTTGTTCCCATGTGTCAGATATTTCATCATCCATTTTTAGAAACAACTTCTACATTAACTTTCAAATAGAAGGGGATAACCCTATATTTAAGTTCCTCATCACTCAACCCTCTGAGTTCCAATTGCTACATGACATAATATAATAATCGAATGATGTTAGATATTTAATCATCCAAGTGATTTACAATGTAATATTCTAATACAATGACAACATCGACCACTATATAGATTATTTTTTCAAAATTTAACGATTTAAAAGAGGTAGATGTCATGGAATATAGGTATTGGGATCTTGTTCTACCTCATATTGGACTCAACTATTTTGATAATCCCAAATCATGTTTCATTTATATAGAGCATCTTGTTTCTCTTACAGGATAATATTTTATGTGAAAATTATGTTTATATCAAAGTAACAACTATGTACTTTTAATCTCACTGCTCTCTTTTTTAAGCTCACAGTGCAAACTTTCTCTAAGTGCAAAGTTCACCAATGTAAAGGTAACTGATGCAAAGGTCATTGATGCAAAGGTCACCGATGAAAATTTCACCGATGAAAAGGTAACCGATGTAAGGGTCACCGATGCAAGGGTCACCGATGCAAAGGTCACCGATGAAAAGGTCACCGATTCAAAGGTCATCGATTCAAAGGTCACCGATTCAAAGGTCACCGATGAAAAGGTCACTGATGCAACGGTCACCGATGCAAAGGTCACCGATGCAAAGGTCACCAATGCAAAGGTCACCTATAAAGGTTACTGTTGAGGGATACCACTGAAGGTTAATGAAGGAAGGTCACCATTGAAGGTAGTCGGTGTGCACCTACTGTTGAAGCCTACCATTGTGAAGGTTACCATTACCAGTCTACCAATGATTACCCTTTCATAATTTTTCAAATTCCTAATATTATTCTAACAGTCATATTTGATAAATTAAATGCTTCTAACATTAATTAATGCTGATTATAGACATTACAAGAGACCATATCTGGACAGTATGAGGTATGAGAAAGATCACACGTGATGTACTTATTCCTATTGTCAGACCTTAAATATAAAAGAGAAGACTGAGGAAGAAAAGGAAGATAGGATGCATGAGTGCCCAAGTCTAGAAGCTAAGAAAGTGAAGAGCAAATAACATAGAAGTAGTGATTGAAGCTTACTTTCTAGATCAAAGAAGAACCATCCTGCACTTACACTATAAACCCACAAGCATCACAAAGATCATTTGAGAAAAACTCACTTTTACCTTTTATGCCTCATCAACTCTTGATCAACACCAGAAGCAGAACACTCAAAGCTAGAGAGACACTCGATTTTGAAGACAACTTTCAGAGAAAGACTCGAACATCAAATTCTTCACTCTAAGGAGTCAAGAGCTAAATTGAAAACACATAGATCCTTCTAAAATCAAGCTTATAATATTATCTCTATTGTTTTTCTTCTTTTTACATTTCTGAGAAGTGTGTCTGTATGCTTCACACACTCTCTCCTGTGCTGAACTAAAGGATACTGAAAATACTCACATCAAACTTTTTCTTCATTTTTCCCACGAATAACTGTGGGAGAGACCATGTGTGGTCTGTATTTTTTGTTTTTTACACAAAAAACTATGGTAGAGGGTGTGAACCCTGGACAGTTTGTGAAAACTGTTGTAAATCACAATGTATGCTTTGTATCAAGTTTATTGTTAATATAAATAGATTGGTGGCAGGTGATCACCAAGTGGAGAGGATTAAATCTCGGCTTGAGACTGAACCTCTTGTTTAACTCCACTGTGAACTATATTTTGTTTTACTCTGTTTTATCTATTTTCTGTTGCTTATAATTTCTAAAACACAAATCTGTTTTTCATTCACTTTGATAGTTAGTTTTGGTTAGTGTGTGTATGTGTTTAATTCAGTAAACTTGTTTCAAAAGTTTAAGAAGTGTTTTTACACTAATTTAACTAAGTACTAATCACCCTTTGAGAAACTTATTAACCAACCAGACATTTACATCTCTACTGCCTTAATTAAATGGGCCATTTCAAATTTGGGGGATCTTTATAAGAAAAGTTTTAAACATAAATTTTAAGTAGGAACTCAATTCACCCCCCCTCTTGAGATTCCACTCTGACCAAAATTTGGTATCAGAGGGTTTTTAATTTTTAATTTTTATTGCTACTATATAAATTTTTCTACAAATTGTCAAATTAATTTCAACTGTGATTTTAGTTGTATCTTAAATATGTTAAAATTTCTATCATATCTAAATTTTCAGTTCTTTAAAGTTAACTATGGATAATAGATTTTAGGGTGATTCTACTAAAAGGCCACCTTTCTTTAATGGTAATAATTATTCTTAGTGGAAATTAAAAATGAAAATGTATCTAGAGAGCATGGGACCTGAAATCTAGGACACAATTTAAGAACGACATGTATTTCTGATACTACTAGGGATACATGGTCTCAGTTGACTAAAGCTACATATAATAATAATTGTAAAGAAATTAATGCATTGTACTATTCTCTAGGTGATGAAGAATTCAATAGAATATCTGCTTGTAAAACTGCTTATGAAATTTGTGATACTTTAGCTGTTTCTCCTGAGGGAACAACTAATATTAAAGAAATGAGATTAAATACCTCTACTATTAAATATGATAATTTTAAAATGAAGACTGATGAACCTATCTCTGAAATGTATCTTAGGTTCAATAAAATAGTGAATACCATGAGTATGCTTGGTAAACTAGTAGACAACAAGGATCAGATTATGAGATTGCTTTGATGCCTACCCGATAGATGGAGAGGAACTTCTGTTTCTATCCGAGAATCTTGTGACCTAGGAAAGCTACCAGTGAAGGAAATAATTGGAAATATTATGATGTACGAATAAGAGATTAAGGTAAATCAAGAAGAATATGAAGAACCAAGGAAGAAATCTGTAGCATTCAAGACTGCTCCCTCAAAGAACAAAGATAAAGAAAAAGTTCAAGCTCCTGTAGACACTTCCACCAGTGAAGACTCTGATTCTGAAAGTGATGATGAGATGGCTCATATTTCTAGGAGATTCAAGAAGTTATACTGTAAGAAAAAGTTTTTTAGAAATTAAAACTATAAAGAAAGGTATGATAATAAAGGACAATGTAAAAAGGATAGGAAATGGAATGATAACACAAATGAGATAGTTTGTTATGAGTGTAAATGAAAAGGTCATGTGAAATCTAATTTCCCCAAGATAAAATTTAAGAAGAAGTATGAAGACAAGGGAAAGGTATATAAAAATTATATAAAATCTACTTGGAGTGCCTCAAAAGATAGCTCAAGTGGATCTGACACTTCTGATATTGAAAATAACAAACATGAAAATATGTGTTTCATGACAAAAACATCCGAGGTAACACCCAATTCTTCTGTACATAATGATTACTATTTTGGGGATGAAATTAAATCAAACAATGATGAAAATATGACTAAGGATGAACTATTTGAATACTGTGGAATTATTGAGGATACCTTTAATGAACTCAAGGATAAATATAAACTATTGAAAAGAAAACATTCTTTAAATGCTAATTACAAGTCTGATTTGGATATTGAAAAAGAAAAATGTGCTCATTTGTTAAAATAAAACACTGAACTTAAATTATCCAATGAGAAATTAAAAAGATATCTTGAGAATTTTATTACAGGTAGATATACCTTGACTCAGTTTCTAGGAGAAAAAATTGCTCCAAAATACACAACTGGTATAGGATATCAACCAGGGCAGAGAAGGATTATTAAAACTAAATTTGTTCCAAAATCTAGACAGTTCACTGCTAGTTCATGTTCTGAACCATCTTTTGAAAAACAATTCTCTAAAGGACCAAATAAAGTGTTCATGTCTCAAAACATATCTGTTGATTATATGAAACCTGTGAGACAAGTATGGGTTCCCAAAGTTTTACTTGCTAACATCTCTAGACCCAAGAAAATATGGGTACCAAAGTTACCCTACAATTAATCTATTTTGCAGGAAAACTGTTTAAAGAGATTCTATAAAACTCTATGGTACTTGGACAGTGGATGTTAAAGACACATGATAGGTGACTACTCATGCTTCATGAGCCTAATTAAAGTTGATGGTGGACATGTCACGTTTGGTGATAATGTAAAAGGTAAGATCATTGGATTAGGCCAAATTGGTAACCCTAATACTGTATTAATTTCAAAAGTAATTTTTTTTGATGGGTTAAAGTACAATTTACTAAGTATCTCTCAATTATGTGATGATGGTTTTAATGTTAAATTTGAAAATGATCCATACAATGTTTTTAATTCTAAAAATGATTTAATATTTACTGCTCTTAGAAATGAAAAATGTATCTGCTGTTGATTTAAACTCCTTAGCTAAGCAAAATGTTTCATATTTAAATGATTTTCATAAGGAATCCTGGTTATGGCACAGAAGATTAGGACGCTGCAATGTACACTCTCTTAGGAATATAATTAGTAAAGGTTTAGTTATAGACTGACCTAAATTAGAATCCCCTCTTAATAAAGTTTTTAATCCTTTTCAAAAGGGAAAACAACACAAAGTTTCTTTCAAACCAAAGAAAGAAGTTTCTACTTCTCAACCGCTTGAGTTGGTTCACATAGATTTATTTGGACGATTTAGAGTTTCAAGTTTAAATGAGAAGCACTATGTTTATGTTCTTGTAGAATATTTTTCTAGATATACATGGGTATACTTTCTAGTTCACAAAAGTGAAGCATGATCTTACTTTATTAAATATTACAAATCTATAGAAAATCTTAGTGGACTTAGAATTAAGAACATGAGAAGTGATCATGGATGTGAGTTTGAAAATCAGAAATTTAAATATTTTTGCTCACAAAATAGCTATACTCACAATTTCTCTACTCCTAGAACACCTCAACAAAATGGAGTCCTAAAAAGAACAAATAGGACACTTTAAGAGATTTCCCGGTCTATGATAAATGAGTATAATCTACCTATCTATTTTTGGGCTAAGTATATTAATACAGCTTGGTACATTATCAATAGAGTCTTAATTAGACCTATTCTTAAGAAGACTCCTTATAAGATTTGGAATAATATGAAGCCTAAGGTTAATTACTTTAGAGTTTTTTGTTTCAAAGTCTTTATCCTTAACACTAAGGACAATATTGAAAAGTTTTCTTCCAAAAGTGATGAAGGAATTTTCCTAGATTACTCAATATCTAGTAAATCTTATAGAATATTTAATAAGAGAACCAAATGTGTGGAAGAATCAGTTCATGTTAAATTTGATGAGACTGATCCACATGAACCCAAAACCTATTTTGAACATATTGAAGAAGATATGTCAATTATAGACCTTAATGATAAAGACAGTGAGCCCTTAGTGAAAACAACTAGTTCTGGAAATCTTCCAAAATCTGTGCATGGTGAATATAGACCTATAGAAAATCACGAGGAGTCGAGTTTAAATATTTCTATAGGTATTAAAAATCTCAATAATCATCCTTTAGATGTTGTAGTGGGTGATTTAAATATAGGAACACAAACTAGAGATTCTCTGAGAAACCAGGTTAAACATCAAGCATTTATTTGACAGATTGAACCTAAAAATATCAATGATGCAATCAATGATGAATTATGGGTGATAGCTATGCAAGAAGAATTAAATCAGTTTGAAAGAAAAAAAGTTTGGGAATTAGTAGAATGACCTAAAGACACTTTAACTATAGGAACTAAATGGGTGTTTAGAAATAAAGTTTACGAATATGGAAACATAGTTAGAAATAAGGCTAGACTAGTTACACAAGGATATAGTCAAGAATAAGGAATAAACTATGAGGAAACCTTTGAACCTATAGCTAGACTAGAATCCATTAGGATACTACTTGCCTATGTAGCTCATCAGAATTTCAAACTTTATCAAATGGATGTCAAAAGTGCATTTTTAAATGGGTACATAGTTGAGGATTTATTTGTTGAACAACCCCCTAGTTTTACAAATCCCCATTTTTCAAATCATGTCTTTAAACTATCTAAAGCATTATATGGTCAGAAACAAGCTCCAAGAGCTTGGTATGACAGACTTAGTTTTTTCTTAGTTCAAAAGGTTTTACTAAAGTAATAGAGGATCCTACTCTTTTTATTAAAAATATTTCCAAAGTTGTTTTAATAGTATAGATTTATGTATATGAAATTATTTTTGGATCCTCTAAAAATTATTTATGTAATGATTTTTCAAAAACGATGAAAAATGAATTTGAAATGAGTTTAATGGGAGAGCTTAAATTTTTCCTTGTATTTCAAATTTTTCAAAATAAAAATGGCATTATTTTAAATCAGAGTAAATATACCAAAGATATTTTAAAACATTTTGGTTTGGACAAAAATAATGGTAGTGATACTCCTATGAGTACCACCTGTAAGTTGGATGCTGATGAAACTGGTAAACCAGTGGATCAAACCAATTACAGAGGTATGATTGGAAGTCTACTCTATATTACTGTTAGAGGACCTAATATTGTGTTCAGTGTATGCATGTGTGCTCGCTTTCAATCCAATACTAAAGAGTCTCATTTAACCGATGTTAAAAGGATATTTAAATATCTCAAGTATACTACAAACTTAGGACTATTTTACCCAAGAGGACAATAATTTTATTTAATAAGTTATTCGGATGCTGATTTTGCTAGTTTAAAGTTAGATAGAAAGAGAACCTATGGAACATGTCACATTTTAGGCAAGTCACTAGTATCATGGTGTATTAATAAATAGGATTTTGTTGCATTATCTACTGCCGAAGCTGAATATATAGTTGTTGGTAGTTGTTGTTCCCAAATTTTGTGGATGAAACACACTTTACTAGACTATGGATATCAATTCAAACATGTCTCTATAAAGTGTGATAATACAAGTGCTATTAACATATCTAAAAATCTAGTATCTCATGATAGGACAAAGCAAATTGATGTGAGACATCACTTATTGAGAGATCATTATCAAAGAGGTGATATCACTCTAGAATTCATTGGTATTTAACACCAATTGGCTGATATATTCACAAAGCCTTTGAATTCTGAGAGGTTAAATTACATTAAACATGAGTTAGGTATGATAAATTGTTAAAGTTAGAAACCTCACCATTGTAACTCACCATTAGAAACCTCACCGTTCAAAACCTTATCGTTGGACCTCACCATTAGAAACCTCAATGTTAGAAACCTCACCTTTAGGAACCTCACCATTGGACCTCACCGTTAGAAACCTCACCGTTAGAAACCTCACCATTAGAAACCTCACTGTTAGGAACCTCACCATTATACCTCACCATTGGACCTCACCATTGGACCTCACTGTTGGACCTCACTGTTAGACCTCACCATTAGACCTCACCGTTGGACCTCACCGATAGACCTCACCGTTGGACCTCACCGTTGGACCTCACCATTGGACCTCACCATTGGACCTCACCATTGGGCCTCACTGATAGACCTCACCATTGGACCTAACCATTAGGACCTCATCGTTATGACCTCACCGATAGTCAATGTTTTCAGGACTTAGTGTTTTTCTCTATCGGAATCTGAAATGTTTTCTGTATTACTTATTTCTTTTATCTTATTTGTTTTTTAATCCCTAAGTGATAAAATTAATGTACATACTACATTTCAATCCACCTCAAACTCTCTCTATAATACCTTTCTCCCTAACCTCAGAACCTAACCCTCTTCCAAAACCCTTGAACCACTCCAGATCACATGACAAGAGTGAAGAGACCATTGGTCAGTGATGAAGGGGATGTGCCAAATCCAAAGAGACCTCGAGCTGAGTCGAGCAGTGGAAGCCTGGTTGTGGAAAAATTGATCAACCCTCATATGTAAAAGAGGGAAACTTTATTTGAAAAAGAGATTAGTTCCAAATGGATGCTGACAAGAATATCTTTAGTGTTGAAGGCACTTGAAGCTCAATGTTGGTTTGAATGCTTTGCAAACAATAATGGACCCTATTACCTGAAGTTAGTGAAGGAATTTTATGAGTTTTTGAAATTTGAACATACTAAGGATGAGGAAAGAATGTCTTAAATGGTAAATGGAATAAGTATAAGTTTTTCCTCTGTTGAATGGGATGAGTGTCTGAGAGTATCACATGAAGGGATTTAGGATTACTACTTAGGAGTGGTGCCTCCCACTATGGATTTATTTTGTTATGAAGAAGCCTTAGAGGAACTGACAGGGAGTGGGATCCCTAGGAAAGTCATTACTGCTGAGATAGAAGGAGAATACAAGATACTATTTAGGTTTTTACAGCATGTATTGAGTCCCAGGATAGGGGACTTTTCTACATTAAAATTTCAGGATGTTTTTCTCTTGTATATGTTGAAGCATGGGCAGAAGATTAATTTGTGTAGGCTACTGATGATTCAATTAGAAGATATGACAAAGACCAGTTTCAAATCCAATGCCTTATTTCATGCTAGATTGATATCCTTGATGTTGAAGGTAAAATGAGTTGCTAGAGATAAGGAGGAAACAATTGTAGTAAGGGGACAATTTCTGCATTACAAAGGTAATTTGTAATTTGATGAAAATAAATTGGAACCCTTGGAAAAGAAGATGGGTGCATGATGAGGCTAATCTTTATGAAGAATCAATCCTGTCACTCATCCTACCAGGCCTAAGGATAAAAGGGATCCTAGCCTAAAGCCTGATGAAGTGGAACCGGTATATTTAGATGAAGAAGAAGAGGTTGCTACTGTACCAGAAAGAGATATAGATGACAGGAGTGATCCTGGCCTTCCCTCCAATACTTGTGATAATACTGTATCCTTTGGTGAGCCAAGTCCACTAAAGAGATTTCCTAGAAGGAATATAGTCTTAAGGTATAGTGATGATAAAGAGACCAGTGAAGAAGAAGGGGAGATAAATGTCTTAAGAGATATTAGATAAACCTTAGATGAGGATGAGAACACTGAGTCTCATCATGATGACTTTGAAACTGCTACTGATGTGAGTGAAGAAGAATTTCTTAGTCTCAGTCCTCTGATAGGGAATAAAAAATGCTTGAAAGTGTATATAAAGAGGTTGCTGATTCTGTTGAAGTTGGAATTGTTTTAGAAGTTGTTGAAGATTCTATGGAGGAAGTGGCAGTGGACCCTTCTGTTGATGCAGTTTCTCAAGGAGGTATGGAAAAGCTGAATGTGGATGATCAGGAGAATGCTCAAAGAGAGGGGGAGGAACCTGTTGCTACAGGTTCTGTTTCTGTTGCTCATGGAAAAATAAATTGGTCAGAAGACCCTGGATTTGTGGTGTTGGGTTTAGATTATGGAGACTTTGATGATGATCATCCTATCAGAAGTCCTCCAATTCCTACTATTTCAGAAACTATTACTGTGTAGCCAGTAGTACTTTTGCCTCAAGAATATGTGAATAATGAAGATTTGGAATCAATAAAATCAGATCTAAAGAGCCACCTTGATGAGATATTTATTAGGTTAGAAAGGGTTATGACCCAAAATCAAGAAGCTTAGTGTAAAGACTAGTTTCTACCTCTCACTCCATCCTGATAGAGGAAGTAAAGGACTGTCAGAATCAGATCAGAACCTTGGTAGATTCTATGGAATCTGTGAAACAGTCTATAGCCAGATTAGACTCCTATATGTCTTCAAGGGCTCATGTGGATAAATATCTTAGATATGTTAAAATTGTGGTTCAGCAAATGGTCACTATGTTTGAGGACTTTAAGAAGTCTATAGAGACACATGTGAGTGGCCAAGATGATGACGTGAAAAGGATGATCAGTGGGATGCCAAGCTCTTTTAAGGAGATGGTGGATTTCACCATGGCACCTCTGTGTGCATCTGCTTCATCTTCAACCTCTCCTCCTATTGATCTAGAAGCCTTCAGGTCGGTTGTTAGAGAAGAAGTTGAGAAGTTCTCTAGTACCAGTACCTCAGATCCCCAGTCTATGACTCAGGTTATTTCCACTACCAGAGAGATTCATAATCTTGTGGGAAATTATTTAAGGGAATATGCTCAAGATCATAAGGTCATCAAAGAACAAGTTGATTTCTACTATAAAAGGGTATATACTAAGCATCAGATGGATGGTCACTTCAAGTTGTTGTTGGAGAACTTGAGGATTCCACCTGTCACTCAGGCATTTAAGGATCAGGTTAGCAAGCTCAGAGAGTTGACTCCTACCTTAGAGAAATTCATGGAGAATAAGGATGATTTTATTTCAGCCATGGAGAGAAGAGGAAGTATTATTATGGACTTCAGAAATCTTTTTTTGCCCTTCCTCCATGTGGACTGCACTCTCATCATTGTTCCTCCAGCCTTTCCTTCCACTTCAGCTGCTTCAGGATCCACTGGTGTTGCACCAATGCTGACTCCTACATAGGACATCAGAAGCTCGACCCCTATGATTCCTTAGAGATCTACTCACTATAGGTCTACTGATGCCTCTATTGTAGCTCCTTTTACCCTTCTTACTGCTATCCCTCGTCCTATCCCTCAATCTTCAGAACCTGCCTCCTCAACTCCCAAAGAAAAATCTCCCTTGGACATCTAGGATGTGGATTGAATGTGGGATGTCTTAGTTGATAGGGATCTTTATAACATGTTTGTATATTATACTTTAGTTTCATTACCAGAAAATCCTCTTTTGTTTCTTTTTTGTCCTCTTGTATTTTTGTTAATAACAAAGGGGGAGAAATATTTAAGCTTGAATCTCAAAGTTACCCAAAGGGGGAGACATATTTAAGTTAACTGGAATGTTTTCATATATACTCCATCTAATTTTCCCCAATACATTTGGTTCAACTTTATGAATACAAACCTCTGGAGATATTAGAAAATGTGCTTACCCTGATTCAAACATGCTGACATAATTTATGATTATAAAAAAGGGGGAGATTGTTGGACTCACCTATTTTGATAATCCCAAATCATGTTTCATTTACATGGAGCATCTTGTTTCTCTTACAGGATAATCTTTTATGTGAAAATTATGTTTATATCAAATTAACAACTATGTACTTTTAATCTCACTTCTCTCTTGTTTAAGCTCACAGTGAAAAATTTCTCTAAGTGCAAAGGTCACCAATGCAAAGGTCACCAATAAAGGTTACCATTGAGGGCTACCGGTGAAGGTTACCAATGGAAGGTAACCATTGAAGGATTCTGGTGTGCACCTACTATTGAAGCCTACCATTGTGAATGCTACCATTACCAGTCTACCGATGCTTACCCTTCTATATTTTTCAAATTCCTAAGATTATTCTAACGGTCATATTTGATAAATTAAATGCTTCTGACATTAATTAATGCTGATTGTAGACATATCAGGAGAGCATATCTAGACAGTACGAGCTATAGGAAAGATCACACGTGCTGTACTTATTCCTATTGTCGGACCTCAAATATAAAAGAGAAGAGAGAGGAAGAAAATAAAGAGAGGATGCATGAGTGCCCGAGTCCAGAAGCTAAGAAAGTGAAGAGCAGTAATAGAGAAGTAGCGTATAGAGATTACTTGCTATATCAAAGAAGAACCATCATGAACTTACACTGTGATCCCACAAGCATCATGAAGATCATTTGAGACAAACTCACTTCTTCCTTTTGTGCCTCATCAACTCTTGATCAACACTAGAAGCAAAACACTTAAAGCCAGAGCGACACTCTGTTTTGAAGACAACTTTCATAGAAAGACTCGAACATCAAATTCTTTACTCCAAAGAGTCAAGAGCTGAATTGAAAACACATAGAGCCTTCTAAACTCAAGCTTATAATATTAGCTCTATTGTGTTTCTTATTTTTACATGTATGAGAGGTGTGCCTGTCTACTTCACACACTCTCTCCTATGCTGAACTGGAGGGTACTGAAAATCATCACATCAAACTTTTCCTTCATTTTGTTTCCCATGAATAACTATGGGAGAGACTGTGTGTGGTATGTATTATTTTTTATCCCACGAAGAACTGTGGTAGAGGGTTTGAACCTTGGACAATTTGTGAAAACTCTTGTAAATCCCGATACAGGCTGTGTATCAAGTTTATTGTTAATATAAACTGATTGGTGGCAGGTGATCACCAAGTGAAGAGGATTAAGTTTTGGCTTGAGATTGAACCTCTTGTTTAACTCCACTGTGCACTATATTTTGTTTTAATCTGTTTTATCTATTTTTTACTGCTTATAATTGGTAAAACATAAAACTGTTTTTCATTCACTTTGATAGTTAGTTTTGGTTAGTGTGTGTATGTGTTTAATTCAGTAAACTTGTTTCCAAAGTTGAAGAAGTTTTTTTACGCTAATTTAACTGAGGACTAATAACCCTTTGAGAAACCTGTTGACCAAATAGACATTTACATCTCTACTGCCTTAATTAACTGGGCCATTTCAAATTTGGGGGATCTTTATAAGAAAAGTTTTAAACATAAATTTTAAGTAGGAACTCAATTCACCCCCCTCTTGAGATTCCACTCCGACCAACACCTCAAAACAACATGACCCAACATTGGGTTTGATATATTTCAAGTCACATAGTACCAATGTTGTCCCAAGGAGACCCACATGATATCGGGGAAGATGACACTTCAATGTATCTAAAAAACAATTAATTTTGGGTTGTTTTATTATAGGATAGTGCAACTAGACTTGTTGGGATACACAGATGTGGGATGAGAAGGTTCAATGGATAACTGAGGGAAATTAGAGATATCAAAAAACCTAGATTTCATTCGATTCGTTGTTGCGTTCAACCCTTGAATCGCTCGAGATTTGGATTCAAGCCTTTGAGTAGTTAGAGCCTTGATTCTAGCCTAGATTCGAGCTTGGATTCGACAATGAGGAGCGCCGATAGTAGGTCACTTCTACGAAGAGCTTCAGATATCATGAATTGGTTCGTGATGGTTAGGGTTCTTAAAATAAACTATGACACTTTTATCAGTGCTTAAAAAAACGTTGATAATTAGCAATAAATAGCAACAAATAGCAATAAATAGCAATAATTAGTAATAAATAGTAATAAGCACTAATATTAGTATTAATTAGTAAAAATTCGTAAAAAATAGTAAAAAATAGTAAAAATTAGTAAAAATTAGTAAAAAGTTGTAACAAATACAAATAATTAGTAACAAATACTAATAATTAGTAACAAATACTAATAATTAGTAACAAATTCTAATAATTAGTAACAAAATCTAATAATTAGTAACAAATTCTAATAATTAGTAACAAATACTAATAATTAGTAATAAATAGTAATAATTCGTAATAATTAGAAAAAAATAATAATAATTAGTAAATATTAGTAAAGATTAGTAAAAAATAGTAATAAATACTAACAATTAGTAACAAATTATATTAATTAGTAACAAATACTAATATTAGTATTAATTAGTAAAAATTCGTAAAAAATAGTAAAAATTAGTAAAAATTAGTAAAAATTAGTAAAAAGTAGTAACAAATACTAATAATTAGTAAAAAATACTAATAATTAGTAAGAAATTCTAAAAATTAGTAACAAAATCTAATAATTAGTAACAAATTCTAATAATTAGTAACAAATACTAATAATTAGTAATAAATAGTAATAATTAGTAATAATTAGTAAAAAATAGTAATAATTAGTAAATATTAGTAAAGATTAGTAAAAAATAGTAATAAATACTAACAATTAGTAACAAATTCTATTAATTAGTAAAAAATACTAATAATTAGTAATAATTAGTAATAATTAGTAAAAATTAGAAATAACAAGTAATAATTAGAAATAACAAGTAATAATTAGCAATAGCTAGTAATAATTAAAAATAATTAGTAATAATTAGCAATTATTAGTAATAACTAGCAATAAATAGTAATAATTTGAAATAATTAATAACAAATACTAATAATTAGTAAAAAATACAAATAATTAGTAATAATTAACAATAATTAGTAATAATTAGCGATAATTAGTAATAATTAGCAATAAATACTAATAAATACTAATAAATAGTAATAAATACTAATAATTAGTAATAAATACAAATAATTAGTAATAATTAGTAATAAGTAGTAATAAATACTAATAAATAGTAATAATTAGTAATAAATATTAATTAGTAATAATTCAGAATAAATAGTAATAACTAGAAATAATTACTAATAACTAGCAATAATTACTAATAACTAGTAATAATTACTAATAACTAGAAATAAATAGTAATAACTAGAAATAAATAGTAATAATTAGCAATAAATAGTAATAATTAGCAATAATTAGTAATAATTAGCAATAAATAGTAATAATCAACAATAATTAGTAATAAATTAGAATAAATAGTAATAATTAGAAATAAATAGAAATAATTAGTAAAAAATAGTAATAATTAATAAAAAATAGTAATAAAAAATAGAAATAAATAGTAATAATTAGTAAAAAATAGTAATAAAAAATAATAATAATTAGTAATAAATAGTAATAATTAGTAATAATTCGTAATAATTAGAAATAAATTGTAATAATTACCAATAATTAGCAATAAATAAGAATAATTCGTAATAATTAACAATAAAAAGTAATAATTAGTAAAAAATATTAATAAAAAATAGTAATAAATACTAAAAAATAGTAATAAATAATAATAATTAGTAATAAATACTAATAATTAGGATTAATTAGGATCAATTAATAATAATTAGTAATAATTAATAATAAATAATAATAATTAGGATTAATTAGTAATAATTAGTTTTAAATATGGATTAATTATCAATAATCTGGATTAATTAGCAATAATTAGAATTAATTAGCAGTAATAAATAATCAGTAATAATAAGTAATAATAAGTAATAAATAATAATAATTAGCAATAATTAGTAATAAATAGTAATAATTAGTAATAAATAGAGATAAATAGTAATAATTAGTAAAATAATAATGATTAGTAATAATTAATACTAATAAATAACGGTAATTAGGAAATGCATCAAAAATGAATATAACCGTCAGGAAAAGGTGAATTCTTACAAATTTTTTAATTAATTTTGTCATCATTTTATCTACTATTTGTAAGTTAATTTCCTTATCATTTTTATCGAATACTTAATTATTTTTTTTCAAAGATCTTTTGGGAAGTCATGTTTTGTTTTTAACTATCCGCAACACGCCACAAAATTGATAAAATGATTCTTTCTGCCAATGTAACCACGTTTTCCATATTTACCGTCTTTCTTATCGAACTACCAGCACAACATATTGATTCGATGCTGTTAAATGAAAAATATTTCTCATTTTTGAAGAACAAGAGAGTAAAGGAAGCTCATGTGCCTATTGTGGTGAATTCTCATGATATAATGGGCACATGAGATTATTATTCTCTTTTCACTTTCAACAACAGGAAAAAATTCAGCTAAGAAAATCGAGTTAATATGCAGTGTCAGTAGTTCGACATAGAATGAAAATGGAAACGTGGTTACATTGACAGTCTGGACTGTTTTGAGACTTTGGGAAGTGTACAAATCAACCACACTTTAATTTGACACATGTTGTGTAACGACCTGAAATTTTGAATAAATCTTGTTTCCTAATTTTGTGTGTTTTTATTTTATTTTATTTTTATACTCAACAAAAATGTTTCATTTGATAACATGAGTATAATTAAAATGAGACCGTTGGGTTTTGACTGTTATATGATCATTGGTCAATATGACCGCTGGAAACTAAAAGTTTTGATTATTGTCTCTAAATACAAGCAATCTTGGTTAATTAATATAGAAAGAAGATTTGATGGCCTCACCCAGTAGTCTTGGACCGATCGAAGCCCATCTAACAGAACTTGGGAAGGAGGTAGCACCACTGGGCTTTGCTCTGGACCAAACCCAAGCCGAACTTCATCGTGTGAAGCTAGAATAGAATCGCCTTTGCGAGAAGTTCAAACTGATAGAAATTACTACTCGTGCGATGTTGGCTGAGCCTCCCTCAGATTCTCTCACCTTAGCACACCTTACACTTAGGTCCTATGCTGGTGTGATAAGGGGATATGTAAGGAGACCGTAACTGCCTTGTGTAACCCTTTGTTTTAAATAAAAATTTTGATTTCTTCTTATGATGAAGTTTATGAATTTTCAAATGTCCGGAAAAATATAGTATCCATATTTTTGATGAATTTTAGAGGAAGAATATTTTAAAAATGTTTATGTAAACCTTAAATAAATAAAAATGTGTAATGATTTTCAAAAAATGGTCTTCTACAATTATGTTCAGTACGAAATTTAGAGACTAATAAAATCAACTTAATTTTTTATGAATAGTAAATTATGAATAGTGATTTTATGATTAGGATTAGTAATATGTCCAAATGGATTAGTAATCTCACTTAAATAAAGTATTAATATAATCTAGGAACCTTGATTAAGTAATGTGATTCAATAAAATGGTTAAATAACGGTTTCATAAATTATTATTCAAGTATTAGTTTTTTCGGGTGAATAGTGTTTTTTAATTAAAAATTAAATTAAAAATATTTAGAAAATTATTTTTATAAAATGAATTTCATTTTTGAACTCAGATCATCGATATTATGTTAAGGTAATTTTTGGGGTTTTTTCTGAAAAAAATGAATTTTCAGTGAATAGTGTATTTATTTAAAAATTAAATTAAAAATATTTAGGAAATTATTTTTATAAAATGGAGTTCATTTTTGAAATCAGAGCATTTATATTTTGTTAATGTGAAATTTTGGGATTTTTCTGAGAAAGTTGAATTTTCGGTGAATAGTAAAAATACAGTTTTAGGGTTTCGGTATGTTTAATGAAATCATAAATGTGTCATGATGATACCATGAGATATTTTAAGGGATGGCCGACCAAGGGTGATGAATTATTTTATTGGGGGTCCCATGTGGCCTAACTTCATGGGAAATATCTTGAGAGAGCACATGGTTTTGAGAAACCCACTTATGAGGTGTCCCTTGGCCATTAATGCCTTGTCCCCTCACTTTCCCTATAAATACCAAGCCATGATCTCATCCTTTGGACTCCAAAATCATTCTCAACGAAGTTATGGTCTCCTTACCTCCCAAGGAGTCCTCCCAAGGTGCCCCCAATCCCTCAAGTTCCAAACCTTTGAGTTTTAAGAGTTACATTTTAAGGTAAGGGATCTGACCCCCTCTCTTTCTTTTCAAGTGATCTCTTTTATGTAATTTATTTTATGCTCCATGTTCTTATGTTGGAGGATGTTATTTTATATTCATTATACTGTCCTTTTTATGTTCACATGATGAGATACCCCCTCTTACTCTCATCATTTCATTTTATGAAAGTTTAAGTGGCGCCGTTAGGCTGCCGAAATATTTGTAACAGATTCTTTCACCCTTCTCATTTTCAAGTTCTATTTTCTCGTCAAGTCTTTCAAGTTCCTTTTTATTATGTTGGGGTATGATCTCTATATCTATCATAATGATCTTTTATGATCATATTATGAGAGACCCCATTTTATCTCTTCAATTCAGTATTTTGAAGTTTTAAGTGGCGCCGTTAGGCTGCCGAATCTTTAAGTGGTTCTTTCACCCTTCTCGTTTTGAAGTTATACTTTCATGTCAAGTCTTTCAAGTTCCTTTTTTATTATGTTGGGGTATGATATCTATATCTATAATACTGATATTTTATGTTCACATGACGAGAGACCCTATTTGATCTCTTCAATTCATTTTTTGAAGTTTAAGTGACGCCGTTAGGCTGCCGAATTTTCATAAGAGAAATCTTATTTTTGTCTTCCTTTCATGTTCTTCATTTCATATGTTACATCTTTAAAATTTCATTAACATGTTCATATATCCTTAATATTCTGTCCCTCTACTGTTTTATGGATCATTTATGAATGTTTGACCCATGTCCCCTCTTTTTTCAATGTTTTCTAAAAACCCCGAAACATAGCCGTTATGCTGCAGAATTTTCGTCTCAAAATGCCTCTCTCTTTTCTCAAAATTATTTTATGTTATAAAGTGAATACTCAAAGATCTTATTTCTACAGGGGTATTCACATATATATCAAAATTTCCTATTTTATATTCTGGTATTTACATACATGAGACCCGATCTCCCCTTCCGTGGGTTTAAAGTGACGTAAAGATCATGTCTTTAAAGCATTTTTTAAAACGTTATGATTATGAAATGAAACCCATTTATTTTATGCTATATGGATTATTTATGAAATGTTTGATGATTATATATGTGGATCACATGATAATAAAGGAAAATTTAAGGGTGCACCCTGATAGCGCTCCAATGCATTGGGTAATGATGTAACCACTAGAGATTACAATTTTCACGATATCTTGGTGAATAACCTTGGTAATTTTCAAATGATACCTTGGGGATGGACCTTTGTGATACGTTCATGATTGTCTATGTTAAATTATGTAGCCACATCTTAAAGTTATGAAAAATTTTATTTTTATTATGATATGCCTCATGATTTCTTTATCATGCCTTAAAGTTCTTTTCATGACCTTATTAAAGTATCTCAAGTTCACATGTAAAATGTTTCTCTTGTTTCCCTTACTGGGCCTTCTGCTCACCCTTTCTTTTGATGTATGTCCCCAGGTTATTAGATGTAGTAATGAACCTAGGATGAACATGAGGAGAAGCGTTTCAAGTGTTTAAGAATAATGTTTTATGTTTTCATGTTTTAAGTTCCTGGTTTCCAAGACACTAAACCTTAAAGATCCTCGGTTTTGTAAAATGTAATGAAAGTTTATGTGATAAAAAGGTGGGATGCTATATGTTGTGATCGGTATACTAGGGCATACATAATGTGACATGTCAATGACAACAAAAAAAATAATAGGACGAGAAGACACGTCGTTTGTTGGAGCAACAATACCAGTAGATGATGAAGTACATGCGATGTCTGACTCATGGTTTAGTGAGTTTTTTATACTGTTGTGAATATTGTGTTTTTTATTATTTTACTATTTATTTAATTTTTTAATATTTTATTACTTTATTATTTATTTATTTATTTTATTATTTTATTAAAATTATTTATTATTATTATTTTTTTTATTTTTCTGAATATTGAGGTTTTTATTATTTTATAATTTTTTATAATAATAATATTATTATTATTCATTTTCTTAATATTAATAATAATATTATTAGTATATTAATTTTATTTTATTATTATTATTATTATTATTATATAAATATTATTTATATTTTTATTATTTTATTAATATTATTTTATTTATATTATTTTTTTTAAATTTTTTTATATTAATTTTTTTATATTATAAATGTATATATTTTTTAATTTTATTAATATTTTTTTTATGTTTTTTGCGACAGATATATTTTCCCTTTGCAAATAGTATTTCTAAATAATGTTTTTTTAATTTTATTAATATATATTTTTTATTTTTTATGTTTTTTGTGACGTTCTAGTCGCACGAGTTTTTTAAAAAACATGGTGAAACTATTTGTGAGTCCATCGCAAAAAAAAACTATTTGCGACGGGTTCCTGTTGCAAATGACCCATCACAAATACTCATTTTTCCCGTAGTGGATGTGGAAAAAATAGCTTTATGTACTCACAATGGGTATTATGAATTCCTGGTTATGCCCTTTGGCCTCACCAACACCCCTTCCACCCTCGAGTCCATCATGAATGAGCTCTTTCGGCCGCTTCTCAGGAAGTTTGTTCTTAATTTCATCGATGATATTCTAATTTACAGCCTCGATTGGTCAACCCATTTGCACCATTTAAAGCCTGTTTTGCAGATTCTTTGTGATAATTTCTTCTTTTCCAACTAGAAAAAGTGCTCGTTTGGCCATCGAGAAATCGACTATCTCGACCTCATTATTTCCTCCAACTGGGTTGCAATGGATCCTGCCAAAATTCAAGCTGTTTTTGGAAGGGCCTGTCCCCCTTACTGTCAAAGGTGTTCGAGGTTTCCTTGGATTAACTGATTGTTACCGGAAGTTCATCCACAATTATGGCACCATTTCCCAACCCCTCACGATGCTCACCCACAAGGATAGCTTCCAATGGACCCCATCAACATAGCAGGCCTTTGATACCTTAAAGCACAAATTAACAACTGCCCTAATATTGGCTTTACCAGACTTCTCCCCGCCCTTTGAAATTGAATGTGACGCCTCCAACCACGACATCGGGGCCGTCCTTATGCAATAACACCGCCCGATTGTGTTTTTTAGTAAAACACTAGCTTCCCCAACTCAATCTAAGTCCACTTACGAGAGGGAACTAATGACCTTGGTCCTGGCTATCACACACTAGCGCCCCTACCTCTTGGGGTGACACTTTATAGTTTTTTTTTCAGAACAACAGAGCCTTCAATTCCTCCCCCAACAGCATGTTACTACACCAGACCAACAATGATGGCTGGACAAGCTTTTGGGATACCATTTTGACATCAAATATAAGCTTGGATGATCAAATTTCGCTGCTGATGCTCTATCCCGCAAGGACTCCTTGGAGTTGCTTGCCTGTACATCTCTACCCACTTGGCATGACGGGCCATCCCTACTGGCAGATACACATGCCGATTCTTTTATTACCAATATCACCTAACATCTCTGCTCTAACAGCCCAACCCCCAAACACTTTTCCTTGATTAATAACACTATGTTCTACAAAGGCAGACTTATACTCCCGGCCTCCTCCCCTTGGATACTCTCCTTAATCACCGAATTACATGCCTCCCCTCAACGAGGACATTCCGAATATTATGGCACTTACCAGAAATTGGATTCCAACCTCTGCTGGCCAGGAATGCACCATCAAATTATGGACTACATCCGACAATGCCTGACTTGTCAACGCTTTAAATACTTTGCATTGTCCCCGACTGGCCTCTTGCAGCTTCTACCCATTCCAACAGCTATTTGAGAGTATCTTTCTGCTGATTTCATCACTGGCCTTCCCAAATCCAAAGGTTTTGATGTTATTCTAGTGGTGGTTGATAGACTCTCCAAATATGCCCACTTCTTGGCACCCAAACACCCATTTATAGCCAAGACCTTCGCTGAATTATTCCTCCGAGAAATTGTCCGACTCCATGGCTCCCAAAGTCCATCGTGAGTGATCGTGACCCACTTTTCATGAGAAAATTTTAGACATAATTTTTTCACCTTATGGCACCCACCTCAACTTGAGCTCCTCTTACCATCCACAAATAGATGGTCAAACAGAGGTCTTAAATTGCTTCCTGGAAACTTACCTCCGTTGCTTCACTGGTGACTAGCCCCACCAGTGGTCCTTTTGGCTACCTTGGGCAGAATTCTCCTACAACACAACATGGAACACCTCCATTAATGCCACCCCCTTTTAAGTGGACTATGGGCGCAAGCCTCCAATGATTTTCTCCTTCCTCCCCAGTGAGGTCCAAGTGGAGGTAGTTGGTTAGGCTCTTTTGGATCGAGATTAGGCCCTTCGACAGCTTAAACATCACCTTGCCCGCACCCAACACTCTATGAAACACTAGGCTGATCGCCATCGCTGTGATATGTATTTCAACATGGGTGATTCGGTCTTCTTAAAGCTCCACCCGCATCATCAAACCTCAGTGGCTGCCCATATCAACCCTAAGTTATATGTTTGATTTTTTAGTCCTTTTAAAACCATTCAACAGCTCATCCTGATTTCTTATCGGTTTGATCTTCCACCTTCCTCCCACATCCACCCCGTCTTCTATGTCTCCCAACTCAAACGTGCTATCAGGCCTCACCAAAACCTTTCCACATTACGCATGGATTTTCCAGCCGACCCCATACCAGCGGTGGAACCTGAGGTAGTCCTTTCTCATCGCTCTAGCCATACAAATGGTGTTGCCACTCCTCAATGGTTAGTCTAGTGGAAAAGTCATCCCATCAAAGATGATACTTGGGAGGATGAATTCATCCTCCACAATCAATTCCCTACCCTCAGCCTTGAGGAAAAGTCTGCTCTCACAGATGGAGGCAATGATGGAGCGCGTGGCCCACCAACCTGGAAAGTATATTCCAGAAGAGGGAGAGTGGTCCCCCAAACCTCAACCTCCTAATTGAATGGGGAACTAGCCTCAAAACCATAATAGATTGAGGTGGGTCCCAACTTGAAGTGGTTATGAGATTCTCTGGGAAGGCTGTTATAAGAAAGTGGAGGGGAGAGGAATATGAGGTAGTTAGAAGTGGAGTTCAGCCTGGGGCTTGGGCGGGTTGAGGGTGAGTTCCCCAACTTGAAGTTGTCTTCTCTCTTTCCCCCTTGTATTTCCCCTATTAGTGTTGTAATTTCGGCCTTAAGTAGTCCACTATTGAATTGTCCATTGTTGCTGAAGTTCCATCTCCATCACCCATGGGTAGTGTGTTTTTCTTAATAATTTTTTTCGGACCATGAGTTTGGGTTTCCAAATCCATGGCTCAGATTGTTAGTGATTCATAACTAATTAAAAATATAAATAATAATTAATTAGTAATGTAATTAATGATTATAATTAATAATTATTTAATATAATTTATAATATAATTAATAACTAATAATAATTAATAGTTAACAATCAATAACTAATAATGTAATTAATAATAATTAACAATGTAATTAACACTAATTAATATAAGAATTAACAATAATTAATTATTCTTAATTTAATAGATAAAAATTAAGTGGTCTCACTCGTACCATGTGAGGTTCAACCCCAAATGACCTCCAATTTGGGGGGATTTTCTAAAGGTACTTTAGCAAACACTGTAGCGACATGAGTATTACAATAAGAACTGTAGTAATGATGGGTATAATAGTAGTCCCTATAACAAATACAGCACCAACAAGAATACTTTTTGTGGTACTATTCACCAAATAGGCTTTTGGGAAAAACAAATTGGACATTTGGGCCAAGAAAAAGGGGTTTCAAGCCACATGAGAATGAGTAAGCTTGGTTATACGCCTATCCTTGGGGAGAGATTATGTCTAACCCATGATAGCCCAATGACCCCCAACTTATTAGTGATTAATAATAATCAATATTACAAATAATAATTAATAGTAATTAATATTGAAATTAATTACAATTAATATTGCAATTATTAATAATTAATATTGAAATTATTAATTCTAATACTAATTATTATTACTTATATTAATAAATTATTATTAATTCTAATATCAATTATCATTAATTATTAATAATTATAGTATTTATCATTTTTGATTTTATTGTAAAATCTAATACTAATTATTACAAATTATATTATAAATTCTAATATTAATTATTACAAATTATACTATAAATTCTAATATTAATTATTATTTATTATATTATAAATTATTATTAATTCCAATATCAATTCTAATATCAATTATTCTTATTTTTTATATTAATTATTGTTAATTATTATATTAATTAGCAACAATTACATCGTTAATTATTAATAATGAAATTATTAATTACATAGTTATCATTAAATATTTATTTTTAAATCATATTATTATTATTTATTATTAATTATATTATTTATTAATATTAACATTAATTAATATTAATATTAGTTAATGTATTATTATTTCCTATCTTTTAATAATTACGCATTGTTATCAATAATATATTATTATTTCATTAGTGGTAAAGCAAAACTTGAATCCCACATTAAAAATCCTAAAAGGTTGTCATGCACCACTCATTTATAAATTAGACCATTATGTAGGGTTTTTAGTTATATTTTATCGATTAATTTAATAGAAGTAATGCAAAATATAATAATAATTAAATATTGTTTAAATTTTTATTTATATGCATACTTATAAACAAATAAAAATAAAAATAAACTTTAAATAAATAAATGAATAAATAAATAAATAAATAAATAACATGGTTTGTGTAGATAACGTTCATGCAAACATAATAAATATAATATGCTCACCTGAATGTTGACCATGCATGCCACTTTATTGAAAAAATAAATAAGATTGCATGAATGAGGTTCATGCAAGAAGTGACCCATTTTAATAAATAAAATTTATTTTATCTCATTTTCTATTTTTAAATTATAGTGCTAATGAATGTCAAATCGCACCTTAAAATATGATCTCATCACACTATAATAGATCAATGTTTTAAAATCACATTATTTTGACCTTAGCAGTGTTAAAAAAACTCTAATATTGCTAGTGTTGATAAAAGTCATTACCAGCAATAGTGTGTTGCTACATGAACATCACACTACAATAACCAAATAAATAAAACATAAATAAATTACAAATAAATTTACATTACAATAAATTAAAATTACAAATAAATTTACATTACAAATATTTCAAAACATTACAATTATATTAGTATGTTTATTATAAACATTTATAATGTCCAACTAATTAAAAAACAATCCAATTCATAGGAGACCAGGTGGTCCTGTATTCTACTTCCCTTGAGACCGCCTTCCTGAAAGGTTTCTAAGGAATTATTAACCATTAATCAAAGTAGAGGAATCAAATAGAAACCATGAAACCCAAAAACAACATGCCATTGAAACCGGAATATTACAAAACTAGAAATGACTAATGTGTACCTTACACCATAGAATATCATTGTTTGAGAATTCATTTAGTGTTTAATGAAGAACACTATGGAACAATTAAAAGTTTATTCCTTCTGAGGTGTATCCATGGTTGTATCAAATTTACCAAAACACTTTGGGAAAGATATTTAACCTTCAAGATATACTAGTATCTCATCATAAAAGAAGGAAGGTAAAAGAGAGCTTTGGGAGGGGAGAGTTTCGGCCCGAGATCGCTAGAGGAGATCATACGCACACATAATCATTGTCTGACCTCCTTTATATAGGCTACAAGGATGCTTCGTAATCCATGAATTTACTCATATGTTTCAAAAATGTATGATTAATGCCTTTAGTTACAAATTTTGAAATACTTGACCAATAATTCTCCACTGGTTTCATCTTATGAAACAACTAATTAATGATAACCAATTATATAGGAGATTCACTGCCTTTGATGAATCATAGTAGTGCCAAATGAATCATACCTTGCGATTCATGGCACTACGGCTCACCTAAGTCATATAATACAACTATCCATGGTAGATGAAATAATATATATATGTATATTTATATCATAATATATGGTATACTCACAGGTTTAAATGTAATCCTTTTTTCCATATGGAATGTCATACTCTAAGACACGCCATATCGTACTATAAGATACATGGATTTAGGGAATATTTATTTTAGTCTCTAACTTGCACTAAACTATAAAAGACTTTTATTATATTTCACCTTATATTGTCTCATATACAATAATTTATGAAATCATATCCAAAACTCTTTTAGAAATCATAGTTCCAAAGTATGGAGAGATCATTGAGAGGGGGAGGGGGTGAATCAGTGATCCATTATTATTTTTAAAAATTTATCCTTTATTTAATCCTATGTGGTCGGTTAAAGTTTAGATCCACTCTTCTTGTGTCTCACAACCTCACCTAAATAATGTAGTAATTAAAAGGCCTAGAACACAAGGATTTACAAGGTTTGTCCTTGAAATCCTACTCCTTGCCGGGTTTGGGTCGAGTTCTGAGATTTGGTTTTTCCATTATAAATCACCATGTACAAGTACAAGTTGTCTCCAAAAAACCTTGGTAGGGAATCCCATGAAATGCTTGTTCTCTAGTTATTATAACAGCAACCTCCTGACAGGTTCTCTATACGGGCTCCCGATAGTTGAAGCTATCTCCTGAAAAGCTTCTCGACCATCTCCGGATGAGGTCTTTATACTACCTCTTGAAAGCTCTTCAAGGATCCTCTAAAACTCTTCCTCTGGATAGGTCTTCAAATGCTCATATCTTCTAGTGTTGTGTTCATGTGTCCTTGTTCTTCTTCAAGTCCTTGCATCCAGTGTAACACCCCAAAATTCTAAATAAGAACATTGTATTTAATAGCGTGTATGACATGCAACACTAAACGTAGAAAGGAATGTATCCTCTCAAGAATTTATCATAGATTTAATATGTTTAATAAATTTAATATATTCTATAGCTTGAAATGCATGAAATACTGAGTCAGTTTTTATCACACACAATAACGAGTTTCTTCAATGTCTTGCGTTACACGCAAGACCGAGTTTTACCAAACAACAACGTATTATTAAAATATTATTATTTAATATAATATGATATGACATAACCATTAAATTAGTGGGTATGAATATGATTAACTAACATATATATGGTTTACACAAATAAAAAATGAATTCATTGGTTACCAATTAATTAGAAATTAATATAAGAACCAATTAAATATAAAACAAATGTTGTTATAAAAAACTATTTTTATGCTTCCACAGTTGTTTTATCCTAATAAATTAAATTAGTTAGAATTAGTGAATTATATTAATGTAATATATACATATTATATATTAAATAAAAATATTTTTGATATTAATCTGATATATTTGATAAGAATAAGATAAGAATAAATCTAGTTTTACGCTTAAAATTTGTATTTTTCTAAGAAGACAATCTTACCACCTTTTAATGGTGCACCTGTTTTAAAACAGAATTTTGGAAATTTTATAAATTTTATATGTCCAAATAAAATTAATTTTTGAAATAATAATATCAAAATTAGGTTAGGGTGAATTTTTGGTATTTTTCTGTGAAGTTTCATTTTTTTTATGAATAGTGAAAAATATTGAATTTAATTAAAAACTACCTTTTCACCTAATTTATTTATATAGTTAAATTATATTTTAATTTGGTTTTAAAGTATATTTAGTTTAATTATACACTAATTAATCCAATTTAGGTCATTAAAATCAATTTCACATTGAAATTGTATATAAAAACATTTCAAACATTTGAACATTTTTACTTTGAAAACCCGCTTTGTCGTCTCGTCTGCAGGATTAATTTTAAATCAATTCCTGTAACTTATGTGATGAGAATTTTTCAAAATAGATTCAATATTTTGAATTAGAATAATTAATAATTTTTAACAAGGTCAACTTAGTTTTTGACCAAAAAATATTAGAGAAAGTAATTAAAATAAATTATAGTGATTAAGAGAAAAATTAACTTAACAATAGACTAAACCTTAAACTTAAGGCCCAAAGTGACCTATAAACTTGTATAAAATATATTTTATGACCATATTTAGACCCTATAGTAATTTGTATCGATTTTGGATCATTATTGGATCCACATGACATGAAAAAAACGTGGGTGAAATTCTATTTTAAAAAATTTACAAGAATGCTACTCCTCCTTTACTATAAAAGTCACTCACCCTCCCATTTTTTCACACCTCTCAAACCCTTTGGATTGTCCAAAACGTATAAAAATAATCTCTCAAAATCCCTCCCATAATAATAGAATCCTCACTTGGGGAAGAAAGTCAACCAAGGCAGTCTTTTGGTATAGACAAAAGGAGTTACCTGAATAAGAGGTAACGTTCTTCAATGACCACTCTTCTTTCATTTACTTCTCTACCATTTCAATTTATTTTATATCATGATGTTGTAATAAACTTAGTATCTTAAATATATTTATATGTTGTTATGATAAGAGTTCGACCTACACTTTCACATGCATCTATCAAATGAGATATGCAATCATCGTTTGCATGTACAGAGGACTACCGCCTCACGAGCTGATGTCATTCATTCTTCCATTTACCACCTTTAAAGGTTGGAATAATGCTGGGTTTATAGTTTATATATAATATATATTATATTTATTATGTCTCTATATTTCTGTAAATTTTATATAACATATACCTTTATGCTTTCCATTTTGTGGGAATATGATAACTTCATTTGTACACATGTGGACTACTACCTCCTCAAAGTGACGTGATTCGTTCACACTATACATGGAAAGTATAAAGGATGATTTTAATTAACACATGTTATATATATGATAGAATTATTATTTTGGAATTATAATATACATATATACTATTTACTTTTTATTCTTTTAATATGACAGGAAAATGAAAACATCGTTCATGCGTACATATGACCTACCGTCCCCATAAACGATGCATTTCATTTACTATCTACAGATATTATGGATTATTAAAAATAAATATATACTGAATATATATGATAATAACATCATGATTTACATTCTGGAGATAATGTGTAAGACCCCTGATTTCAAGTAAGTAACCCTTTCCTTATGCTTTTTAAGTATGTAAAGTGTTTGGGTGAAGTTTGAGAGGATTTGGAATACTTTTAGAATGTTTCTGGGGATTTTCTAAAGGTTTAAGGTTTGATAACAATTTGTGAAAACCATGAAAATCCTATAGAAAACCATGTAATGTGAAATAGGGGATTCTGGGTAGGCGCATGGTTTGGCCAGACCATGCGGCCAACCAGGAGAAACCGTGAAAATGGGACAGAGGGATTTTTCATGATTGGTGCATGATTTGTATAATCGTGTGAGAAAACCGTGCGAGGTTCTCCTTGATTCAAGGCCTAGTGCATGGTTAGCGCACAGTTTTTCTAACCATGTGAATAACTGTGCGCGGTTTAAAATTGAGATCCTAAAAAAGTGGATCTCACTCGTTTTCACCTTTAAACCTTTCATTTTCACTATTTTTGATCCTAAATCAGATTTTCTTCCTCCCAAATGATGTTTAGTCTCTTCCCATCAAACTAGAAGTGATATGAAGACAAATCTTGGTTCATTGAAGCCTGATTCCCATGTTAAGTCTTCATTTTTGGTATTTTTTCTTAGATATGCTTTCCTTCCCTCTCTCAAAATCCTAGATCTAGTTCTTTGGGGATAGATCTATGATTTTTGATGAAAATAATGATGATATATGGTTGTTTTTATGTTATATAAAGAGATATAAGGTGATTTTTTGGTGATTCAACCCGATTTTGTTCTCATTTTCGTGTTGTTCTTCATTTTCATCATAATCCCCAAGGTAGGTGGATTTACTCTCGACTCTTCTTATTAGAACTGAAGGCTTAGTTTCAAATTAATTTTTTTCTTGAAATTTATTGTGATTTTTTTTGTGAAATTCTTGATGGAAACCTTATCTGGTGATGATTTATGGAATTGTACAAATTGGGTGTTTTGGTGGAAAGTGAAAACGGAAACATGATTTTAAAATGACGATTTTAAAATGGTTGTTTGGTTTTGATGCTTGGAAAAGTTTTTTCAATAAAAGGATAGTTTTATTGAAATGGTTTGGTAAAGACATATTTACATGTGGTTGGCTTAAATGGTTAAATGAGAGTTGAATGGGATTGACAATGGTCATGAAGTACCACCATAAAAGGGATGGGTTATGGACGTGAAGTTCCATAGTCAATGTTAACACTAATATTGTGTGGTTGAGTGTGTGTGTGTGTGGTTATGATAAATGGAATAGGTTATTCCAAAATGTAATATGAGAAATGGTTAAATGACTTGTTTGGTTGGAAATTGGTTTTGTTTTGAGAAAACTGTTTTGCTATTGGAATTGTTTTATGTTTTGATATAAATTGTTTTCCATTGTTTTATATAAATTGTTTTGTATAAATGTTTTGACATGTTCTATCCTATTAGCGTGAGTAGGGAAGTCATTTGGGGAAATCCTTCTGAGTTTCATTACTCACTCCTGCTTTCACACATTAGTGATTTTGCAGATATTGTCTACCAGGATACAAGTAATGGAAATGTATCACATTTATTTTGTGGTTCTTCATGATACTTGGGATGTACTGTGGAGTTAGATAATGGAGAATTTTGGGATATGTGGAGTTATGTCTTGGAGTCTTGGAGTTTTTGGGTTTTGTCTTCCGTGGTATACTTTGATGTTAGTAGTCTTCTGTTGTGGTACTCTATTTTAGTTTGGTTTTGATATCAATAGTATTACTTTGAGTTGTTTTACATTTTTATCATGCATCATGTAGTGGTGTTTTTGGTATGACATGTTTGGTTGGGTTATTTTATTTCTGAAAGGGAAAATCGTCCCCCAATTGTATTGAATCCCTTGGCATTTATTGCCAGCCTTTGGAGCCTTGGGGATGTTTCTTAAGGCCAAGTAGCAATTCTGCCTCAACTCAAGCCATTGAGGAGGTGAAAGATATTACAAGTGATATAAATCTTGGTCAGTCTAAATGTCTTTGTGGGATAAGTGGTATCAGTCTTGGTCTTTCCAAATGTCTTTTTGGGACAAGTGATATCAGCTTTTTTCGGTCCTTAACTTACAAGCAGTATTAGTTTGTTCGATACTTGGTTATTAGTTGTGTCGGTCTTGGAGTTGAAATTCATTATGGCATATTCCTTGTGTGGGTGTGGTAGAAAGGAGTAGGATCATTGATACTTGAAGTGTATAGCATAAAATATATATCTAACCTTTTTATGATGAACTTTAAGTCAATATGGAGTTGGGTACATAAGTGTTTTGGAGACACTTATAGGAATTGGAATCTCATTGTCATGGGTTTAGCCAATGAGACAAGCATGAAATGCATTTTAGAAATTAATTCTCACTAGGAGTTTATATTTATTTTTTAGTAATGATGTATGATTTTGTGTAAAGATGATTATTTTTGAAAAGTGTGGAAATTGTTTTCAAACGTGAGACTTTGAAAAAGTCATGATATGAATATTTTGAAAATGGGTTGATTTTCAAAAGCATGGTGAACTTTTCAAAAAGGGTTGAACATGGAAATATTGAGTTTTGGAAAGAAATTTTGTGATATATAATGTGGTAGAATTTTAAATTCTTTATCCTTTAGTTTCTAGAGAGTGAGACTTATGGCATTTATTGTGTTTATAGAAAATGACACCTGATAGGCATTGTGGAAACCGACTAGAAGAAGCTATTGAGAATGTGGTTACACATGAGCCACAAGTGAACCAACAGCTGGTTCAGAGTATGGTTCAAGATTTTCAGGCTATGGATAGAGGGAATGAGAGGGATGAACCAATGCATTTGGATCATTCCGTTTAGTTCTAGAAATAGAATCCACCCATCTTTTTGGGTAATTCATAACTAGAGATGGAAGAGGTGTGAATGAATAGGATGAATCAAATATTCAATTTCCTAGGCACACCAGTAGAGCTGAAAGTCAACATGGAAATGTATATGCTGAAATATCTTGCACGCTAGTGGTGGGATTTAGTAGTTTAGGCTAAATTAGACTGAAGTCTTGGTTGGGAGGATTTTAAAGATTTTTTAAACAAACAATTCTATCCTCACACACTCAGGATCATAAGAAAAATATACTTTTTCAAATTGAAGAAGGAAAATCTTTCTATGACTGAGTATGTGACTAAATTTATGAATTTAGTATACTTTGAACCTAAAGTTGCTACTAGTGCATCCTTGAAGGCACATATTTTTGAATCAGGGATGAGGTAGAAAATTCGCTCGAAGGTTTCCATACTTTTTATAACGGATTATACAGAGATAGTAAATAGAGAGACGGTGGAAGAAAGAGACATCTTAGAAGCTACAGGTGGAGGGAGCATGTTGATACCCATGAGAAACGATGGGAACCCTAATGCTGGGAGCAAGAAGAAGAGGGGCACCTATTTCCAAGGTAGTGGAATGGATCAGAATCCGATGGATAGATCGGTAAATCTTCCTACAAAACCAAAGATCAAGCCATGATGTTTCAAATATAGTTTTTTGGACCACATGAAGTGAGATTATATGACACTACCTAGAGCATTCCACAATTGCAACCAGCTGGTGCATCTCTAGCACTATTATTAAAGTGCTCCAAGGTCGGGTGCTCAAGATACTTCTTATGTATTGCAGAAATCATATGTTTAGATAGGATGAGGGAATCAAAACACCTCTCATCAACAGAACAGAGCTATCCATGGTGATTCATAGAACACCATGACTCCTCAACAAGGGAAATCTCAATAGAGAAATAAGTAAAAAAGTGTAGTGAGCAAGCAATTATATGGAGCTGAGCAAGTTATTATGGATGATAAATCTGAACCATCAATGGTGCGAGGTACAATTATTTTTAATTCTAACCTTATGCAAGCTTTGTTTGATATGGGTGCATCCCATTCCTTTATTGCTTCTCGTGCTATTGATTTACTGGGTTTAAATGTTGAGATGATACCTTCTGTGTTGAAACTTCAAACTCCTCTTGGTCAAAGAGAACGTAGAGCCTTTATGTTTAGAGCATGTTTGATAACCATTGATGGAATTGAGTTGATATGTTTTTTATCTATGCTTGAGATGAATGTCTATGACATAATCCTAGGTACTGATTGGTTGAAAATGTTTAAGTCTCAAATCAGCTATTATACTCAAAAGGTTAGTTTCATGACTGATGATGGCGTCGAGCATCTCTTTAGAGGAGAACGCAATGTAAAGGAAGGTGAAACAAGCTTGTTGGAACAAATAGTTGGAACAATATCATACTAGTTTCCAGTGTTGACTTTGGAATCAATGGAAGAGATCAAGAATAACAGTTTTCCAATAGTGGTTGGAAATTTTCAGGATATTTTTCCTAAAAATTTCTTAGGGTTTCCACCCACAAGAGAAGTGGAGTTTACGATTGATCTCCTTATGGGGACCAATACTATTCCCCTTTTGTCTTATCATATAACACGAAAATAATTAAGGTAACTAATGATCTAGTTAGAAGAAAGGGTTCATTCAACTTAGCGTGTCTCTGTGGGAAGTACCGATCTTGTTTGTCAAAAAGGTGGATGGAAATCTCTAGTTTTGTGTGGATTATCATAATATTAACCAAGTTATGATAAAGAATTGGTATTCACTTACATTCATTGATGATCTGTTCGATCAATTTAGGGGAGCTCAATGGTTCTCTAATATTGACCTATGATCAGGATATCACCAATTGCGGGTTCAGAAGGAGGATATTCCATAGACAACTTTCAAGAATAGATATGGCCATTACGAGTATGTGGTTATGCATTTAGATATTATGAATTCACTGAAATTATTTATGGAATTGATGAATCAAATATTTAAAAGATATATGGATTCTTTTATGGTAGTTTTTGTGGATGACATGTTGGTGTATTCAAGGAAAATGGAAGAGCATGAGCAACACTTGGCGACAATTTTGGGAATCACAAGATATCTGTTAGAGTTGGTGGCCTAGAACCAAATACTTTGTACTTTATTCATTAAATAAACACCTTATCACATCTTGATTGTTCTTATGTGTGAAAATGCATGTGATAATGTCCCAAGGATAGCTGTTTCATTAAAGGGTCATAGCGGATCCTTACTATGATGAGAACCTGGAAGTTTCATAACACTGTTCTTGAATATATGTTCTATGGTCGGATGATGTTATTTGAGGGACACAAATAATACATGCCATTAGGGGTGAGGACTCATCAAACTTTGAGTCACCTTCTCATGGTGTGCACCCTTGGTAATATCTTGGAGGATATTATGAGAACGAGACCCGCCAGTAGGAAATCCACATTTCATAGTGTCATTGGATGTTCCTATCTGTGGACATATGTATTGATCCTTAAACTTTATGATTATTATTAATGGGTATTAAAACTCATGCACTTAGATGTATTGACAAAAACTGTGATGACACACTGTTCGCAGCAAGGTAGGATACGTTGGGTGCGTCACGAGTGATACTGCATTAATAGATAATGCGAGAATAGATTTGTCCCTTCTGTTCCATAATGAAAGTAGATATCTTAGGCCCTTTGATGGAATTGATATAGCCTAAATAAATCCATTTCTATGGTAAGGTATGGGAGAGTTCGATTCTAGAAAGTCAAAGAAAGAATAATCGATCACATGGGTTGATGGCACTAGCATGCAACCCACTTAATTCGAGATATCGTGAAAAAGGGATTATATTACACGGTAAGCATTCGTATGAGGTGACATGTCATTACAGAGTTAACTTATTTCTCTATGGGTGCCTTGGCGGGTTGCTAGATGCTAACCTTGGACATTAGGCAGGCTCTGCCTAATGCCACTAAGAAAGAGGCCTAGAGGGTCACACACTAATGTTATCCATGTATCTTAGTTAAATATTAATTTAACAATTTAAATAAAGATTATTCCTGACTGTGGTTTAATAATTATTTAAGGATGCTTGATCACATTTATTTACACTAGTTATTCGAGAGAATATATTATGGGAGGAATAATATATATTTATTAGCGAGTAATGTAGTTACATTTATTTAAGAAATAAATAGCCATTACTTGAGGTCTAATAAATGTGGTGGAGGAAATATAGAAAAATGAAAACAAGATAAACACGCTGTGTAGTTTTAATGGAAAATGAGTACACACCGTGTATTAATGATTACACGCCATGTAGTATTCCCAGTTGGGATTTTGAGGAAATAATATCGTTTTATTAAATGATATTTATTATAATCAGCATGGGTGCATGTCAAGGAATTAATCATTCGACATGGGGGTTTTCAATAAGAGTTAATGAAATAAATAAAATGCGTAACATGTTTATTTATTGTTATAACTCTATAACATCAAACTCGATTATAAATATCCTCACAACCACAACACTCTTCAAGAGAGAATCGTTGTGCACAAAAATTTTGGATAGTTCTCTCAAGGCTGAAAGAAATCCTTCCTCCAAGAATGCTCTCAAGACCAAGAGAGATCCTCCTCCATCAGATCAAGGAGATCGAAGGCAGACATCGCAAGCAAAGGCTTTTCCACGATAGCACCCGAAAATCCATTTGGAGACATCTAGAGATACTTGGAACACGTGTGGATCACCACTAGAGGAATCCTACACTTGGATTCTACGACGCAATGACGGATCACATAGGATTGTGACCGGAGATATCAACGAAGAAAGAATTCCATCAAGGTAATTCTTGTCAATTAATTAAATTAACTATAACCAATATATGATGATCCTCTCAATGGTTCTGGGACCCTTATCTTTCTTTTCATTCTTCATTCTAATTCAAGGATCCGACGTTTTATTATCATGACGGATCTCAAATTGAACGTTGTTTAATGCTAAAATTAATGTTGGGAAAACCCACCAACGCGCTTCTGCTACACCCGGAACCTACAAGTGGTATCAGAGGGATTATATCATTGATTATAATTATTTAGTTTTTCATTGGTGATTTACGTATTTAATAATTTAGTTGTTTCAATTCAAGTTAATCATTCTTTAAATCTGAATCTCAAGATCTGTTCCTCCCCTCTCGTTTCTCATTCACCTTACAAAAATGAATTTTTCTTTTTATTTTGATTAAAATAATATAGAGGAGCTCATCCGGAGGTGCCAAACGCTCCTGGCCATACAACACCAGAATACACGGCGTGTATTCGGAAGTACACACTATGTAGTCTAGGTTCAATACACTGACTGATCCACCAAATCAGGTCATGTGTTGGATCCTATCTAAGTCATTTATGACACCGTGTGTTGACCAAGAACAGGGGGCACACGGTTTCCAGATTACAAACTGTGTGGTCGAACTGAACACAACGTGTAGTCCCTTCAGGTTAGGGTTGGACCGTGTACCCCATACATGGATTTCCTGACTGGAAATCGTGTAACATGGATACTACACGACGTGTGTCCAAAAGAACACGCCGTGTACTCCAAAAATTTCCTAAGTACATCCACTTGCCATGTCCCTGGGCGTGTACTTCGTATGGACAGTGAACAAAAGTACACGCCATATAGTCGGAACTACACGCCATGTAATCTTCTAAATTACACAAATTTATTAAAATTTATTATTACATTATACAAACCCTTGAGACGTGTACCATAGTGTAGGCGTAAAACTAAGACACAACACGTGATAGGTGTTATATATATATGTGTTTAATTTAACATCTACATAATGAATGAGAATTCACCAGGTTGCCTATAAGGCACAAGTTATGTACAAAGATAATTTTAAATGAATTTATTTTTTTAAAATTATGATGGATGAGAATCTCAAGGAAATTTAGAAAAATGGTTTAAGATAAAAGGATTGATTAATTAAAGTTAATTAATTGATTCGAGCGTGATTTATCTTAAGAAAGAATGATTAAAGAATTGAATTCTATTTTTATCAATGCGTAATATCATTGCATGTATGGATGATCATGATCTATACCAAGACCTTTGTATGTGAATGGTTTCTTTTAATTAATTTATTTAAAATTTTTGGTCTACGAGCCCTATTTTCATTAATATGTAGGGCCTGCGTGCCCAAGGTTTCTTTTATGTAAAACCCATTTTACCCCTCACCTGCGTGTGAGATAAATGAATATTTAATGGATGGATCTCCCAAGCCAGTGGAGGTGGCTCAGGTCCAGATCCAAGGTGAAACCAATCCAAGGAGATACAAAGGTGGACAGGTGGAAAGCTGTAAACACGAACCCAAAAGGTTTAAGGTGTTTCTACCCCAGGTCTTGGGTTAGTTTATCAACCGCTAGATAAACTAACCAATAGAAAAATCTCATGATCATACCATTTATTTTATTTCTATCTGTTTCATGGTTTATTTATTGTGTATGTGTTGTCACAATCACACAATTAATGAATTAAACAAGCATGCAAGATGGAACTAAAATAAGACCGGATTATGCGTAAATATTATCTTAGACATGGTTAATCACTTAAGTATATCCCACTTAATATTAAAAAGCATGTAATCAAAGATAATAAAATGGAAATTTACGTATAAGGATAAAATAACTCAAATAAATATTAAGTCAGTACAACCTTCCATAATCTTGGTTAGAATCGAAGCATAGTTCAAAGTGCTTGACCAACCCTAGTTGGGGTGCTTTCAATTATCGGGGAATTATAATTCCAGGTTTTGGGTTGACTTGAATTGGTTCACATCAAGGGTTGATTTCTATAGCAGGACTTGGTGTGACCAAGAGGCAAAGGTTGAGGAAATCCAAAATAAAAGGATTTCAGGATTGGAGAGTCCACTCAGCGGATCAAGGAGCTGTGGGTTAATGAAGATGGAATTTGGAATGCCAACCTAAAACCCGTAAAGTTGCTTGACCAACCCTATTTTGGGTAATGAGAAGGGAAATATGGATCCTTGCCACTAGAATATCCAGTAAACATAATATTATGAAGTCAATGGTGAGGGATATTGGATTTCGATAAAATAGTGGGAGACTAATAAGTATTAATTTATTTATTTGTATCAGTTTTTATAATAATGTACTAAAACATTTTCTCATATTAATTTATAGAAATGACAAGAAAAATGACATCAAGCATATCATTTTGAACCATACTCGAGAAGGAAAACCTTCTCACTGGCTCCAATTTCCAAGAGTGGCAGAGGCATTTACGTCTCATCCTTCACCACGAGAGGAAGTTGTATGTACTGGAAGAGCCTATTCCAGTTGTGCATGGAAAAGAGGCCACTGATGAGGAAATATCTCTATATATTAAACACATGGATGATTCCACATATGTCCAGTGTTTCATACTATCGACCATGTCTAATGAGCTCTTGAAGCAACATGAAAACATGGACGTGTGTAGCATGATGTCTCACCTTAAGGATATCTACCAAGAGAAGTCGAGATAGGAGGGATATGAGATCTCCAACACTTTGTTTACAACCAATCTTGGAGTGTTTGTGCCAGCTGGGCCTCATGTAGTCAAGCTCATTGGCTGCATTGAATGCCTGGACATCTTAGGGATTAAGTTCCCGGATGAGTTTCATACAGATCTCATCCTATCATCACTGCCCAAGAACTTCTCTAGATTCATTGTCAATTATAACATGAGCAAAAATGAGAAGAGTCTATTAGAAATTCTGACCTTAATTCTACAAGTAGATAAGGACATGGGGCATGACAAACCCGCAGTCCTTACGGTGAATAAGAAAAGGAAGGACAAGGAAAAGGGGCCAAAGACTTATAAATGGTCTGAAGCCCCCAAGCGACATCCTTCCAAGAAGGGGAATATCCAGAGGTAGGGCAAGGAATGGGAGGCAGTATGTTTTTCATGTGTCAAGCAAGGCCACTAGAAGAGGAACTGTACCCAGAAGCATGGGAACACTAAAGGTGCGTTCATTATCGAGTGTAATCTTTCCATTTATACACATTGGGTATTAGATAAAACTTGTGGGGATCACATTTGTATTCAAATGCAGGAACCAAGTAGATTTAGAAATATTTCCAAACGAGAGGTGGATCTTCGACCTGCCAATGGCGTGAGGATGGCTATGTTGTCCATTGGAGATTACCACCTCTCATTGCCGACTGGGATGATTTTGGTTTTACATAACTGTTATTATGTGCCTAGTGTTACCAAGAACATAATTTATGTATCTTTTTTGGATATAGATGGATTTATTTTCATGTTTGGAAATAAGGGTTGTCTCTTTTATAAGAACAACATATGTTATGGTATGGCACATTTAAGTAATGTTTTGTATGTATTAAATTACGAAAGTGTTGGAAATCGATAACGAAACAAACTCACATGACTCATACATCTCCCAGTTGTGGCATCGCCGTCTCGGTCATGTAAATGAGAAATGCTTGACAAAACTCTACCAAGATGGCTATTTAGACTCTACTGAGCTAAAAAAACTTGATATATGTCACACTTGTTTAAAATGACCAAGCCGCCTTTTGGTGGAAAAGGTGAAAGGGACACATAGCTTCTAGGATTGGTGCACATGGATGTGTGTGGGCCATTTCTAGTAGAAGCTATAGGTGGATATTCATACTTCATTACTTTTACTAATGATTTCAGTAGATATAGCTATGTATACTTAATGAGGTATAAGTCAGAAGCCTTATATAAATTTAAGGAATTCAAGAATGAAGTAGAGAATCAGCTCTGTAAGAAGATAAATAAAATTCGATCGGATCGAGGTGGAGAATATCTGAACCAAGAGTTCATCGATCTTCTACAGAAGACTGGGATTCTATCTCAGATCACTCCTCCTAATAAACCACAGTGGAATGGTGTTAGTGAAAGGAGGAACCACACCTTGTTGGACATTGTGAGGTCAATGATGAGTCATGCAGATCTTCCATTACCCTTTTGGGGATATGCATTACAAACTACAGTATACACATTAAACCAAGTACCAAGGAGGAAAATGGAATTCCATCCGAGTTATGGAATGGAATGAAACCCATTTTTCTGCACACACATGAATGGGGATGCGAGACATTTGTTAAGGCCTTCTCAGGCAACAAACTAGCACCTCAGGGCACGAGGTGTATCTTTATAGGATATCCTAAGGAAACAAAAGGATATTACCAATATAAATCTTCAGATAAGAAAGTGACTATCACCAGACAAGACGTATTTCTTAAGAGGAAGCACATCCTCAAAAAGGATAGTGGGAGCAATATTGACTTTGAAAAAGTTGATGCTCAAGATACACAGGAGTTGGTATAGGAAGAAGTTCCACAGGTCCCCGTGGAAGAGATTCCAAAAACACAATTACTACGTAGGAGCTCAAGAGAGGTAAGGGAACCAGAGAGATTTGTTTTCCTAGTCACCGAGGATGGTGAATCATTATTGTTAGACAATGATGAACCTATCTCCTACAAGGAAGAAGTAGAAAGCTCAGAAGCTGCAAGATGGATGGAAGCTATGAATTCTGATATGTATTCCATGTATTAGAACCAAGTCTAGGTTCTGGTTGATGAGCTAGTTGATGTAAAGCTCGTTGGATGAAAATGGGTATTCAAGAGAAAACTTGACATGGAAGGTCAAGTTAGCACCTATAAAGCATGGATAGTGGCTAAAGGATTCAGATAACGCCAAGGAATTGACTATGATGAAACCTTTTCACCAGTTGTCATGTTTAAATCCATAAGAATCATACTTTCCATAGCAGCGTACCATGATTTTGAGATTTGGTAGATGGATGTCAAAACATCATTCCTTAATGGGAACCTTCAGGAAGATGTCTATATGACACAACCAGAAGGGTTTATGACACCAGGTGAAGCCAAATGGGTTTACAAGTTGCAGAAATCCATTTATGGATTAAGGAAAGCATCCAGGTCATGGAACATTCGATTTGATGAATCCATAAAGGAATTTGGTTTCATTAATAATGAATGTGAGCCATGTGTTTATAAGCGGTTTAATGGGAATGATATCTGTATACTAGTAGTATATGTTGATGAAATATTGCTTATTGGAAACGATGTACCAATCTTACAGTCATTTAAGGACTGGTTGAACAAGTGTTTCTCCATGAATGACTTGGGTGAAGCAACCTACATTCTAAGGATCAAGATCATTCGTGATAGATCCAAGAGGCTACTTGGACTAAGTAAGGGTACATACATTGACCAGATACTAAAGAGATTTAGTATAGAACAATCCAAGAGGGGATTAGTTCTAGTTTCACATGGCCTACATCTTTCTATGAAAATGTGTCCACAGACACAACAAGAGAAAGATAGAATGAGTAAGATCACATACGATTCGGCTATAGGATCCATCATGTATGCCATGTTATGTACTAGGCTTGATATTTCCTATGCACTGAGCATGGTAGGAAGATATCAAGAAGATCCAGGAGAACAACATTGGACTACTGTTAAGACTATCCTTAAGTATCTGAGAAGAACTAAGGATATGTTCCTAGTGTATGGAGGAGACGAGGAGCTTGTCATCAGAGGGTATGTTGATGCTAGTATTCATACAGATCTGAAAGATCTGAATTTGCAATCTGGATATGTTTTCTATCTCAGTGGAGGAGTTGTGAGTTGGAAGAGTTCAAAGCATCAAGTTTTCACCGATTCTACAGCGAAGTTCGAATATATAGCGATTTCTAATGCAGCCAAGGAAGCCATCTAGATTCAAAAAAATTTCCAAGAGCTTGATGTCATGCCTAAAAATAAAGATCCCATCACGTTGTATTGTGATAATATTGTAGCGGTGGCTCTTGAAAAAGAACCAAGGTCACATCAATAGACAAAGCATATACTCTAGAAGTATCAACTCTTGAGGGATTTCTATCAAAGGGGTGAAGTTGCAGTGAGTAGAGTGTCCACGGAAGAGAACGTGACAGACCCCATGACTAAAGGCCTATCTCAGTAGAAGCATGAATATCATGTGAGAGCTAGTGGGTTAAAAGTTGTTAGCTGTTGGATCTAGTCCAAGTGGGAGTCTGTTGGAGTTGGTGGCCTAGAACCAACTACTTTGTAATTTATTCATTAAATAAACACCTTATCCCATCTTGATTGTTCTTCTGTGTGAAAATTCATGTGATAATGTCTCAAGGATAGATGTTTCATTAAAGGGTCATAGCAGATCCCTGCTATGATGAGAACCTAGAAGTTCCATAACACTATTCTTGAATATATGTTCAATGGCCAGATGATGTTATTTGATGGACACAAATAACACATGACATTAGGGGTGAGGACTCATAAAACATTGAGGAACCTTCTCATGGTGTGTGCCCTTGGTAATATCTAGAAGGATATTATGAGAACGAGACCCGCCAGTAGGAAATTCACATTTCATAGTGTCATTGGATGTTCCTATATGCAGATGTGTGTATTGGTCCTTAGACTTTAAGATTATTATTAATTGGTATTACAACTCACACACTTAGATGTATTGATGAAAAATATGACAACACACTGTTTGCAGTGAGGTAGGATACGTTGGGTGCGTCACGAGTGATACTGCATTAATAGATAATGCAAGAAAGGATTTGTCCCTTCTGTTCCATAACAGATATAGATATCTCAGGCCCTTTGATGGAATTGATATAGCCTAAATAAATCCATGGCCATGGTAAGGTATGGGCGAGTTCGATTCCGGAAAGTCAAAGAAAGAATAATCGAGCACATGGGTTGATGACACTAGCATGCAACCCACTTAATTCGAGATATCATGACAAAGAGATTATATTACACGGGAAGTGTTCGTTTGGGGGGACATGTCATTGCGGCGTTAAATTCTTTTTCTATGGGTGCCTTGGCGTGTTGCTAGACGCTAAACTTGGACTTCTGGCAGGCTCCGCCTAATGCCACTGAGAAAGAGGCCGAGAGGGTCACACACTAAGTGTGTCCATGTATCTCAGTTAAATATTAATTTAAAAAGTTAAATAAAGATTATTACTGACTGTGGTTTAATAATTATTTAAGGATTTCTGATCACATTTATTTCGACACTAGTTATTCGAGAGAATATATTGTGGGTGAAATAATATCTATTTATTAGCGAGTAATGCAGTTACATTTATTTAAGAAATAAATAGCCATTACTCAAGGTCTAATAAATGTGGTGGAGGAAATAAAGAAAAATGAAAACAAGATAAACATGCCGTTTACATTGAATGTACACACCATGTAGTTTTCATGGAAAATGAGTACACACCATGTATTAATGATTATACACCGTGTAGTTTTTCTAGTCGGGATTTTGAGGAAATAATACCATTTTATTAAATGATATTTATTATAATCAGCGTGGGTGCATGTTAAGGAATTAATCATTCGACATGGGAGTTTTCAATAAGAGTTAATGAAATAAATAAAACTCGTAACACATTTATTTATTGTCATAACTCTATAACCTCAAACCCGATTATAAATATCCTCACAACCCTAACACTTTTCAAGGGAGAATCGTTGTCCACTACAATTATAGAGAGTTATCTCAAGGATGAAAGAACTCCTTCCTCCAAGAATGCTATCAAGACTAAGAGAGATCCTCCTCCATCAGATCAAGGTGATCGAAGGCGGACATTACAAGTAAAGGATCTTCCGCGCTGGCACCCGAAAATCCCTTCGGCGAAGTCCAGAGATACGTCGAGCATGTGTGGATCACCGCTAGAGGAATCCTACACTTGGTTTTTATGATGCAACAACGGATCACATCATATCGTGACCAGAGATATCAACGAAGAAATAATTCCATCAAGGTAATTCTTTTCAATTAATTAAATTAATTATAACCAACATATGATGATCCTCTCTATGGTTATAGGACCCTTCTCTTTCTTTTTGTTCTTCGTTCTATTCCTAAGATCCGGCGTTTTATTATCATGACGGATCTCGGATTGAACGTTGTTTAACACTAAAATTAAAGTTGGTAAAACCCACCAACACGCTTCCGCTGCACCCGAAACCTTCAAGATCATCATTTTTATACCAAATTATCAAAGTGTGATTTTTGGATAAAAGAGGTACATTTCATTGGCCATGAAATCACTGAAATTGGTGTTTATTTGGATCATGAAAAGATAAAGCCTATTATCTCTTGGAAACCATTAAAGAATCTCTTCGGGATACACAATTTCCTTGGTCTAGCTGGTTATTAATGACGTTTTATTCATGATTTATCATGAATAGATTCACTAATGACAACCTTGATGAGGAAAAATATTACATTCTAATGGAATGATGAATATCAGAAGTCTTTTCAATAGATTAAGGTTCTCCTTACATCAGCACCGATCTTGATATTACTGGAATCAGCACAAGGGTACATGGTGTATTCTGATGATTCAGGATTTGGTTTGGGATGCATTCTCATGTAGGGAGATAATTTTGTTTCTTATAGATCAAGATAATTATGGTTTCATGAGAAGAACTACCCAACACATGGTTTTGAGTTATCTCCCATAGTCCATGCTTTTAAAACTTGGTGTCATTTCCTATTTGGGGAGAAATTTATTGTGTTTATAGATCATAAAAGCTTGAAAAATATTTTGTTACAAATGAATTTGAACTTGGGGAAAAGAAAATGGATGAAGTATCTCTAAATTTTTGACTTTGACTTGATGTATACATCGAGTAAAGGAAATGCTTTGGAAGATGCATTAAGAAGAAATTCATATTCTTAGTTGGAAAAGAGGCTTCAGATCAGTGGTAATTGATGTTAGTTACATTAGACATGAACTTGGAATGCGAAGAATGAGGTGATGTTGTGGTTTTATTTCTAGTTTCATTCGTTCCGGATTTAGTTATGGCCGTTAAAGAGACACAGACATCCGATTCAGAATGTGTTTCTATGAGGTTAAAACTCAATGGCGGGGAGACCATTAAGGGATGGAAGATGGATGGGAGTTCGTTTTTGTGGTTTCAAGATCGGATGATCGTACCTATGGATTGTCAGGAATAACCTCTTCACGATTACTACCATTCTAGATGGTCTATTCATATTAGAATATAGAAGATGTATAAGGTGTCAAAATCATAGTTTTGGTGGGTCGGTATGAAAAGGATGGTGGATGAGTTTATTTTGAGATGCTTAACTTGTCAGCAGGTTAAGTTATAACATCATCAACTAGTAGGTATGTTGCGGTCTTTACATATTACTATTTGGAAATGGGAATAGATAGCCGTGGATTTTGTAACAGGTCTCCCAAGAACAGTTTGGCAACATGATTCCATATGGGTGATAGTGTATTGACCCCCAAAGTCGGCCCATTTATTCCTTATACATGAATCTCATACGATGGAGGAATTTTCAAAAATATATATATGGGACGTGGTAAAGAGGCATGGAATACTAGTTCTGATAGTGTTAGATATAGATCCGAGGTTTACATATCATTTCTAGAAATACTTACAGAAATCCGTTTGTAATTAGTTGACTATGAGTACGGTGTATTATCCACAGATGAATGGGTAATCTAAAAGGCTGATACAAAATTTGGAAGACATGATGCAAGCTTATATAATGGATTTTGGTGGCTTATGGGAAGAGCACTCACTGTTAGTGGAGTTATCATATAAAAATAGTTATCAGCCCTCAATACATATGGCTCCTTTTGAAGCATTGTATGGGAGTCCTTGTTGTTCTCCACTTTTTTGGGTGGAAATATGTGAGACTTCACTAGTTGGGATAAGCCTTGTCCAAAAAACAATGGAGAAGATTCAGTTGATCAGGAAATGTATGGAGATGGATTAGAGTTGTTAGAAATTGTATGCGGATCTTCATCAACAATTGTTCGTTCGAGGTGAGTGATCACATGTTCTTGAGGATCTCTCCAAGGATTGGGCATTGTCATTTTTGGAAGTAGGGAATGTTATATTCTCCACAAATTTTTCATTTTGAGATAATGGAATAGGTTGGTGAGGTGGCATATCAGTTGGATTTTCCACCATGATTTAGTGCTATGCATAATGTGTTTCACATATCTCAGTTGAAAAAGTACCAGCCGGATCCTAACCAGTTGATTTTATGGGATCACATTGACCTAGATTTGGATGCTTATTTGGTTAATATCCTGATACAAATTATGGATAGGCAAGAGAAAGTCTTGTGGGGTAAAAACATTAGTCTAGTGTGGGTTTTGTGCTAACATGGTCATATTTAGGAAGTGACTTGGGAATGATAGAAAGAAATGGTTGGGAAATAGCCCAAATTATTTCAAGGTAATGCTAGTTTTCTATTTTTTGAGGACGTAAAGGCCAATGGTGGAGAGAATATAGCACCCCCGATTTCAAGTAAGTTACCCTTTCCTTAATATTTTTAAGTATGTAAAGTGTTTGGGTGATGTTTGGGAGGATTTGAAATATTTTTGGAATGTTTTTTCAACTTTTCTAAAGGTTCTCGGTTTGAGAACGGTTAGTGAAAACTGTGAAACTCCTACAAGAAACCATCCAAGGTGAAACAAGGGCTTCTGGGTAGGCGCATGGTTAGGAACACAGTTTGGACAAACCATGCGACCACCCAGAAGAAACCATGAAAAGTGGGGTAGAGGGATTTTTCATGATTGGTGCACGAGTTGTATAACCATGCAGGCCAACCATGCAAGGTGATCCTTGAGGCAGAGGCTAGCGCACAATTTTCCTAACCGTGTGATTAACCATGCATGGTTTAAAAGTGAGATTCTAGAAAAGTGGATGTCACTCATTTTCACCTCAAAACATCTCATTTTTCACTATTTTTGACCCTAACTTGGATTTTATTCCTCCCAAAAGCTGTGGAGTCTCTCCCCATTGAACCAGAAACGATCTGAAGGAAAATATTGGTGCATTGAAGCTCGATTCCCATGGTAAGTCTTCATTTTGGTATTTTTTCTTAGATCTTTTTTCCTTCCCTCTAGAAATCCTAGATTGAGTCTGCTGGGCATAAATATATGATGTTTGATGATAATAATGATGATATATGGTTGTGTTGATGTTATAGAAAGAGATATAAGGTGAGTTTTTGGATATTCAACCTAGTTTTTCTGGTGTTTTAGCATCTTTCTTCATTTTCATCATAATTTCCAAGGTACGTGGCTTCACTCTTGACTCCTCTTATTAGAACTTGAATTATTAGTTTCAAATTGTTTATTTTTCTTGAAATTTATTATGAATTTTTTGTGAAATTCTTGATGGAAACCTTCTTTGGTGACATTTTATGTAATTGTGAAAATTGGGTGTTTTGGTGGAAAATGAAAATGGTAACATGATTTTAAAATGTTTGTTTGGTTTTTATGCTTAGAAAATTATTTTCAATAAAATTATAGTTTTATTGAAATGGTTTGGAAAAGATGGATTGATATGTGGTTGGATTAAATGGTTAATCAGGAGTTAAATGGGAAGGATAATGGTTATGAAGTACCACTATCAAAGGGATGAGTTATGGATGTGAAGTTCCAACATCAATGGTAACACCATTATTATGTGGTTGAGTGTGTGTGTGTGGGGTTATGTGAAATGGAATGGGTTATGCCAAAATGGAATCTGAGAAATGGTTAAATGACTTGTTTTGTTTACTTTACTTGGAAATTGGTTATGTTTTGAGAAAAATATTTTTCTATTGCAATTGTTTTATGCTATGATATAAACTGTTTTCAATTGTTTTATATAATTTTTTAATATAAATGTGCTAAAATCTTCTATCCTAGGTGGCACGAGTAGGGAAGTCATTTGGGGAAAGACTACTGAGTTTCATTACTCACTCCAGCTTTGGCACGTTGGTGCTTTTGCAGATATTTTCTACCGTGATACAGGTAAAGGAAAGGTATCACATTTCTTTAGTAGTGATTCATGATAATTGGGATGTATTGTGGAGTTGGATCATGGAGCATGTTGGGAGATATGGAGTTATGTCTTGGAGTCTTTGAGTTTTTTGGTTTTTTCTTCCATGGTGTACTTTGATGTTAGTAGTCTTCCATTGTGGTACTCTAATGTAGTTTTGTTTTGATATCAATGGTATTAGTTTGAGTTGTTTTATATTATTATCATACATCATGTAGTGGTCTTTTTGGCATGGAATTTTTGGTTGGGTTATTTTATTTCTCAAAGGGAAAATCATCACCCAATTGTATTGAATCCCTTGGCATTTATTTCTAACCTTTGGCGCCTTGGGTATGTTGCTTAAGGAAAATTATAAATTCCACCTCAACTCAAGACATTGAGGAGGGGTGGGATTTTACATAATGAAATCATTATCTATGTAACAAGAACAAAAATAACAAGTCAAAACATACTAAAAAACTAGACAATTAACACTGAAATAGTAAAAACAATGAAATATTGTTAAAAAATGGGTAATAAGCTATTATAAGAAGATAATGTATGATATCATGAATATGAGTATGATTCTGGTATAAGTTAGTAACATGTTTAAAACCCTTATACAACAGGTTAAAGGACATTCACCCAAAAGGAAATGCTAGCAAGGATATTTCATCTCAATTTATATTCCATTGAGACTTATTTATTATTATACACCAATTCACTTTAATGTGGTGTATATACTACCCCTTTTTCATTTAATATAATGATTCAATCATACATCATGGTACTTTAAGTTTAACTTTGAAATATCACACCCAAGGGGTTTTGACATGAAAATTACCAAGTGGTAAAAGTTATCTTTTTAATATCACTTTTTTTGTGATATTAAGTTTCACTTAAAAAAATCACTCCCTTATGATAATTTTAATTATATATTTTAAATATCCATATTCTGATGCAATGGATATCATTATTTCCTAAACTATATACCATTATTACATATGGTGTTCACTTTGACAATTATTTGACATGTTGATAAATATGTATCTTTTACTCAATACAGATATTTGATGATAAGGAATATTGTTAATGTTGGGAAAAAATCCCTCAAGGTTTCCCCTCGGTATGTTTTGGGTGTGATTTTATTTGTTGACAAAGCCAAATGATCGTGAATGAGAATGGTTGGTGTTTGTCGAAGACAAGTTTTTAAGGTGGCACAGTTTCCCAGTGTTTTCCAAATTTTTGGGTCTCAAAATCGGGAGTTTGATATTGGAAAATGAAGGATTACTTCATAGGAGTGAACAATATGAAGAATGTTGAAGAAAATTGGCAAAGTATGAGAACCGTGTACCATAATTCATGGACAACATACCATGTTCTAGGAACGATACGCGGAGTGGAGGGAACGGTACGTCGGAGCGGTTCACAAAAATGAAAATGGTTTGTGGCGAAAGGTGGTGTGGTACACAGATGAATTGAAATTGTTGGAGGAGATTGACCATGTAGGAACAAATACTGTACGTGGACCGAATAGGAAAAACAGTTCATGGGTGGCTTTCCGTTCACAACGACAGAAGGATCAGTATGCGGTGACGGATGGGTTGGAGATTTGGTAAATCTTAGATTAGCTGATTTTGTGGGAATATTTTCCTATTTAAGAATCACTAATCCCACCAATTACTATTTAGATTGAATATCATTAGAGAATATCTTTTTGATATGGGAATTTGGAAAATTTTGAAGGAAGTTTGCGAGGGAGAATTCTGCGAAAGATGAAGTGGTTCGCATGGAAGAAATTACGTTGAAGGTTTTTGCATAGAGATATAACCTGCATAAGACATGGTACGCAGAGGAAGAAGGCGCGGTACGCGGATGGTTAGTGAATGCAGTCTGCGAACAAAGAACAGTTCATTGATATAGGGTGATTCACAGAGGGAGTTTGCAAACAAATAACAGTTCACGGAAAGGAAGGGTTTCATAGAGGAGGTTCGTAGGATCAGTACATGGAGGCGGTACATGATAGCAAAGGAAAATACTATCTCCGGAAGAAGGGAGGTTCACAGCAGCAACAACAGTACGTGGAGGAGGTGTTTCGTGTACCAAACCCAGTATATAGTACGTAGGAAGAGTAGGTGGTTCATGATTTGCACAAGGAAGCTTGTGAAAGCTTCAAATTAGTTTCTGAAAGTATTTTCTAGTACCCTGCAGTACTCGGGAAGGTGGACTTCATCTACGGTTGAAAAAGGAACTTCAATAGAGCATCTACCTAAAGTTTAGGATGTAGGAATTCATGCAAATAAAGATAACTACATGTCCATAAACTGTGTTTGACCTACACATTCATAAAATATGAGTGGATTCCTCTCCAAGAGAAGTGAATGAAGAAAGAGGAAGACAATGAACCTTTCCACCGGCAGTGAGCCAGAGAAAGAGGAATAGAGAGTGACCCTTGGGAATGTAGTGAGAAGACCCGAAACCTTATAAAGGAAGTGAGCCTAGACATAGAATATATAGCCTGAAATTTGTACTTATTATTAGTAGCGAGCCTTAGTAAATTTGGTACATTGGCATATCTCCATTGTATGCTCCTTGGATGTAGCCCAGTGAGGGTGAACCAAGTAAAAATCTATGTGTTCTGTGCATGATTTCATATCTATTCATATATTGTTATGATAGGAAGAGAGAATTGAGTTTTGTTTAACAACAAAACAAGATCTGAAGGGGAAAATTTTTAATCTATCATACCCTGATTCACCCCCCTCTCAGGGTATTTGATCTAATGGGCCTAACAATTGGCATCAAAGGAAAAGGTTGAAAGTTAGTGGTTCTCTCTCAAGAAAAGGAAATGGAGGTGGTCAATCATAAAGGAATTACGATCTTTGAGGGAAATAATTTTCAACTATGGAAGAATCGAATGCAACACTACTTATGATTAGTAGGGATGGATGTCTTCACAGAAGCTATGCATGGAATATCAGCTAACATTAGTAGTGGTGATTTATCAGAAGCTGAAAGAAGATAATTTGATGCTAATTCCAAAGGGACCAATGCTTTATGGGGATCCCTATAAAATTTAATTTATACGAAGTTTATGTCCTGTAAAACATCACATGAAATGTGGGAAAAATTATTGAACACTTATGAGGGAGACAAAAAAGTCTGAGAAGAAAAGTTTCAGGTTCTATGGAACAAGTATGAGGATATTAGAATGAATCCCAATGAAACTGTTGATGCATTCTTCGACAAGAAAAATATTATTATGGAAGACATGTGGGGTCTTGGAGAAGTCATTGAAGATATAATGATTGTGAAACGTGTCTTGGGAAAACATCCACCATGGTCCAATCCGAAAGTTTCAGTGTTGTAAGATAAAGACCCGAAAGAGCTAACACTAGATAACCTACACAGTACCCTTGTAGAATATGAAATGAGAAATGATGATAACGATGCAGTGGAAAAGGGGAAGTCTAAGGAAGTGTAATTCAAGGCCATGAAGAATCTGTATAATGACCAGGCATTATTACATACATAATCTTGAATTTAGTCAAGAAAAAACTTATTTTTACATTGAGGATCTTTTTAAGTTTAGAGATTTAGAGAATTAGGACAATTCATTCATGACATTACACATTATTACAGAGTAGATACCATAAAAACAGTTTCCATTTTTTTTCAAAATATAAAACATTAAAACTTAAACATGACTCCTTGATAATTCTTAAACATTTAACATGGCTTCCTTCTTTGTCTTACACATCCATTAACCTGTGAAAATCATTTAAAAACTTGGGATGAGCACAAAATCTCAGTAAGGGATGAAAAATAAGGATAGATAACATTAGTCCATGAATACTCGTAACATATGAAAGCATTTTCAAAATACATGATTGTCACCTATATATAGTTACTTTGTGTAACATGATATATACACAATATCCACACAAAACATGAGAAAAAAAATATAATCATAAAGGTATATTAGGTCATTACTTATATAACATTTTAACCCTCACGGCTACCTTATAATTTGTAACCCTCACGACTACCTTACAATTTGTGTAACCATCACAGTTACACATGGAGTAACCATACAGACGACCTCCAACTTACACATACCCAATGTGTTGGAGGGAAATATAGGTCCCAACCTAAATCATAAAAAATTACCAAGAACCAAAACATAATAATATAACATGAACAATTCCATAAAAACATTGCTTTGTAATTCCGTAAAACCAAATGTAAAAAGAGGATTTTAAAGAAAAAGCCCCTTACATAAATCATATAATTGAAGTGAGACTTAATAGAGTGGATATAATATGATTAAATAATTTAAATAAACATAATTCAACATAATATAAACAAAACCCATCACACAAACAATTTTAATAGCACATAAATAACGAAGTAGAAGGTTAACCCAAAGAATGGGAATCAGGTTAGGAATTCTCTTAACTCAGGTTTTTCTTACTTAAAACTTGTTTAAAATTACTATATAATGGTTAAAATAGTGTTATTATTATTTTATAGAAACATGTTAATGTTTATAACATCTTATATTATCATTTCATAACATCATTTCACCCTTTAATTTTTAGTATTTTGCTCCTTGCACTGTTTTTGTGTGAGTTCTTTACATAATTTCCATGATTGGTTCATGGTGGATGTTCTTGTAGATTGGAAGTGAAACTCTAGAATTGGAATGGATTAGTATTTACATATATCCAGTAACATAAATTATACCATCTATAATTTTTAATTCTTACATGAGGATGATTCATAAGTTAAAACATTAATGATATTCGTTTAGATCATTTTAGTGGTTCTTTGATAATAATGACCTCATTTTGTTTTATAAATTAAAACCATGTGTACAAAATAATTACAGAACCATTGATGAGAAATAATACACATATTATAATATGGTTCAACCATAAAAATGGTTTCATGACCAGACTTGAAGGAATTAATGCAAATTGAAATCACATCATCCACGATGTCGGTAATTCAACACATCACAGACAATGTTTTTAATTCTTTGAACAAGTGGGGGAAGAGAAGAATATTGATGATGAATTTACCATGAAAATGAGAACATCTAGAATATAAAAGATTTTGGAGCTTTCATTCCTCTTGTTTAAGAGGAGGTGAGGAAAGAAGAAGAAAAGAAAGGAATCTTGAAATAAAAGAAAACTTGAGAAATTTCTCACAAAAATTCAGCAGCCTGACGACGTCTCTTAAAATTTCATAAAAATAGTTTGATGAGAGAAAGGGGATATATCATCACTCTTAAATAATATTTAAAGTAAGGGGAGATATTTAATGAAATATCCCAACATAAGACAAAGGAAAATGAAGAGAATAACATAAAATGAAAGAAAAGAAAGAAAATAAAAGAGGATGTTTACCTCTTGATCACTTCTCCTTGAGATCCTTCTTAAGGGCTTCAGTTTTGGTCTTTTGGTGAGAAAAGAAGCTCTAGGACGTGGTGAAGAGACTTGGTAGGAGTATTGGTCAGAACTTAGGCATGAATCAAGGCTTGAGAGGTGTGAGAAGAATAGGGGAGTGAGGGTGGTATTTATAGTGGAGGAGAGGGGGTATTTTTCATTATTTTAAACATTATTATAATATTTTTGACCAAGATTATGAATAGTATTAGTTAATGTGACCTAAAATAGTAATAATTTCATGTGAGTTCGAAGAAAGCGGCCTTGCATCAATTATTATGTCATAAATATTGTATTTTACTAATAATTTGATTATACGGTATTTTATCATATTTCACTATTCATCAAAAAAACAAGAATTTCAGAAAAATCCCAAAAAATTTCCCTAACTCTTTTTCGACATGTATAATCCAAAAATAAAGTCCATTTTTTGAAAATAATTTTCTAAATATTATTAATTTAATTTTTAAATAAAATTATACTTATTTCAAAAATTAACAAGTCTAATTCTATAACAACTTCTATATCATGATGAAAAATTAACCAAGATGTTATTATCTTAAATCCTTAATAAAATAAAATAATAATAAAATTTACTATTCATTAGGATCATATTACTATTCATATTACTATTCATAAGGGTATGTTACTATTCACTAAAAAAACAAGTTGGTTCCAATAGACTCCAAATAATATACTGAACACAATTACAGATGATAGTTTCTTGAAATTCAAAACATAGAAGTTGAAAAATTATGTTTAAAGTCTAGTTATAAATATCTACTTAAAACAAAGTTCCATGAATTTGAATTTATTTTTAGAAAAACATGGGGTGTTACAATCTCTCTGTTGAAGATAGTCCTGATGAGGACAAATGGATGATGTCATGTTATTTCTCTCCTCCAATCTGCAAAGGGGAAAAGGGAAGTTAAAAGGTAAATTTCCATTTGCATGATTTCAATGTGGAAAGATTTGGAATTTTTTTGAAAAGTTTCCTAAGAAGTTTTATGATGAAAATAAAGAAAATGATGAAATTCCCCAAAAGTGGTATTCATCAAATGAGAAAGGGTGGAGAAGTACTAGGAGAAATTTCTTCAAAAAGAAGAATCTTCTTTCAAAAGGGGATGAAAGTTCAGAAGAATTTGAGGCAGAAGAGTTGGAGGACTGCAAATGTCATAAAATAGATGCTTTAGTAGCAGTTGTCAGAATTTCATTAAAAAGAGAAGAAAGTGACAACAAAGAAGGAGAAATTGAAGGAAGATTTGATATTCAATATAAATTAGAACATTCCCTTGAATAGGTAGATATTTTGAGATCCAAAAAAAAGCCAACAAAGTTGTTCATGATTCCAAACACTTTATACAGTAGTAGGTAGAAGAGAATTTTGAGCTAAATGTAGAAATTGAAAAGCTGAGGTCTTCAATACTAGAAATCTCAAAAAAGGTGGTTAAGTACAAACTCAAAATTGAAGAACATAAAATCAAAATTGACAGTTTTACTAAAACTAGAAAAGATCAAACCAAACATATCGAACAACTAGAAGTGGAAGTCTTTAATCTGTGATGAACAATTTAAGATTAGGAGAAACTACTAACTCTCAGTTTGACCTCAGGAAATAAGACCATACATGCAACAGATAAGATAATATTTGAGTAGAGTGGTCCATTAGAATAGAATAAACAATCAATTCTAAATGATAAGGTTGGTATGGGGATTGATCTAAAATAGAAAGCAGTTATGGTTCAAGTCAAACCACAAGCACCCACTCCAATATTAAAGATTGAAATGGGTATAAAGCAGAATAAGAAGATTCAGAGAACCCAATGCTCAACTAGTGGTGCATCATTGCCACACAAGAATGTATCTCACATACGATGCTATTGCTATGGTAATATGGGACACTCTTAGAATGTATGTTCCATATCAAAGAGGTACCAATGGGAACAAGAACAACAGAGGTGGTCATACATAGATCAAAATTCTAGGTCATCATTTGATGGTCTTTGTTTTAGGTGTAAAGGACTCAGAAATATGGAAAGATATTTCACATAAATAATGCAGAGGAATGTGCCAAGGCATACTGAATTTTTCCATAAGAAGCATTCAAATGTATCCTCAAATGAGTTGAAAAATTCAAAATTGATTTTCAGTTCTGCAAATTGAAGCTGGTCCATCATATACTAAGGAAGATCAAGATTATGATTCCATGTCGGGTATGAATTCAAAGAGTAGGGTCAACAAGAAAAGGGCTGATAAGCCCGTGGTTACAGAAATTGCATTCAAGGCATCAGATCGCATGAGGATATGGATAACTGACAGTGGATGCACTTCCCATATGGCGGGAAATAAGGATATAGTGACCGGAATTAGGTACGATAAAGAAGGTATTGTAATATTCAGTAATGATGAGGGTTTGAAAATTATTGGTTCAGGAAAAGCCAAGTTTTGAGGAAAAGACATGAGATGAGCAGATGTCTTAGTTGTTGAACGGATTAGTCACAAATTGATTAGTGTTAATCAATTATGTGACTCAGGGCATGCCATAATATTTTCCAAGAAATTATGTATAATCAAAGAAAAGGATGGTGCAGTTGTGTTGTAAGGAAAGTGTATAAAAGGGAATCTCCACCTTGTCAGTAGAGAAAAAGATATGTGCTTTCTGTCCAAGGATGAAGAAAACAAGTTATGGTATAAGTGACTTGGATATATAAGCCAAGCGTCCTTAGAAGATCTATTGAAATATGATGTGGCTTGAAATCTCCCTATATTATCACGTGATTGTACTCATATGTGTGATGCCTGTCAAAAAAGGAAGATCATTCGAAAGACATATAAGCCAACGGAGCAAAGGTCAAAAAGATTGCTTGAGTTGGTGCATATTGATGTGTGTGGGCCAATTTCACCAAGGGATATTGATGGGAGGACATATTATGTTCTCTTCATTGATGACTATAGAAGAATGGCATGGATATCAATAATCACTCACATATCTGAAGTGTTCATTTTCATTACAAGATATCGACGGGAATATGAAAAGATGCTCAGTCAGAAAATCTGGAAGATTCTATCAGATAATGTAACAGAGTTTACAAATAGACAAGTGGAGGATTATCTTTAGAAACATGGGATACGGAATCAAGTTTCAGCAGTAAGAACTCCACAACATAATGGAGTATTTGATAGAAGAAATCGGATTATCAACAACATGGCCAGAACAATTCCCATTAGGAAAGATCTTCCAGAGAAATTTTGGAAAGAAGCAGTGATGATAACATTCTACACTTCAAATAGAGAATTACTTTTTCCTAAAGAGGAGAAGACTACATATGAGTTATGGTATGGAAATAATCCTTAATTGAAGTACTTTCGAGTCTTCAGAAGTAAATGTTTCATTATCAATAAGGAGAAACATAGGAAGTTTGAATACCATGGAGATAAAGGGATATTTCTTGGCTACTCAAAAAAAAAATAAAAGCATATAAATGATTCAATAAGTGGTTGGGAAAGATAGTTGAAAGTCATGATGTGACCTTAGTGGAGAATGAGTAGAATCTTCAACAAATACATGATCAGACTTAGGAGGATAGTGATGAGGAGATGAGAAGGTCAGGAGACACTACAGATCCAAAGGTAGATTTAGAAGAATAATCAAATGTTGGAAATAAATTAGTGTCTTCCCAGAGACCTGTGAGAAGAGCTGAAATAGATAGGCATTATATAATTAGTGATCAGATAGAACCAGTACAGACAAGGAGGATGAAGTCTCTACAACAAGCACCATACTTGTCACAGGTGGAGCCTAAATGCTTTGATGAAGCTTTTAGAGATGATAATTGGGTTCAAGCAATGAATGAATAGCTTGACCAAATTAAGAAGAATCATACATGGCAAATTCTTTTGAGAACATCATACAAGAATGTCATCAGAACAAAATGGGTCTTTCACAACAAAATTAATGAAGATGGTGTTGTTTTTCAAAACAAAGCACAGATGGTGTGAAAAGGGTTCTCCTAGATAGATTTTATTGATATTGATAATACATTTTCACCTATTTCAAGGCTAGAGTCAATCATATTATTCTTGGCCATAATAGTACAAAGAAAGTTTAAGGTTTTCTAGATGAATTTCAAGTCAACATTTCAAAATGGAGTTCTATAAGAAGAAGTTTACATTGAGCAACCAGATGGTTTTATCATTCATGAATATGAGAACAAAGTCTTTTTAATGAAGAAGGATTTATATTGTTTGAAGCAGGCATCGAGAGTATGGTATTCAGGGCTTGATCAGTTTCTAAAGAAGCTCATTTTTTAGCATGTTGGAGTTGATTAAAATTTGTATTTAAACAATTACAATAGTAAAAGGATGATGGTGCTAATTTATTTCAATGACATAATCTTTGGTGGAGAAGATGAAGCACAATGCAAAAAATTTTCTGAATACATGAAACGAGAGTTTGAAATGTCGATGATTGGTGAGCTGACATTTTTCCTTAGCTTATAGGTGACACAAGGAAGGAATGAAAATTTTATTTCTAAATCTAAATATGCCAAGGGGTTTTTGAGAAGGTTTGGAATGGATAATTACAAGCAGATGAAGAATCCAATTTCTACTCAGATGAAACTATCCAAAGATGATGATAGAAAGACATTTAACATAACAGAATACAGGAAAATAATTAGAAGTTTACTATACTTGACCATGAAACGGCCTGGCATTGTATTTTTCACATTCCAAACAGTAATATATCAAAGCAATCCAAAAGAGATCCACATGATTGCAGTAAGAATAAATCTTCGGTATATTAAGGGCACAATGGATTTTGGCCTAATGTATAATGAAAAATCTCAGCTAGAGTTATTGGGGTATACAAAAGCATATTGGTCCGGATCAGCAGATGATAGGAAATAAATATCCAAAGGTTCATTTTAACTTAGAGGATTGTGCATTTCTTGGTTAAACAAGAAGAAACATTGAATTTCATTGAGCACTGTAGAAGCTGAATACATTGCGACTACTCAAGCTTGCACGCATCTATTGTGGATGAATCGAAAACTTGAAGATATGGGAATTGAAGTGAAATCTATGATCAGAATCCATTTTTATAATTCAAGTGATATAAATCTTAGCAAAAATCTAGTCCATCACTCAAGGACAAAGCACATTGAAATCAAATATCATTTTATCCAGGAGAAGGCAGAGAAAGGGATTTTGAAATTGGATTATGTGCCTACAGAACAATAGGTTACATACATTTTGACAAAGTCCTTTTCCAAAGAATCATTTTAATGGAATCGAATGGCTCCGGGAGTCCAGTCAACTTCCCGCACTTGAAAAAGTATGGATGCAGGTCCCCCTCTCCCTGAGGTATGATGTGTTTTTCCCTAATATATTGATATGTTTTCTTTACCCTATTACAGGAAACCTTGAAGTGCCCTTCAGGTTCGTTGACAAAGGGGTAGAGAGTGTTAATATTCCAGGGAAAGAAAAGACATGGGGAGAAGCTGTTAAGTGGATCAGTGAGATACTGGGAGTTGAAGTTGAGATGAAGCTGGTTAGAGGATCTATAACATAGGGGGAGCATTAAATCTGATGATTCTTGAAGTGATCATTAAAATATTAGATATCACGAAAGTTGAGGTTCGTGATGAAAGTAGTTTATTGGTATTAATGTGGTTTCAAAAATTGATATCAGACATGAAGTGACTTATCGATGAACTTTTAATTATTCTCTTGTTTCTCACACCGAGCGTGGCTCATGTGGACTTAGAGTATGTGTTGAGTAAATCTGTGATTTCTATCTTAATTGCATAAAGAGAATGGTGGATGAATATGGAAGGAGTTTTAATGAGGTATCAAAAAGTGAATAATTGTTATGAGAAGAGTTGTCAACAAACCCAAAGTGGGATATTGGTGGGAAAAAATCTCTCAACATTTCCCCTCGGTATTTTTTGGGTGTGATTGTGTTTGTTGACAAAGCCAGATGATCGGGATTGAGAATAGTTGGTGTTTTCTGAAGACAGGTCTTTAAGGTGGCGTAGTTTCCCAATGTCTACCAAATTTTTGGGCCTCAAAATTGGGAGTTTGATATTATAAAATAAAGGATTACTTCATAGGAGTGAATGGTATTAAGAACATTGAAGAAAATTGGAAAAGGATGAGAACCACATAACACAATCTATGAACTGCGTACCATGTTCTGGGAATGGTACGCGGAGCAGCGAGAATGGTACGCTGAAGCAGTTTGTAAAACCGAAAATGGTTCATGGAGGAAGATGGTGTTGTATGTGGATGACTTGACGATGGTGGAGGAGATAGACCGCATAGGAACAAAGATATTACATAGAACAGATAGGAAAAAAAGTTCACAGGTGTCTTTCTGTTCGTGGAAGCAGAAGGATTGGTATTCATTGAAGGCTAGGTTGAAGATTTGGTAAATCTTAGATTAATAGATTTTGTAGAAATCTTTTCCTATATACGAATCACTAATCCCACCGATTATTGTTGAGATCGAATATCATCAAAGAACATTTTTTGGATCTGAAAATTTGGAAAAGTACAAAGGAAGTTTGTGAGGGATAATTCCATGAAAGATGAAGTGGTTCACGTGGAAGAAATTCCATAGAATGTTTTTATAGAGAGCTGTAACCCACATAAGAAATGATACATGGAGGAAGAAGGCACGGTATGAGGCAGATTAGTGAAGGAAATCCATGAACAAAGAACAGTTCGCAGACATAGGGTGATTCATAGAGGCAGTCTGCAAAAAATAATAGTTTGCGGATAAGAGGGGTTTCGTAGAGGATGTTTGTAGGATCTGTACGCGGAGGTGGTACGTGATAGCGAAGGTGGAGTCAGTCTGCAGATGAAGGGAAGTTTTCAAAAACGGTAGTAGTATGCATAAGAGGTGTTCCATGAACCGTAGTATGCATAAGAGGTGTTCCATGAACCAAACATGGTACATAGTACGCAGGAAGAGCAGGTGGTTCACGATTTTCACATGGAATCTTGTGAAAGCTTCAAATCAGTTTTTGAAAGTATTTCCCGGTTCCTAGAATTACTCAAGTAGATGGACTTAATCTATGGGTGAAAAATGAACTTCAACAGAGCATCTACCTAAAGTTGAGGATGCAGGAATTCATTTAAATGAAGGGGCCAACATGTCCATAAACTATGTTTGACCTACATGTCCATAAAATACGAGTGGATTCCTCTCCTAGAGAAATGAGCGAAGGAGGATGAAGACGATGACCCTTTCCACCGATAGTTAGCCAAAGAAATAGGCATAGGGAGTGACCCTTGGGAATGCAGTGAGTAGACCCTAAACTTTGTGAAGGCAGTGATCCTAGGAATAAAAGATCTATCTTGAATGTTGTACTCATTATTGGCAGCGAACCTTAGTGAATTTGGTACATCGACATATCGTCGTTGTATGATCCTTGGACATAGCCCAGTGAGGGTGAATAAATTAAAAATCACTGTGTTCTATGCATGATTTCATATCTGTTCATATATTTCTATGAGAGGAAGAGAGAATTGAGTTTCATTTAACAACGAAACAAGATCCAAAGGGGAAATTTTTTAATATGTTATACCATGATTCACCCCCATCTTAGGGTATTTTACCTAATGGACCTAACAATTCATTAATTAAATCGATTATTCAATATATGAGGAATGCTTTGGACATGCACTATACGGGTTGGGGACTAGTTAATGCAATCCCCTCAATGCATCAGTAGTCTCATGAGATTAATCAACTGGCCAAATCAGAGTAGTTTAAACTGTCTTGAGAATAAATCTTGATGGTAAAGGTATCATGTTCCTGGGAAACATGATGTCTAATAATTAATCATTGAATTTATTGAGAATTTAGTTATTATTATTATCTATGAGATCTTTTATTTCAGATTATATATGGATGCATTTCATTGTTAGTTCATTGATTAAATGACACGTGGTTCAGTTATCTATTGTGCTATGTTGATAATGCCTTATCAAGATATTTATATGGAATATGTGCTCAATTTATTTAACTTTCCATGAGGATTATCCTTATTGATTCATTATTTATTCTATTTTACTTACCCTTACTGAGCATTTGAGCCCTTATTTTGTTTCCTTTCTCTAGGACATGAAGAAGAAATATTTGAATGAGATTTCAAGGATGTAGTTCATTTAATTTTATTATGTATCATGTCTTATTATATATTTCCCGATTTCATATGGTTATCTTGTATATAATCTGGTTTTCCAAAATTGCTAAACTGATCGGTCCTTCATGATTTGATTCCTCATAATCATGCAAATGTAATAATGTAAGGCACTGAATTCGAGCTTTTAGGGTTGGGGTGATATAGTTGGTATCAAAGGAAGTATAGTAGATACCTTGGAAACTAGATTTAGTAAAACATAGATTAGGGAACATCTATCACAACCCTATCCAAGAAGGGTCTCAAACCGCAACAACCCTAAGCCCACCCCCATAGGCCAAAGGCTGACAACCAGTTCTGAATGCAGAGATAACATAGGGAGGCCTTTTCTTAAGTACCTGTATGCACACACACAACCATGTCAATGAAAAAGTGAAGCGGGAAAGAGTAAATGATGCAGAAGTTCTATAAAGTAAACCAAGAATGCATGAACCTCTAGAAAATATAAAAGTATGGTAGTGTAAATAGAAAAGTAATGGAAAAAATACACACCTAACCACAAATATGTCCCAACCTGAAAAAACTAGGAAAAGTAAATAACTGAGAGATCCGAGCTCCTGAATCTCAAGCTATGAACACCATATACGGTCCAAGCACCCAGTATCCCTAAATTCCACTAAAGTCATGATCGAACTGTCTGTCATTTGCATATGACCCGACACGTATGAGAAAATCCCATGAAAGAGTGAGTATATACATACCCATTAGGACACCCCAAAATATGAAGGGTGAGTAGTAATAGATAGAAGAGGAAAATAAATATAGTATATGCAAGATGCAGTGAAAGAGAACAAATCAACCTACAAAGAGAGTGAAAGTAAGCTCATCCAAACACAAGGGTATAAACACGGTGAGTCGACGAACTACCCAATGAGTATTCATCAGCTATAACAGGAGAGTAAACTCATCTAATCATGAGAAGTTAAACACGAAAATCATGTGGCATTCCCTGTGCATATTCACCTCTCCTGGAAGGAGAGTGACCAAATCCAAGATGTGGATACAAAAGAAGGATATATATATATATATATATATATATATATGATCTATCAAAGAAGCACAAATGAGAGAGTAAGGGGATATTCATCACACAACTTAGCCCAAAGATAATAGTAGAAATCAGTTCCAAAAGTCCATCATTGATGCCCAAAATCTTACGTGTCTTCCTAGAAGTAACTGTGAAAATCAAACTATGACTCATCACTATACCACATAGTCGAGGGACTTCCAACTTGAAGTAGAGGACCTACACCCTAGTTTTTCATGGGGTTCCACTTTTATCATTGAGGACCCATGCCTTGATACTATAGGAGGTTCCACTCGGAAGGTCAGGGACCCATGCCCATCTCGGATGGAGGGTTACACTCTAAGTCATCGAGGACCCATGCCCTACCTTGTAGGAAGGTTCCACTCGTAAGGTTGAGGAACAATGCCTAGACCGATTGGAGGGTGCCACTCTATGTCATCGATGACCCATTACCTACCCCATAGGAGGGTTCCACTTAGAAGGCTGAGGACCCATGACCATCCTAGATAGAGGGTTCCACTCTAATTCATCGAAGACTGATGTATTTCTCCACAAGATGGTTCCACTCGGAAGGTCTCTGGTGATCTTTCATGATCACTGCCATCGTCGAGCATTGCCTCAGTAAGAACTGTGCCCAAAACATTTCACATCATATATATAAATCCACAATTGAGGGCACTGTCATGTTATATTTGGATAAATACTCAAGATAGGATACTCATGGGCCCAAATATTATATCAAATGAAGGATATAAAAATGATTGAAGTTTCCTAAAAAAGAGACTAGGGGTACATGACGTGTGGTCCTGCTCCCCCGCCTGGCTGTGTCCTTGGCCGACACATGACTCTATCCCATGTAGAAGTACATGCCATATAGTTGGACTACATAGTGTGTCCAGGATAACCAGGACTGGGTCCATGTCCTGCTCACCATGTCCATGTACCATACCCCATGTCCATGCACCGAATCCCGTGTCTGTGTACTTGAGTACATAGTCATGTGCCTGACAATGTACTTCCAAACAGTTTCCCACCCATGTGATCTTTCACACAGGTTTCCATCTGGGGAATGGATACATGGAGTGTAGAAGGGTTACATTCCATGTCATCCTTAATTTTTTTGAATCCCTAGTTGACACCTCTAAGGGGGATACATGGCATGTGTTCATACTTGGACATGGTGTGTAGTCGTTTTTTTCACAAGATTTCTAGATCCAATCTTGCACCTTAAAATACATCTATCTTCTTTGATTTTAGCCTCCAATCTGTCCAAAAATGATGGATCTAGCTGAAAATTATGGATCTCGACCACCATTCACTAGAAAATGACTCTAGTAATGATTTAATGGTCCGTCAAGCATTATGCATACCTCGGTTCATACAACCAGTGGAGAAGTGCAGAACTCTCACATCACCTCATATCGTATTGTGACTGGAACCACTATTCTCTCTTAGAACAAGATAACATGATTCCATCCTTTATAATATCCATATAATGAGTCTCCTGTTGATATATGATCACATAAGACCTTGTAGTCGATATCTCTCAGATGGGACTCTCTCACATGCTTGAGGAGTGAATGAGTCAACACTATCGACTGCAGAAAAGATGTACCCTCCTACTCCATCAGGTTCAGTTACAAGGAGGCCAACTGATCTAAAGCCTCCTGTACTAAGAAAGCATGGGACTTACTACTAAGGTAATCTACCACAACATTTCCATTCTCTAGATTATAGAATATCTCGAATTCATAGTCTGGTAGGAACTCCAACTAGCTTCACTATCTTAGGTTTAGGTCTCTCTACATGAAGACGTACCTGAGATTATAGTGGTTTGAGTAAACCAAAAAGTGCTCCCATAGAAGGTAGTGCCTCTACATCCTCAGGGTGAAGGCTACCACTGCCAGCTCTAGGTAGCGAGTCACATAGTTCTTCTCATGGGGTCTCAACTACCTCAACTCATATGTGATAACTTCTTATTGCTACATCAACACATAACTAAGCCCCGCTCATGAGGAAATGTAGTACACTAAGAACTACATGCCTTCCTCTGGTAGTCTCAATATCGAGTCACTCATTAGTCTGAGCCTTAAATCCTCAAAGACACTCTATAATTACTTAGACTAGGTAAATGACTACCCTTTCTGCATCTAGTTGGTCAAAGGGGTTGTGATTTTGGAGAAGTCTACCAAAAAACTCTTGTAGTAACCTACCAAGACAAGAAAGCTTCGTACCTCCAAAACACTCTTGGGTAGCTCCTAAGAAAGAACTAAATCGATCATCACTGGATACATGGTTAAAATATGCTCAGAAATGGTATTCCCCCAAAAGTGAACCTCACGAATCTGTAAATGGCACTTAGAGAGATTTCCGTAAAGCTGGTGCTCTTGAAGGAAGTCTTGGACCACCCTCAACTGATTTGAATGCTCCTCCTATGTTGCAAAGTATATGAGTATTTCATCAATGAAGAAGACAAAAAACTAGTCTAATTATGGATAGAAGACTTGGTTCATCAAATCCATAAACACAGAGGGGGAATTCATCACACCAAAGGGCATCACTAGGAACTCATAGTGTCCATAACGACATTGGAAAGAAAACTTTAGAACATCATCCTTGAGAACACTCAACTGGTGGTATCTAGACCTAAGATCGATCTTTGAGAACCATCTCATGCCTCATAACTAGTCAAAGAGGTCTTAAATCCTTAACAAGTGTTACTTTTTTTTATCATGGCCTGGTTCAAGTGATGATAATTTATGCAAAGTTGTAAGCTCCCATCCACCTTTTTCACAAACAACACTGGAATTACCCAGGGGGACACACTAAGTCTGATGAAATATTTCTTGAAAAGGTCCTCCAAATACAACTATAGATCCCAGAGATCGGTAGTGGCCATCCAATATGTCACAAAAGATATCAGAATGGTGCCATGATGTAATTCAATGAAAAACTCCATCTCCTTCCTTGAAGGTAGTCCCAAAACATCCTCAAGGAATTCATCCATATAATCCTCCAAAACTGAAGGAACCCATATGTATAAAGAACTTTCTTCACCAAGTGATATACTTTCTAACAGATGGGTGATGGGTTGTAGCCTCCTACTCACCGAACCCATTTGCATTTCCATGAGATCTCTCTTGCCAGAAAAGGAAAATCTCATCCCATCAGCACGTAGTCATCAGATTTGTATGTGGTAATAGTTGATCTAAGACCGAACCATGGAAATCCAATCCATAACCAATATAACATCATAGGGTTCCATCATGATGACAAAAAGGTCCCACATGGACCTATCTCCACCAAGCTATAGGTCGCACAACCAGCAGATAAAAGATACAAAATAAGCATTCCCTGTAGGAATATCAAGATGAAGCTACTGGGATAGTGCGTCAAATGGGAGATCCATCTCTTGCACTAAGAGTATAGAGATAGAGGAATGATTGTCACCTATGTCTATTAATATTGAATCAAGAGTAGAAAAAACACATATCATACCTCTTATCATCTTGTGCGCTACGAGGTCATAGACATCCAAAGCATGCAGCTATCTGCGACCCTGACCACCAGATCCCTAAGCTCAGCATGGGTTTCTTGGGGGTGGTGGTGGAAGGATCTCATAGCAGAATCCACCACCCATATATCCACCTACTCCTATTCTAGCTCCTCCTCCCTAGGGACCACCATGTCCTTGCCTGGGAGATCCCTGATCATGACATTGACTCTGCCATGTAGGTCCATCAGCTATCTTCCTATCCTGATCAGTGCATCTGGTTGGTCAGCTTCACACCATGTGACCTCACCCATCATAAGCAAAGAACCTCCCCTATTTGGGATTCCTTGGTCCTCTGTACTGCCTCTAACCACTTTCCTGAGCCTGATCATGGGAGGATCTCCTGTGTCAAGACCCCAGCACCCAATGTCTTCTAGCTGTCACATACGACTCATCTTTGTGACACCCAATGCTAGCTCCAGATTTATGGAGTCTCTATGATAGAAATATCTCTATCAATAGTTCCTGCTCCAGTACCCCAGCATAGGTGGGGATTCATAAGGGTACAATGATGGCTCAGATCTCTCTGCGGAGTCCTTGCTCAAACTTCTGTGCTCGGAAGTTATTATCATGTATAATTTCAAGAGAGTTCCATGTAAGGTCTGTGAACCTTGATATATACTAAAACACCACCATCCCTCCCTCATGTAGAAATAGAAGCTTCTAGATCTAGACTGAGTGAATATAGGAGGGGTAGTACTCCTCATGAAACAGCTACTGGAAGTCGGTCCATGAGAGTGTTGAATCATCATACATCTACGTAACAAGGCTCCAGCTACACCAAACTGCTTCGTGAAAAAAGATGGCTTCCAGAAAAACCACCTGATCCATCGGGGTCTGAAAAATATTGAAGATACATACCACCAACTCTAGATAGTCTTCTACTACATGAGGATCTAGCTCACCATGGAACCTCAGTGACCTTTGACGCTGGAACTCATGGATCATGCTAAGCATATGTGCGTCCTCAGCCGGCTCTGCTGGAACAATCTGCTGCTCTAAAGGAGGAGGTTCTACTACCTAACCACCTAGAGGAAGGAGACTGTAGGATGGACCCTAAACTGAGGTCTCATCACTCATGGGATCATCATCACAAACTAGAGTTAGTATCTTAGCTAGCTGTCATCATGAAAGTATCCTAAGATTTTATCAAGACGTACCACAATCAGATGAGAACACACACACACACACACATATATATATAAAACAACAATGGGGATTTTACTCTATAAGGTTATTCAAAGACTCAATATTATATGATGCATGTACCATTGATCTTTATATCAAATGTATCGGCATGCCAGGTCGACAAGCAGATAGTCAGGATCCTGGTGAATGGATACAGTGGCCACCACACCATCACTAGACTCTATATCCTGAGAGATTTACTTGAGGAACTTAGACATTTTTACCCTAAACCCAAACAAAATCCATGTGAGGGGACTAATATTAAAAACATATCAAGGATTGAACCACATTTGATACCAATATGTCATGACCCGACTAGAGCTGGGGCTTGAGATACAACTACCCCAAGCCCACCTCTATAGTCCAGGGGATAGTGACCGATGCTGAATAAAGTGACCTTGATTTTCTTACATTACTATTATATAATTTTAAAGATAAACAATATAATAGTTCCAAAAAACAAGGATCTAAATGTTTAGTGTCATGGGAAAATTAGGAACATACACAACTTTTACATGATAAAATACAAACATTATTTAATACCTTATTCTCTAGATTCTTAGTGGACACCATTTACTCTTTAGTATAAGTAGTCAACTATGGATATACATCAAAGAAAGGGGTGAGAAAAAATCTCAGTAAGAAGATAGAGAAAGACATGAGTAAATATAACATGAGGTGAGAATAATAATAATAATCATAACATAAGCATTGGATCATCATCATAATATTGATAGTAAGCATTAGATAAAGGCATGAAATATGTCAATTTATAAAAATGAAACATCATGTCTTAGTGGTCAACTACCACACATAGTTTTGAACAAATCTAGCATCATGTTCATGCATAACATATGCGAATAATCATAACATCATCATTTTGAACAAATATAGCATCATGTTCATGCATATTTCACATTATCTCATGAGATACATCACATTACCCAATGCATTGGAGTGCTATATAATTCCAGGCACACCCATCACATCATAAAAATTACATAATCATGCATTCCATACAAAACGTATACCAATATTAGACATAAAATAACCCATGGAAAGGAATGGGTTTCATGAGATACATTCATGAATAAAATTTAGGGTACCCAAAAAAAATGGAATAACATACTTGGTATAAGAATCATCAATCTCGAGTGAAGAATAAAAAATCTCAAGAGAAGTAAAAGATGTGTTTTAGGCAAAAGAGTTACTTTGAAAAAATCTTTGAATTTGTAATATAATCATATTGGAAACATGTATATACTTAAAAATAAAAGTTAAATGAAATTTTAATAACATATTATGAACATTCATATCATGGAAGAGAGAATAACCCAAAGAAATGAATTGGGTTCAAGAATCTTCTTACCTTATGTCCGAATGCATTCTTCAATTTAATATCCTAGATAATAAAATGAGATTCATTAATTAATAAATAAAGAACCTGTTATACATTTATTTGATTCATTATAATTTTATTAAGTTCATTTATAGCTATTTTGATGAGTTATAGTGTTCAATTTCATCGTTCGAGAGTGTTCATTTTCTTGATTTTCATGATCGGTTCACTTGTATACATGTATGGAAGATCATGTAAAATGGGGATTATTATCCAGAATTGATATTATATGTTATTAATGAACTTAAAGAAGTTTAATTAATCTTATATATATATATATATATTTCAGATATTAGGATGATTCATTAGATAAAATGTTAATGATAATCATTTAGATTAATTTTGGCGGGTTTTTATCACAATGAACTCATTTTTTATTATTATTTAATATTATGTAAATATGTTAGTTCTAGAACATAAAAAAGGTTATAACATAAATTTTAAAACCTATTTAAACCATTATAATTGTTTTAATAACATCTTGGAAGGCATTAAAGGAAAATGAAAACTTGTCATCCTTGATGGTGATAAATCAACACCTCATGGATGACGTTTTTATTTTTACAATAAAAGGGAGAGAAGAAGAGGTTTGATGATAGATTATTACATTAACATAATAACATTCCATTATATATAAGTACTGGAGTTATCATTACACTTAGATAAGGGTATATGAGGATAGAATAATAAAATGAAATATAATAAAAAGAAATTAAAATAAATGAAAGAGGATTTTACCTCTTGAATTTCTCTCCTTGAGAACCTCCTTAGGGAGATTGGTTTTGGTATTTTGTGAGATTGGTTTTGGTATTTTGTTGAGACCAAAAGATCTTAGACATGGGTAAGGGGCTTGGGAAAAGGATTGGGCATAAATTGGACAATCTTAAAGGATTTGGAGGTGTGAGGAGAAAAGGTGGTGATGGGTGGTATTTATAGTGGAGGGGGGGGGGGTGTTTTTTAATTATTATATTCATTAATTTATTATTTTGGTTCAATAATATGAATAATTTTGATTACCATGAATAAATATAGTAAAGGGAGAAGTATTGTTCAATATTATGGGCTTACATTATCCATACATCATCTAGTATTCAATAATTCATGCATTTGTTAAATAAAATAAATTATCGTATTTCACTGTTCACAAAAAATTCAACTATTTTAGAAAAATCACAAAAAATAAACCTAATTTTTTTTCAATGTGTATAATTAAAAAATGAACTCAATTTTATGAAAATAATTTTCTAAATATGATAAATTTAATTTTTAATTAAAATCATCATTTACTTGGAAAATACTTATTTTAAAATTATAACTGATTTTATAATATTTTGAAGAATTAAATAAGGCATCATAAATTTATATTATAATCATAAGAAAAAAATATTAATTTATGAATATATTTTATGAAAATAAATTTTCTATTAAATCATTATATTAATTATAAAATTGTAAATAAACACTTATGTTATATAAAAATACCAACACTTAATTAATAATTTTTAAAACATTTATTTACTTAAAATATGATATAATTATATCATATTATCATTTATAATATGAATAAATTTTAATTATAATTTCATAGATGAGGTTACTATTCTATTTTCTAGATTATTATTTCTAATGATCACATTACTATTCCAACGGTCAAGTTACTATTCCATCAGTATAGGTTTCTTAATTTCTAGAAATACATCTTATTTAATTAATTATTAATTTATAATTTTTTTGTTGTGTTTTAAAAGTGATTTTATGTGGTTTATACTGTATTAAATAATTATAAGAATAGAATTTACATTGGTACAATTTTGGATCATTACATTCTTCCCCCCTTATAAAATTTCACCCTTGAAATTTCATTTTACATTCTAAGTTGAAAAAGGTGAGGATACTTCTCCATCACTGCTTCCTTTGGTTTCCATGTTACCTCTTCATACTTATGGTTCTGCCATAGTACTTTAACTAGGTGAGTAGTCTTGTTGTGTAGAACTTTATCTATATGGTCCAAAATATTCACCGACTGCTTATCATAAGATAGATCATTTTATAACTATACCACCTATGGGTTATATACATGTGAGGAATATGGTATGTACTTCCTCAAGATGGATACATGAAATACATCATGTACTTGAGACATGGTAGGTGGAAGTTCTAGTCTATATGCCATAGTCCCAACACAATCAAGAATCTCAAAGGGGATAATGTACCTGGGACCCAACTTTCCATTCTTCCCAAATATCATGATCCTCTTCCATGAAGATATGTAAAGGAATGACATATCTCCAACCTTAAATTCTATGTCTCATCTATGATTGTCTACATAGATCTTCTATCGACTTTGGGATGCCTTGATGTGCTGCTGAATGGTTTTCAAAATTTCCACCATTTCTTCAACCATTTCAGGTCTTAACAACTTACATTCACCGACCTCATCCCAACATGCCGGTGTTCTACATCTTTTTCTATAAAAGGCTTCATATAGAGCCATTTGAATGCTCGAGTGGAAACTATTGTTGTAAGAGAACTTGACCATAGGAAAGTGTTGGTCCCGTCCTCCTTTTAAGACCATAGAACATGCTCTCAACATGTATTCCAATGTCTGAATAGTCTACTCTGATTGGCCATCAATTTTAGGATGATAAGGCATACTGAATTTCAAATCAGTGTTTAGAGCATGTTGGAGAATTTTCCAAAACTTTGAGGTGAATCTTGGATCTCGATCAAATACAATTGATAGTGGTACTCCATGCAGCCTTACCACTTATTTGATATATATACATGTAAGTTGATATAATGAGAAGTCCTCTTGAATTGTGATAAAGTGAGCTATATTTTTAAAATATCCACAACAACCCATATAGAATTGTTTCCTCTGGATGTCTTTGGAAGCCCGATTAAAAAGTCCATGGCGATGTTTTCCAATTTCCATGTTGGTATGGGTAGTGGTTGCATTATCCCATTACACTTTTTTACTTTTAGCCTTCACTTACTAACATACCAATCTATTTGATGTATAATCAGTAATATATTTCTTTATATTATCCCACCAATCGTGCTGTTGGATATCTTGATACATCTTTGTGCTCCTTGGGTGAATAGAGAAGTTTTAGCTATGTGAATCACTCAGAAGATATTTCCTTATCTCTGGATTGGATGGTACACATAGTTGTGACCCAAATTTTACAATTCCTATCTCATAAATTTTGAACTCCAAGGATTTACTATTTCTCATGGCTTCCACCTTCTTCTTAATTTACACATCATTTCTTTGAGCATCCTTTATCTTAACCATGAGAAATGGTTGAGAAATCATCTGAGAAAGTATTGATGATTTTCCTTCCTTAATGATTCCCATGTCCATCCTTTGAAAATTCATGAATACAAGATCCTTATCAATTCTCATCATTGATAATGTTTTAGGATCCTTTCTACTTAGAGAATCCACCACCTTATTTTCCTTACCAAGATGGTAGTGGATTTAGTATTAATAATCCTTTATGATATATAACCATATTTTCTAGCGCATATTAATCTCATTCTGTGTGAATATATATTTGAGGATCTTATGATCAGTATATATTTCAAACTTCTCCTCATAGAGATAATGCCTCTAGATTTTTAATGAAAAGATATTAAATGCCAACTCTAGATCATTTGTGGGATAGTATTTATCATGAATTGTCAATTGTATTGAGATGTAGTCTATCACTTTATCATTTTTCATCAGCACATAGTCTAATCCCTTCTTTGAAGCATCACTGTATACCATAAATAGTTCCCCTCTTATAAGAAGTGTGAGTACTAGAATGATGATAAGCCTTTTTTTTTAATCTTTAAAGCATTATTCACATTTACTAGTCCAAAAAAACTTTTCCCCCTTACGAGTTAGCTTCATTAGTGGGTTTTAAAATTATGAGAAGTTCTTCACAAATCACTAGTAATACCCAGCTATACCAAGGAAAATATGGATCTCCATTACAAATGTTGTCCGGGGGCACTCTTTGATTTCCTTTTTCTTGGAAGGGTCCACAAATATTACTTTACTTATGATAACATGCCCCAAAAGAATAATTCCTCTATCTAGAACTAACATTTACTACACTTTTCATAAAGTTACTCCCTTTGAGAAGTCTTCATCATAGTATTCAAATTATCCTCATGTTCCTCCTTACTCTTGGATTATATCAGAATATCATCTATAAATACCACCATAAACTTGTCAAGGTAATCTATAAAGACCCTATTAATAAATTCCATGAATACTTATAGAGCATTAGTGAGTCTGAAAGGAATCACTATGAACTCATAGTATCCGTACCTCATTCGAATGAAAGTCCTAGGAATATCTTCCTTCCTCACCTTTAATTGTTGATATCCTGAACGAAGGTCCACATTAGAGAAATACTTGTCCCCAAATAGTTGATTTAACAAGTCTTCTATCCATGTGAGGGGATACTTATTATTTATCATGATTTTTTGAGATCATGATAATAAATACATTGGTACATTGATCCATCCTTCTTCTTGATGAAGAGGACTGGTGCACCCCATGGTGAAGCACTTAGGCGTATAAAACCCTTGTCTATATTCTCTTGTAATTTCTTATTCAATTCCTCTAACTCAATAGATCCCATTATATAAGGTTTCTTTGATACAGGAAAGGATTTGGGAATAAGTTCATTTGATAATTAAACATATTAGTTAAGAGGAAGACCAGAAAATTATTTAGGGAACACATCAGTGTAGTCCCTCACAATGTGTATGTCTTTGATGATGATTCTCTCATTTGTCTCAATCATATGATCTTGATTTTCTTTCTCATATGGAAATAATATCCACACTTGAAATGATGATTCCGAAGTATATTCATCCTCATCCTTACACTTGTACAAAATTATAGGATACAATGGGATGTGAAGAGTGATCTCCCTTAGTTGATGTTGGATTTTTATAAAGACAACCAATCCATTCCCAAAATAGTATCAAAATTCACCAAAGGAAGTAAGACTAGATTCATTGGGAGGTTCAGTTCACAAACATTAATGAGGGAGGATTTATATAATTTGGATGTAACAATTTCCCCATTTTGTGTTATCATAGATAACTCAACCTCCATATTTGGAGGTGGTGTTTGAATAGTTCTATTAAACTTGAAATATATGAAAGAATACGTAGAACCAGACTCAAATTAAACGTTCACTATTATTTAATGAATAACTAGCATACCCATAACCATATAATTGTCTAGATACATCTTATTAGTAGTGATTGAATAAGCTTTCCATTTCTCCTTTGGCTTTGGTGGCTACTGATTACCCTTTAGGACTCAAGGTTTAGTGCACTGACTTTCATAGTTCCCTTGATCCCTATAGTTGAAGAATTGAACCATGGGTGGTTCTTGCCTTTCCTGCACCAAAGTTTCCATCTTCCTCACATCTCTTTAACATTTATGATCTTGGTGGAATTCTCTCCCACACTTGGATCATTTAATAATCCCTTTTAGGAAATTCTCAGGATGATTCTTACCACATTTTTGACAAGTGAGTGGTTGAGTTTTCTTTCCACCTTCTCATTAGATTCTCCAACGTGAAAATCCATCTTTAGTTTCTTATCACCATATCCAGGGGACCACTCTCCAAACTCCATCTCCACTATGAGAGTACATTGAACAAATTCTTCATAACTCCCAAAGTCTCAAATTTGTAGATCCTTTCAAAGGTGTGGTTTTAAACCACTAAAAAATCTATCGATTTTTTCTATCATTTTTGATAAAAGAAACTTGATGCATACCTTACAAACCTTGTGAATTTTTCTTCAAATGTTGTAAAAAATTCACCATCCTTTTGCTTCATTTATAAGATTTATTTCTCTATATTTTTTGAAGATTTTGAGGGAAATACTTGTTAAATAATATTTTCTTAAATTATCCACACTCTATATCTTAAATTTCATCCTTCATATTGGTGTTATTAATAAATTCACACCATTTATTTACCTCTACATCTAAATGATAAATGTCCAAAGTCACCTTATCCATATCAGAATAGTGAAACATAGAAAAGATCTCATCTATTGAGTTGACCAACTTTTTTGTGACTAGTGGATCAGAAGATCCACTGAATGTTAATGATTGTTGCTGCATAAAAGACTTGATAGCTTTTTTCTCCCTCTTAGTTGAAGGAGGATGTTTCGCATTATTCATGTCATTTTTCATATCCTAAGACAGCTGGGAAATCATCACCATGAAATTTTTAACTCCACCTCCTGAGGAATTGGGGATTTTATTTTGGAAATTGATTCATTATACCTCACGTGGATTGTTTTCCTAGTTTCTCCTTGTTCCCACCATTTTCTAAAATAGAAAAGGTTTGAAAAAAACACAAGTCAACAAGTCATGAAATAAATCAATTATTCTTTTGTGAAATTAACTTTAAAGGCACATATTGTGGGATCCCTGTGTTTAGAATTATTCTAAAACAAATATTCTTGGGTGATTTCATATACTTAGTTTCATACTAAGGGTTTTTGCTAATGTTCTATAATACTAATTCCCAAATTAACTAAAATGTTCTCTGATACCAACTATAGTGACCCTGATTTTCTTACATTACTATTACATCATTTTAAGGATTAAAAATATAATAGTGTTACAAAAAATGGATCCAAAGTTTTAGTGTCTTGGGAAAATTAGGACCATACACAACTTTTAGATGATAAAATATAAACTGTATTTAAATACTTATTCTTTATCTTCTTAGTGTCCCCCATGTAATCCTTAATATAATTAGTCACTTGAGGATATACATAGAAGAAAGGGGTGAGCTAAAATCCCAATAAGAGGATAGAGAATGAAATGATTAAATATAACATGGGGTGAGAATAATAATAATCATCATAAAATAATAATGGGATAATTATCATAATCATGATAGGAATCATTAGATAAATGCATGGAATGTGGAAATGCATAAAAATAAATATCATGTCTTAGTGGTCAATTACCACACATAGTTGTGAACAAAGCATACATTATGTTCACACATAACATATGTGTATAATCATAATATAATCATTGTGAACAAATATATCATCATTTTCACACATATTTCACATTATCTTATGAGATACATCACATTACCCAATGCATTGGAGCACAATATAATTTCAGGCTCATCAGTCACATCATAACATTTACCTAATCATCCACGACCTATAGAATGTATAACAATATTAGACATAAAATAACCCATGGAAAGGAATGGGTTTTATGAGAATACATTCATGAATAAAATTTTGGGCTCTCTAATAAAAAGTGAATAATATAATTGGTATACGAATAATTAATCTTGAGTGAATAAGAAGCAATATCAAGAGAAGTAAAAGATGTGTTTAAGACATAAGAGTTATTTTGGAAACATATTTGAATTTGTTATAAAATAATATTGGAAACATGTATATCCTTGAAAATAAAAGTCAAATGACATTTTAAGAACATATTATGGACATTCATACCATGGAAGATAGAATAACCAAAATAAAGTAATTGAGTTTTAGAATCCCCTTACCTTATGTCTGAATGATTTCTTCACTTTAATATCCTGAATAATAAAATTAGATTAATCAATTAATAAATAAATAAATAAACTATTATAAATTTATTTTATTAATTATAATTTTATTAAGTTCATTTATTACCATTTTGATGAGTTATAGTGTTCATTTTTATCGTTCAAGAGTGTTAATTTTCTTGGTTTTCATGATCGGTTCACTTCTATACATGTATTGAAGATCGTGTAAAATGGGGATAATTATATAGAATTGATATTATATGTTATTAATTAACTTAAAAAAGTTTAATTGGTCTTATATATATATATATATTTTAGATACATGGATGATTCATTAGATAAAATGTTAATAATAATAATTTAGATTAATTTTGGAGGTTTTCGACCATAATGAAATCATTTTGTTTTATTATTTAATATTATGTAAATAGTTACTTACATAACATAAAAAAGGTGATAAAATAATTTTTAAAATATTTTTCAACCATTATAATGGTTTTAAGACCATCCTTGAAGGTGGAAAATGAAAATGAAAACTTGTCATCCTTGAAGGTGAGAAATCAACACCTCACAAACAATGTTTTTCATTTTTAGAAAAAAAGGTAGAGGAGAAGAGGTTTGATGATAAATTATTAAATTAAAAATAATAAAATTATAGTATATATAAAATACTATAGTTATCATGACTCTTGTATAATGGGATATGAGGAGAGAATAAGAAAATAAAGTAAAATGAAAAGAAATTAAAAGAAAAGAAAGATGATTTTACCTCTTGAATTTCTCTCTTTGAGAACCTCTTTAGATAGATTGGTTTTGGTATTTTTTTGAGACCAAAGACTCATAGAAATTGGGAAGGGGATTGGGAAGAGTATTGGATTTAAATTGGACAATATTCAAGGCTTTGGAGGTGTGAGGAGAAGAGGTGGTGAGGGGTGGTATTTATAGTGGAGGAGGGTGTGTTTTATTATTATTATAATGAATAGTTTATTATTTTGGATCAAGAATATGAATAATTTTAATTAACATGAATAAATACCATAAATGGAGAATTATTATTTTATATTATGGGATTACATTAGCCATACATCATCTATGACTCAATAGTTCATATATTTGTTAAATATTGTAAATTACTATATTTTACTATTCACAAAAATTCAACTATTTTATAAAAATAAAAAAACTTCACCATAATTTTTTTTGATGTTTAGAATTAAAAAATGGATTCCATTTTATGAAAATTATTTTCTAAATATGATAAATTTATTTTTAATTAAAATCATCATTTACTTGGAAAATACTGTTTTTAAAATTATAACATATTTTATAAAATTTTGAATAATTATTTATGGTATCATAAATTTATCTTATAATAATAAGAAAAAAATATTAATTTATGAATCAATTTTATGAAAATAAATTTTATATTAAATTATTATGTTAATTATAAAATTATAAATACGCATTTATGTTTTATGAAAATACCAACACTTAATTAATATTTTTTAAAAAAATTATTTAATTATAATATGATATAATTATATCATATTATCATTTATAAGATACCTAAAGTTTATTTATAATTTCATATATGAGGTTATTATTCTATTGGCTAGATTACTATTCCTAATGGTCATAATACTATTTCGAAGGTCAAGTTACTATTATATCGGTATAGGATCTTTAATTTCAAGAAGTACCACTTATTTCATTCATTATTTATTTATAAAGTTTTCAATGTGTTATCAAAGTGATCTTATATGGTTAATACTATATGAAATAAGTATAAGAAGGGAATTTCTATTGATAAAATTTTATATCGTTACACCGAAGGAATAACTAACATAGGGAGGCCATTGCCTAAGTACCTATATGCACACACAAAGACATATCAATTAAAAAGTGTAGAGGGAAAGATTAAAAGATAAAAAACTATTATAAAGTAAACAAATCATGCATGAAACTCTAGATAGTAAAAAAGTACGATAGTGTAAAATAAAAATTAAAGGAAAAAATACACACCCAACCAGAAATATATCCCAAACTGACAAAACTGGGAAAAATAAATAGTTGAGAGAGCCCAACTCATGAATCCTAAGATACAACCACTGTTGGTGATCCAAGCACTGATTATCCCTAAGATCCTCTGAAGTCACAATCAAACTATCCATAATTTTCATAAGAAACGACACGTGCAGGAAAATCCTATGTAGGGGTGAGTATATACATACCTAGTAAGACACCTCGAAAGCTAAAGGTGGTGTAGTAAGAGATAAAAGTGGAAAATAAAGATATTAGATACAAGATATAGTAAAATAGAATAGATTAACCCAAAAATAGAGTGAAATTAAGGTTATCCAAATATAAGGTGATAAACATGGTGAGTAGATGAGCTACCCATTGAGTCTTCGCTACATATAGGTGGAGTGTAGACTCATCCAACCATGAAAAGATAAACATGGAAAGTAGTTGCAATACACTACACGTCTTCGCCTCTCTTGGAAGGAGAGTAACCAAATCAAAGGTGTAGATACAAAAGAAGGATATATATATGCTCATTCAAAGAATCTTAAATGGGAGAGTATGGGGGTCTCCATCTCACAACTCAGCCCAAAAATAAGAGTAGCTAATAGTTCAGAAAGTCCATCAATGATGCCCAACATCTCACACATCGGCCCAGAAGTAACCATAAAAGTCAATCCACACCTCTTCACTGTGCCTCATAGTCGAGGGGCTACCAACTCAAAGTAGAGGACCCAATCCCTAGTGCATCAGGGGGGTTCCACTTTTATTATTGAGGACCCATGCATTGATATTGCAGTAGGGTACCACTCAAAAGGACGAGGACCCATTCCTAGACCTACTGGATGGTGCCACTCTTATTTATTGAGGACACATGGCCTACCCCATAGGAGAGTTCCACTCAGAAGGTTGAGGACCCATGCCCAGCCTGGTTGGAGGGTGACACTATAAGTCATAGAGGACCCATGATCTACCCCGTAGGAGGGTTCCACTCAGAAGGTTGAGGACCCATTCCTAGCCCAGATGGAGGGTGCCACTCTAAGTCATCGAGAACCCATGCCTTGCCTTGTAGGAGGGTGCCACTCGGATGGTCTCTGATGATATTGTGTGATCACTTCCATAGTTGAACATAAAATAAGTTATAACCATGCCCAAAAAATTTCACACTGTATATCCAAATTTCCAGCTGAGGAAACCATCACATTATACAATAAAAAACACTCAGGATAGGCTACTCGCAGGGCAAAATCTGAGTTCAAATGAAGGATATATAGATAATTGAAGTTTCCTCAAAAAGGAACTAGGGGAACATGACGTGTGAGGGGACCCACATGACATATGGTCCCTAACCACCACTTTTCCATGTCCTTGTCCAGCACACATATCCATCCCATGTAGTAGTATATTCTGTGTAGGTAGGCTATATGGCGTGATCAACTAACTGGGACCGAGGCCATTTCTTGCTCATTGTGTTCGTAAACCGGACACCGTGTCTATGTAATTGAATACACGACCACATGATTAAATATGGTTTCCTACCCATGTGACTCTTAACATGGGTTTCCATCCTAGGAATAGATACAGAGTGTTTAGAAGTGTTACGCGCTGTGTCATCTTTAAGTTTTCTGAAACCCTAGCTGTCATCGCTAAGGGGGCTACACACCGTGAGTTCATCCTTGAACACGACACATAGTCGGGGTTTTCACTAGATTTGAACGTTGAAATCCATCTATATTATTTGGTTTCAGCCTCTAATCCATCCAAAAATTATGGATCTAGCTAAAAATCATGGATCTCAGTTTTTGTTTTCTAGAAAACGGCTTCGGTGAAGATTCTGTGGTTCGTCGAGCATTTTGCATGCCTCGGTTCATTAAGATCTCGATTCTTTGATCCCAAAACATCAAAAATATCACCCAAATCTTGAAATAATCCCAAATATATGCTTGTTTCATCATTACATTCCTTTTTTCATGAATCTTCTATGAATCCAGGGTTCCGATTGATCTCAGTATCGCTCGATGATTGTCAAACTGGGACCTTAGGGTTCAACTGGTGATGAACGCAAAGAAACAAGGGGGAAAAGTAACTAAAAAAATGTTTAAACATAATTAGAAAAGTTTTATTGGACAATTATTAATAATAGGGATCAAAAGGATAGATAATAATTGAAATGTTTGTACTCGAGCATATGCAAAGGCTGCAAACAAGGGTGCAGATCGAAGAACGAAAATAGATCTACTCAAATATTTAATCAAAGGGTTTAAAATCACAAAATGATTAATCCTACCATGATTATGGACCAATAATAAATAAATAATGTTCCCACTAATTATTTTAGAGGAATAGTTGCATTCGCTGTGTCCCGATCTGCTCTGATTTGGAGTTTTATCACCATCTTACGTGATCCGCCAACAGAGGAGGGGAGAAGAGCTCTAGATTTATCCCAGGGTTTATGTGGTTAAACCTAGAGAAATTATCCTAACATAGATCTTATAGATATATCCATTTTTATGAAATTAGTTAATTAATTAATTTAATAATTAATTAATCCACTTATCATACCGCCAACGAGCGAGGATTCTGAACACCCTACACCGACCCATTTTATGTGGCTCTTAGGGAAAACATTGTGTTCTGGTCTCAACTGTGGTCTAAAATTTATGATACGAGCTTCTGTTTAAGAGTTTTCCCATTTTATTTAAGATTTTATGCATTCAAAATATAAAATTCATTTAATATTTTTATAAAATTAAATTTAGGCACACTGGGACTCGGAATCACACGCCATCTCATCGCCTAGATGTGGAAATATATATAGAAATATTTCAAAGTCTTATAAGGAAACAATGGAGACTATAAAACATAACTATAAGGAATAATTTGAGGGTAATTATAGAATAACATACATGAATTTTGGTAAGGTATAGATTATGTGGGTGGTTTGAGCAATACATACTTGTCTGGATACTACAAGTGGACGTGGTTCTATTAGAAATGTACCTAGGGGTAACAACTCTGAAAAGGTGTATCGGGCCTGACTTGAGCATAACCTGGTACACAAAAATGGTCCTTACTTCACAATTAGTTTGACACTCTTGGGGGATATGCTTAGGATAATACACATTTCTTTTCAAAAAATTATGAAGTATTTGAAAGTAAAGATATGCCTAAAGAAACCATGTTTATGATTATTAGATTAGATACACATAAAATTTACAATTTATGTTATGTATTTCACTTGTTTTAGGATTATAAATTATGTTACATAATGTTATGATATAATCTAGTATATTCCATTGTTTATAAATGGTTCATGAACTACTACAAAGTAGGTATTTAAAAATGATAAAAATGACCTTTATTAGTGCTGGAGAAGTGCTGACTACCAGAGTGAGATAAAAAGGCCTTATCTTTTATCAGTTCTAAAAAATAACTGATAAAGGACCCCATTATGAGTGATTTTATTTAGCACCGATAACGGATAAATTTATTAGTATTTTCAAAGAATTGATAAAGGTCACATTTATCAGCACCTTAAAAATCACTGGTAAAGGATGAATTTATTAGCGCTTTCAAAAGCACTGATAAAGGATCCATTTATCAGTGATTTCAATATCATTGATAAAGGGGTATACTATAGTGTTCTATAATAGTACACTACAACACGAGTGCATTGTGCTATAACATCACACTGCTGCACCAGAAACATCACAAGATATCAACAAAATAAATTACCAATAAATAATTAAAATGAAATTAAATTTACAACACAAATAAAAGAAAAAAAACTATATTATAGACATTTCAAACATTTATTTATACAATTACATATGTAAAAATTATTACATACATTCAGAAACATCAATGTTCCCTTATATTTTGATCCTGATCCCGAATCATGCTATTTCTGAACAAACCACCCCTACTTGAGAAAAATAATGCAACTATAGAAGAAAATAATTCTTATGTTAGTAATAATATAAAAAATAAATTAACATAAAGTGTTAATTTTAATATAAAATTTGAGTAATACTTGGAAAAATGTGTATCGTATTGAGTTGTGGTTGATTATCACACATCACACCATTTCTTGTTTATATTCAAGCATTATCTCTATGAAAATTAATTAAATAAGTATAATAAAAATTCCCATCAGTGCAGCCTAGTGATTTCATGAGTGATACTTTTTGAACTAAAATGTTGATTTTAAACTAATAGTGGACACTTTGAGTCATAACAGGAACATATTATATTGTATTTAAGTGCAGATGGTTCCTACACATTAAAAATTCATTATGTATTGTTTTTGTAAAGTATCAAAACAATCCAAATGTGTTTTCTCGGTTTTGAGTAGGTCAATTGTCCATTTTACTAAAATTGATGTTAATTTAAAAAAAAGACACATTTGGAGTCATAACGGTCACACCGTGTATCAAATTGAGGTACAGATGATTCCTACATGTCTTAAATGACTTATGTATCATTGTCCTAAATTATGAAAAAATACAAATGTGTTTTCTCGCTTTTGAGTATGTCACTTGTCTTTTTTACGAAATTGTTATTTTAAACTAAAAAAACACACTTTGACTCATAACGATCACACTATGTATCAATTTGATGTGAGAATAATTCCTACACATAAAAAATGACTTATAAATCATTTTACCAAATTATCAAAAAAATCCAAGCGCATTTGATCATTTTTTAGTGAGTGACAATTTTTGAACTAAAATATCTATTTTAAATTGATAACAGACACTTTTAGTCATACCGGGAACATTGTGTATCATATTGAGGTGTGTATGATTCCTACACATCAAAAATGACTTATGGATCATTTACAAAAAGTATAAAAATAATATGAATACATTTTTTTTGGTTTTGAGTTGGTTAGTTTTCCATTTCACTAAAATTGATGTCAATTTTAAATAAAAAGATGCACTTGGAGTCATACTGGTCGCACCGTGCATCATATTAAGGTGTTTCTAATTCTTACATGTCTCAAATGATATATGGATTGTTTTACTAAAGTATCAAAACAATCTGAATACATTTGATCAATTTTGTGTATGCCACTTGTCTTTTTTACTAAAATGTAATTTTAAACTAGAAACACAAACTTTGACTCATACCAATCACATAGTGTATCAATTTTATGTGAGATAAATTTTTAAATGTCAAAAATTAATTTTAATTTTTTTTCATAAATTATCAAGAAAATATGAGTGTGTTTGATTGGTTTTCAGTGAGTGACACTTTTTGAACTAAAATGTCAATTTTAAATTGATAATGTACACTTTGAGTCATATCAGGAAAATAATGTATTGGATTGAGGTGTTGATGATTATAACACATAAGAAATGACATATGGATTGTTTACATAAAGTATCAAAACTATCAGAATGTGTTTTCTTGGTTTTGAGTAGGTCAATTGTCCATTTTACTAAAATTGTTGTCAATTTTAAAAAAAAAGACGCACTTGGAGTCATACTGGTCACACTGTGCATCATATTGAGGTACAGATAATTCCTACACATCTCAATTGAATTATGGATCATTTTCCTAAAGTATGAAAACAATCTGATTTCTTTTTATCAGTTTTGAGTATGTCACTTTTTTTTACTAAAATGTCATTTTAAACTCAAAAGACACATTTTGAATCATACCGACTACATCGTGTATCTGTTTTACATGAGTCCAATTATTACACCTGAAAAATGATTTATTAATAATTTTACCAAATTATCAAGAAAATATGAGCATGTTTGATCAGTTTTCAGTAAGTGGAACTTTTTGAACTCAAATGTCGATTTCAAATTGATAGCAGAAATTTTGAGTCATACCCAACACATTGTGTATCAGATTGAGGTTTAGATGATTCATACATGTCAAAAATGACTTATGTATTATATACTTAAAGTATCAAGATAATCCAAATGGGTTTTCCTGGTTTTTGAGTAGGTTAGTTGTCCATTTTACTAAAATTGATGTCAATTTTAAATAAAAAGACATAATTGGAGTCTTACGGGTCACACCGTGCATCATATTGAGGTTAGGATGATTCCTATATGTCTAAAATGACTTATGGATTATTTTCCTATAGTATTAAAACAATATGAATGCATTTTATTGGTTTTGAGTATGTCATTTTTCTTTTTTAGTAAAATATTATTTTAAACTAGAAACATGCACTTTGAATCATACTAATCACATAATGTATCAGTTTGACATTAGAATGATTCATACACATAATAAATGACTTATGAATCATTTTCCAAAATTATCAAGAAAATATGACCGTGTTTGATCAGTTTTTAGTGAGACACTTTTTGAACTAAAATGTCGATTTTAAACTGATAAAAGACATTTTGTGTTATAACAGACACATCATGTATTGGATTGAGGTGAATATGATTCCTACATATCAAATGAATTATAGATCATTTATATAAAGTATAAAAAAAAATAAGAATGCATTTACTCAGTTTTGAGTAGGTCAGTTGTCCATTTTACTAAAATTGATGTCAATTTTAAATAAAAAGACACACTTGGTGTCATAACAGTCACACGATGCATTAAATTGAGGTGAGACTAATTCCTAAATGTTTCAAATTACTTATGTATCATTTTTCTAAATTATGAAAAAATACGAATGTGTTTGATCGGTTTTGAGTACATCACTTGTGTTTTTTTAGTAAAATATCATTATAAACTGGAAACACACACTTTGACTCATACTGATCAGATCATATATTGGGTTGACACGAGACTAATTACTAAATTCCACAAGTGAATTATTAATTTCCCCAAAATTATCAAGAAAATATGAGCATGTTTGATTAGTTTTCCATGACTGACACTTTTTGAACTGAAATATCGATTTAAAACCGATAACGGACACTTTGAGTCATAATGGGAACATCTTGTATCAGATTGAGGTGTGACAGATTCCTATACATAAAAAATTACTTTTGGATATTTTATATAAATTATCAAAACAATATGAATGAATTTTATTTTTTTTTGAGTAGTTCAGTTGTCCATTTTACAAAAATTGTTGTCAATTTTAAATAAAAAGTCACACTTGGTGTAATACTGGTCACACAGTGCATCAGATTGAGGTTTGATTGATTCCTATATGTCTCAAATGATTTATTGATTTTTATTCCTAAAGTATCAAAAAATAAAAATGCATTTTTTTTTCAGTTTTGAGTTAGTCACTTATATTTTTTACTAAAATTTCATTTTAAACTAGAAACACGCACTTTGACTCATACCGATCACATCATGCATCAATTTGACATGAGACCAATTCCTACACATGAAAAATGCGGCATGAATCATTTTCTTAAATTACCAATAAAAATAAAAGCGCATGTGATTGGGTTTCAATGAGTGATACTTTTTGAACTAAAATATCGATTTTAAAATTATTACAGACACTTTGAGTCATATCGGGCACATCATGTATCAAATTGTGGTGTAGCTGATTAATACACATCAAAAATTACTTATGGATCATTTCACTAAAGTATCAAAACAATATGAATATATTTTCATAGTTTTGAGTATGTTAGTTTTCTTTTTTACTAAAATCAATATCAATTTTAAATAAAAAGAAGCACTTAGAGAAATACCGATCACTCCATGTTTCGGATTGAGGTGCAGCTGATTCCTACACATACCAACATCTCAAATTAATCCTAACTTCCAATGTTACAATGATTTCCATTTCATTTATTTTTTGTACTATCAAAACTATATATTAACTCAATTTTCTTAGTTGAAAAACCTTTCTAGTTGTTGACAACTAGAAGGGTAGAGGAAGCTCAAGTACCCATTATATAACAAGAAGTCACCACAATGGCCTCATAATCTTACTCTACTCTTCTGGATTTCAACAAGAAAGGTTTTTTTCTAAGAACATAGAGTTAATATGACTTCCCAAAAAATTTTCAAAAAAACTAAATAAATAATAGATAAAAATGATAAGGAAATTAACTTACAAATTGTAGATAAAATGATGAAAAAATTAATTAAATAAGTATTAGGGATTCACCTTTTCATGATGGTTGTATGGATTCTTGATGCATTTACTTATTATCATTATCTAAGTTGTAGGATCAAAGTTTAATCTCTCACGAACGTGAGAAGATTCAAAAAAACCAACCCAACTAGAACAAAGGAATCCACCTATATAAGAAAATAATTATTATATGAGTAATTTTAAAAAGAAATAAATAAAACTTAAATATGAAACAATTAATTAATTCTATATACAATGATTTTACTATGAAAACATCAAGTTAACTCTATTATTGAGTAGTATGGGGAACTTTAAGGAAATTTATAAATGAAAACATTGTAGGGGTGAAAAGGTTTTGAAGGAGAAGAAGTATATGGAATTTTTTGTGCAGAATGGCATGAAGGATTGGAAGACCACCCCAAATCAATCAAAAGAATCCACCTATATAAGAAAAAATTATTATGTGAGTAATAATTAAAATAAATAAATTAAACATAAATATGAAATAATAAATTAATTATATTAACAATGATTTTACTGTGAAAAAACCAAGATTACCTCTGTGATTGAGCAGAGACAACATCATTACTCTTCCTACAAAGTCTTGAAATATGGAAAAAAATATTCGAAAATAAAAAAACTCTTTAAGTAATAATTAAAATTAAATCAATGTTCCATTATATAATTTTTCATTAAAATAGACAAAGTATATCATAAAATTACCTTTAAATATTCCCAAAGGGTTTCCTTAATTATAGTTTGTTCTTCTGAGTGATTGGTAACATCATCATGTGCAGAAGACATTGTCCGCATGAGTATTAAAACATTTAATTTAGATTATGTTAATGCAGTAGATAATATATAATATTGTGAGGAAAACATAGTATATTAAACAACAATTTTACCTTCTCATTGAACTTTATTTCTTTTTTTAAAGGTTTTAGGGATTTAGTTCCTCTATCAAGAATCCAAATCCCCTATTTGTGGTCCCCCATAATGTAAAATACATTTTCTAAATTGGGAACTACATGAATTGATTGTGATATCCCAATTAAAGGGGCATCCTCAATTAGATTTTCATCTGACCTTAGATTTAATTTATTCTCTAGCATAACAATCGAACAATTCTTATTTATTGGACCCAAGACCTAAAATACTTGCACTAGTTATGATGCCATTATGAATAGATAATCTTTTTCCCCTTTCAAATTAAAATTCACCTTCACAAATCCCATTTCATCAACTTTCACTACACTCATATTATCAACCCATTTGCAACGGAAAATCAGTACTTGAAATATTGTATAATCCAACTCATATATCTGTTCGATAATTCCAAAATATGAAATATTTGAATATATTGGATTCTATCCTTGGAATTAGATATGTGCATCGCTTCTACCATAATAATAACACCACTTTTTTGCATCGTACTATAGTCATCATGTTATTTTTTTATAGAATGTATAACCCTTGATTAAAAAACTGGTGTAAGATATAACATTTTCATTTGGTCTCATGGATATCCATTGAAATTGTTCAACAATTGAATTCATATTTTTAGATAAATCCTTATAAATTTGATCAAAGAACCATATTATAAACTATTGATTATGTGTATTTGATATCCATCATTCATCCCTTGATGGATTCAATTATCTAATAATTTCTTTATGGTCTTCAATGTATGGATCAACATCTTCATTATTATGTAAAATGTAAAGGTGAAATTTATCCCACTATTTCAAGGTAATTTTAACAAAATTTCTACTAGAAATCTCTTTACTTATAAGGCATCCACTGTGACGAGACTTTGGGAGACTGATGCCATCAACATCCAATATGTAATCAGTACAGAATTCAATAGATTCTCCAATAATATATCATTCTTCAATACAAACTTCTAGGTAACTTCGATTCTTGGAATACCCTTTCAAAATCTTCATATACTGTTCAATGGGGTACATCCATATGTAATAGATAGGACCAAATAGTTGAACCTATCTAACCAAGTGAACCATCATGTGGACCATTATATAAAAGAATTATGGTGGGAAGAACATATCTAATTCACATAATATGGCTATAATCTCCTTATTCACGATTGAAAACTTTGCTGGGTCTATAGATTTACTACGTATGTATTTGAAAAATAAGCAGAGTCTGGTTAATGTATGTCATAAATTTTTAGGAATAATTCTATGGAAATCAATATTTATCAAATAATGCATAAAAACATGACATTCATGTGTTTTTATTCCTTGTAAATTCAAATTATTCATTGAAAAAAAATTCTTTATATTTGATGAATACCCCAGTGTAACTTTTACACTATTAAAGAAAAGGAAAAATTGCAATTTTTCCTATATGGAAAGAGTGTAAGATACTAGAGGAAGAAAGTCCACCCTTTACCACTAGTGGAAAAAACATTTAACACGTCATCATTTTTCATGTCGGTTCTATATAACCGACGTGAAAAGGTGTAAAAATGATTTATCACGTCTGTTATTGTATAACCGACGTGATAAATTGATGAGAATCATTTTTTTACACCGGTTATTTTATAACTGATGTAAAAAATACAAAGATTAGCTTTATCACATATGTTATTTTATAAATGATGTGAAATATCGAATTTGGGTGCTTTATCACGTCTATTATAAAATAACTAACGTGATAAAGAAAATCTTAGAAATTTATCACGTCAGTTATCAAAAGAACCGACGTGATAAAGTGCAATTTATAAAGTCAGTTATAAAATAACCAATGTGATAAATTATTTTCTATGTCGGTTATTAAATAACCAACGTTATAAACATAAAAAATGGTTTATCACATCGGTTATTAAATAATCGATGTGATAAAGCTTTTAAATGATTTATCATGCCCCATATTCAGTCATTCTGTTTTCTTCGATCGGGCAACCTGCGACTTGTCTCTCTCATGCAGAAGACCTATAAAGGATTCTTTGAAGTTGTGCTCTCCAATATCATTTTTCCAACATCATTCATCATCGTTATTATCACCATATCTATCAGGTCGACTTACAACACTCAAGTAAGCCTCACACGACTCAGTTTCAGTTTTTATTTTTTTGCAGTGCCCTAAACTAATTTTTTGAGTTGTTATTTTTCTATCTTCATTCTTACTATCATGGTAAGTTTCGTAGTGTTCATTTATACCATGCTAATTTTTTTCCGGTAAAATAAACCATAGAAGTGATATCATGAAAGTTTATGATTTTTGTGTGTTCTATCATGTGTGTGTGTGCATATAGGGGGTTTCCAAGGGGGTGGGGGTGTCCAGGGGGGTGGTGTCTAGGGGGGTTGGGGGTGTCCAAGGGGGGGGATGGTGGTGTCTAGGGGGTAGGGTGTCCAGGGGGTGGGGGATGTTTAGAGGGGTGGGGTGGGGGGGGGGGGGGGCTGTCCAGAGGGGTGGGTGGGTGGGCGGCGGGGGGGGGGGGGGGGGTTGTCCTAGGGGTGGTGGTGTACAAGGGGTGTCCTAGGGGGTGGTGTCTTGGGGGGGGGGGTGAGTGGGCTTTCAAAGGGGGTAGGGGTGTCTTGGGGGTGGGGGGTGGTGTCCAGGGGGTGAGGGGGCTGTCCAGGAGGGTGGGGGTTTCCAGGGGTGTCCAAGGGGGTAGGGGTGGGGGTGGTGTTTGGGGGGGTGTCCAGGGGGTGGGGGTGGTGTTTAGTTGGGTGACTGGGCTATCCAAGGGTGTAGGGGGTATCCAAGGGGTGGGGGTGGGGGTGTCCAGGGGGTGGGGTGGTGGTGTCCAGGGGGTGAGTGGGCTGTCCAAGGGGATCGGGGGTGTCCACGAGGATGGGGGGTGTCTAGGGGGTGGGGGGGGGGGGGCTGTCCAGAGGGGTGGGTGTCCAGGGGGTGGTTGGGGGAGAGTCCAAGGGGATAATGGTGTCTAGGGTGTGTCCAAGGGGGTGGAGGGTGGTGTCCAGGGGGGTGAGGGGGCTTTCCAAGGGGATGGGGGTGGGGGTGAGGGGGCTGTCTAGGGGGGTGGGGGTGTACAGGGGGTGTTCAAGGGGGTAGGGGGTGGGGGGTGGTGTCCAGGGGGTGGTGTCCCGGGGTGGGGGTGTCCAGGGGGGTGATGGGTGGTGTCTAGGGGGTGAGTGGGCTGTCCAAGGGGGTAAGGGTGTATCCAGGGGGTGGGGGGGGGGGGCTTTCTAAGGGGGTGGTGGTGTCTAGGGGGTGTCCAAGGGGGGTGGGGGGGAGGGGGCTTTACAAGGGGGTAGGGGTGTCCAAGGGGTGAGGTGGGGTGTCCAGGTGGGTGAGGGGGCTGTCCAGGGGGTGGGGGTGTCTAGGGGGGTGTCCAATGAGGTAGGGGTGGGGGGTGGTGGTGTCTAGGGGGTGGGGGGAGGGTTGTGTCCCGGGTTTGAGTGGGTTGTCCAAGGGGGTAGGGGGGTATCTAGGGGGTGAGGGGGTGTCCAGAGGGTGGGGGTGCTGTTTAAGGGGTGGGGGAGCTGTCTATGGGGTGGTGGTGTATAGGGGGTGTCCAAGGGGGTGGGTGGGGGGTGTACAATGGGGTAGGGGGTTGGACAACCCCCTCACCCCTGGACACCACTCCCCCACCCCTGGACACCCCACCCCCTTAGAAACCCCCCCACCCCTTGGATAGCCCCTAGCACCTTGGACAACCCCCACCCCCTGGACATCCCCCTACCCCCTTGGACACCCCCTATATATATATATCAACGTGATAGAGAAAATATTTTCAATTAATTTATATTTATTATCATTGTTTTAAACCCACAAAATTGTTCCTCTAAGACGAATTGTTTCATTTTTATGATAATGGTGTTATTTTGAACTGAATAGTAAAAATTGGCCATTTTGGATTTTTAACAGTTTTAAATTATTTCGGTAGGTTGGACATAACATTATCTACACTGATCCAAATTGCAAAATTATTTCTTTTAAAGATTCTAAACATCCAGGGCTTCATTTAATATATTTGGACCAAAATCTGAATCGGCAATATGGAAGCCCAAAAGAATCTCACAAGTTGGCTCAAGAAAACTGTTTTCAGTTCTGCCTAGTTTTGATGTGGGATCCATAAATAATCCAATGTGAGCCCAAAGCTAGTGAAATTCGGTGGGTGGACGCAAAAGGGGTTTTGGAGCATCTTTTATGAAGGAAGAAACGAGTTAATTGGCCGTTTATGGGGTCATTAAAGCACCCTAATCTGGATGATTTCGTTTTGGAGAGTCTGACTGGACAGAATAAATTCTCAAGGTAAAACGGCCATAACTCTCGGAATACATGTCCAAATCCGCTGGAATTTTGAGGAGACACGTAAAAGAGAATTATAAACAACATTAATGAAGGGATAAACGCGTTAATACGTCATTTAATGGGGCTAAAACGCGTCGACATTCAGGGGAAACATTCTGGCTATAAAAGGAGGAGAGCTCCACCCTCTCAAAGCATCCATTCTCCACCCCATTCCTTCTGGGACACCAAGAAGGAGAACTTTTCATCTTTCTCTTTTATTTATTTTCTTTTTCATTATTTTTTAATGTCTTCTTCTTCCCCATTCAACTCGATTACCCTTACCATGGTGGGGTAAACTTTTGGATTGATTGGGGAAGGGTTGGTTTTCTACATTGTAATTCTTGAGTTCTTGGACGCAATTGAATAAATTTCTTTCTTCTTCAAAGTTGTTTTAAATTTATTATAGCGGATTTTATTATCAAGTTCGATCGTTCTTGAATATTAATTCCGTTATTTATTTTTGCCTTGGTAAAATAATCAATATCTCCCTCCACTAATTTCTGGTTTATATACGATGGAATAAACCAGGAATTAGTGGTGAAGTACTCGACGATCGTCAGTATGTGTGAAAGGTGTAGTGAATGTTCTTGATTGTTTGGGATAAAAAAAACCCGATCGGGAATTTCCCATTTCAATTAAGGATATTCAATGCAACTATTTTACACATGGAAGGAGAGTTGACCAAACCAAGATCTTGGTAAGGTTTTCTCTCACAATAATAATTTCACCAAGGAAGTGAGAGGAAACGATTGTGGAAACTCACTTTAATCAACTAAGAAGAAGAGGTTTGAATTAAATTGAACAAGGATAGAATTATAATTAGGAAACCGACCCCGACCTAATCACCCTTTTAAATTTAATTGTTTTTCAATCATTTGAATTTCAAATTTCCGTTCACAACATTTTTACCCCCGTTTTAAAGTGACAACCCATTTTGTGTGCACTCCTCTTCGGGAGACATCCTAGGTCAACCACATTACTACATTTTAACTTAGGAAATAATTGTTTTTCCACACCCTAAGACAGGCGTGCATCAAACTTGGCGCCGTTTCCGGGGAGGTAGTGCCACAATTTATTTGTAAAGATTTCACTTTTTCAAATTTAATTTTTTTTTTAAAAAAATCTTTTACCATGTTGTTTTCAAATGATTATTTTTTTTAATTCATGGAATAATTACCCACCAGTTCAAGAAACAATTATTGAATCACCTTGGTCTATAGAGTATAAAGTTTCTTTATTGTCTAAACAAATTCTAGGAGCTCGAATCCAAATCGTAACCGAGGATGAATTCAAGGATCTCATTGAAAACTTTAAAGAGAACCTCGAATACCCAGTGTTGGAGGGATTGGCCAGAGAATTAATTGAACTTCAGGAGTATTTTCCAGAATTTTATCAAGACATAATCAAAGTACAACACCAAGAAGAATAAGTTCACAAAGATATTGAATCCCAATTTGAAAGAATTAGTCAAACAGTTCAAAACCTAGAGACCTCAATACAGTGGATTGCGGAACAAGTACATGCATCCCAGGATCAAAAAAAAATGGAGCCCGAACAAGAACCAGAACCAGAAAAATTGATGGAAGAAGTATCCCCACAAATCCTTCAAGTTGAAGAACCCATGGAAGCATTGATGAAATTAAAAGAAGATCCATTAAACCCATCTCAATCAATGTTGGATGAGATTGATGAAGAAGATTTAGCAATTGAAATACATATGGGAGATCAAAAAGATCTAGATAACTTCTGGAATGAGTGTGAGGAACTTCTTGAGCCAACTATTCCTCATAATGTAGATGATTCAACAACATTGAAGGAAGAAACCAACCAAGCAGTGGAATTTGAAGAGAAGATAGAGGAGTCTGACTACCTACCTCTATCTACGGAAATTCAACTTCAAGAAGAAACTCCCTTTGAAGAAGAAATTGAATCCAAACAGGCTCAGGGAGTTAATCTTTTCATAAACTCATTATCTTTTGATTTTGTTGAAACTGAATTGAGTATTACCTCCCCTTGTTTTAATTTTTCAGATTCATCCAACACTTGTATTTCCTTGGAGGGAGAATATGCATATCAAGAGGAACATCTGGAGCTCCCTAAAACTATTGAAAATTTAATGGAAGGAGTACATGAGAAGATCAAAGTGAATTGTTTAGAGGAAAATGAGACACAAGCTGCTTACTTTGAAAGGGAAGAATTTGATATTGATTCTTCATGCTTTAATTTTTTTCAAATAGAATTAAACTCTGACATTCCCTATGATTTTTTCCCAGATGTATCATACCTTCAGCAACCACTGGAGAATAAAGAAGATGTTGTTCATGAGGAACCCAAGAAGGAGGAGGCTCTTTACTTCATTCTACCCCCACCATGCACAGTGTACCACATTGCGAAGGGGGTGGATCCGGTGTACTCTATCTATGGAGTCCTCCTCAACAAGAACAATGAAATGAAAGCTGGGAAGAGCCACATGTGGTGGTTCAAATCAAAGAAACCTCATCCACCATCAGATTGGGGATAACTTATTAGAACTGCCCCTCTGGAGGCAGTCAAAACCCAGGGCCCACTTGGGGGATTAAACCAAGTTTTATCCTTCTATTCTCATCCTATTTCTATTTTCATTTCTTTCAATAAATATCTTATGTTTAATTTTGTTCTTTTATTTTTAGGTTTTCAGAGTGCAACACTTAGGAGGTTAACTCAATGATGCACTGTGAATAAATAAGGTTGTACCTCTCCTTCACACTTGCTTCATGTTGTTATTCATGTTTGTATTACATGTTAAATCAACTTAAATGCATCGAGGACACTGCATTATTTAAGTGTGGGGGAGGGAACCTTTGTAGTATAGGATTTTTATTTGATGTTTGTTTTCAAAAATAAAAATGTTTGTTTTCAAAAATAAAAAAAAATAAAAAAAAAATGTGTGTTTTCAAATTTTTGTGTGTTTATTTTTCAATTTTTGGTGTGTTTCTGAAACTTTTGAGCTGAAATGATTATCAATACCATTTTTGAAACCCATGTCAATGAGTGAACCAGTCTATTTAATGAAACTGATGTTAAATGAATACTGAAATAACTTTGTTTCAAGTTCAAATCTTTTGGAAATTCATGAAAAGTACACTGATTTTTGAATCTCATGCCATATTTCACTGTCTATATCTTTGAAATAACTTTACTGTGAGGATTCTGAACCATTTTTGTCATATTCTTTTCAATCACCTCATTTCATGAGAGAACCAGTCCATGCTTGCTTTAACCAGAATTTGATTTATTCCTTTAAAAACTTGAGGGTTGGGGTACGTGTGTTTTAAATGATTGAGGCATTTATTTTGTTTGAATCCCACTTTTCAAAATAATCCTTTTCATTATGGCCCACCTTTACATTTATCCTTCATTGTAGCCCCTAGTAGCCATGAATTTCCTGTTAGGTTAGCCACATTACAAGAAAATTTTCCCTATCATACCTGCTCTTGAAGTAAAATTGCATGATCTAGTTGAACTTAAGTGTGGGGGAAGATGTCTTGTGGTGTACTACCTCATTTGGTTATAATTTGGGTGGAAAATAAATTGTGGAAGAGCTGTGTGTGATGCTGAAAAATTATTCTGTTGAAAGCTGTGCCTTTTTTGGAGCTTTTATGAAAAGAGAAGCTGTGCCTTTCTGGAGCTTCCAATGTAAAAAGAAAGTTGTGCCTATTTGGAGCTTTAAAAAAAATTATGTTTGAAAAGATTGAAATGTTTGCTGCTGATCTGATTGAATGATGATGGAGCCTATTTTCAACAAAGGGGAAGTGAAGGAGACCATATTTTAGTGAAAACTAGAATCTTTCAATTTTGCTTCAATAAGAGCCAAGCCTTCCTTTTTCAGCCTCAGAACTTTTAACATCTAAATCCTACCAATCGGAAGCCACAGAACAAACCTGAAAAGTCCTCATGAGAAACACATGTTCTTGACTCACATTGGGTGGAGAAGTAGGAATTTATCAAACCTATGGTGACTCTTGTGTGAGTTTGGATGAGAAAAGCCTTGTTCAGCCTTTACATTTGTGAGATGAGAGAAAATTCATGTGAGGTAGGTGTTTTGTGTGCATGGGATAAGAAATGAAGTGGAAATATATTAAAATCTTAAATGGAGAACTTGAATTAACAGTTTTTGTTGAGGCATGATATCTTTTTGTTTCTTGAAATTGATTTGATTGATCTCATTGATATGTGATTTGATTTTGATTTGATTTGATTTTTACTTGTCCAGGAGTCCAAGTGCTAAGTGTGGGGGAATTGATAGAGAAAATATTTTCAATTAATTTATATTTAATATCATTGTTTTAAACCCACAAAATTGTTCCTCTAATATGAATTGTTTCATTTTTATGATAATGGTGTTATTTTGAGCTGAATAGTAAAAATTGGCCATTTTGGATTTTTAACAGTTTTAAATTATTTCGGTAGGTTGGCCATAACATTATCTACACTGATCCAAATTGAAATATTATTTCTTTTACAGATTCTAAACATCCAGGGCTTCATTTAATATATTTGGACCAAAATCTGAATCGGCCATATGGAAGCCCAAAAGAAGCTCACAAGTTGGCTCAAGAAAACTGTTTTTAGTTCTGCCTAGTTTTTATGTGGGATCCATAACTCATCCACTGTGGGCCCAAAGCTAGTGAAATTCGGTGGGTGGACGCGCAAGGGGTTTTGGAGCATCTTTTATGAATGAATAACCGAGTGAATTGGCCGTTTATGGGGTCATTAAAGCACCCTAATCCGGATGATTTCGTTTTGGAGAGTCTGACTGGACAGAATAAATGCTCAAGGTAAAACGGCCATAACTCTTGGAATACATGTCTAAATACGTTGGAATTTTTAGGAGACACGGACAAGGGAATTATGAACAACATTCATGAAGGTCCAACGCGTGAAGATGTCATTTAATGGGGCTACAACGCGTCGACATTCGGGGGAAACATTCTGGCTATAAAAGGAGGAGAGCTCCACCCTCTCAAAGCATCCATTCTCCACCCCATTCCTTCTGGGACACCAAGAAGGAGAACTTTTCATCTTTCTCTTTTATTTATTTTCTTTTTCATTATTTTGTAATGCCTTCTTCTTCCCCATTCAACTCGATTACCCTTACCATGGTGGGGTAAACTTTTGGAGTGATTGGGGAAGGGTTGGTTTTCTACATTGTAATGCTTGAGTTCTTGGACGCAATTGAATAAATTTCTTTCTTCTTCAAAGTTGTTTTCAATTTATTATAGCGGATTTTATTATCAAGTTCGATCATTCTTGAATATTAATTCCGTTATTTATTTTTGACTTGGTAAAATAATCAATATCTCCCTCCACTAATTTCTGGTTTATATACGATGGAATAAACCAGGAATTAGTGGTGAAGTACTCGACGATCGTCAGTACGTGTAAAAGGTGTAGTGAATGTTCTTGATTGTTTGGGATAAACAAAACCCGATCGGGAATTGCCCATTTCAATTAAGGATATTCAATACAACTATTTTACACATGGAAGGAGAGTTGACCAAACCAAGATCTTGGTAAGGTTTTCTCTCACAATAATAATTTCACCAAGGAAGTGAGAGGAAACGATTGTGGAAACTCACTTTAATCAACTAAGAAGAAGTGGTTTGAATTAAATTGAACAAGGATAGCATTATAATTAGGAAACCGACCCCGACCTAATCACCCTTTTAAATTTCATTGTTTTTCAATCATTTTAATTTCAAATTTCCGTTCACAACATTTTTACCCCCTTTTTAAAGTGACAACCCATTTTGTGTGCACTCCTCTTCGGGAGACATCCTAGGTCAACCACATTACTACATTTTAACTTAGGAAATAATTGTTTTTTCACGCCCTACGATAGGCGTGCGTCACAACGGTTTCATTGAAACCATTGACATATTTTAACTTCAGGTAGTCTATACCAATGGTTCCTATAGAATCGTTAGTATAGGGCAATTATAACGACCATCATTCCAACTGTGTGTGAAATCGTTGGGGTATTCTATCCCAAATATTTTAGGGGCTACCCCAATGGTTTCAAATCGTTGGGATAGGTGTAATTCTCAGTAGTGAATGTATAAATATTTTAATATTTATACTTTATATTTCTTTTTTACAAAAGGGTGAATTTGGTATCCAGTTACACCAGGATGTATTCTTTCTGTACCTTAAGAAGAAAGGATCCAAGATGAATTTAAAACTATTATATCTTACTATATTTTCTTTTGAAAATAATTTTCATGCATATATTTTTAAAATAAACTTAGATTTGTTTTATACTTAAAAATTGTTTTACTTTCAAATTATGATATTTTTCATATAAATATAAAATTGTTTTATCTTAACAAGATGTATAATTTTGATATTTGTTATAGGTAAAAATGAGTTGATGTTGGATTACAGAACATCGAATGAGTAATGAATATGAGGAAGGTGTTGATGCCTTTTTGGAATTTTCTAAACAAAATGTTCCAAGCTATGACATGTTTTTCTGTCCATGCCTAAAATGTTTGAATATGAAGAAGTTGAAAATTAAATACATCAAAGATCATATATTTGTCATGGTTTTAATCCAAGTTATAGACCTTGGATTTTGCATGGTGAAACTGGACACAATGTCAGATCTACTGATGATGATGATTTGAAAGATGGTAACTCTGATGGAATTGAAGAAATGATTCGTGATATTGTAGCAAAATAAATTAAGAAAGAACCGACAATTGCGTGTCTATATGGTGATGCTAAAAAACCATTATATCCTGGTTATACAGATTTTACAGTTTTTTCGGCAATGTTAAGATTGATTAACCTGAAGGCGAAACATGGATGGAGTGACAAAAGTTTTACAGGGTTGCTTCAATTGTTGAAAGACATTATTCCAAAAGAAAACAATCTTCCAGATTCACATTATAAGTCCATGAAAATATTATGCCCGATTGGATTGGGATACAAGAAAATACATGCATGTCCGAATGACTGTATGATATATAGGAAGGAATATGAATTTCTGTCAGTGTGTCTTAAATGTGGGATATCACGGTATAAGTTGAAAGAAAAATCACAGGCTGATATAGAGATTATAAAGATCCCTGCCAAGGTATTTTGGTATCTTACTATAATTAATCGTTTGAAACATTTATTTTCTAATTCACATGATGCAAAAAGGTTAATATGGCATGATTATGAGAAGATATGTGACAGAAAAATACGACATCCAGCTGATTGTCCATAATGGAAGAAAATTGATGAGAAGTATCCTACATTTGGAAATGAAATTAGAAATCTCAGACTTGGGTTATGCACAGATGGAATGAATCCATACCGAACCCTCATTAGCACACATAGTTCATGGCCTATTTTATTAGTAATTTAAAACCTCTCTCCTTAAAGTTTGTATGAAGCACAAATATGTTATGTTTAGTATAATCATCTCTGGTCCGAAGCAACCCAGAAATGATATTGATGTTTTCTTATCACTATTGATTGATGATTTGAAACTTTTATGGGAGGATGGTATTAGGGTGTATGATTCTTATAAAATGGAATATTTTCAACTGCATGCAGTGATTATGTTCACTATAAATGACTTCCCAGTGTATTGAAATTTTTATGGATACAGTGTTAAGGGGCATAAATCATGTCCAATTTGTGAACAACAGACTTCATATTGTCAATTTCATCATGGTAGGAAAATAGTATACATGGTTCATAGAAAGTTTTTGCCTATGGATCACTCTTATAGAAGACTAAAAAAGGAATTCAATGGATCACAATAATTTTATATTATTTCAAAATATTTATCCTCTGATATGTATTTTGAGAGGGTAAAAAACCTTGATTTGTCATTGGGAAGGACACATAAATTTGGTAATTATAGACATATTTGGAAGAAAAGGTCAATATTTTTTGAGCTACCATTTTGGAGATATCATTAAGTGAAACATAATATTGATGTCATAAATGTGGAGAAAAATATTTGCGATAGTTTGATTGGCACATTTTTATATAATAAAGGAAAGACTAAATATGGGTTGAATGCAAGATTAGACTTACTATCAATGGGAATACGTTTAGAGTTAGCTACCACTCTTAATGGAAGATGAAAATTTCTTTCCCCAGATTTTCATATATTATCCAAGAGGGAGATAATTAGTTTTCGTTAGTGTCTTCATGATATCAAAGTGCCTCCAGGTTATTCTTCCAATGTAATTTTTTTTCTCTTTGAAGGATTTGAAGTTGATAGGTATGAAATCTCATGATTCTCATGTCATGATGCAACAATTTCTACTAGTTGCATTGTGTGGAATATTTCTCATCCATGTCAGAAAGACTATAATGAAGTCATGTTATTTTTTCAAATAAATTTGTAATAAGGTGATTGATGTGAATACTTTGAATATTTTGGAAAAGGATGCAATTTCTATACTTTTTCAGTTGGAAATTTATTTTCTTCCATCTTTTTTTGATATAATGGTGCATTTAATGGTTTATCTAGTTCGAGAAATAAAGCTTTGTGGACCAGTTTATCTTTGTTGGATGTATCCCTTTGAAAGGTATATGAAAATATTTAAGGGGTATGTTAAGAATCCATATCGACCTGAAGCCTCCATTTTTGAAAAGTATATTTCTTAGGAGGTTTTGGAGCTTTTTATGAGCTACTTGTCTATAGAGGAGCACATAGGTTTGCCTCCATCTCTTTATGAACGAGTTAATAATGAGGTTAGGGGGATTCGTGGATTTAAAGTCAAATCATTATCAATTGAACAGATGAATAAGGTAGAATTATACATCTTAAATAACATAGCTGATGCTCAACTTTATATCACATTTCATATTAATGAGTTGAAACAATGTCATCCAAATAAGAGAGAAATGTGGATTTTGAATGAGCACAAAAAAATATTTTTTCCATGGTTTAAAAAGACCTTTCTTAGTAGATCAGATGTATCAGAGACATTAAGATGGTTAGTGGGTGGTCCAAGTTTAAATGTGATAACATGGTCCGGGTATGAAATTAATGGATATAAATTTCATAAGAAAGCTCAAGACAATAGAAGTGAAGTTTAGAATAATGGTGTATTGGTGTTTGCAGAAGCAATGCAATTTTCAAGTTCTAAAGACAAAAACCCAATTTCTTCATCAAGTGCATATTATGGATTCATTGAAGCAATATGGGAGGTTGATTACTTTAAAATTAAAGTTCGTTTTTTAACTGAAAATGGTTTATTGGTAACAATAGTGTCAGAAACGATGAATTTAGAATGAAAGTTGTTAATCTGAATAGATTGGAAGACACAAAAAATTCTTTTATAATGGCAGAACATGAAAAAAATATTTTCTATGTAGTTGATCAATCAGATATGCAATGGTCTGTTTTTTTATAAGGGAAAAAACAATATGTTGGTGATGATCAACTTGATGAATATGCTGATTTATGTGAGATCCCTACTTCCATGGAAAGATTAGTAGAAAATAATGATGATCATGTTGAAGACATGGTTTGTGACATAAGGAACAATCATGAAGAAGGAATTTGGGAAAACAATCCATTTGTACATTCCTAATTTTACAGGTAACATATGTTTATTTCTTGTTTACACTTACTATTTTCATAAAATGTTAGATATTGTAATTTTTTTCTTTATTAAAACGTGTATTAAAAAAAATAAGTAGATTTTTTTGTTTATTTTAATTTTGTTTAGTTTAGTTTATCATATCTACCATTACATAACTTATTTATCTGTTGATTTTGTTTAATGACAATCACTTTACCATATTTACCATGTTTACCATAGTTTACCATAGTTTACCTTTACGTAACTTATATATTTATTTATTTTGTTGAATGATAATTACACTTCCATGTTCACTATGTTTACCATGTTTACCATATTTACCATTGTTTAACATGCTTACCAAATTTACCATGTTTACTATTACGTAACTTAGTTCAGTTTTTCATTTTTTTACATTAGTATTGTAATATTTGAATTTTTATATTTGTGAACTAATGTTTTATTTTTTGATTTGAAGGACAATGACAGATCAATCATTTGATCAACCACATGATTCTAGAGATGAGCATAGTGATCATACCTATGGGGAGGAACATTCACATTCTCCTCTTGATGTTCCCCAATCTTCCTCATGTTCTCCCATAAAAACAAAGAAGAGTTCAAGAGTCGGTAAACGTGGCTACACACATTTACAAAAATTATCACTTGCCCATAGCCAGGACTAGAGGATACTGGATGAGTTTGATGAGAATGATATTCCTAGAGGTCCAAATGTAAAACATTTTAAGAGTTTTGTATCAACTCAAGGTAAAATAAAAGTAAGAATTTTGTATGATGATTGGAGAAGTGTGGACAAAGAAATAATATCTCAGTTGTGGGAGATGATTTTGGTAATATATTTTGCGGTTGTTTGACTAATCTTTAAATGTTTCTATTATAATATGTTTTACCTCTTCTTTATCAGATGAAATTTGATATTCTTGACACTGGAGGAGTTAGGAAGAAATGTTTATCGATGGCTGCCAGGAGATGGAGTGATTTCAAATCAACCCTCACATATGATTTCATTTTTGTTCATAAGAATCATGACAATCCATGTCATATATATCCTTTTATATATGAAGACACATGGAGGAAATTTGTTGAAAGTAGAAGAAAAGATTCATTCTTGGTAAGGGAAATGTAAAATTTTATAATATTTCTTATATAAATGATCTTATTAATGTTTTGTTAATGATTTCTTATTCTTAATTTATAGAAAACAAGGACATCTCATCAGGAGATCCAATCTAAAAATGTATACCCTCATAGTTTTTCTCAGGGAGGGTATACATTATTGGAAGAAAAAATGATGGAGGAAAAATTAAAAAAACTGACAGCTGAGTCTTCAAGCTCTGGAGAGGTTGCCCCTCCATCCCCTCTATCTAGTCATGAAAATGGAAGAGAGATCAGATAAGAAAAAAAGGACAATATCTTTTAGAATAATCAAGAATAATAGCTGATAGGATTGTAGGATATTTATTTTATTTATTTAAGTTAATTATATTCTTTATATAATTTAAATCATTACACAAATGTTCAATTAATTAATACAGGATTCTCGTGAGGAGCAGTGATCATAGGGGGTATTTACAACTGCTGGGAGGAAAGATATTTTATCTACAACATTGGGAAATCACGAACACCCCGGTCATGTACGAGGATATCCAATGGGTGTATCAGTAAGAAAAGTGTTTCCACATTCTTCAAATTCTTACATTGAGGGTGTTTATAAAAAAAGTAGAATCCTTGGAGGCTGAAGTTCATAATATTAATGTGATGATGGAGGAAAATATTAGAGTGTCAGTACAGTCTATGTTTGCAGACATGCAAAGAAAATTTCAGACTGCAACTCTCACTCCTCCACCCCACCATGAAGACACCATTATTTATCCTCTACATCCGCCAATAGCTCCCACTCCCCCACCTCAGCCTGCAGACCCCATTTTTTATCCTTATCCTCCACCACAGCTACCTACTTATTGTGAGTTGTATATTGATGATCCTCACCATCATATAGTTGCATATGGGCCGGTATATTCTATAGGTGATACAATTCATCATCAATAGTTAGAGGTAGAGCATCATAGGTTCACTGTACATGATATTATAGATATATCAGCTTTACTACCATTACCTATAGATGTGGTGACGACAATTGGACATAGTATCAGCCACTTTTTAGTTTGGACATCCAGACTTCTGAGACTCATTACCATAGTGGTATGTATGTTATATCTTTTATTTTATTTTTTATTAAAATTTTAACATTTTAAAACTAATACATTTTTCTATTTATTTTTATAGGAATACTTCAAAGGTAAAGAAATACTGTATAGACAACAACAAAGACAAATGGCTATGACATCAGATACAAATTCTAGTAGTCTTCACCAATTATCAAGATATTCAAATTTTTTTGGTGGATCATTATGAGTTTCCAATGGAAGCACATGTTTGTGGATGTGAAATTAATGTGGGGATTATGAAAAATAATATCATAGAGCTTGTTACTGGAGATAAGTTGGGCATCAACATGGTGCATATTTTTTCCATGTAAGTCTTAACACCTTTCCCTGCATTATATTTATTAAAAATGCATACTTATGTATGTTTTTTATTAAGTATCTTTATAACTTGTGTGATAATAATGAGAAGATAGATGTATATGGATTCATAGACCCGAAATTGATTTCCCATGAAGGAAATGCATTGAATGAGGAACAAAGAACACTTTATATTGCTAAATGATTCGAACAGAATATAATCACGCAGTGTTGGATGATTCCTTTTTGTGAGGGGTATGAAAAATATATCTGGAAAAGTGTTCATTATCTTTTAACATAAAAAACCAATAACATTAAATTTTCTTTTATAATAGTGATCATTAGATTCTAGGTGTTTTTTTTTCAAGGGATAAAACACTTTATTGGATATGCTCTGTCCTTGGCGATGTGCGGGAAAGTTTTCAGAATATATTAGAAAAGTAAGTTTCAATTTCTTAATAGTTGTTTATATTATAATGAATTATAAATTTATCCTATTCGTATTATTTTCTTATAGGGGATGGGTCTAATTTTGAAAAAAAAGAAAAAGAGTGCCAAGATCAAATATGTAAAAGTAAAGGTAAATATCCATATATAATTTTTAATTTTCGATGTATTACAAAAAAATGATATTTTTAATTGACACTCATTTAAACAGAATTTTCATGAACAACAAGGTGTAGTCAAATGTGGGTATTATATGTTAATATTTATGTATGAAATAATTAAAATTGGAACACTTGTGAAGTTTGACTTGGTAATATTTCTTTATAAACTTTTCTATAATATTTCATTTGATTTATTCATTATACATGTTAACTACCATCCTTTTAATTTGTAGCTATTTGATGAACCTCAACCATATAGTTCTCAAGAGGTCAAACACTTACAAGTTGTAACGCCCCGACCCTAGTTACCCAGAGTCGGTGCATTATTACATAAGAATAAACATTTAAGGCAACGTATAACTAAAACAAAAGCCTATTAAACTTGAACTTCAACATAGTATAGAAAAAATAAAATGAAATAATGTCATTTACTTATTCACATGGATATTCTACTAATCGAATAATCACATGCAATATCAATAACCACTTTCATAATGATGGAATGCATAATGCCAGACAATCATAACCACATAGCCAAGGCCTCGTGCAAATAATACAAATAAGATTTTGTCAAGGCCTTATGCCAAGACACTAGTTTTTCTCATGAGACCTACCGATTCATCGAGGAGTTATAGCAGGCTCCACCTGTCACATATTAAGTCCAATGCATTCCTCATATGAACAAGTTTAAATATAACATAAACATTCATATTAAAACTAGCATACGAAATGTCAATACTTTATCCATAAACCATGAATGGTATAAAAATAACACATCCATAGTCAAACAAATCACAAAATCTTCAATACAATATGGAAGTTTTGTATCATAATAAATCAACATCAAATAAGCTTAAAATCCATCAAAGGATGTTGACATAGATGAAATCAAAACTATTTGAGAGCAATATCCCTTTTTTTGAAATCATTTAAAAGTCGCATAATTATAAAATAAAACATTTACTTTGAAAATTTTCTTATAAGCTTGTAAGGTAAGCTTAGAAGATTTTATAACGACAGAAAATAGCCACACCCGCCGTATAAGTTAAAAAAAACATTCTTACCTTAATTCTGTCGAAAAGGTTAAAAATGACCTTGTTTGGAAAATGACGGAAAGATTCCTTTATAAACCACTTATAAAAGTCAACAAGGGTATAAATGACTTTAAACTATATTCTAGTAAATATTAAAAATGTTTTGAAATACATTTTTAAGAAACATGGATGTGGATGATAAAGAAGTCCCAGTAGATTATTACGTATAAACAACCTCGGATAATGAAGAGATTGCAAAATAAACCCTTGCCTTGTACTTTTCCTTGGTTGGGGTAGGTTAACCTCCTGTATAATGGGGAAATAATTGTTATTAAATTATACAAGAATCATATATATTAATATGATATCATATATGATCTTTTAACATTGCTTTGTTAATAATATTTTAGAATTATCGTCGTTTCGAGAGTTAACTTACTCATTTTCTTTTATATGTTTTGTTATGTAAGACATGTTTGTTATGGATAGGTTGTATATTATTCATATCCATAATTATATTAAGTCCTTAAACATTATTATTAATCTTCAAATGGGAATTATACTTGAATGGATACGATGGAGAATGAATCTCATCGCGTTCGTGGAGACGGTAGTCCGTACGTACGCACGAGTGACAATATCATACTTTTGATATTAAAATAATATTTAATTGGATGGTATATCATATATACAGAATCATTATCATGTTATATTTATTATTTACTTGAATTTCACATCATTATTATACCCATCCAGATAATAATTTATTGAATAACAATTACACCACGACGTGGAGACGGTAAGCCGTACGTATGTACGTATGGTGACATGTTATTCAAAAGATGGATATAATACTGAATATGGTTGTACCATATATAATAACATCATAGTATATATAAGATACTGGAGTTATTATTTTAGAATGGGAAAGAAAGAATAAGTTTAAGAAGAAAGGAACTTGAAAGAGGGTGGTGAAAACATTACCTCTTCTTCGGGTTCTTCCTTTTGATTTGATCAAAAGAGCTCCTTAGGTTGGCTTTCTGACTAAAATAAGGCCTCTAGGATGAAGTTAGGGAAGTTTAGAGAGTATTTGGGCAGGGGTTGGTCGAAAAAATAGGCCTTGAAGGTGTGCATTAATGAGAAGGGGGAGTGCCCTTTTATAAGAGGGGTGAGGGGCACCTTTGGAAAAGATAGAAATATTATTTTATAATAAATTCATATTCGGTTTCTAATGGCTCAAAATTGGATTATTTAAAGGTTAAGGTGGGTATGGGTCTATAACCACTCAACCAATAGAATTTAGACAGATTTGTGTCATTATATTAACCTTATCTTTTAGTTTTTACTCTTAGTTAATTAGTTTGACACTTACCTTGTCACTTTGTATTTTTATATTATATAGTTAATAAACTTACTATATACCTCCAAGATACCCCCAAGTGGTCCATTAATGATACACATATCATGATATAAGTAGCTTGGCCGAACCTTAGATTTTTAGGAATTTAATATCAATTAATAATATAATATTTGTTTTAAAAACTCTTTTATGTCAATTTTGACACTATTCAATAATTGATTTTTGTAAAAATCACAAAAGAAGGATTACTTAGAAAAAAGTTAATTAAATCAATCCAACCACGTCATATTAACCTATAAAATTAGTTTAATTCATAAAAAGTCTAAAATTATATTTATTTGGATATTTATAATATCAATTAGTTTAATTTTTCACTATTCCGGTAATTACTACATCATCATTGGGTCATAAATAAATTAAATTATTTAATGTCTAAAAATATTAAATAAAATACCATTATGTATTAAATCTTTTTATCTTTCTAATGAATATTGAAAATCTAATTTATCTTATGTATAACCCTATATTAAAAATGTTTTAGTAAATAAACTTTGATTTTAACTCTTTTAACTCTTATTTGAATTAAATAATAATAAATGTCCTAATCTAATCCAAGTGGACCTAAATGATAAAATTTTATTCCTAAGGTTGTTTTTGGTCGAGGTAAACTTTTCCAATAGAATTAGGACATGTGTTAGGGTAATATTAATATCATTTTTTACCCTTAATTACCCTATTTACTTTTAACCGTGGTAAATAAAAGTAAAAAGTTACTATTCACCAAAAATTATTTTCATCTCATTGAACCACATTTTACTCCTTTATATTAACCGTGTCTCTAGGATTTTCAAAATTCCACTCACAACTACGGTAAAATTAAGTTTTATGAAAAATTCAGTTTTTTAACTACCACTTAGTGGTTTCACTATTCATCAAAAAATAAAGTTTTTCAGAAAAATACCAAAAATTCACCCTAAGCTAATTTTGATATTCCGAATCCAAAAATGAAGTCCATTTTGAAAAATAAAATTTATAAATTTCAAAAGTTGGTATTACTATTCACAACGGTTAGTTTGATTAGTTGTGGTGTGTTAGAACTCAATGTTGCATACAACACACGCTATTGCATTATTCAAAGAGAAGCGTACCATAGAAGCTTGGGGTGTTACATTCTCCCCTCCTTAAAATAATTTCATCCTCTAAATTTCTAGAATACTACCGCATGAAAATACTCGGGTGGTTCTTCATCATAATTTCCTCGGGTTTCCACGTTGCCTCTTCCATCTTATGGTTTCTCCACAAGACTTTTACCAGAAGAGTCATCCAGTTTCTCAGTACTTGTTCTCTCGTATCAAGAATCTTGACGGGCTCTTCACAATAAGACAGATCAGGTTCCGGTTCTAATTCCTCAAAGGTGAGTACATGCGTTGGGTTAGGCATGTATTTCCTCAATAGTGATACGTGGAACACATCGTGAACTTTGGAGAGATTTGGTGGCATTGTCAAACGGTAAGCTACAACCCCAATTCATTCTAGAATTTCGAAAGGTCCGATGTACCTGGGACTCAATTTACCTTTCTTACCAAAACGTATGACTCCCTTCCATGAAGATACCTTCAGGAAAACATGATCACTGACTTGAAATTCCAAATCCTTCCTTCGATTATCGGCATAGCTCTTCTGCCTACTTTGAGCTGCTTTGATATGGTTTTGGATTACCTTCACCTTTTCCATCGTTTCCTCCACCAGTTCTGGGCCTACAAGTTTTCTTTCACCAATGTCATCCCAACAGGTTGGTGTGCAACATCTCTTTCCATATAACGCTTCATATGGTGCCATATGAATACTCGAATGGAAGCTATTGTTATAGGACAATTCTACCAGAGGTAGATATTCATCCCACATACCCTGAAAGTCGAGTGAGCAGGATCTCAACATGTCTTCTAAGGTTTGAATAGTTCATTCTGATTGTCCATCTGTTTGAGGGTGGTAGGCAGTACTCAAATGAAGTTCAGTATCCAAGGCTTTCTGAAGACTTTTCCAGAATCTTGAAGTAAAACTGGGATCACGATCAGAAAAAATCGATAGGGGTACTCCATGAAGTCTCACAACTTCATTAATATATAGTCTTGCTAGTCGTTCAAGTGGTAAATCTTCCCTTATAGCACGAAAATGTGCTGACTTGGTAAGACGATCAACAATGAGCCATATTGCATCGTTCCTTCTAGGAGTCTTTGGTAGCCCCATGACAAAGTCCATCGTAATATTGTCCCATTTCCACTCCGGTATGGGAATAGGTTGCATGACTCCTCCAGGATGTTTCCTTCCAGCTTTCACTTATTGAAAAACCATACATCTTGACACAAAGTCAGCAATCTCCCTCTTCATGTTGTCCCACCAAAAATGTTCCTTCAAATATCTATACATTTTGGTGCTCCTAGGGTGTATAGAGAAATTGGAACTATGAGCATCATCCAGAAATTCCCTTTTTAGATCAGGTATATCGGGAACACAAAGTCTCTTCCTGAATTTCAAAATTCCTTCTTCATACACAAAGTCTCTCAATCTCCCATCATTCACAGCTTTAATCTTCTTTCGAAATTCTTCATCATCGGTATGAGAACTCTTAATCCTTTCTAGTAAATATTTTTTGGAAACCATTTGAAAAAGCATTGATGTTTCACCTTACCTGGTTATTCCCATGTCCATCTTCACTAGATCCATGAAAATTGGATCCCTTTCAATTCTCTACTGTTCAAAACTCTATGGTCTTTTCTGCTCAAATCATCTTCCACCTTGTTTTCTTTACCCGGGTGGTAGTGTATCATACAATCATAATCATTGAGTAATTCAAGCCATCTCTTTTGCCTCATGTTGAGTTATTTTTGTGAGAAAATATACTTCAAACTCTTGTAATCAGTATAAATCTCACATTTTTCACCATAGAGGTAGTGCCTCTATATCTTCAAAGAAAAGATCACAACTGCTAACTCGAGATCATGAGTAGGATAGTTTTGTTCATGAATTTTCAACTGTCGTGATGCATAGGAAATAACCCTATCATTCTGCATAAGGACACGACCAAGTCCTTTCTTTGATGCATCACTATAAATAACGAACCCATCATTCCCCGATGGTAGAGTCAATATAGGAGCATTGGCTAATATTCTTTTCAGTTCTTCGAAACATTCTTCACACTCTTTTGTCCAAACAAATTTAACCCCTTTACGTGTGAGCTTCATTAAGGGGTTAGCCAATCGGGAAAAATTCTAGACGAAATGTCGATAATGACCTGCCAAACCAATAAAAATGCGTACCTCAGTTATACTTGTAGGTGCTGGCCATTCTTGGATTTCATTGGTCTTAGAAGGATCAACATAGATTCCATCTTTAGAGACAATATGGACAAGAAAAGAAATCTCCAGAAGCCAGAATTCACACTTTCTAAACACCCCATATAATTCATGTCTTCTCAGAGTCTTCAGGATAACGTGCAAGTGATTTTCGTGATCTTAGTATCTTTTGGAGTATACCAAGATTTCATCAATAAATACCACCACAAATTCATCGAGATATTCATTGAAAACTCTATTCTTCAGATCCATGAATACAGAGGGTGGATTAGTCAATCCAAAAGGCATTACTGTAAACTCGTAATGCCCGTACCTAGTTCGAAATGTTGTCTTCAGAATGTCTTCCTTATTCACACACAACTGATGGTATCCAGATCAAAGTTCAATCTTTGAAAAGTATTGAGCTCCATGCAGTTAGTCAAATAAATCATCAATGTGAGGTAGGGGATACTTGTTCTTTATTGTTATATCATTGATCTCCCTGTAGTCGATACATAACCTCATAGATCCATCTTTCTTTTTAACAAAAAGAACGGGGGTTCCCCATAGAGAAACACTATGGAGAATAAATCCCTTATTAATCAATTCCTCTATTTGTTTCTTTAGTTCAATTAATTCTATAGTGGTCATTATATAAGGGGTATTCAATATAGGCCCTGATCCAGGAATTAAATCAATAGAAAACTCAACTTCTCATTCTGGAGGATGTCCAGGTAAATCTTCCAGAAACACATCTATATATTCTTTCACAACAAGTAAATCCTCTATTTGAACATTCCTTTCCTCACCCACAGTCATTTCATTCTCTTCCTCCCCAATAATTGAATTTAGTTGAGATACTGGGGGTGGATCTAGATAAGAATTAGGTGGTGAAGATTCTGCTCTAAAGATAAGGTGTTTCTTATCATCATCATCAAAAATCGTAGACTACTTCTTCTTACAAAATATCTTCACATCATGGTTCGAAAGCCAATCCATACCGAGGATTATATCAAACTCAATCATAGGTATGACGATGAGATCAGCGGATAAAGAACATTTATGTGCTCTAATAGGGACTGATTCACAAAACTTTGTTGCAATGATACTTCCCTTAGGAGTTTTAACTGACAACTCCCTTGTTAAATCAAATTGGAAATATCTAATTTTCTTAGAAAACTAGGAAGATATGAAACAATGCGATGATCCAGAATCAAATAATTCATTTCCTAAACTTGAGGAAACCATTAAATTACCTGCCACCACATCTTTCGGAGCTTCTACCTCAGCAGTAGTGATAGCATAATCTTGGCCTTGATCCCTTGGCCTTTTCTGAGGTAAGTTTCCCTAACGCTTAGGAAATTCATTTTCATAATGTCCCATCTCCCTGCAATTGTAGCATTGGACATCAGTATCTTCATTCTTCCCCTTGAAATCACGAGCTTGGTGGCCTTTTTCACCACACTTGTAACAGACTCCCGTTCCTTGTAAGCAAGTACTGGGGTGTTTCTTCCCATATTTACTGCAGGATGGATATTCAACTTTTCCCTTCTTCTCTTTATTACCATTCCCAGATTGATCAGCAGATCTCTTCTTCTCTTGGTTTTCTTTAAAGTCGTATGACTTAGAGAATTATTTCTCTGTCTTCATAGCACATGAGACAATGTCTTCGTACGACGAAAAGGATTGCGAGACTAATGCTCGACGGAGAAATGGTTTTAACCCATAAAAGAAATGACCAATCTTACTTCTTGGGTTATGTATATAATCTCCAACATACCTTGATAACCTTTTAAAGTTAGCCTCATACTTTGCGACATTCTGATCCTCCTTTTGTCTCATACTCAGAAATTTCCTTTCCATATCTGCTCGACGATCACGAGGAAAGTATTTTTCTAAAAATAGATCTTTGAACTCCCTCCATTCCATATTTGATACTTCATCATCTTCCTTCATGTTTTGAATCAATGACCACCATTGATCAACATGTCCAGTGAGGCGGTAAACTGCCATGATAACTTTTTCCCTTTCACTACTTCCCAAAGCCTGAAATATTTTCTCTAGGGAACTTATCCATTTCTCATCTACTAATGGATTTGTACTCCCACTGAATTTTTGTGGTTGCTTCCTCATGAAGCGATCTAAAATTGATCCTCCACGCTGTGGATTAGGATGCTCCATATGGGTAAGGTTATTACTCATAACCTGAGTGAGTTGTCCTAGTATGGTGATAAGTTGATCAGCACCAGTTGCATCCCCTGGGAGTGTTGTAACGAAGAGTGCAGCAAGGCCCGTTGTCGTGCACCAGTTCCCGTTCGAGTCTAGCACAAAGCAGTGTTTTCGGGTTTTACCCCTAGGTACATCAGTACCAGAGCCGCCTCTACCTACTCGTATCCAGACATGGATGTATTGTTCGGAAAACTCACAAAATCACTACAATACCAAAATTCTAGGAAGTTCTTCTATACTACTCCTCAAAGTCCATCTTAAATATATGTTCTCTAATTAGAATTTATCTAAATATAGCTTCCAAGGTTTGTACTAAACTTCCTCTGATACCAACTGTAATTCCCCGACCCCAATTACCCAGAGTCAGTGCATTATTACATAACATTGGCATGATCACAAGAAAGATCAAATCTCGAAAGACCGATTAGTTTAGTAGACTTGGAAACACTAGATACATTCATAAAGTTTTACATTACATCATAAAAATGAAAACTACAACAAAATAGTCTCTATATTCCACACTCTTATCCTCTCATACTATCCCTGCAGGTCATTCATAATTTAATTCTTCACATCCTGGGAAAAATAAAACATAGAAAAGGGGTGAGCTCAAATGCCCAGTAAGGATAAAAATATATAGGAAACTTTCATAAATAAGAATAAACATTTAAGGCAATGTATAACTAAAAAAAAGCCTTTTAAACTTGAACTTCAACATAGTATGGAAAAAATAAAATGAAATAATGCCATTTACTTATTCGCATGGATATTCTACTAATCGAATAATCACATGAAATATCAATAACAACTTTCATCATGATGGAATGTATAATGCCAGACTATCATAACCACATAGCCAAGGCCTCGTGCCAAGACTAAAAATAGATTTTGTCAAGGCCTTGTGCCAAGACACTAGTTTGTCTCATGATACCTACCGATGCATCGAGGATCTGTAGTGGGCTCCACCCGTCACATATTAAGTCCAATGCATTCCTCATATGAACATGTTTAAACATAACATAAACATTCATATTAAAACTAGCATACGAAATGTAAATACTTTCTCCATAAACCATGAATGGTATAAAAATAACACATCCATAGTCAAACAAATCACAAAATCCTCAATACAATATGGAAGTTTTGTATCATAATAAATCAACTTCAAATAAGCTTAAAATCCATCAAAGGATGTTGACATAGATGAAATCAAAACTATTTGAGAGAAATATCCCTTTTCTTGAAATCATTTAAAAGTCACATAATTATAAAATAAAACATTTACTTTGAAAATTTTCTTATAATCTTGTAAGGGAAGCTTCGAAGATTTTATAACGGCGTAAAATAGCTGCACCCACCGTATAAGTTAAAAAAACATTCTTACCTTAATTCTTTCGAAAATGTTAAAGGGACCTTGTTCGGAAAACGACAGAAAGATTCCTTTATAAACCACTTATAAAAGTCAACAAGGGTATAAATGAATTTAAACCATATTCTAGTAAATAGTAAAAATGTTTTGAAATACATTTTTAAGAAACATGGATGTGGATGATAAAGAAGTCCCAGTAGATTATTACATATAAACAACCTTAGATAATGAAGAGATTGTGAAATAAACCCTTACATTGTACTTTTCCTTTGTTGGGGTAAGTTAAACTCCTGTATAATGGTGAAATAATTGTTATTAAATTATACAAGAATAATATATATTAATATGATATCATATATGATCTTTTAACATTTCTTTGTTAATAATATTTTAGAATTATCGTCGTTTTGGGTGTTAACTTACTCATTTTATTTTATATGTTTTGTTATGTAATCCATGTTTGTTATAGATAGGTTGTATCTTATTCATATACAGAATTATATTAAGTCCTTAAACATTATTATTAATCTTCAAATGAGAATTAGAATTGAATGGATACGATGGAGAATGAATCTCATCGCGTTCGTGGAGACGGTAGTCCGTACGTACGCACGAGCGACAATATTATTATTTTGATGTTAAAATAATATTTAATTGGATGGTATATCATATATACAGAATCATTATCATGTTATATTTATTATTTACATGAATTAAACATCATTATTATACCCATCCAAATAATAATTTATTGAAAACAATTACACCATGACGTGGAGACGGCAAGCCGTACGTACGCACGTATGGTGACATGTTATTCAAAGGATGGATAGAATACTGAATATGGTTGTACCATATATAATAAAATCATAGTATATATAAGATACTGGAGTTATTATTTTATAATGGGAAAGAAAGAAGACATTGAAGAAGAACGGAACTTGAAAGAGGGTGGTGAAAACATTACCTCTTCTTCGGGTTCTTCCTTTTGATTTGATCAAAAGGGCTCCTTAAGTTGGCTTTCTGACTAAGATAAGGCCTCTAGGATGAAGTGAGGGAAGTTGAGAGAGTATTTTGGCCGGGTTTGGCCGAACCAAAAGGCTTTGAAGGTGTGAATTGATGAGAAGGGGGAGTGCCCTTTTATAAGAGGGGCGAGGGGCACCTTTGGAAAAGCTAGAAATATTATTTTATAATAAATTCATATTCAGTTTCTAATGGCTCCAAAGTGGATTATTTAAAGTTTAAGGTTGGTATGGGTCTAAAAACAGTCAACCAATATAATTTAGATAGGTTTGGGTCATTATATTAACCTTATATTTTAGTTTTAACTCTTAGTTAATTAGTTTGACACTTACCATGTCACTTTGTATTTTTATATTATATAGTTAATAAACTTACTATATAACTTTAATAGACCCCCAAGTGGTCCATTAATTATACAAATATCATGATATAAGTATCTTTGCCGAACCTTAGATTTTTAGGAATTTAATATCAATTAATAATATAATATTTGTTTTAAAACTCTTTTATGTCAATTTTGACACTATTCAATAATTGATTTTTTTAAAAATCACAAAAGAAAGGTTACTTCGAATAAAGTTAAATACATAAATACTAACAGGTCATATTAACCTAGAAAATTAGTTTAATTCATAAAAAGTCTCAAATTATATTTATTTGGTTATTTATAATATCAATTATTTTAATTTTTCAATATTATGGTAATTACTTCATCATCATTGGGTCATAAATAAATTAAATTATTTAATGTCTAAAAATATTAAATAAAATACCATTAATTAGGAAATATTTTTAGCTTTCTAATTAATATTTACAATCGAATTTATCTTATGTATAACCCTATATTAAAATTTTTTTAGTAAATAAACTTTGATTTTAACTCTTTTAACTCTTCTTTGAATTAAATAATAATAAATGTGCTAATCTAATCCAAGTGGACCTAAATGATAAAATTTTATTCCTAAGGTTGTTTTTGGTCGAGATACACTTGTCAAATAGAATTAGGACATGTGTTAGGGTAATATTAATATCATTTTTTACCCTTAATTACCCTATTTACTTTTAACCGGGGTAAATAAAAGTAAAAAGTTACTGTTCACCAAAAATTATTTTCATCTCATTAAACCACATTTTACTCCTTGATATTAACCGTGTCTCTCAGATTTTCGAAATTCCACTCACAGAAGCGTTAAAATTAAGTTTTATGAAAAATTCATTTTTTTAACTACCACTTAGTGGTTTCACTATTCATCAAAAAATGAAGTTGTTCAGAAAAATACCAAAAATTCACCCTTGGCTAATTTTGATATTCCGAATCCAAAAATGAAGTCCATTTTGAAAAATAAAATTTATAAATTTCAAAAAGTGGGTATTACTATTCATAACGGTTAGTTTGATTGGTTGTGGTGTGTTAGAACTCAATGTTACGTACAACACACGCTATTTCATTATTCAAAGAGAAGTATACCGTAGAAGCTTGGGGTGTTACACAAGTGGAATAGTCAAATTAATTTATAGGTTTGATTGGATTTTAGTTTGTTTGTAGTGTGAAATGAAATTTTAATTATTGTAATTATAATTGTGTATTTGGTAGTTGTTTTGGTTGGATTTAATTTTTTTTAGTTGAAAATGTAAGTTTTGAATGTTATATATGTGAATGTTTAATTTTTATTTGGTTCTTCTTGTTTTGGACTAGTTCTGATGTTTTTCTGGTTGGTTCTGGTCTATTTTTTGTCTTCTTTTGGTGTAGTTTATGCTTGTTTCATACTTTGGAAGAGCATAGTAATGGTTTCATGGGGGGTGGGGGGGCTGTCCAGGGGGTGGGGGGCTGTCCAGGGGGGGGTGTCTAGTGGGGTGGGGTGGTGTCCAATGGGTGGGAGGGTGTCTAGTGGGTGGGAGGGTGTCCAGGGGTGGGGGTGGGGGGTGAGAGGGGATTTCCAGGGGGTGGGGTGTCTTGGGGGGGGGGGTGTCCAAGGGGGTCGGGGGTGTTTAGGGGGTGGAGGGGCTATCCAGTGGGGTGGGGTGGTGTTTAGTGGGTGGGGGTGTTGTCCAGGGGGTGGGTGGGTGTCCAGGGGGTGGGGGGCTGTCCAGTGGGGTGGGGTGGTGTCCAATGGGTGTGAGGGTGTTCAAGGGGGTGGGGGGGGTGTACAAGGGGGTATGGGGTGTCCAGGGGGGTTGGGGGGTGTCTAGTGGGTCAGAGGGTTTCCAGGGGGTGGGGTGGTTTCTAGGGGTTGGGGGTCGGGGTGTCCATGGGGGGTGGGAGGGGCTGTCCAGGGGGTGGGGGTGACCAAGGGGTGGGGGTGTCCATGGGGTGGGGGGGTGTCCAGGGGGTGGGGGCTGTCTAGGGGGTGGGGTTCTAGGGGTGGGAAGGTGTCTAGGGGGTAAGGCGTGTCCAGGGTGTGGGGGGATTTCCAGGGGGTGGGGGTGTCCAGGGGGTGGGTAGCTTTCTAGTGGGTTTGGTCTATTTTCTGCTTGTTTCAGGTCCTATTTGGCAGCACATTGTAATGGTTGAACTATATTATTAAAAAAAATTGTTTTTTATGTCAGTTATTTTATAACTGATGTAATAAATTCACGGGGATGATTTTTTTACGTTGGTTATTTAATAACTGATATAGTAAATATGTTTTCACATCAGTTATTTTTTAACCGACGTGAAAAACCAATTCGCAGACTGGTTTATCACATCAATTTTGAAAATAACTGACATGATAACCTTGTTTTTCACGTTGGTTATTAGAAAACCGACGTGAAAAAAACATTAGAGGGGTTTTTTATTATATAGATTATTTAATAAACAATGTAATAAACAACATATTATGACATTTATTTAAAAACTGACATAATAAATTAGGACTACGAACCATTTTCCACATCGGTTTTTTAGGAACTGACATGAAAATGGATTCATATTTCTATTTTTTACGTCGGTTTTAAAATAAATGAGGTAAAAAACAATATTTATAATGTCCCTGCAATAACCTCATCCAAGAAAAGATGTAAAAATTGAAAAATAACTGACGTAAAAAACATTTTTTGCACTACTGTACCCTTCATTGATTCCAACTATTCCCTTATCCCCATTTCAATAAAGTCCAACCTAATTATTCTTGAATAACAACAATGTAAACATAGAAAAAGGATTTGATAAGGGTCATATGCATACTCTTATGAAAACATGATGAAATCTTTAACTCCATATTGATACTATTTTTTAAAATTATTAGTGTTCATCTATTTCTAATTCATATCCATCCTATTGGGTTCATAAAATAATAATTTTTTATAATAAATAAATAAATACACATAAGACATTCATTATCAAAGGTGAAAGTTATAGACAATTTTAATAAGTGAAATCCAACATTTTATTGTTTCAATGAATTTTAGTATGCTTTGATGAAAATGGGAAATTGAATTTAAGAAAATAATTAATCCACTATGGCATGTGTTATACTCTGAATTCATTCAAAGGTTAAAGTTATAGACAACTGTCATACTCATCAGCTCATCTCCTGAACATTTATCATTTCATTTTGTTGTTTGACACACATCCTCCATCTCTTGTGGATATGCAACTATGTTTCTTGAAATACTTTAAGAGGTAGTCATCCATGGGGTGACTACTGCTCAGAGTAGTAAAAGAAACATAAAAGAGATGGGGGATGAGTCTCAAGCAACAAAATGCAATAACTATTCTGGATATGAAACCTATGAGGATGAAAGTTGAATATAAAAGAGACGGGGGATGGGTCTCCAGCAAAAAATAGAAATAATAATTGTTGTTTGACACACATCAAGTCTTTCTTAAATCCACTAAACAAATAAAAATATAATATAGGAAATTAATGAGTAATAAGAAACCCAAATATGATAAACAAGAATAATAAAATCTCATTAAATCAAATAGAAGATATAAAAATGCATTGATAAAACATTTTAATAAATAAAGAGTTATTTCATATACATGGATCACAATCAGAGATTCCTATGGGTGGAACCAATACATGTAGACCTGAAATGATGAATACCTAAAAATAATTTCTAATATATAGAATTCGATAACCTCCATTATATTTTTTGGAACAAGTTATGTAAAAACCTAAAGAATTATTACATTTAATATTAATGGTATATAAAATATTTGAACACATATCAAGACTCTTAGGATGTCATATCACCACACCAACCCATCCCAAGGATTCTAGGGAGGTCATCACATCAGATCTACCCATTTGAAGGATTCTAGGGATACCATCTAATACACAATGACCCATCATTAAGATTCTAGGGAGTTCTATAAAGAATTTGGCCTAAAGTAATAATACACATCAATAATATATATCACAAAGAAGGGAAAAACACACCAACCCTTGTAACATCTATCCCATACACACTAGCCTCTACTGAGATAGAACGACTCTCGTGAGGTCATATTTTCTAAGTGTACTACCCTTACTTCACTCATAAATCTAAGTGGAATCATAAAATTAACATATCTATAAAACATAACACCCCATATAAAGTCTCTACTGCACAAATATGAAAATAAATAGTCATTTTAATATGCCAGAAAGTTGTCTCATAAGATACCCAACCACCATCATAGAAATTGATGCATAAAAAATTATATAGACGATGTAAAATTGGATGAGACTTCTATTATATGGTTAATTACACTATTTATCCAATGAAAATAAACCATGATTCATCCAAACTTTCACATAAATAAAAGATTAGCTCACAAATCCCCTACATTAATTCAAAACTGCAATTGAGAAGGAAGGAGATGCATGTATGACCTGGGAGCGAAGCCGGGAAGGCTCATAGTATAGGTGTTTCACACTCTAAAAATTATAAGAATTAAAATAGATGATCTACATAGCCAAATATATAAAATGGATAACTCACCACACTCATAGTTGAAAAAAAACATCCACCGTGGCCAGAACCATTTATGTTTTACACCCCGAGTTCTCTAAGAGAAAGTAGAGAAAAAATTACGTTCGAGAGAAAGTAGAGAAAGAATTACATTTTAGCATTTGATTCATTCAACCCTTGAATCATTTGAGACTTGTATTTTTTCTAGACTTGATTCAAGCTTCGATTCACCAAGGAGGTGCGTCAATAGTAGGTGGATTTTATGGAGAGCTTTAGATATCATGAACTGGTTCGTGATAGTTAGGGTTCTTAAAATTGATCAGGTCACTTTTATTAGCGATTCTAAAAAAGCATTGATAAAATCGATCTTTATTAGCACTAATGTTTTAACTCTATTAAATATAACTTTTATCAATTCTTTTTTAGCATTGATAAATCTATATCATTATCAGCGCTAAAAAAGAATTGATAAAAATGCCTTTTATCAGTGCTTATTACTTAAGTTTGATAAAGAATTTATAATTATAATTATAAATATTTATTTTTGTAAATATATATAAATATAAATACAGTAAATATTTTTTAAAAAAAAATACAATTATTCTAATTTTATAATTATTTAAATATATAATTGTTTATTTATAATTATATAAATATTTTTAAAAAATAATATTTATATCATTATATATATTTATATAATTATTTATATATATATATATATATTATAAATGTAAATAAATATAAATATAGTAAATAAATTCATTATTTAACTAAATCCATTATAAATTTAATAATTATATAAATATATATAATTATTTATTTATAATTATAAATATATAAATGTATAAATATAGAAAATGTAAATTTATAAATATATTTATTTATAAATATTTTTTTAAAAAATATTTTTTAACAATATAAATTAATATTTAATCTTAAGTTCATGCATGTTAAAAATAAGTGAAATTGAATAAATTAAAAATAAGCACACTTTAACAATATTTAAAAAATGGATAAGTTTTTTATGTGTGCATTATATATATATAAAATTTCATTAATTATGTATATGTGAAATGAATATAACACACATTTGATCTATGTTAAATTCAAAAATCAAATGACATTCAATTATGTACATTACTATATGCAATTAGCCAGTATTATTAATTCATATTAATTTTTAATTATGAACCATTATTCACTAAATATATGTCTAATTAATATAAAATCATAAATATTTTTTATTATATAAATCATATTTATATACATTCATATATATCTATATTTTTAATATATAATATTTATTAACATTATCAATAATTATTTACTTAATAGATTTTTTAATATTTTTCTCAATTTACTTATTTTTAATTTATACTATTTATTAGTATTTATAATATATATATATAGTATAATCAATTTATTCATTTTTATCAATAATTATTTAATTAATAAATTTTTTAATATTTTTTTAATAAAATATTTTTTTTTTATTTATTTCATTATTTCATTTTATTTGGACCTTTATCAGTGCTAAAAAAACACTGATAAAGGATCCCTTTATGAGTGATAAAAATAAATCACTAAAAAAGGGTACCCTTTATCAACGCTAAAAATAAAGCCCTGATAATGGGTAACCTTGAACAGCGCTAAAAATAATGCACTGATTAAGGGAACACTTTATCAATGCTAAAAAGCGCTGATAACGGGTACCCTTTATCAGCGCTAAAATAAAAGCACCGATAAAAGTTAAAATTTATCATCTCTTTTTTTATTGATGATAAAAGTTCCCTTTATTAGTGCTTTTTTCTAGCACTGATAAAGGCCGGTGCTGTTAAAGTCCTATTTTGTAGTAGTGATGGAAGAAAGAATGGTAGCAATACTCATGGAAAATGTAGAGGTTTCCATATTGAGAAAGATGATATAGCTATTATTAGAACTAAGAAAGTTATAGATATATTAGGGTAGATTAATCAGGTTATGACACATAACTTTACTCGAATGGAGAAAATTGTTCTATAATGAGATTATCTAACATTGGATTGCTTTATACGACATAGACCCCCATAATTTAGTGGGACTACTAACCCAATGGTGGTAGAGTAATGGATTAAGTATTTGGAGAAGATATTCATGGCATTGAGATGTGGTGAAAAGAAAAAGGTTACACTTATAGTGTATTGTCTCAATGGCGATGCAGATCAATGGTGGTCATTAATCCATAATACTTGAGAGGAAGAAGAAATAGAACTCATGGAATGAATAAATTTTAAGGAGGAATTATTTGATAAATATTTCCCTCATGAGCAGCAAAATGAGATGAATATAAAGTTACTTAGTTTAAAGAATAAGTAATTTGAAATTATTATAGAGTATGAAACTACCTTTACAAGGTTAGAAATGTATGCTATGGATTTCATATGCAACAAGAAATCCAAGATTGACAATTTATTTGAAGGGCTTAAGAAAAGTCTCTAAAGAGAACTGGTGTCTCAAAATCATTCTTCATATGATAAAATAGTTTTATGTACTATCAAGACATAGAAATAATTCTCCAAGTCCTATAGCTTTGAAGGGAAGCAAGAGAATAAGAGTTCTTATGAACACCATGAAAAGGGGAATGATTCAAAGAAGAAGAATAAAAAGAAGGATTTTCCAACATGTGATAACTGTGGAAAGAATCACACTAGGAAATACTTGAAAGGATTGGGTTTTTTTAAGTGTAGAGAAAAGGGTCACCAAGAAAAATAATTCAAAGGAAAGAAGAAAAACACTGCTATTCAGTGTTACAACTACAAGGACATGGGAAACTATGCAAAAAAAAAATGCCCCAATCATAAAGGAAATATACCTCAGAAGAAGCTAAGGGATGAAGGTCAAACATATGTTATTGACACATGATAATTGGAATGATTAATGCACTCTTGTATTTGGATCTAACAAATAGGTTTTAAAAGTATTTTATTGATGAAGTTCTCATCATATGATTTACAAAATATATAAGGATTGTATTGTAGTAATTTTTTCATTAAGGATTTTAGATCATATGTTGAATGGTACTATGAAAAGTGATCTGGTAGAAAGTTAAACTTTTTTGGAAAACACATGGTTGAAGGAAAGATAACCCTTAATATGTTCCTCATGTTGAGATAATGATTTTTGGATAAAGAGATGATTTATATAGATAAAGTAAATTATATACTACTAACTCCCTTATAATTGATTCTAATGTTTTGGATCATAATACTTGGAAGGGTTATAAGGTTAACCATTTATGAAATGGTTTAAGTTTAACTTTGGATTAGGTTTTAGAGATTATTTTATTAATTCACCATATGATGGAACCTGTGCTAAGAAAAAGTAGAAATAGTTCAAGTAATGAACAAAGGATAAGATTGTTTTTCTAGAAACATATCAAGTAAGTGTATTTACTTATTCTTAGATAATGAAATAATTCCCAAAATCTAGGAAAAATGGTCTTGAAAAAAAATGTTTTCATATTATCATCATTTTTGATAATATCAATGACCTTTATTCACACCTATGGTTTATGGTTTTGTGGTCTACAAATTTCTCATAAACATGTTCTCTATCACTCTCCATCAGAACATGATGGTTAAATTTCTCTTCTATATCCATGTTTTTAATAATGTTCTCCTATTCTAAAGACTAGTTTTGTGGTAACCTTTGCATTTCCTTTTCCCTCTTATTAGGAAGATATTTTATTAATCCTATTTAGGATGTGGGTTTTTTCAGAAATAGTTAATTTTTAAATATCAATCCCTTGATTACCTAGATTAATTTTAAATTGCATGGATAAAATTTGATTAAGGTGGAGAGAATGTTACACCCCAAAATTCTAAAGTAATAACATTGTACTTTATAGCATGCACGGCACGCAACACGAAACATAGAAAGGAATAAAACCTATCAAGGATTTATGGTATATTTAATATTTTAAATTAATTTAATATATTATGAAGATTGAAATTAAAGCAATACTGATACATATTGTGTCACATGGAACAAATATTTTCTTCAATGGATTGTGTCGCATGCAAGACCGAGTTTTACCGAAAAATAACGTATTATTAAAATATTATTATTTAATATAATAAGATATAAAACTAATAGTTAAATTAGTAGCTATGAATGAGATTAACTAAAATATAAATGGTTTAAAAAAATATAAAATGAATTCATTGGTTACCAATTAATTATAAATGAATATAAGAACTAATTGAATATAAAGGGAATGTTGTTATAAAAAACTATTTTTATGCTCACAAAGTCATTTTATCCTGATAAATTAAATTAGTTACAATTAGTGAATGATATTAATGTAATATATATATATATATATATATATTATATTCAATCAAATATTTTTGATATTAATCTAATATATTTTATAATAATAAGATAATAATAAATCCAGTTTTACGCTTAAAAATTGTATTTTTCTAAGAAGGAAATTTTGCCACCTTTTAATGAAGCACCTATTTTAAAACTGAATTTTAACACTTTTATAAATTTTATATGTAAAACAAAACTTTATTTTTTAAATAATAACATAAAAATTAGGTTAGGGTTAATTGTTTGTATTTTTCTCTGAAGTTTCATTTTTTATAAATAGTAAAAAATACTGAATTTTAATTGAAAACTGCTTTTTCATATAAATTATTTATATAGTTAAATTATATTTTAATTTTATTTTAAAGTATATTTATTTAAATTATAAATAAATTAAACAAATTTAAGTCATTGGAATCAATTTCACATTGAAATTTTATATAAAAATATTTCAAACTTTTGAACATTTTTACTTTGAATACCAGTTTTGTCATCCTGTCTGTTAGATTAATTTTAAATTAATTTCTACCACTTAAGTGATTTTAATTTGTAAAAATGGATTAAATATTTTTAATAATAATAATTTATAATTTCTAAAAATTTCAACTTAGTTTTTGACAAAAAAGAATAGTGAAAATAATTAAAATTTATTACAGCGATTGAAAGAAAAATTAGCTTAACAAAATACTAAACCTGAAACTTAAGGAAAGAAAAGACCTAGAAAGTTTTAAAAAATCTATTTTGTGACCATATTTAGACCCTATAATCCCTTTTATATATTTTGGTATATTATTTGAGCTACTTGACATGGAAAAAATAGGGGTGGAATTCCATTTTAAAAAATTTATAAGAATGCCACTCCTCCTCCACTATAAAATAGAATTCACCCCTCACATTTATTCACACCTATAAATCCCTTTGGATAATCTATAAAATAAAAAAATAAAATCCCAAAATCTCTCCCCTTATCCTATAAGCCTCACTTTGGGTATAAATCTAACCAAGAAAGTATTTTGGTATAAACCAAAAGGAGTTGCTTGAATAAGTGGTAATGTTCTTATATGGTCACTCTTGTTTCATTTACTTCACCACCACTTCAATTTTTTTTATATCATTATATTATAATAAACCCATTATCTTTAATATAATAATATTTTATTATTATAATAGTTCTACAGATACTTTCACACACATCCATCAAAAGAGATACACAATCATCATTCGTGTGTACAGTGAACTACTGCCTTGTGAACCGATATCATTTGTTATTCCATTTACCACATTTGAAGGTTGAAATAATGATGGATTTATAGTTTATATATGATATATATGATATATATGATATATTTATGCTTCTTCAATTTTTATATAATACATTACTTTATGGTTTCTATTTTGTGGGAATATGATAACTTCATTTGTAGATGTGAAGACTACTATCACATCAAAGTGATATGATTCGTTCACGCTATATATGGAATATATAAAGGATAATTTTAATTAAGATATTTGATTTATATGATAAAATTATTATACTGGAATTATAATACACATATATAATATTTAGTTTTCATTATTTTAATACAACAAAAAAATGAAAACAACGTTCATGTGTACGTACGACCTACCGTCTCCATGAATGGTGAATTTCATTTCATATCTCCAAATATTATAGATTATTATAAAAATATATATAATTAATATATATTATATTAAATCATGGTTTACATTTTTGAGATATTTAAATCATGATCTACTTAAGAATAACAAAAACAACATGTCAAAACACACTTGAAAAACTTGGCAATTAACACCCAAAATAGTAAAAATAATGAAAGATTGTTAAAAACGGTAATAAGATATTATAAGAAGATAATATATGATATTATTAATATGATCATGGGTTTTTAATAAGTTATTAACATGTTTAAAATCCTTATAATGTAGGTTAAAATATGTTCACCCAAAAGGAAATGCAAGGTAAGAGATTTTGTCTCAATTTACATTCCATTGAGGCTTATTTATTAGTATACAAAAATTCAATTTAATGTGGTTTATATAATACCAATTTGTAATTTAATATCATTATTAACTCATAATTCATGGTTTTTTAAGTTTCACTTTGAAATATCTCACCTAAGGGGGTTTGACTTGAAAATTACAATGTGGTAAAAGTTATATTTTCAATATCACTTTCTTTTTTTATTGTTAACTTTCTCTTGAAAAAATCACTCCCTTATGATAATTTTGATTGTAAATTTTAAATATCCATATTATCATGTAATGGATATCATTATTTTCTAAACCGTACTCCATTTTTACATATGTTGTTCACTTTGAAAATTATTTGAAATGTTGATAAATCCATATTTTTTACTCAATATAGATATTTGATGATAAGTTATGTTGTTTATTAATTAAATAGAATATTTGATATATAAGATATGATTTGGATGTGAAATATATGGGTTGGATACCGGTTAATGCAATCCCCTCGATGCATCAGTAGTCTCATGAGATGAATCAGTTGGATAAGTTAGAGTATTTTAAATTGTATTGAGAATAAATATTAATGGTAAAGGTATCATGTGCTTGGGAAACATGATGTCTAATAATTAAGAATTTACTTTATTGAGAATTAAGTAATTCTTATTATCCATGAGATATTTTCTTTGACATCATTATGGATGCATTTTATTCTCTGTTCATTGATTAAATGACATGTGTTTTAGTTATCTACTATGCTATATTGATTATACCTTATCAAGATATTTATATGGAACGTGTGCTCAGTTATTTACCTTATCATGACTATTATGCTAATTGATTCATTATTTATTCCATTTTAATTACCCTTATTGATCATTTTATCTCACCCTTATTTTGTTTTCTCTCCCTAGGATATGAAGAAGAAATATTTGAATGAGTTTTCAAGGATGCAGTTCATTTCATTTTATTATATATCATGTTTTATTTTCTATATACCAATGTAATATGGGTATCATGTATGTAATATGGTTTTCAAAAATTTCAAAACTGATTGGTCTTTCGGGATTTTATTCCTCCTAATCATTCCAATGTAATAATGTAAGCCACCGACTCTGAGATTCTGGGGTCGGGCTGCTACATCCAAATATTTAGTAGGATCGCTCAGCCTTGCTCACTAGAAATCTTGATGATATAGTTATATTACAATTATTAGGAAGAGGTTTTCACTTATCACCTTCTTTTTAGCTTCAATTCAGGAAAATAGTGCTGGATTCCTTCTACTTCTTCTTCGATCACTACTAAAAATATGGGTTTATCTAGCACACAAAAATCACTGATAAAGAGGGTCTTTATCAGTTCTTAAAAAAGCACTGATAAAGGGGGAACTTTATCAGCACTAATAAAACTGCGCTGAGAAATGTGATCCCTTTATCATCTCTTGTAAAAAAACACTAATAAAGGGTCTCATTTATCAACACTAGTAAAAAAGCGATGATAAAGGGGGGCCCTTTATCACTATTTTTTACCAGCACTCATAAAGGCCCCCTTTTATCAGCCCTTCTTTTCTAGCACCCATAAAGGGTATATTTCATAAAATAAAATATATTTCATTAAAAATAATATATTAATATATAAATATATTTATACTAATATAAATATAATATATTTTTTAAATATAATTTAGATAAGGCTAAATACACATTTACACTTAATATATAAGATATTTAGTGAAAATGACTTATAAAATAATTAAAAAATATTATTAATTATTAATTTTCTAATTATTATTGAGTAATAGTCATTTAATAACAATTGGATGACATAAAAATTAAATGAATTAATGTATTGTCTAAGATAAGTTGAAAACATAACTTAAAGTTCAAACGACCATAAATTTTGATCCGAGCACCCTTTTTGGCTCTACAACATATCAAATTGAAGCATATGAATAGATCTAAGTCGTGTTGGAAATACCCAAAAAATAATTTTGAAACATTTTTTTTCATTAGATATGTTTTGAAACATCACTAATTCATTTACCGATGTTTGTTAAATTTTTTTCTAAATGATGTGTTGCAAATTTAGTTACGTTTATAAACGTCGCAAAAAAAATTTAGTGTTGTTTTTTAGAAACGTTTGTAAATGAGATGTGATTTACTAATTTTTTTTAGAAAACATTGCTAAATGTGGTTTCACTAACTAGTGATGTCTATAAATGTTGTCAAATTGGCGATGTTTATAAATGTTTCCAAAATAGAAATGTTTAGAAACGTCTCTAATTAGCGACACCTCATTTAGTGATGTTTTTTAGAAACATCTATAAATGAGGTGTTATTTAGAGAAGTTTATAAAAAACATTGCTAATTTTTTTAGTGACGTTTATAATTTTTTTACACCTATTAATTCTATAATAAAATATATTTTTTTAGAATTAATAACTATGTTAGCCTAATTTTTTATAATAAAACATATACTGTCTTACACCACTTTGGTACACCCCACCCAACACCTACCAACCCATGCCACTACCCCAATTAAAAGCCCACCCTCTCCACTGATAGGGTACACCCACCAGTGCGAGACTACTGATCCCCCAAAGCCACACCCCGCACGCTAGAACCCCAAACATAATGAGGAAATATATATGTTTATATTTTATATTATATATATATATATTTTAAATATATTTTTATATTATATATATATATGTTTATATTTTATGTTTATTTATATGTTCATATTATATATATATCTATATTATATATATACATGTGCGTGTTTTTATATATATGTATATATTTTATATATATTATATGTTTATATTTATATATATGTGTGTGTGTGTATAAATATATATGTGTATGTATATATATATAATTATAATTATAAATTTATATATATATATATATATATATATATATATATATATATCACGACCCGTCCCAATGGGGCCCATGCCAAGACTCCCCAAGCCCACCTCCAATAGACCAGAGGCTGATGACTAGAACCAATAAGGAATATCACTAACATGGGAGGCCTTAGCCTAAGTACATGTACACACCCACACATCTCCAAGCCTATGCAATGTTGAAATGTGAAAAAAATTGAACAACCATGCATGAATACATATAAATACCACAACCAGAGTATGATATGAAATAAAGGAAAGTAAACAAGGCCAAATACTAGCCCACCACAAAGATTCTGAAAATTATGTCCAACCTTAAACTAAAATTGGGACTACTATCAGAATACTACAGGAACACACCTCGATCTGTCCGGTATCACTAATCACCATTTGGTTCTAGTCTATCAAGGACTATGTCAAAAGGTTGATCATCTATACAAGAAATGACATGGTGGGAAAATCCCATGTAGGGGTGAGTATAAAAATATCCAATAGGACTCCCTGAAACCATAAAGCATACAATAAAAAAAATGTAGTCAACTCTACATAAGTATATGTCTAAAACACATATAGAAAGAATATCTAGATATACTCAATAAAGACACACAGTCTAAAGGTAAGTCACAACTATAATACTAGCCTAGGATTCCTACTCAAAGGATCCACAAAACAATCAACTAGGATATCACACTCCCGAGTCTAATAACTCTGATGATGTCCACTCGAGAGGTAATTCCCATTGGGACTCTCCATTAGAAGTACATTATGGATGTTTGAAGAGATATGATACATAGATGAGGATCACACCCAAGGCCATGGGGAAATACTGACAACTCAATCTGGATTAACTTACTAAGTAGGGAATTAGTTCCCATGTAGTGTTGGTCATGATGATACCAAGAACTCCAACTAGAGCATGAAGATGAATAGATGATCTCACTCCAAGCCTCAAAGAGAGATTCCAATGACTTTATCTAAGAAGTCCTAGAGAAGGGATTATTTTACTATGTGTAGGATATGATTCCATACTAACACTCAGGAAAAGGATATGTGGAACACACACTAACAAACCTTTTCCATGATATATAGGACAAGGGATCTAATAAATTTATAATAAAGTACACAACATATAGAATGGGTCACATGTAGTGTTCCTTAACCCTGGGTCCTACCCATGTAAACGATCTGTGTCTCTTACTCGTGTCCATATAGGGGAGTACACAGTGTGCTCCATCCTATGTACTTAAAACTATGTATGTGTACCCTATGATGTACACACCGAGTTACTGGGGAGAGGTCACATGACTTGTGAAGGGTCACATTCCGTGTGATACTTAACCATCTCTTGAAACCCTATCCAAAAAATGGGGCCCCACACGACATGTGGATCTAACTTACACTCTGTGTAATATGGAATTTCCTAGAATTCCAGATCCACTACATGTGTCTCTAGCCGCTCCTTCGACCACTGATCTAGAAACTACCTCACCAGATAGTCGAATATCCCATCTTGTCCAAGCCTCACCATCGATGAACAACGTGAAATGACTATAAAATATGTTTAGGAAATGGATATACACATATTTTTTCATTGCACATTGAATTATGCTGAAGAAAGCGAAATCAGGTGTCAAAATCCATCTGATTCATCACCACTTCCATCATCTCACCACAATAATGTCATGATGATCCTAGATCTATGATATCATATAGTTACTCTAAGAAATGAGTCCATAACAATCAATTGATTGGGATATGTTGAACCATGGGCCAAAAGAAGAATGCCCATGATGAACGTAGAATCAGTGGAGAAAAGCACAAGAACAATAAAGAGGAATGAACCTTGATCGATATTATTGTCGACCTCGATTTGTCACCATGAGAATAATAATTAAGAAATAAACAATCACAAATAAATTCTCCAAAATAATCTCTGCAAATAAACCATCCCATAAGATGATCGAATCATGAATTAATCTGTTCACTAATTGATTCGTGTTCACCATAGAAATTAATAACGAGGAAATAATCCAAATCAAACAAACTTAATACCTCGATTTATATTGATTGATGATGAAGTACGACACAATATTGTTTTCCCTGGTGAGATCCTTTGATTCCGTTGCACATCGATCGTCGATATCCAATCTGATCATCATTCTCCAATAGGGTCTCCCCCAATGGATCCAATGGCTCTCATAAAATCATAGGTTTATAAGGATAACCTTGAATTTTGTTCATAAGCATGTATTTAAGGAAATAAACTTGGTTGCTGCATCAAAAAACAAATAAAATAATTTATTTAACTATTTTATTCATTTTATGCATGGGATGAATTTTCTGTAAACGCCCTATATTAGCCAAGGGTATGTCATGCCTAGGGTAAATACCTCATTATTAACTCAATGGTACCCTTAGATTTCTAATCTGGGGCTCTGTTTAAAAGTTATTCAACTTTTTTAGGAAAATTACATGCTCAAGAAATTTAATATATTTAATATATTTTAAACATTTACTCTGGGCACACCAGGCCTCAGAATCGCATGCCGTCTCAGTGATTGGTATTGAAAATAATCCATACAATATTTAAAAATAATACATGTAAAATACGAATTATTAAATTCTCACCACCTTGGAGATTTGTGTCCCAAAAAACTAAAATAATGGATACACAAAGAGATGTGGGTATTGAACCTGTATATGAGACTCCAACTCCCATGTTCACTCTTGAAGATTATCATGCTGCCATAAGACATGTATTAAAGGAATAAATCTCCCAAAAAGGATTCTTTCATAATGATCCTTGATCTTTACTAGGTACTCAACAATGGTAGCTCCATCCTCGATGTCCAACTCACCCTAGTCGATAACATATGATGGGTCATGCATGTACCTCCTCAGTTGCAAGACGTGGAAGACATCATATACCTGGTCTAAATATGGAGGTATAGCTAAGTGGTATTCCACCTCTCTAACTCTACATAGTATATAGAAAGGGCCAATTAATCTCAGAGATAGCTTTCAACCCAAGAAAAATATGAGGTGAAACCCATAGAAACATATGATCTCCCTACTTCAAATCCAAAGGCCTATCATTTGTCTGAATAAGGCTTATAATGGATCTGTACAATCTTCATATTCTCTTGGATGATCTGCACCTTCATGGTAGTTGTGCACACCAACACTAGTCCCATGAGTGATGACTCTCTTGGGTTAGTCCAGCAAAATGGTTACCTATAGGGTATCCCATTCAAATCCTCTACTAGAGCCATAACGATGGTGTAATGGTAGCTATTATTGTATGAAAAATATACCAGTGGTAGGTGATCCTCCCAAATATAGCCAAAGTACAACATGAAGGATTGCAACATTTCCTCTAGAACTTGAATGGTTCGCTCAGTCTGGGCATCAATTTGGGGGGTGAAATACTATGCTAAAAAGTAACTGAGTCCTAAACGCCTCCTGAAATCCCTTCCACAACTGGGATATGAAGTGAACATCATGGTCAGAAACTATCATTTATGAAACTCCATATATTTAGAATATATCTTGAATGAAGAGGCATCCCAAGATCTCTATTAAAATCTACTACTGAATAGCTAAGAACTAGGATGAATTGGTCAATCGATCTATGATCACCCATATGGAATCATATACCCTAGATGTACATGGTAATCCCATAACAAAGTCTATGGATATCCCATCCCACTTCCACTATGGCACCTCAATGGGATGAGCTAAACCCGTTGTAACTTGGTGCTTAGCCTTGACTTGCGAACAAGTAAGGCATCAAGAGAAAAACTCTACAACTCCCTTATTCATTTCTGGACACCAAAACTGATGTCGAACGTCCTGGTACATATTTTCCACACTTGGATTTAACACCAAATGAGATATATGAAACTCACTCATAACCTCATCCAACAACATTTTTAGTAACATCATGCATCCTCAAAAAACAATGACATGATCCCCACTTTTATAAAATCCATTAAGAGCGTGTCCAGTGGATATCTGAGTATGTAGGGTCTCATAGACAACATCTCCAGGCTGTGCCTCCCTAAATCACGGAAAAAGTAGAGGGGTGACAAAATTTGACCGGAGGAAAGTTTCTCCATCTCTATCCATAAAGTATAATTGTGACGAGGCCAACTAATCGGATGCCTCATTCAGTAACTGCAAAAAAAGATCTCCTAATAAGATCATCTGCTACTACGTTTCCCTTCCTAGGAGTATAGACAATCTTGAAGTCATAACCCCAGAGGAACTTTATCCATATAATCTGTTTAAAGTTATGATCCTTATGTGAGAAGATATACTTGAGAATCTTGTGATTAGAATAGATGGTAAACCACTCACACATCAGGTATTATCACTACATATTTAGTGTAAAGACTACGACTGCTAAATCAAGATCATAAGTTACATAGTTCTTATCATGTGGTCTCAACTGACATGAACCACATGCAATCACCACCTTACTCTGCATCATAACACAACCAAGCTCGGTTCCTGATACATTATAGAATACTACGTACCCAACACCCTCATCCTAAAATATCAAGATTGGAGTACTCATCAAACTCGACCTCAACTGCTGGTAAGACTACTATCACTTCTTAGTCCTCATGAAAGACACCCCTTTCGAGTTAAAGATATCATGGGTGAGAATGTATTAGAGAAATCAGGTATGGATCTTTAGTAATGGTCTGCAAACCCAAGGAAGCTCCACAACTCCATCACCACTTAGATGGATCCCAATCTAACACTACCTCAACCTTGGTCGGGTTCTATACCACTCTATCTACTAAGATAGAATATACCAGAAAGTGGACCTCTAGTATCCAGAACTAACACTTCAAGAGATTCTTGTAAAGACGGTGCTCCCGAAGTACGTTCAGAACCATCCTTAGGTGTCTCAAGTGATCCTCCTTGGACGCTGAGTACACAAGGATATAATCAATGAAGACTATCCTGAACCTATCTAAAAAAGGATAAAATATCTGGTTCGTGAGTCCCATGAACACTAATGGGGTGTTTTTTATTCTAAATGGAATCACCAAGTACTCATAGTGACTGTTAAAACATATGAATTCCATCTTTAATATATCCTCATCTCATACTCATAACTGGTGATAACATGACCTAAGGTCAACCTTTGATAACCATCATTCCCCTCTAAACTGATCAAAGAGGTCATTGATCCTTGGTAGTGGATACAAGTTCTTCATGATCACTTAGTTTATGCACTGATAATCTACACATAACCTCAATATCCTATTTTCCTTCTTAGTGAAACAAAAATGGGAATTCCCAGGGTGAAACACTAGGTTTAAAAAATCCATTCCTCTGAAATTCCCCAAACTTCACCCTCATCTCTTGAATATATGTGGGAGCCATCTGATATGATGGCATAGATATCGGTGCCATCCTAGGGTGTGGATCAATTTAGAAGTCTATCTATTGGCGGGGAGTTAAGCTTAGAACATCCTTAAAAAAGTTTTCCATGTACTATGAAACTACTATAGGAAATTGGGAACTCATAACATCCACTACACCATGGTTCAAGATAGCCAATTAATGAGTAATCAACTACACTCTTCTATGCATGATTCTATTCTACACTACCTAGATTTTCCTTTCACTAACAAAGGAAAACCTAGTTTCATCACTGCAGACACACCGCATCCTCCTCTTGAAATAGTAAATCTGGGCATGAACTATAGACAAATAGTCTATACATAATATGATGTCTAAAGGCCTCATCGCTATAATAAAGAGATCCCAATAGAAAATCTCACCTCCAAGAGTCAAGTCACATTGTCATAAAAAGTGTGTGATTGCTAAGTTGTCTCCAGTAGGAGTCTAAAAGCATAAAGGTTTAGCCAAAGGCTCAACTAGAATCTATAAGTCTTGTATGAGGTGTGTGGAAAGAAATGAATGACTATAACCTATGTCCATCAGTACTAAATTTAAGGTAGAAAAGACATAGATCTTACCTCGTATCATTCCTATAGCCTTTGAGTTATAAGTTTCGACCACCTGTAGCTATCCCCACCCCTACCCTATGGCTCCCTGAGTCTGGCATGGACCACCTAGGGGTGGTGGTGGAAATTAGTCAGAGCATATACCACATCCCACTTCTCTACCAACTCCTCTTCCATGTCCTCCACCCTATGGACCTACCAGATCCTACCATAGTCACTACCTCAGCGGCCGATCCTTAGTCTCTCTATTAGCGATATGGAGGGTCAGAAAATCTATAGAAAGTTTTCCCCTTCCATCACATGAGTATCACCACCTCTCTTTGGTATGACTAGACCCACCATATGAGCTCTAAACTACTGATCCTCCATCCTGAGAACTCCTACAAAAATTTCTTGCATGTATAAGTCCCTGAGAAAAATGTCAACTCCCTAATATTGAGGTATATTATCCTGTGTTCCCACTACTGGAAACCACTAGCTGTATCTACTCATCCAAGAAACTCTCAACCAAAAAATCTAGCTCTAGCACCTTAGAATAGGTAGGAATGAGTAGATGGATAACATAGGAACATATTTCTCAATGCAGACCTAGGTCAAAAGTCATATCCTTGAATAACTAGTTGCATACCATATCCATTGAGTACTTGGAGAATTTGGTAAGAATCGATGAATACTCACATACAATTGAATTTCTATTCTGGGGATATATAAGCTTCTGGATACATACAACCCTCAACATAGCCAAAGATAACACCTATATGAAAATTTTCTCAAAATCATACCATGGTAGAGTCACCTCATCATATGTCTGGGTCATTAAACATCACCATATCTCTGTCGAGCGAAGAAGAAGGCTCACTTCCAGGACCACCATCTACTTTTCTAGTTTCTTACCCAAATGGAAAAATTGGGTCACCACCTCAAGCCAGTCCTTAGCAGCCTATGGGTTGGTCTCACCTCATAACTTGAGGGGTCTATGTCACTAAAACTCTTGAAGTGTGCTCATCATATGCAACTCATCTACTAGTATTGCGGATACTATCACCTGCTGAATGGGTGGTGACATAGCTGGTTCACCACTTGGAGGTTTCACCTTAGGAACTAGTCCCTGTATTTATGCCTCATCACTGAGGGGATCATCTTTATGATCCTAATGCTAGATCCTAGCTGGAATATGTTGCAGAGGCATCCTAAAAGTAAAAAATATGTACCACAATCAATGAGTGTATCTTGAGAGTTGACTCAAGAATGACATGGAAAACATGACCCATTCCTATATGATTTATATACCATTATCTTTCCATGAAACCAGTGTTATCATGTACCAAGTCGAAAAGAAGGTGCTCAGAGTCCTGGTGTATGGATACATTGGCCACCGTACCACCACTAGAGTCCCTAGCCTGAAAGACAAACTCAAAACACTTAACACTATTTCCACAAACCAATCTGACAAACTCTTGGACCTATGGTAGAACATATTCCTATGATACCACTCTGTCTTGACCCATCCTAGTGGGTACCATGTCGCAACTCTTCAAGTCTACCACTAATAGGATAGGGGCTAGCAGCTAGCATCAAAAAGACATATCACTAACATGGGAGGCCTTATCCTAAGTACCTACACACCCAAATCTCCAAGACTATACAATGATGAAATATAGAAACAACTGAACAACCATGCATGAATAAAACTAAATCCCACAACTAGAGTATGAAAGGAAGTAAAATAAAGTAAATAGGGATAAATATAATCCCACCACAAAGAGTCTGAAAAACAAGTTCAACATGAAAGTAAAACTAATACTGCTGTTAGAATACCGTAGGAACACACCTCGATTTATTTGGTATCACTAAGAATATTCTAGTCTTAGTTCATCAAGGAATTTATCAAATGGTAAATTGTATACACAAGACATGACATGTGTGGAAAAAATCCATGTAGGGGTGAGTATAACAATACCCAGTAGGACACCATAAAATCACAAATAATTCAAAAAAGTAAATACATTCATCTCTATATAGGTATATTTATACAAAACATATAACAAGAATATCCAGATATACTCAAAAAACACACACAATTTAAAGTCAAGTCACAACTATATTACCATTGAAGGATTCTAGCTTGAAGGATCCATAAAGCACTCATCTGGGAGAACACACTTTTGAGTCTACTAAAACTAATGACGTCCATCAGAGAGGTAATTACCATTAGGTCTCAACATTAGAAATACATAATGGATGTATGAAGATATATGATGCATAGATGAGGATTTGAACTAAGTCCATGGGGTGATACTTGAAACTCAATTTGGATTAACCTGCTAATTATAGGATCGAAGATCGCACAATGATGGTCATGATGATACCAAGAACTCCACCTAGGGCACAAATACGAATAGAGGATCTCACTCCGAGCCTCACAAAGGGATTTCAATGAATCTATCCAAGAAATAATATAGAAGGGATCCTTTTATTATGTGTAGGATATAATTCCATACTAACCCTCAGAGAAAGGATATGAGGAAAAAACCCTAACCAAAATTATCCAAGATACAGAGGATAACAGCGGCAATCCATGTATAATAAAGTACACAATGTGTAGAAGGGGGTATACACCCTTTTCCTTGACCCTGGGTCCTACCTGTGTAAATGTCCTATGTCCCTTTCCTATGTTCGTATAGGGGATTACACAACATGCTCCAACCCGTGTACTCCAACCTGTTTCCCTATACCCTTCGAGGTACACACCGAGTCACTAGGGATAGGTCACACGCCGTGTGATACTTAACCATCTCCCAAGACCCTAGCCACCACAAGGGCCCCCCACATGGTATGTAGATATGACTTACATGCCATGTAATGTGGAGTTTCCTAAAACTCAAGATCAGCTGCACATGTATCTGGCTACTCCTCCAACCACTGATCTGGAAACCGAGTCACTAGATAATAGAAGATCCTGTATCATCCAAGCCTTGCTTTCAACTAACAATGAGTTCTAACTGTAAAATCTATTAAAAAAACAGATCTACTTGTTGTTCTTCATTGCACACATAAGAACACTGAATAATGAAAAACCGGGTGTCAAAAGTCATCTAATATAACATCGCTTCCATTGTCGAACCACCTTCATGTCGTGCCAATCCAAAATCTATAACATCAGATCATTATTCCAAGTAACGGGTGCACAATGATTAATTGATAGGGATATGTTGAACCGTGGGCTGAAAGAAGAACACCCACGATGAATGCAGAATCAGGGGAGAAAGGCACAAGACCAATAAAGAGGAACAAACCTTTATTGATGTTCTTGTCGACCTCGATTCATTTATATGAGAATAACAATGAAGAAATCAATAATCACAAATAAATTCTCACAAAAAATCCCAACAAATAAACCATCCCGTAAGATGATCAAACTAAAAATCAATCAATTCATTGATTGATTTGATTTATTTAAAGAAATTAAGAAAAAGGAAGGAGCCCAATTTAAACAAACACCCAACATCGATTCAGATCGATTGCTTATGAATAATGATGCAACATCATTGTCTTTGGAAAGATCATTCAATTCCATTGCACGTTGATCATCAATCTCTGATCCAGTCCTCATTCACCTATAATATCTCCTCCAACGACTCTAATGGATCTAGCCTAATCACAGGGTTATGCAGATAACCATGAAATTTTTCCATAAGCATGTATTTAAGGAAGGAAACTAGATCGCTACGTCAACAAACAAATGAAATAATTTATTTAATTATTTTATTCATTTTATGCCCGTGATGACTTTTTTGCAAACGCCCTGCACCAACCAAGGTGATGTCAATCCTAGAATACAACCCACATTATGAACTCGATGACACCCTTAGATTTCTGAACCACCCCCATGTAGAATTTATTCCACTTTTTAGGAAAACTGAACACACATGCTATTTAATATATTTAATATATTTTAAACATTTATTCTGGGCACACCAGACCTCAGAATTGTATGTCGTATCAGCATCTGGTCTTGAAAATAATCCATACAATATCCAAAAATAATAAAGGAAAATCCGAGTCATTAAAATATATATATATATATATATATCTCTGTGTGTGCATGAGTAAATATATATGTATATGTATTCATATATATAATTATAACTATATACATATATATATATATATAATTATCCACATTTATAACACTGGTAAAAATTTCACTAAAATAGTCATGTTTTCTTAAAAATGTGAATAAATTAAAAATATATGTGTTTTTATATATAAATAAATATAAATATATAAATATATATATATATGTGTATGTCTGTGTGTCTGTGTGTTTATATATATATATTTATATATATGTGTCTGTGTTTATATATATTAATATACAAATATCTCTAAAAATATATTTACATTGATGTAGTATAAAAATATTTTTAGTGATGTTTTCTGAAAAAAGTGGCAAATTTAGCGATGTTTACTTAAAAACATTGCTAAATTAGCGATATTTTTTCAGAAAATGAAACTAAATTAGTGACGTTTTTCTAGAAACATTTCCAAATTAATAATTTTTTCAAGAAACTTCACTAAATTAGCAATGGTTTTTAGGAAATGTCACTACATTACCACATTTTTCATCAAGCATCACTAAATTAGCGACATTTTTCAAGAAACATCACTAAATTAGCAACGTTTATTGGAAAAATTGCTAAATTAGAAATTTTTTCCAGGAAAGGTCACTAATTTCATGATGTTTCTTTGAAACTTTTCTAAATTAGCGACGTTTTTCAGGAAACATTTCTAAATTAGCGACATTTTTTAAGAGAAGTCACTAAATTTGTGATGTTCTTAGGAAGTGTCACTAAATTAGAATCTTTTTTCATGAAAAATCACTAAAAAACATCAATAAATTCATTTGTTTTGTTGCATGACTAGAGGTCCCCCGATCATTGCTTTTTTGAGGTCAAAGAAGGCCTAGAAGGCCTCCAAAACTGAGTTCTTAGTTGGGATACCCTAATTTTTTCATATTTGATAATATTTAATCTTCATTTAAGAGTATCTTATTATCCTTTTTTAGCGGGGAATGATTTTATTCCTAGGTATTTCTTTCATATAGATATTATGGTTTTGAAATTTTATCATTTTTCACATTTTATTTTAATTTATAATTAAATATATGCATATTTTCTTATATTTACTTATAATAAATCAATTTTATAAATTCATATTTACATAAAAATATATTTTTAAATATATTAACCATATGGAAATAAACATTAATCATTCATTTCATTTAAAATAAATAATTATCCAATTTATTTACCTTATAAAAATTCATTAATATTTATATATATATACCTATATAAGTAAATGTTTATATATAAACATGTCTGTTTCAATAAACAAAAATATATTTATGTATATATTCTATTATATGTTAATACATACATATATATGTAAATATTTGTGTGTGCATGTGAGAAATATAAATGTGTACTTGTGTTTGTAAATATTTGTGTATGTGTGTGGGTGTATCAATATTGTGTGTATACATCATATATAAATGTATTTTTATATAAATACGTCATTATCATTAAATATAGTATATAAATGAATTTATAGTAAAACTATATGAATACACACACACATATATAATCTTTATATATACATATGTGTATGTATTGATAAACACACACACACACACATATTTATATTCTAATATGTTTAAATAAATATTAATATATAATATATTTAAATAAATTTAAGTATATATATATATATATCATACAAACATTCACATCCACAAAAAATATATTTTATAAATATATTGAAAAATAATTATATATATATTAATAATAAATATGTATGTAAATATATATAAATAAATAGAAATATCATAATATACAATAAAATAATGCAGGGTAGTGGTAAAGAGGTTCACTTGACACTTGGAGGTTGCAAGATCAAATCCAGGAACCCGTGAGTGGGTGATTAGCTATCTAGTGCTAAGGAAGGGGGTCATGAGTGCCAAGGAAGGGGGTGGGTGTGGGGTAGTCTCTTGGAACACTGAAAAAGGGTATAATCTTTTTTCAAATTTCATAAGTGCTATAAAAAAGGGTTGATAAAGGTTCCCTTTGTTAGTGATAGAAAAAAGCCCTGATAAAGGTTTCCTTATTAGCACTAAATAAAAGAGATGATAAATGGGGTATTTATCCGTGCTAAATAAAAGGACTGATAAATTCCCCCTTTATTAGTGATTTTTTATAACACTAATAAAAGTTGGATTTTAACCTCACTTTGGTAGTCAACATTTTTAAGCATTGATAAATCCTATTATTAGCGCTATTAAAAGTGTTTTTTATAGTAGTGGATGCATAGTGCAGTCCGGAATACAGTCAAATTATTCTCATTTGATACCAGTAGGTGTTCTCATGGAAGTTTTATTGGGTTCTCTCATGTTTCTAAGCACACTTCCTTTTTTTCACCAAAAAATTTTATATTCAAAGAATCATTAATATTACTTCCATAAGTTTTATGGAAATTTCATGATATTTTATAGTGAGATATTTTACCATTAAAACTCATTACAATCAAGTCAAGGACATCCTTTTAATTCTTCTTAAGACTCATCTTGTTTCCCTTCATCATGTGACTTCGGAAATATAATGGGTTCAATTCTTTAAAAAACGTTTATTAATTTTCTTTCAAAAATCTCCACGTGTGCATGGAAATGTGATGTGGAATTGAAAATTTCATCCTAGAACTCATTCCTCAACATATTATCACAACATCATCATCAATTTGATGCTCATTTCTCACCATGAATCACAATGAATTTCAATATCATTGTGATGTTTAATTCCTTTTAAGATTAGTGCATAGACCATTTTAAGTAATCACCATTTTATTTAGAATATAAATTCTATAATTCTCATAGGATGAGTTATACATGGATTAAAAAATTACTCATATGTTAATCCACCTATACTTGGTCTATTTATACATCAGTGACTCGTATGCGGATTTACTCCTACATCGAGTTCAACCCTTCCATAGATCCACATATATCATCCACCACTCTTACATCGATCTCCTTACATAGTTGGATGAATATTATGTCAAGATCCATCCTCAAATCGATCCACAAATAATACACATTTCTCATCTTATGTGAAGCTCATCTTATATGACACCTTGCTACGTGTTTCACATCTTACAGACTAGCCATCATACACGATCTTGTATGTTATGAATTCCTTCTTACGTGTTTCCTATCTTACAGAGGGAAATTTTTTTTTGTGATCTACTTATTATAAGAATATATATTACATGATTATCATATCTTCTTCTTTCATAGGGTTCCTCAAAAATACACCCTACGAAGTCCCATATACCCTACAAGTTACCCTATGAAGTCACCTGGTACCTTATAAAGTCTTCACCATAGTATAGTCTATAGTTCGTACCCTATTTAGTTTCTTGTGTATCCCTTTAAGTGTATAGGGTCCCTTTTACATTTTTCTCATTCAGTATTGAATTTCTATACTTCAATAAATCTTAATAAAACTTCATCAGTTCAATTTGAGCGATTCTCAATTAATCCAAATAAAATAAAATCATCATCTAAACATTACTCCTTCACCTGATACAACAATGTGCATATTTAGTGCTTCATGGGTGGATCTATTCACTTTATAAAGTTCCTTATTATAGGAACAAACAATTATTCATGTTCTCTACGAGATATCCTTCTTAATACTTCTGTTAAACTATTATAGACTATACACTCATCATTATCACTTGTCATGAACATGAAGAATAACACATATAATCATTAAAAATAAAGGCCACTTGAACCTGTCTTCACAAGTTCTCCAAGAAGTAGCTCTGTCATCTCTCCTTAGTCTCTCAACACATATTATCTTCTCTATATTACCAAGGAAACCTTCCTTATAAACAATAAATACAATTTATCTAATGGGAACTTCAATCCCGCCTTGGATTTATTTTCAATACAATCTAACACGTTTTATGTAAATATTACTGATTTTTTCCTCCCCCTTATTGAAAATAAATTAAAATAGTATTTAGGGGAATATCCTTACTCATTATGCTCCTTATTCTTCTTGAGAAAAGGTGTTTTCATCCTATATTAAGGAAAATTATTATCTCCCTTTTCATTCATGAATTCCATCCTAATTAATTTTTTAAGAGAAGGATTTTGATTCCTAGTTTTATTAGAAAAAATCCTTTAGTTAGACAACTCCAAGTCTAAAAGAGAAATCCTGATGTAGAAAACAGGAGTGAGTAACAAAGGTGATCAATTTTGTCATTAAATTTACATACATGTGATACCATTATCATTTTTTTATTATTGGGGTTGTTTAAATAGATTTATCAAGAATATTTTATAGCATGTAAGTATCTCAAAAAACACATTAGAAGGTTCAAACACAAGGTATACAACTATCCCTTGAGATTAAAATTTACATCAACTGATACCCCTTTGAGAACATGTTTAATATAATAAAATATAGGGTATAAATTATAATTTTCATACCTCATATCGTAGTTTTTCTATGTTTTATCAAGATACTATATTCAAAAAACAAAATTTATTTTGAAAATCACTTCTTCTATGTTTTCTCCCCCTCAAGAGGTTTACTTATCATCTCTTCATCATGAAAGTGAGAATATTACATGATAAGAAGTTCCTATTTTCTATATAATAATTACAACCTCATCTATCCCACTCTTTATTTTATCTACTTTACTTACCTATAGTTATTTAAAATACATATAGACAAGTTAATAAGGAGTTATTTTATCCTTGATATTCAATGATAACAACAAGGTTGATAGTTTTATATAAACTTAGATCCTTCAGTTCTTTCAACTTCATCTCTTGAAGAATTCTTCATGCATCCTCGATTGAATTTTTTCTATAAGATTCCACGGGATTTATGGATACCTTATTTATTTCAAATACTTCCTTATATGGGTAATTCTTGTTATTGTGAGAAATAAATACACATTATTCCTAAGATATTTGCCTCTTATTTTTTTCACTTTAAACTGAGCTGGAAATATTACCAAATCATTCCTCGATATCTGTTCATCTTGCTCATTCTTCCCACAAAACAGTTCATATTACTATCCTTATTGTATTCCTTTAGAATAAGAATTTTCTTATAACCTTTAAATTTTTATCTTTTGATAAGAACAAACTTTTCTTTATTGTTCTGGTCTCCTCTATCTTATTTGATCTTTCTTTACTTCAATAGTCTATAAACTCTGTCCAGAAGCTTTTCTAGCTTTAACCTTTATTCTTTTAGAAGTGATTCTTATTTTAACAGAGTTATTTCTATTATTTTTAAGTATACTCCCAATTTATTCATGCTAGTTTATTAGAAATGATATATTGTAATATAATTTGTAGGATTTGTTCCCATATGTTCCACAACACCAACAATACCCTTTAAAGATCTATATTTTATGATTTTTATAAAAAAATTTGTGAAAAACTACTTACTATCTAGATGTACTTTAGAATTTATTTTTATATATTCTTGGGAGATTTTTATTTCTCAACCATATACATTTCTCATTATAGTAGGAGTTCATATTGTATGACAATCATCATCTTCAAACGTCTAGTTTCAGTTTTAGAGTTTACATAATATGATAAAATAGATTCAGTATCACTTGAGAAAAAATAAATAGACTATAAATTTTTCTTAGGTATGGTCTTCCCAAAATTTCGGGATGATTCGGCCTAAATATAAAAATCCTTTCTGTAATATTCTTTACTGTAATTCAAGAATTTATTATCTTTAAGACACCTAGATTGAACCTCATGTCATTTTTCTTATTTTATTTCTATTTTTGCATTAAGACCTTCCAACATCTTATATTTTTCTATAATTTTCACCTTATAAATTTTGATCTACATTATGAGATCACACCCCTTCACATATTTACCTGTTTTTTATTTTTATAGTATCTTTACTAATTTCCTGATTTTTTATTCTTTCTCAATGCTGGAAACAAGTTTCGATTCTAACATGTATTCAGTGTCTCCATATCATATTTCCTCCTCTTCATTTAATTATGTGTATTGATGATTCCTAACTTAAGATATTAACATTTTGTGATTAACAAATTCATATTTTGACTCACTCTATGTTGATGTGTCTTCACTTTTTTCCATACTCATTAGGTTTCTTTTATATTTTTATGAAGAATTATTCTTTTTTTATAATGGTTCTTGTAGGGTTTCTACTAGAGAAGTCCTCATCATCACCATCAATTTTATCCTCAACACTTTTATGATGCTTCTAGGGTGTAGTAGAAGTGGTTAGACCCATGATCAACAATGTAATTTCATCCACTCCTTCAAATTTATCCTCAGAACTATATGAAATAACAACTCCAAAATTCATGAGATAAGATCATCACATATAATTTATAATTAATTTGAGCCAAGATAAATAATTACCCCTCATTATAATTCTTTATTAATTTATTATTTAGTTGGGACCTCTTGTTGTACCATCATTATGTCATAAGAATCAAGGGTATATTCCCTTTAGCGGTGATCTACACATGTTCCGTGATTCTCTGATCATCACCGTAGAATTATATCGATTCTAATAAAAATGGTTCTAAGGATTGAGTGAATCATTATTGAATGAAATAGAATCCTCTGAGGAAAGAAGGGATCACTTTGGTGAAGGAGAATGGATCTCCATTCTCGATAGTGTTCAAGAGGAATATTTCTCTATGGATTTATAGGATTATCTATAGAACAAGTTGTGGAAAATGGTGGATAGGATTTTCTAGGTCATATAAAAACATAACCGAGTATTTTTAGAACAAGTTTTGGAGAATAAATAATTATACAAGGGATTTTATTATTCTATTAATCCTAAAAAACCCCATTTATAAATAATAATAACATTAAAATTATTTACTTGACATATGATAAACTTATGGATAAATAAATATTATTTCCATGAATAAATTAATATTTTTTCAAATAGTATTTAATATGTAATTTATCACTAGATCATTTAACTTAGTCTGTTGACCCTCCTTAATATTTATCAGACTTTGAATAATATCTATTTATTAAGATAAATAAATTTCACTAATTTTTTTATAAATAAATAAATATTATACTAATTAAAATAGTGAATAAATATATATTAAATATTTACATAACCAAATAAATATATATATTTTACCTTATGAATAAGCCATAGATAAATAAATATCCTTATATTAACATAATTAAAAAAATAATTATCTTAAGAAAAAATATTTATTTAATATTCATATCACATAATATTATCTCAAATAACTGGTGACTAAATATATTCAATCAACAAAACATGAATAATTTCTAAATAACACATGGTAATAATATTTATTGAATATGTTAAATTCATATAGAATTTAACTAAGGTTCTGGATACACTTAGTGTATAACCCTCTAGACCCATTTCTTAGTGGAATTAGGAAGAACCACCTAAAATCCAAGGTTAACATCTAAAAACACACAATGTAACCCATAAAGAAATAATTTAATGTTTCAAAAACATACAATATCATATGATCTCTCTACCCCTAATAGAATATATCATCTGCATCCCATCAGACAATTTCATCTGACCATATAACTTATATTTAAGAATATTGTCATAGCACTTCAAGGTTCTCATTATAGTGGAGAACTGGTATGAACTTTTGGTTCAGTAAGTACCTTTAGGAAATTATGAAATATATTTCACATAGAAGAATTATCATCATGTGATAATATATTAATTAAATATTTAAGTTGATAAATGCACCACTAATCAAATGATCAAAGTATTTGGTTCCAGGGAACCAACTCCAATAGACCCCCACTTGTACTAGAGAAAACTAGTAACTATAAAACTGGTTATAATCACATGATAAACATGACTCTACTAAGATATTACTATATCTAATGATCCCACCACACTACTTATAGTTGTTCTTCTTACGAAGACTTCATTTCTCTGAGAAAATTCCTCATGCTATGATAAAACTAAATATATACCTTTTTTCCTATGTTATCCTTGATATATTGGATAATACCATATTTAAAATTTATTATAATATGATTTAATTTTAATATCTAGGAATAACTCCAAAATATGAAAAATAATCACTGCTAAAATTTCTTCTTATGTCTCATTAAAAGCTATAATATACTCGATAGAATATAAATATGATAACTACCAGTTGTATTAAGCTTTACCCTTTTATATTTCCTTATATTTACTATAATTCTAGATCAAAATAACCTTAAAAGGATAGTTTTATATTTACATAATGCTAGTATACCCATTTCTCTAATTACTAGAAATTCATCTTGTTTTTCTTTCCCAGTCACCATTAGATAGTTATGACCACCAACCTTTGCAGTTCTCCTAGTCTTATTTGATATATGGATTTTATGCTTTTCAAATAATAAAGATCAAACATAAGTATTTGTCATGGAATTTGGGATAGATTTCTAAATTACTCTTAGGAATATGTAATCTATTCATTATTTGAATACCATGAAACACTGGAAACTATTTGGGTAAATTGTTCCTTCTTGTATTTTTCAAGACCATGTAAACTATGTACTATGGATTATATTAAACAACCCCTCAGTCTAATTTAGTATATCATGTTTTATTGAACTTGGGTTACTACTTAATTTATTTTGAAAAAATTAACCTTAGTATTAATTAATATAAAACTAATTACCTATTTTTATATGTTTTCAAACATATTTATCTTAGAGAACTATAGAACTCCCACTAACCTCTTATAAACACCAAGAAATATTTCATTTCAAAAAAATATACAATTATCATTATAATTGTTTAGAACCATAAATAGATCCTTAAAATAATAATTTCATATTAGTATCCTTTATTTTCACCAGCCTTTTTGGTCATTTCATACATACATGTCCATTATGTTACCTCCAATGGAGGAGACCATGAAATTTTAGGCCTAATATAATAATCATAGTAGTTATGAAAAGAATAATTTAAATAGATTTAACCATAATGGTTGGGTAAAATCAGTCGAGCCTTATTGGTATCTCATTTGTACCATTCATGTATAATTTCTATTGAATACTCAAAAACGCTATTACATCAACAAAATAAATAAAAAATATATTTTGGTATATTAAAACCATATTGAATTCATATGAACTTATCAATCATAGCTAGTTACATGTTACTACTTCTTGTGTGATTTATTCTAATTTAATAATATATCACCCACCATAGTGAATATAAAACCACCATTATGGTTTAAACTTTCTCATAAATTATATGTTGATAGAATATTTCCTCCCATAAACACTTGTGGAGTTTAATGTTCTTATGAAAACTCATGGATCTAGTGGAAAGATCCAACTAAAGTATTTATTTCTCCCACTATCTCAAAATATATTTACTTCCCTCATAGAAGTAAAGTTGGTATATTCAAAACATTTTTTATCTTAGGGATGTTGATATCCTCAGTATCAATAAGATCATTAATTGATATTAACCTTGTGTTTTTCATGATATATATTTGAAGATTTTATTAGCATTATAATTGGATCCCATCAAAAAATACTTGAGGATATTAAATAATAGACTTTATTCATATAAAAACTTATATAAAATCTATTAGTCAATATAGTTTTCATATGGTTAGTTGTTATGCTGATTATTTTCAAAACGTATATGGAAAAGAATCATGAAAGACTGCAATATATATATATATATATATATATATAGGAATCCTCATCAATTTACTTTATCTCTAATATATTGATAAGTATATTTTAGTTTATGAAAACCCTCATTATACACTAAATGATCGATGGATACTTGGTTAGGATATACTTTGACATACCAGAAAAAATGATCCTACATCCTTTACTAATTGTACTCATTACTTTATTGAGTATTCCTAAAAATTCTTAAAGGAATCTCAAAGAGTACATAAATTTACCTCTAGATTCACCTTGGAATATTTTATGCTACCAAACTTGTACTAACTCAAAAAGATTCTTATATTACCTTTATATCTAAAGGTTTGTTAGTATAAAACATAAGTATGCCATATACCCAAGAGTTTTATCTCTAAGGAGTCTAAATATTATACTAGGAATATACATCATGAATTATAGTTTTATTTGAATAAGAATTATATTTACACAACTGGGTATGAATCTTATAATTATATTAATCATTAATTATAAATGTTGGATATTTATGATCTAAGTATTACTGGATTATTAATTAAGAATAGTTTACCATAAAAACATTAATTTAAAATAAACAATGAATAATTTTGTTTAATAGAATATTGGGATAAATGTTTGTTAATACTTAACATAAATAATAATTCAAATAAAATCAGTCCACTGGACAATAATAATTCATGTGTTTCTCATTATTGACATAGGAATCACCCTTTTTCAACCTCCAAATCCTCCAAATCCTCCAAATCCTCCAAATCAATTTTTTCCATTTTATAAAGGCCGCTTTCATTTCAGGGTTAGCGGGAAACCTTACATTTCAAAAGTTCACATTTCAATAGTTCAAAAGCTAAGCCAGCCCACAAATTGAAATTTAAAATAACAACTTTCAAGAAAAAAAACCATCATCACCTCACGTGAATCTCGAGTCACGGGCCTACCTCGAGTCACACATATATCGCCTCAAACATAATGTCCTTCCGCCTCCGCCATCATCACCACGGTGGTGAGACCTACCATAATACCCATTGTCATCATCATCATCTTTATCGATGTCTCACAGAGTTCCTAATTATCATTGTCACTGTCATTGATACCAAACTATTTCGACTATCAGCTTCATAAACCAAAAACCATACCAGTCAACTAGAGAACGTCGCAGTGCATCGATCCAAGAAACCAGCATCGTCACTACCGATCAGTCAATCGAACAGTGTAATCCATCACTAAACCTAGCCTCCATAATTAAACTACTGATCAGTCTATCAAACTGTGTAATCCATATCCACTAATCCATCACATACCGACCTCGAGCCAAGAAAACAAGACACGTCACACCACCACCGTCGACAGGACCATCAATGCCCCTGTCCACCCCACTGGAGAAGATAACTCAAGAAAGCCATCAATGTTGCAGCTATCGTGAAGCTCTTTGATGTCACACCACCGTAGAAGGCCATCAGATGAAACAAGTAGAGAGTCTCAGGCAACACACCCTAACACACCACATCCATCGCACGAAGAAAGCAAACCCACCGGTGATGTCAAAAATGACCACTAGAACCCTCCATCCCCATCGAGAATCATCCTCATAGAGAAATGATCCACGCAGAACTAGCGAGCCGCTTGAAGACCACAACTCACCACCATCGACGACCTCAAAGAAGCACGACTGAAAAAACCCTCAGATCAATGGGAAGAACCAAAGAAGCCATCACCATCACCCTCCCGGATCTCATGACGACGAATGTTTACTTTATTACATTGATATAAGGACTATAATCCTAAAGGATCAATCAATTTAGTAGTATTAGAGAATAATATACATACATGATACCCCTTTTACATTGGGAATAAAATATAAACATAAAAAAGTAAATGTTTTTCATCCTTTAAAACTCATTCAAATATTTATTCTTCATAACCTAAGTAAAGGAAAAAAATAAGGGTGATATAAAATGCTTAGTAAGGGTTATGTAAAGTAGAATCTACCATGAGAAAACAAGGCATAATCAATAACCTAGAACCAATGTTTACTTTATTACATTGACATCTATATAAGGAGTATAATCCTAAAGGATCGTTCAGTTTAGTATTCTTGGAGAATAATATACATACATGATACCCCTTTTACATTGGGAATAAAATATAAACATAAAAAAGTAAATGTTTTTAATCCTTGAAAACTCATTAAAATATTTATTCTTCATAACCAGAGTAAAGGAAAAAATAAGGGTGATATAAAATGCTTAGTAAGGGTTATGTAAAGTAGAATCTATCATGAGCAAACAGGGCATAATCAATATGGAAAGGTAAATAACTGAAAACAGATGACATTTAATCAATAAATTTAGCACAAAATGCATCCGTGGATAATATCAATATAGTAATCTCATGGATAATAATAACAACTAAATTATCAATGAATGAAATTAATACTATTGGATTTCATGATCTCATAAATCATGATATATCTACCATCAATACCTTGCACCAAGATAGTTTAAAAATATGAGTAATGACCAATTTAATTCTAGTTTATTGATATGTCTCATGAGACCTATCGATGCATCAAGGGGATATATAATTCTTGGGCCCACCAATAATTTCATTTCCAATGCATTCCTTATATGTTAAATTATCAAATTAAATTCATAAACAATATGCCTTATTAAAAAATTTCTATATCCATTATAGAATACTAAATATCAATATTTTTCCATTCAATCAAATAACTTTAAAAGTAAAACACCATATATAGAAATGGTATATGGTTTAGGAAATAAAAATATCCATGATAAAAATAATATGAATATTTAAGGGAAATTTAATTTCTAATGATCATAAGAAATTTAATGTTTTAAAAGAAAGTTAATGTCCACAAGGTTAATTAAGAGATGAGTGATGACCATAAAAAAATTAGATTCTGTAGTAAAATAGATTCTTTTAAAGAATATATAAAAAATGTAAATGAAGAATTTAAAATATTTTTTCATTAAATATTTTTTTAAAACCATTTAAAACTTGTAGAAGAAGCTAAATGGTGTAAAACATTTATGGTGGTGGGAAGGTCTGTAAACACCTTATAAGTTAAAAAAATCATTTTTACTTTTTTTATAAAGAAAGTTTACAATGAATAATTTTTGTAAAACATTATAAATATTCTTTTCATACCATGAAAAATTAAATTATAACTTAATAATATCTTTTATAAATCATTTGTGTAAATAAAAAGTATTTTCATAAAACAATTTTGAAAAATATGGATATGGAAGAAAAATATACCCGATCAAGAAGAGAAATAAGAACAAATTTTATTTTAAAAATTAATATTGAATGATTAACTTGAAGTGAATAATTAATTATCACGAATAAATATATATTCATGTTAAATTACTCAGAGGGATAGTATATACACAACATAAAAGTAAATAGGTTTATATTACCAAATATTTATCAATGGAGTGGAAATTGAGATGAAATACATTATCTCATATTTACATTTAGTTGAATGTGATTTAAAATTATATATAATAAATTTATATTTATTAAAATTAAATTAATCAACCATATACATATTTATAATATCATACATGATCCATTTATGGAATTTTATTTCCCGTTTGTTAACAATATTTTATTATTATCATTGTTTTGAGTGTTTACTACTTTGTTTTTCAAGTATGTTTTAATTTGATAGTATATATACTTGAATATTTATCATGGTTCCATAATATCCATAATTTTATATCATATATATTCAATATATATATATTTTGATTCATCTATAAAATATATAGATGTAAAAATGAATTACACCATTCATGGGGATGGTAGGATGTGCGTACGCATAAATGATTATTTCACTTTTCAACGGATGGAAAAAAATAAAGGTGTATAGTAATTAATCTTTAAATAATCATTATTATATAATATATATCATTTATATTCATTAAATCCATCATTGTTACCATCCACATAAAATGTAAATGAAGAACATATCACATCACTTCGTGGAGGTTGTAGTCCACATGTACGCATGAGAGACATTATCATTTTACAATATATTTTAAGGTAATAAGGTATATATGATATTAAATATCATATATAATAAATATTTCAATATTTATAACCATCCAAGTAAAGTGGTTATGGAAACAAAATTACATCACTATGTGGAGACGGTAAGCAGTATGAACACACGAGTGATGTTTTCACTTTTCATAGGATGGAAAATAGAAGGAATGTGGTAGTACCATAAGAATAATAACATATAAGTATATTTATGATACTATATTTATTATTTTTATATGGTCACAAAACATTAAAAATAAGTACAAGAATAAATAAACATTAAAGAGCCGGTGAAAACGATTACCTCTTCTTTTGTAGACTTACTTTAGATCTCTTATTAAGGGACCTAGGTTTGGTATTTTGGAAGGAAAAAAACCTCTAAAAAATGAATAATTATGTTTAGAAGATAAGTGGTTAGGGGTTTTTATATATATATGGCTCACAATGGTGTACATAATTGAGATAATGGGTGTCATTTTATAAGAGAGGGGAGGGACATTTTCGGAATTTATTAAAGTATTAAATTAATAAAAATTATATTTCATGTGTAAATGGATCCAAATTTATATAATTATAATATAATATTAGCATGAGTTTAAATAATATCATAAAATAAAATTTTTACAAGTTTTATTTGTGTTTTCACCATTATATTTTAGTTTTATCCCCTTGTTAACCCTTTTCACAATTACCACATTATTGAAGTTTTAAACCCTTTAAGGGTTAATAATGTTACTATAAAATTTTAAAAGAATCATAAAAAGAACATGGTTGATTTTTAATACAATATAAAATTAATTTGTATTGATCTAATATTTTTATGAATTTTAAATCATTTAATAAAATATTATTTATTATAAAATATCATTAATGTCATTTTTAACACTATTCATTTAATTTGAATTTAAATACATCAATAAAAATTGAAAATTAAAATATAATACTTTCATACTATCCTAAAATTTCATATAAATCTAATAAATTTTTGGTACACATTAACTCATTCAAATTATATCACTTTTAATATTTTTAAAAACATTTATTTTATTTTTCTATTAATTGAAAAAATACCATGTAACGTCTCAGATTTTACTTGAGGTATATAACCTTTAGTTTTAATTTTAATTATTTTTATTGGACCAAGTATGAGTGATTATAAAGGTTATAAAGGTTACTAGGGAATTCAATTCTTATTCGTAACCCCAAATTTTGGAGAAAATAGCTGATACGCACGGTTAATAGAAACCATGCAGCCCAGACCGCACAGTTTGGTTAAACCGTGCAGGGTGTTTTAGTGAAAAATAGGGGGCCATAAGTTTTCCACTGACCATGTGACCTTGAAAAAATTCCCATGCAGTTGCTACATACTTTTTAATATAGGGTTTTTTCATAGGTTGTGCATGATTAGTCAAATTGTGCTTCCAGCCCATGAAAGGGGTTCCTTGGGTAGTAGCACCACACGATTGGCACATGGTTTGCCCAACCATGTGGCCAAACTGTGTGACCCTAAAATTAATTGTAAATTAACTTATACCATTTATTTTAATTTATTAAACTAATTTCTTTGTCCTCCCTATTATTTCCAGTGGACCAAATGCAAGGATCTCTCCCTTCCCAAGCCTAAGCTAGGATTTTCCTTTGCTCCTCCTTCAGATCTTGGAATCAAACACCATTCATTTCATTTTATTCCTCTTGATAAGATATAAAATCCTCTTTCATCCATAGATCAATTATCTCACCTTATTCCTCACTATTTTTGTGTGATCTAATATGCCATATTTTTAGGGTTTTCATCTATTTTTATGATTTCTTTTGTTCTAGCACAATTCAAGGAGAGATAATAGATGAGGAGAGTATGATGGGCCTAAGGTTGGTGGTCTAGTTATTTTATCTGAAGGTCTAGTTATATTTTATTATGCACCATTTTCCATGTTCCGAACTTCTCATCATCACCTCTATATTATTTAATTAATTAAATTAAAGGTTATTCTTATGTGTATTGGGACCCTAGATACACCCGAATCAATGCCGTGTGGCGTTTACCTCAATATGAGCCACCCCTTTGGGTGTACCCCTCTTTAAAGGATTAATAGACTTACGATTTGGAAATTATTTGTTTATATTTAAATTAAGTGTATGAATTACCTTGTAATAAATTAAATGGAATGAGAATTTCATAAGAGAAATGATAGGCCATGTCTTTAGGCCCCTATTCTTTATTCCTTAGTTGAATCGCTTGAATTAAATGAATTATAAAACCTTTTAACAATGCTTGTGGGGTATGTTGTGAGTTATTTCTAACCATAAACTTCCCATTACTTTAAGTCGAGAGTAATACAAGGGTCCCGACTTAAGGACCCTTTGGATGGGCTCATTGTGCTTCATTATTTGAAGTGGGAATGATCACCATTATGCTAGGAGTGATAATTGAATTATTTATAGAGTTACTTGGATGGGATCACTGAGAAGGTCACTTACTTACCAACGAGTGATACCAGTTCACTAGGGGAAATTCCTTGGATGGGTTTAGTGGGTGATATAGTTGCACCATCCACAGGTGATACTTATCCCCCTATATGGTGCACCTTGGTAGAGATTAGAGGGTAATTATTTACACCACACCTAGAGTGATACTTGGGATGCCTTCATGGATCTCCTTGGATGAAATATTAATGTTTTGGGTATTTATAGTGATCATGGTACGATACTCAGGTTCCTTTATATGGTTTTCCTTGGATGGGCCCTAGATGTTTCTTATCTAAATTCTAGAGATGCCTTATATATAATTCCAAGAAATCCAATTTTTTAAATTAAAGGACACATCCACCATGACAAATAATGTGCTTGGGTTCGCTCCATAATTTGATCCTTACCTTGTTATAGACTCAGTTATCCTTCCTTGCATGTATGCTAGAGAACCTTTATACACCCATGTTGTATCTGTTCAGGATTCCTTCCATTTAGAGATATCCGACTTAGACTGAAATAGTTAGTGTCAGTCGGGTATCCTTGAGGAACCTAGTATGAAATGATTTATTTATTTATTTATTGCTTCACTTCTATTATTATTAGAACACTACTCATTTTAAATTCATATATTAGATTTTTCAAACACTGTTGGTGGTGACCTACTAAGTATATCTCACACCCTACTCATGCCACCCTTGGTACCCAAGCAAACTTCATGTTTACAGGTGTCGATAAAGGGAAGAATCTAGCTTCCAATTTCTGATTCTAAGTATTGGGATGGAGTACTGGAGTAGAGGACCGAGCCTATGCTCAATATGCTAGTAGTAGTAACTTTTGGTCTTCTATATTTTTGTATTGCATGTGGTATACTTCTATTTCCCCTATATCTAGTGTACCTCAATTTTTTATAGCCACATAACATTATCATTATCATTTTATATATATTTATGATTTAGCTTCTGCCTATTTGTTTATATGGTATGATTTATTGTAATTGTTCCACTACTGCTTATTCATTACTTCTTCTACTATTTCCATTTATTATTACAATTGTGATACACTCTAACTATGAGGTAATAGTCTCCCCATGGACACACCCTAGGCCCTCACCACTAGTCGGAAACCTTTGACATATAGGGAGGTACACTTTAGGTCATGTAGCCAACCATCTCGGGGAACCACTTAGTGGATTCTAGGGTGGGACACTACAAAGTGGAATCAGAGTCACTTTTTTCCTTTTATATTACTATTTGGGTATTAAACATGAGACTAGGATGTATCAAAATTTGGTAATGAGCCTGTGCCTAGGAGTTTCTAACCTATGTACACAGGAAACCCAAATTACCTGGGTTGGGTTACTATGGTTATTGGTTTTTTCTTATTACAGTTGTACTGATTTCACCATTGGGTGACACACATATTTTGTGAGTTTATTATTACTAATACTATTATTATGTTTTTTATTCTTCCTTGTCTTGGTACAACAAGGAGTTATCATCTCATGAATCATTATATGAACTTTAGGACTTATATTCCACGCAATTTTCCATCCCATGTTTACTTTCTACATCCTTTTCCTATTGTATATAGTTAGTGTCTGGATCATTATATATATAAAAATTATAATATTTCTTATAGGGATAAAATAATCAGATTAATTAAAGTGTTTTCATCAATATAAATATATTTTTCCCATATAGATTGATGATAAAACCTCAATTAACCAATTATTCCATGTTTGAGCTATGAACCATTGGTTTTATGGATTGAAATGTTATTTGATTTGATTATAGTAATTCCAATTATAATTTATGAATCATTTAATTATATAAATTTGGAACGGTGATTCATCTAATTAAATTCTTTTACATGACCTGTTATATCCTAGTTCTAGATGTAATGGTTAGGTTGTGGTTACTTGACATACCAATTTAAATTTATAAAGAGTGTGGTATTTTATAAATTGGTAATGGTGATGAAAATAACTAGAATATGATATATTTGTTCATAAAAATGAGTATGAACTCAAATAAATTTAAATTTTAAAATGAAATGGTTACCACCAAATGGGGATTCCAATTTCTAAGTAAAGGGTGTTTTCCTCTATACATTAAAATTGAAACTTTATATATAAAAAACTCTATTGTGTGATGTGAGACCCTAAAATTGACCTAAAATTAGTAGTGAACAGTAGGTGATGTATCTTATGACTTAAAAAAACCTTTCCTTATCACCTAAACCTATATTTAGGGAGAAGGATGAGAGGTGCGACTCATTATAGGAAGCACATGTACCTGTAATTTCATGTTATCTCATTCATATCTTATATTAAATATTGTCTGAGGCATGAGTTTGGAAATTTTAGAGCTACGATACCATGAATTCATCAAGTCATACTCCATGGGGGTGGAAACAACCATGTTTTAGAGGTAGTGAACCATGATACACCAATATTTCCTCTTATAGTACCACCTGAGGAACCTCTTGTTGATCTTCCACTAGGTGGTGATTCTTAGTTTAAAGATAGATTGCTGTGATTTATGTAATATTTATAGGTATATAAATGAAATACTCCTAATATGGAAGAATTTACATGTGAATTCTAGTAGCAACATCCTCCCACATTTTTTAGGGATGGTGGTCTATAGGATGCTAAGTCATGTCTAGAGTCCATGTTATTGATATTCAAACATATAGAGATACCTCCATAATGGAGGGTGAATCCAACTACCTATATGATTTGTGAATCCACCAATTATTGGTGGGATGTCACTTCTTAGGCTGATCGCCATCAAGGCATGGTCTGGGAAAATTTCCAGACAGCCTTCTACGACCACTTCTTTTCACAGAAATTGAGAGAGAACCATTCTAGAGAGTTTATACACCTACATCTAGGTGATATTTTAGTGATGGAATATTCAAATAATTTTAATAATCTTTATATTTTCTTACCGACATTGGATGGTGATGAGTTAATGACTATGATATAGTTTGAGAATGAGCTTACGGATACCATCATATCATAGGTGAATGTCTTTCACTTGACCACTGTTTCAGAGATAGTAAACCAGACCCTCATAATTGAGTGAAACCTAAGGTAGGTTAACAATGTGAGTCAAGAAAGTTTAGTATCCAGGCATGGAGGTAGTTTTTATAGAAACAAGAGACATCAATTTGAGTCTGCTTATAACGACATGAAATTTCTCTTTGAGGATGTGGTGAATAAACTAAGAGAGAACCAACTATATTATAAGATTACAAAATGATACTTTTGTACTGAAAAGGTTCACTTCCTAGGTTATATAATTTTAGAGTTAGGAGTATTTTTTTACCCAAAGAAGGTTGACATCATGGTTTTCTAGGATCATTCGAAGAATGTCTTTGATGTATGCAATTTCTTAGGGATAACTGGATATTACAAGGATTTTATTTAGGAATTTCCATTACTAGAGGTGCCTCTTATGAGTTTGAATAATAATGGTGTGAAGTTATTGTGGTATGAAGCATGTGAGACTGCCTTCCAGGATTTTAAAGGGAGTCTGAATTTAGTACCAATATTTATTTTTCCAAGGTCAGGAAGAGGATTTACAGTTTATTATGATGCATCAGGAATTGGTCCTGGAGAAGTTTTGATGCATGGAGATTGATTTGTGTCATATCAGTACCACCATCAAAGACCTATTGAGTGGAATTACCCTACACATGACCTCGATCTAGAATTTTTCATTAATACTTTACACTTTGGGAGGAATTATATTTTAGGTGAGTGGTTTGTTTATTAGAAAGATCTCAAAATTCTCAAATACATATTCACATAGTGTGACTTGAATAACATAAAGCACATGTGGGTATAATACCTACATTCATTCGGTTTTGATCTTTTTTATACACCTAGAAAGGGTAATGAAGTAGCTAAAACACAATTCTAGAAGATTCAGACATAGTCTATCCAGAAGGCCAGTTGTGAGCGATAATTGATTGCCTTTCTTTTTGAGATTCACCAGGAGGTTCAAGAGTGTCATGAGAAACCTATTTTAGAATATTTATTAGTGAAATACTCCTTTATAGAATGGGTATAGATGATTAAAATTTCATATACCAAGGTCCTCATCCTAATGGAGTGTCTCAGGTGAGAATCCATCACCTGGTTGGATTTTTGATGAGAATGAGATCCTGAACTTCTACAAGCATGTATGGGTGCCTACTGAAATACGAGAAGAGTTTATGGGGAATATCATGCCTCTTTCTAGGAAGTAAACCATAGTCTTACCAAGATGTACAGAGAGACATGTCATTAGATTTAGTGATCGGGTATAAAGAGGTAGATTGTGGGTTTCATCACGAGGTGTTCCACCTGTCAGTAGGTGAAGGCCAAGTACCAATAACCCATTGAATTTATTCAAAACCTATCAATTATTTAGTGGAAATGGAATTATGTTATTATGGACTTTGTTATGGGTTTTCTGAGATCCCCTAGAGGCAGTGATATAGTATGGTTGATCCTCGATAGGTTGACCAAGGTTTCACACTTACTACCTATCCGATAAACGTTCTCAGTTTATGATCTTGGGAGGCTTTATATCCATGAGATTTTATTCCTTTATGGTGTTCCCTATTCCATTATATCAAATAGATATGCCCAGTTTACATCTCGGTTCTGGTAGGGAATGAAAAAGGGACTAGGTTCACATGTGATTCTGAGTAAATCATATCCCCCTCAGACCAAAGGGTAGTCCAATACAAATATTTGGGTGTTATAGGACATGATATAGGAATATTTCCTTGATTTTTGAGGTTCTTAGGTGAAACACCTACCCCTAGTTGAGTTTTAATCTAATAATATATTTCAGGAAATGATTCAAATGTCTCTTTATGAGGCCCTTTGTTGGAGTTAGTAAACTAGAACCAACTTCTATGTACTTTATGATAACATGTATTCATTGTATTGAATATTAATAAACTTATTATCATATCATGATTTTTATTTTGTATAAAATAGTATTTGATAATTTCCGAAGAGTAGTCGTCACACCGAAAGGTCATAAAAGTTCCCCTCTATAATGAGAACCTATAAGTTCTATGATTGTTTTCTTAAATATGTCTTCTATAGCCAGATGATATCATTTGAGGGACGAAAATGATACACAATATTAGGGATGGAGACTCATATGAATTTTATGTGCCTTCTCATAGTGTATTCCCTTGGTAATATCCAGTGTAGGATATTATAATCCTGAGACCCACTAGTAGGAAATCTAAATTTATATGTGTCATTGGATGTTTCTATATTCAAATGTGTGTATTGATACTTAGACTTTAAGCTTATTATTAATGAGTGTTATAGGTTGTCTACTTTGATGTATTGATGAAAACTGTGATAACATATGTTCATGGAAAGGTAGGATATGTTGGGTGCATCTTGAGTAATATTTCATAAATTAATAATGTAAAAATGGATTTTTCCCTTCTATTATTTAAAAGAAGTTGATATATTAGGGCCTTTTATAGAAATTATATAGCCTAAATAACTCTATGTCCATGGTGTTTTGTAGAAAAGTTTGATTTTTGGAAAGTCAATGAAAGAGACATCGATCATATAGGTTTATGGCACAAGCATGAAACCTACTTGATTAAATATATCTTGATAAAAGTATTATATTAAATATTAAGAATTCATATGAGGTATTATGTCATTGTGACATTAAATTATTTCTCTATTGGTGCCTTGGAATATTTCTAGATGCTAACCTTGGACTTTAGGATACTTCACCTAATGCCACTGAGAAAGAGGCCTAGAGGGTCACACACTAAGTGTATCCAGAATCTCAGTTAAATAATATATTAGTTCTTATTATTTAATAATTTAATAAATACTGTTCCCACACATGTTTTAATAATTATTCATGTTTTCTTGATCACATATATTCCATGACGAGTTATTCGAGAGAATATTATGTGAGCAAAATATTTAATAAATATTTATCTTCTATTTAGTGGATATAATATTTATTTATTTATGGGTGAATAATGCAGTGATGTTTATTTATAAAATAAGTAACTATTATTGAAGGCCCAATAAATATTGTGGAGGAACAACAGATCGAGTTTATAGGTCCAGTGAAAAATAATATATATTGAATATTATTTGATTAAATAATATTTAATTTAATTCATGAGTTTAGCACATCTTAAGAAATAATAATAATAATAATATTATAAATATGGGGTTCCATAGGGATTAAATAAAAAATAAAGTGAACTTATGAAATTATTTATTTCTAACCCTAGTAGTATATAAACCCAATTATATTATTTTTAAGTATATATAATTCATTTATTTTGTTTTGTACAATGAAATTTGGGGAATACTCTTGAAGACATAGAGAGATCCCTTATTCATGAATGCTATCAAGAATGAAGAGAAATTTTCCTCAAGATTATACTTTTGAGTCTAGAGAGATCAAGTAGAATCCTTTGGAAGCGATTCTTAGGGTGATAAAAGATGAATGATGAAAGCAATAGGATCTACCGTTCTATCCCCTTGAGATTCCTATAGTGTTTTTTTGGAGATTTTTAGAACATGTGTAGATCACTGCTAAAGGGAATATATTATTGATTCTTAAAATGAAACGATGGTATGACATAGATCCATTTTCAGATCCATAAATGGAGAAATAATTTCATGTAAGGCAATTATTTAATTTCTTAAATTAATTATAAATAATATGTGATGATCCCACACATGGTTTCAGATATTATCCATTATCTTTATTCTTCAATTCAATTATGTTGATCATGGAATTTATCATTGTGTTGCTATTAGATTACATTGATCATGAAAAAAATAAAATCTAGCCAAGACCCATCACATACTTATACTATATCCAGAACCTTCATGTGGTATCATAGGGTCCACATAATTATTTATAATTATTTAAAGATCATAGATTGATTTATGAAATTATTATTTATTTTTTATTTGCAGTTTAATCATTCTTTAATCCGAATTGCCAGATCTATTTTCCTACCATTAGTTTTTCATAAATATAATAAATTTGATTAATTTTATGAATGAAATAAATTCAAAGATCTCATTTGGAGGTGCCAATGAATCTATCTGGATAACAAAAGAGTACACATTGTGTACTAATGTTTAATGAACTAATAATTAATTATGAATTAATTCAATCCATGTGAATTGATAACATGTGGTGAATTTAATTATACACCACATGTTGACCAGGCTTTCTTGGTGTACGATCATCTGGAGTACATGTCGTATAACTTCAGTACACGATGTGTAGTCCCTTATCCACTGATAGGACATGTATTCTCTTGCACATCCTACATGACTGGTGGCCATGTAACTCAGAGACCACATGCCGTGTAACCCATTTCCATTCCATGTACTCTAAAAATTTTTGTGGCATGGTTACATTCTGAGTCTCAAGGCATGTACTGCAGATAGACAGTGATAAAAATAGACACCATGTAGCTCCAATGTACACATCGTGTACTTTTACCAAATTATGTAGAATTAAAATTAATTTATTATACTGTGAAAATATTTTAAACATGTTCTTGAGTGTGGTCATTAAGTTGATAGGGCACACTATGTAATGGGTTTATAGATATATAAATTTCTAATTAATTTCTGAATAATGTTTGACTCTACATATCGTGTATAAGTATTATTATAGTTATTACTCTACACACATTGAAGCATAACACATGACACAAATACTATATGTTCTATGTGGTCATTAAGTTGATAGTATAAACTGTGAAATTATATACCTCCAATGGCCCGAAGGCCTTAATTTTTTATTGATTTTGATAATCCACCTTTCAAGGGGTGAGGTGGAACCCTTACAAGGCCCGTAGCTGTAAGTATTACATGGCCCGGAGGCCTTAGAGGAATTCATTGTCCGTAGGCTAAAAATATTACATACAACCTAGACTAACTACATGGAACTGCTCCTCCCCAACATCTTCATCGTGAAATCATCTCTCCACCTTTGCATGGCTGATCGGCTAGGCATTCCTGTGCATGCACAGGCTTGTCCCGATGGCAGGTGCCATACCCTCTCATTCTTGCAATCCATTTAGCTTCTACTATGGTGAAAGCTCCTTGCTCATCCTCCTTGTAGAGCTTGTTCCTTGTAGATTGTCTAGTTTTCATCTTCACTTAAGGTGGCCCGAAGGCCTTGAGATGGCCTAAAGGCCTTACTGACCTGAAGGCCTGGGTGGCCCAAAGGCCTTATAGGACTCAAGGACCAAATCGGTGGCCCGAAGGCCCAAACAGGGGCATATTCCTGACTGCTACAGTACCAAATAGTGCCTGCTACAGTTCCCACTACAGTACCTGCTATAGTACTGCACAGTTCCCGCTACAGTACTGCTATAGTACCCCCGGAAATTCTGCCTCCGCTTGGATTTGATCCCTGGTCGCTTGCTATAGTACCCCCATAAATAGTGCCTACTACAGTACCCTCGAAAACATTGCCTACTATAGTTCCCACTACAGTACTACACAGTTCCCGCTATATTACTGATACAATTCATGTATTACACATGTTGAAAAAGTAAATAGTCTATGAGTATAATACACATTGGGTAGTTTCAGATGTGTACTCACTCTGCTGCCTCTAAGGTAATTTTTTTTATTGTACATAGTTAATTTTAAATAAATTTATTTATTTTTAAAAAAATATGATGCATGAGAATATTAAGGAAATTTGTATGAGAATTAAGATAAAATAATTGATTAAATAAATAAGATAATTAATTAATTAAAGTGTGATTTATATTAAATAATAACGATTAGAATTGAATGATAATTTTATTAAATGCATAATTCATTGAATGCATGTGGATGATCATGAGCCTAGACGAGAACTTTTTATGAGATTGGTTTCGTTTAATTTATTATTAAATTAAATTATTGTCCTGTGTTTCATCTCTCATCTCACTATGTAAGGGCCCACGTGCCCATGGTTTCTTTTATGAAAACTCCTTAAATAATAATTTGGTTCCCCTTACCTACTTGTGAGTAAAAAAATATGTAATGGATGTAGCTCCCAAGATAGAGGAGATGGTTCTAATTTGGATTCAAGGTGAAACCAATACAAGAAAGATACATAGATAGATAAGTAGAAATCTACAACATAAACCTTAATTGGTTCAAGATGTTTTCCCTTAGTTCAATGGTTAGTTTATCATCCTCTAAATTAAATAACCATTAGTAAAAGTTCATGTTCATACCAATTTATTATTTTATTTCTATAAAGTTTCATTGTTATTTCATTATGGATGTTTTTTCACGATCACATGAGTTAATAAATTAACAATCATATAAGTTAGAACTAAAATAAATTGGATTATGCGTAAATATTATCTAATAAATGGTTAATCACTTAATTAAATCCACTTAATATTAACAAGAATGTAATAAAGATAATAATTATAAATTTACAAATAGAAGATAAAATCCCCCAATTATATATATTAAGTCATTATAGCCTTCCACTACTTCAGTTTAAATAAAACCATAGTTCAAAGTGCTTGACCATCCAAAGTTGGGGTGCTTTTAATTATCGTGGAATTGTAACTTGAAGTTTTGGGTTGAATTAACTTAGTTTATATCAAAGGTTGACTTCCAAAGAAGGACTTGGTGTAACTATTAGACAAAAGGTTTAGGAAATCCAATTTAAGGATTTTAGGATCGGGGATTCCACTCAACAGATCAAGGAACTATGAGTTAATGCAGTTGGAATTTGGAATTCCTACCTAAAACCCCTCAAATTTCTTGGATAGAAAAAGTTTGAGTGATAAGAAGGGGAATATAGATCCTTTCCACTAGAATGTACAAGAAAAATATATTTCAAAGCCCATGGTGTAGGATATTGTGTTTCGATAAAATAGTGGGAGATTAATAAATATAATATTTATTTATTTATCTAAATTTTATCAGATAAAGTACTAAAACTCTACTAATCTTATTTTTGGAAACAACAATTAAAATGACTTCAAAAATATCACTGTGATACATACTTGAAAAGGATAAACTTCTCATTGAGTTTTTTTCCAAGAGTTTAAAATGTGCTTATGTGATACCCTACGCTATAAAAAGAAGTTGTATGTGCTGGAAGATCCTAATCCTGATGTTCCTGGTAATGAGGTTAGTGAGTAAGAGTTGAATCTCTATTGATAGTAGATAAATGGTATTTAACCGTGGAATTTTAATTTCGGTTCTTCTAGACTGATGTTAAAAGTACTCATAGAATACTTTAATATCATTTATTTAGTAACTATTATTAAAAGACCACTTTTAACATTAGTTCCTAAAAAACCATTGTTCAAAGTCCTCATCGAATATTTTAAATGTTATTTTTTTTTGAAAAATCAAAGTTAAAAGTGGAAATTTATATATTTTTTTTCAAAAAAATTATTTAAAAATGTTTACCATGTTTTAGGTAATTTCTCAAGATTTGTTTTTAATGGTGGTGGAGTTATAACGTAATTACAAATCAAAAGTTATGGCCATCAGAAGTTAGAATTATCTAAGAGAAGTCTTAGATAAGTCCAAGTTTTTATGGCCATAACATTTAATTGATAAGACCATTTGAGATCCATGAATACTCAAAACTAATATTTAGAAACAAAATAAAGCACGAAAAACATTTTTGATGTCATTTTTTAGAAAAAAATGATGTTAATAGTCCTCATAGAAAACCATTAACATTGTTTTTTATAAAATTGAAGTTAAAAGTGGTTTTAACATTGGTTTTACTAAACAATGATGTCAAAATTTTCCATGTTGTAGTTCGTTTCCCAATACTCATGTTGACTACTCCTGGGGATAAAAAATAATTATAGATCAAAAGTTATGGTCATCAGAAGTTTGACTTCTCTAAGAGAAGTCTTAGTGAAGTCCAAATTTTGGCGGCCATAAACTTTAATCAGTAAGTCAATTGGAGATCCAATAATAGTAAAAATAAAACTTGATAAACTAAATATAACCTGGGAAAAAAATTTAAGATAATTTTTTTAGTAAAAATTGATGTTAAAACCACTTTTAACACTGATTATTACTAAAAACTGATTTTAGAAGTATGTTTTCTACTTTTGATGTTAGTTTTTTTGTGAAACCAATGTGAATTGTGATGTTTTGATCTTTTAATGTTAATTTTATAAAAAACGGGTGTTAAAACCTCAACATGAGATGGGTTTTAATGTCAGTTATATATTTACCTGACAATAAAAGTAAAATTTCAAATATGCGGTTTCAGTATATAAATTACTTCACAACATGAATTTCAATTTTTAAAATTTAACGAACCAATTTTTTTTCCTCTTGATCTAATTAAATGTATTATTATGTAAAATGGTTATATAAAATGTGAACTTCCTTGGTTTTATGTTTTTTGATTTCAAAATACCATTAATAATTGTCACCATTGCTAATATAGATGTTGAATAGTGATCACATGATTAGTATAAATATAGGTCTTTAACAAATCCAATTTACTCTGACAAAGGAAGCGATGACCTCATCCAGTAGAATGTCTCTATATGAAGCCCATATTTCGGAGCTCAGAAATGAGGTGGCATCATTGGGCTTCTCTCTTGACCAATCCCAAGCTGAGTTTCAATACGTTAAGCTCAAACGGGACCACCTACGGGAGATGTGGAAGTTTATAAAGATTACCACCTGAGCGATGTTATCTGAGCCACCCCAAGAGTCTGTCACCGTCACACACCTTACCCTTAGGCCATATGCAGGTGTTATAAGGGGTTATATAACAATACCTTAGCACTATGATTATGTGCATTATTTTTGTATATAATATAGAATATATATTCATTTTATTATTGTACCTTGTAAATGTTTTTAAAGAACATATAACATTTTTAATTAATATTCAATTAAGAAATATATTTTGACGAATTAATGGATTTTTGAATTAAATAATATTTTAATAAAATACTATTACTAAATTAATTTTTATTAAATATTAATCATCGCATAATTTTTAGGAATACAATTTTAATTTTTATTAAGGTTTGAAAGGCATTTCTTTCAAAAACCCATGAATTTTCGATAAATGTAGGTTTTTATTTTAAAAGTAAAAATTCACATATTTATAAAATTATTTAGATAAAATGAATATTATTTTTGGAATACAGATGTCGAAATTATTCAATGGTGAATTTTTCATAATTTTCTTAGACAGTCAAATTTTTGGGTAAAAATTAAATACCGTTAAATATATAGTGTTTTATGACATCATAATGACCCAATAGTGATGTAATAAAACGATATAAATGGTTTGTTAAAAAAATATATGTTTTTTCATTAAAATAATGTAATTTTAGATTTTTTTGATTTATTTTACAAATCTTTAGTGGACCCTCCAAGACTTACAAAACATTTTAACATTTTAAATTGTTTTCCTTGAGAGTGTGACTCAACTCCACATAATAAAGCCTAATATTTTAAGAATTTAGGACATTGTACTTATAAAATAATGTTTTACACTCCCCTTTGGAAAAAATCATGGGCAAAAAACCATGGTTTGGTTTTTGGTTTTGATTAGTTTAATGTGTGGTGTCAAAAACCTAAATAATAAAGAATTCCATCTCTTTTCCTATATAAACCCACCAAGTTCCCACTTCCTCTTCACTAAAAACCTTTGTATCTTGAGAAAAATATATCATAATCTCTTTGTAATCTTCAAAATGTTCCCCAAGATCTCTATAATCCTCTCTCAATCCTCTACCAAGCCTTTGGGATCACACTTCCGAGTAAGGGATTTTTCATTTCTCATTTTCATCCAAGTGTCTTTATGTTGATATAACTTTGTATTTTAAATTAAAAATGTTGGGGTACAATTTATCACCTACCCTATACTTTCCACCTTATTTTTGAATGATTATAAACCCTTTTATATCTCATTAATTCCTCCCATGTACACCCGTTACCATGCCAAAATTCCGTAGGGGATTTCTCTCTCCTCAATTACATTCAAGAAATTCTTTTGTATTATGAAACTAAATTACATTAAATATGTTGGGAAATGTATTTATATAACCCCCTTAATTTTCATTTCATGTATATATTATTATACACCACTTTCTCTCTCATAAACAATTTTATGAATTCTTATGTCACACCGTAATGCTGCTGAAATTGCACCATGATTTTCCATGCCAAAGTCATTATGTAGTGAATAACATGCCCATTTCTCTATTAAGGGTATTCAGATTTATGAACATTTAATTAATGACTATATAGTTTCATGTTTTAATTACACATTCCTTTATCATGGAATAAATGATGATGTTTAATGAATCCATGTTGTATGATTTATGTGGCTTACTTATGCATGAAATGAAATGATTAAGAAGGGTGCACCCTGATAGCGCTCCAATGCATTGGAAAAATATTTGTATCATGATAAGTCAAGTGAAATGAGGATTTAAACATGATAATTTAAGTTCAATGAGGGTTTATTCATGCTCCATGTTAAATGATCCTTGGCTCATGCTAATATCATGTTAAATGTTGTTTCCACATTTCCATGTTATGATAATCATGCTATATTTTGCCTTTATGTTCATATTTATCTTATGATCCATTGATATTACTATGGCCTAACATGTTCTCTATTATTCATGTTATGCCTTTTTTACTCCCTTACTGGGCTTTATTTCTCACCCTTTGCTTATGCATGTCCTTAGGTTATCCCATGCAATGCTAAGTACGAAGGAATGTGTGTTGCAAATGAGCCTCAACCCGGTTAGTGAGGACTCCTTAAGTGAATCCAGGTGACCTAGGATCAAATCTAGGTGGAGGCATAGTTTTCAGGTACTGTAGCAGTACTATAGCAGGAACTGTAACATTACTGTAGTGGGAACTGTAGCAGGTACTATTTGAGAACTGTAGCAGGTACTATTTGGAACTGTAGTAGCCATGAATATTCCTCCATTTTGGGCCTTCGGGCCACTGATTTGGTCCCTGAGTCCTTTAAGGCCTTCAGGCCACCCAGGACTTTTGGTCAGTAAGGTCTTCAAGCCAACTCAAGTCCTTCGGGCCACCTTAAGTGCAGATGTAAACCATAAAACCTAAAAGGATCAAGCTCCAGAAGGAGGATGAGTAAAGAGATTTTACCATAGAAGAAGATAAATGGATTTAAAGAATGAGAGGGTATGGAACTTTCCATCAGGACAAGCCTATTCATGCGTGGGAAAGCCTAGCCGAATAGCCATGCGAAGGTGGAGAGCTGATTTCATGATGAAGATGTTGGGGAGGAGTAGTTCTAAGTAGTTATTCTGGGTTGTATACAATGTTTGAAGCCGATGGGAAATGAATTTCTCTAAGGCCTATGGGCCATGTAATACTTACACCTATGAGCCTTGTAAGGGTTCCACATCACCCCTTGAAAGGTGGATTATCAAAAATTAATAAAAAAATGAAGGCATTTGGGCCATTGGAGGAGGAAGGAATGTGTGTTGTCATGTAAAAGAAGTTTTCAATAAAGATACTATGTTTTATATTATAACTTGTTAGGTAATGTTCCTAAGCTCTAAAGAAACTATAACTCTCGATCTTCTATGTTGTATCAAGTGAATATTTTATGAAATAAATTTTGTTTAAGTGTGAAATAAAGAGAAGGGTTGTTATAGTTGGTATCAGAGGATAGGTTTAGTTATTTTTGGGATTAGGATTAAAAAAACCTAGTGAAAGACTTAAGGATAAGAATAAGTATAATAAAAACATTCCTAAATTTTGGCGAGTATTTAGTAAGTGGTTTATTAGGCAAATACATCCCTATCTAGATACGAACAGGTAGAGGCAGCTCTGGCACAAATGTATCTAGTGGTAAAACCTTAAAACACCACTTTGAGCTAGAATCAAATGGGAAATGATACACGACAATGACCCTTGATGTACTCTTGGTTATGACACTCCCAGAGGATATTCTTTGGTAAATTCATGATCTTAGTATGAACCATTATTAAGGGAAAAATTCCCATAAGAATATATGTTGGGATGTAGATCATGAATAACATATATTGAAGACTATAAGTTCATAAGTTAAGGAAATAAAATTAATTTATATGTCACCTATTTTTGTCTTTGGATTACCCTTTATGTGTTAACCCTAAATTTCATTTTATTCCAACCAATGGCCAGTAATAGGAGGAATCAGGCTAAAAACTAATGCGAAGATCAATGTGATGACTATTCTAATGAGATTCCCAATCTAATGGGAGTGGGAATCGTGAACTTTGTCATGATACTCTCTTAGTTAACTCAAGTTTTGAATATAAACACGGGTCAAGAGGAACATTAAACCCCCCTAATAAATAACAAGTCGCAATCGAGAGCTTCATGAGATAAAGGACTCATAATTTTAATGGATTATCTGATCCCTCAATCGCTGAAAAATGAATTAACACCATTGAGAAGATATTCTCTATCCTTCAATGTTCTGAAAAAGAGAATGTACTTCTGGCTGCTTATTGTATGGAGGGTGAAGCTGATCAATTGTTGACATTGATAAAAAATATGAATCCTAAGGAGGATATTAAGGCGTTGGAATAGAAGTATTTCTAGAAAATGTTTTTCAAAAAATATTTTCCTCGCACCCTCCGACTTAAGATAGAAAGAGACTTCTTTTCCCTCAAGAAAAAAGACGAAGAATCCTTTGGAGCATACGAGGAAAACATTACTAGGCTTGCACGATATGCCTCTAGATTTTTCGTTACTCTTGAATGCATGGTTGACTACTTCTTTTGTGGGATAAAACCAAGCCTATAGAAAGCCCTAACAATCTGTGAATTCGAGAGCTATGAGGAAATTTTCGGATGTGACCTCAAAGTCAAAATGAAGAGCGGAGAATCTCAAGGGTATCATGGGGATAAGAAGCGTAAGTTAGACTTCAATTCTGGTGATACGATGGATAAATACAATGGTGCTAAGAAAATCTAGAACCCCACTTGGCAATGGTGCGGAAAGAAGCACCCTTGAAACTTCCTAAAGGGGATGGGGAAATGTTTTAGGTGTGAAAGAGAAGGGCACCTGGACATTAACTACCGACAAGAGAAACCCACAACTATGAAAGAAGAGAGTAATTCTCCATTAGATTCTCAATGCATTGTTCATTGGTTCAACTGCAAAGAAACATGACACTTTTCAAACTAGTTCCCTAAGCCAAGGGTTTTTGAAGGAAACCGACAACCTCCAAGGCATCAAGGGAAAGCTTTTCCCATCACTACTGCCGAAGTGAACCCCAATAATGAAGTGGTGATAGGTACGCTAGTTATTCATTCAAGAATAGATTTAATACTTTTTGATTTTTGTTCTACCCATTCTTTTATATCCCAAAAGTTTAGTATAACAATCCCAACAACACTACAAATCATGGAATTAAATATGTCGGTGAGTATAAAAAATGGGGAAATCATTTCATCCCATGAATTTAAATCCTCCACTGTCATAATTTGTGGATTGAACTTCCTAAAGAACCTCATCATACTCCCTTTGGTGGAATTTGATGCAATTATTATCATGGATCAACTTTCCTTATATAAATCCAGCATAAATTTCCGTGATAGGGAAATCACTCTCCATATGGAAAATAGACCCCTGATTCTGTAAAAGTGAAAGGAGGAGGATGAATCTTCATTAGAGCCATTATCTCAAGAGTGTATATTACTTCCCATGAGCATGCATATCTGGCTCAGATGATTGATTATAAGGAAGCAACCAAACTAGAAGACATGCTTATTACAAGGTAATTCATTGAAGTGTTTCCCAAGGAATTTCCTGGTCTTCCTCCCAGAAGAGATGTTGAATTCTCAATTGATCTTATACCCATGGTGTTTTAAATATCCAAGAATCCATATATAATATCTATTGTAGAGCTTGAGGAGCTGAAGAAAAAACTATAGGAGAATTTGGATAAAGGGTTTATATTCCCAAGTGCTTCACCATGGGGTGCAACAGTCCTCTTTGTCAAGAAGAAGGATGGGTCAATGCACCTTCGCATTGATTATCGTGATGTCAACAAAATCACGATAAAGAACAAGTATCCTTTACCCCAAATTGATGAATTTTTCGATCATATACATGGATTAAAATACTTCTCCAAGGTGGATTTGAGGTCAGGATATTATCACGTGAGGGTGAAGAAGGAGGATATCCCCAAGACTGCATTTCATACAAGATAAAAGAACTATGAATTCATTTTAATGCCTTTCGGACTCACTAATTCTCCAAAAATCTTCATGGAATTGATGAATAGCGTCTTTAGAGATTTACTCAACAAATTTGTGGTAGTCTTTATAGACGATATTATAATATACTCTGAAACCAAGGAACAAAATGAGGAGTATCTAAGAACTGTACTAGAGACCTTGCGAAAGGAGAAGATCTATGAAAAGTACAGCAAGTTTGAGTTTTGGTTAAATGAATTCTCATTCTTGGGTTATATCATCACAAGCAATGGGATATATACGGATCCCTCCAAGACAACTGCAATAGAGAGATGTCCGAGGCCAACATCGATGATAGATATCTATAGCTTATTGGGGTTAGCTGGATATTATCACTGATTTGTGAGAAATTTCTCACGATTTTCCATCCCTCTTACCAAGATAACTCGAAAGGGAGTAAAGTTTTCTTAGAGTGATGAATGTGAGGAGAGATTCAAGGAGTTGAAATAGAGGCTTATCACTGCAACCATGCTCACATTACCCACAAGTAGAGAACTTTTTGTGGTATTTAGTGATGCTTCAAAGAAAGGATTGGGTTGTGTGTTGATGAAAAATGAAAAAGTCATTGCCTATACTTCAAGTAAATTTAAAGTTCATGAGAAAAACTATCCAACACATGATCTGGAGTTGGCTGTAGTAATATTTTCTTTGAAAATTTGGTGACATTAACTCTTTGGGGAGAAGTGTGAAATATATACGGACCAAAAAAGCCTCAATTATATACTCTCATAAAAAGAGTTGAACATGCGCCAACGAAGATGGTTAGAGATGATCAAAGAATATGACTGCTCAATCCATTACCACCTTGGGAAAGAGAACAAAGTGGTAGATGATCTAAGTAGAAAGGAACCAACAATTATATCATTGATGGGAATTGAAAAGGATGCAATCTTTTTAGATTTGATGACTATGGACATGTGAATCATAAATAAGGGAACATCATCAATCATTTCACAAATGATTTCTTAACCGTCTCTTTTAGAAATGTTAAAGGATGCTCAAAAGAATGATGTGGGAATTCAGAATAAAGTAGAAACTATCAAAAAAGGGAAATCCTCACAGTTTAATGTCAATGAAGAAGGAATTGTGAGATTTGGGATAAGACTATGAGTTCTATAAAATCTAGAGTTAAAGAAATAAATTTTGGATGATGCACATAGTTTGAATTTCTCCATTCAACTAGGAAACATAAAGATGTATTGTGACATATGAGAGCATTATTGGTGAGATAACATGAAGAAGGATATCACTGAGTATACATAAAAGTGCCTGGTGTGGCAGCAAGTGAAGTCTGATAGGCAGAAGTCCAAGGGGATGATGCAACCATTACCCATACCAACATGGAAATGGGAGAATATCACCATGGACCTTTTCACTAGACTTCCAAAGACATCCAAAGGAAACAATGCTATCTGGGTTGTTATGGATCGTCTTACAAAGACTGCACACTTCATTGCAATTTAGGAGGATTTCTCATTGGATCAACTGACATGGATATACATTAGATATGTGGTAAGGCTGCATGGAGTACCACTATCAATTGTATCTGATCGATATCCAATATTCACCTATAAGTTTTGGAAGAGTCTTCAACATGCTCTAAATACAGAGCTGAACTTTAGTATGGCTTGTCATTATCAAATTGATGGCCAATCTAAGCATACTATCTAAACACTTGGGGAAATGTTGAGAGCATTCCCAATGGACTTAAAAGGAGGATGGGATCAACATCCTCCTCTAGTTGAGTTATCTTAAAACAACAGCTTCTACTCAAGCATCCAAATGAATCCTTATGAAGCCCTGTATGGGAAGAGGTGCAGAACACTGAGATGTTGGGATGGAGTTGGGGAGTGAAAACTCTTAGGTCCAAAAATGGTTGGAGAAATGGTGGAGAAGGTTAAGACCATTAAGAAGTACATTAAAGCAGCTCGAAGTCGAAAAAAGAGCTATGATTATAATCACTGACAAGACCTAGAGTTTGATGTTGGAGATGTGGTATTCCTCCACATATCACCGTGGAAGAGTGTTATGAGATTTGGGAAGAAGGGAAAGCTTAGTCCAAGGTACATCGACCCTTTTAAGATCCTTGATCACATTGGAGTGGCAGCCTATTGACTAGAACTCCCACTAAAACTATCTAAAGTAAGTGATGTATTCCATGTATCACTACTGAGGAAGTACATACCTAACCCATCGCATGTACTCAATCCATAGGTAGTACCATTTGAGAATGACCTCTCTAATGAAGAGAAGCTGATGAAGATATTAGATCGTAGGGAAAAAGTTCTAAGAAATAAGACAATGCCCCTCGTCAAGTTGTTGTGGAGAAACCAAAATTTTGAAGAAGTAACGTGGGAATCAAATGAAGTGATGAAGAAGAGTTACCCGCATCTTTTTTGGTGTGGGAAATAAAAATTTCAAGGGCGAAATTTCTTAAGGGGGGAAGATTGTAACTACCCAAAATTTTATTCCTCTTGATATAATTAAATGTATTATTATATAAAATGGTTATATAAAATGTGTACTTCCTTGGTTTTATGTTTTTGGATTTCAAAATACCATTAAGAATTATTACCATTTCAAATATATCTATTGAAAAGTGATCACATGATTAGTATAAAATAGGGCTTTAACAAACCCAATTTACTCAGAAAAAAGAAGCGATGGAATCATCCATTAGAATTTCTCCATACGAAGCCCATTTTTTAGAGCTTGGAAAGGAGTTGGCATTATTGGGATTCACTATTGACCATGCCCAAGATGAGCTTCAACACATTAAGCTCGAATGGAATAGCCTACGGGATAAGTGGAAGTTGATAGAGATTACCACCCGACCGATGTTATCTGATCCATCCCAAGAGTCTGTCACCATCATACACCTTACCCTTTGGTCATATTTGGTTGTTATAAGGGTTTATGTAACAAGAACTTAACACTATGATTGTGTGTAGTATTTTTGTATATAATAAAGAATATACATTCATTTTATTATTGTTACCTTGTAAATGTTTTCTAAAGAACATATAGTATTTTTAATTAGTATTCAATTAAGAAATATATTGTTCATAAATTAATGTATTTTTAAATTAAATAATATTTTAATAAAATATTATTACTAAATTACTTTTTATTAAATATAAATGATCTCATAATTTTTAGGAATAAAATTGTAATTTTTATTAAGGTTTGAAAGCCATTTTTGTCAAAACCCATGAATTTTCTATAAATGTCGGTTTTTATTTTAAAATTAAAAAATAACATATCTAGAAAAATATTTAGATAAAATGAATATTATTTTATGAATGAGGATGTTGAAATTATCCAATGGTAAATGTTTTATAATTTTTCGAGACAGTCAAAATTTTGGGTAAAAATTAAATACTTTTTAAATATATAATGTATTTTATGACATAATGATGACCCAATAGTGATTTAATAAAATAATATAAGTGTGATGTTCCACCAATATATGTTTTACCATTAAAATAATGTGATTTTTGGTTTGTTTTATTTATTTTACAAAGCTTTAGTGGACCCTCCAAGACTTATAAAACATTTTAATGTTTTAAATTGTTTTCCTTGAGAGTGTGACTCACCTCCACATAAGAAAGACTAATATTTTTAGAATTTAGGAAATTGGAATTATAAAATAATATTTTTCACTCCAATTTTTCAAAAACCATGGGAAAAAACCATGGGTTTTTTTTGGTTTTGATTAGCTTAATGTATGGTGTCCAAAACCTAAATAATAAATAATTTCCAATCTTTTCCAATATAAACCCACCCAAGCCCCCAATTCATCTTCAATCAAATCCTTTGGAGCTCAACCAACCCATGCCCTAATTTTTCTATAATCCTCCCAAGTCACCCCAATCTCCCTATAAGCCTCTCTCAAGCCTTTGGTATCACACTTCCATGTAAGGGATTTCTTCATTTCTCATTTTCTTCCACGTTTCTTTGTGTCGATATACCTTTGTATTTTCAATTAAAAATGTTGGGGTATGATTTATAACCTCCCCTATACTTCCCTAATTATGTTTTAATGATGATATACCCATTTTTCTCTCATTAATTCCTCCTATGTACACTCGTTACCATACTGAAATTTCATAAGGTATTTCTCTCTCCTCAATTACATTCAAGCAATTCTTTTGTATTATGAATCTAAATTCAATTACATATGTTGGGAAATGTATCTATATGAACCCCTTACTATCCATTTAATGTACATATTATGAGACAACCCTTTACCTCACATCAAATTTTTTTATGAATTCTTATGTCATGACGTTATGTTTCCAAAATTGCACCACGATTTTCCAAGAAAAAGTCACTCTGTAGTGAATACCATGCCCATTTATCTATCAATGGTATTCATATTTATGAACATTTACTTATTTATTATAGAGTTTCATGTATGAATTCTACATCCATTTATCATGGAATAAATGATGATGTTTAATTAATTCAGGTTGTATGATCTATGTGGCACACTTATGCATGAAATTAAATGATTAAGAAGGGTGCACCGTAATTGCGCTTCAATGCATTGGGTAAAGATTAGTATCATGATACATCAATTGAAATTAGGGTTTACTCAAGATAATTCAATTTTAATGAGGTTTTACTCATGATTCATGTTCAATGAGCCTTAAATCATGCTAATATCATGTTAGATGTTGTTGCCACATTTCCATGTTATGATAATCATGCTATATCACGACTTTATGTTCATATTTATCTTATGATCTATTGATATGCCTATTTCCTAACATGTATTGTATTCTTCATGTTATTCCTTATTTATTCCATTACTAGGCTTTATAGCTCACCCTTTTGTTATTCATGTCCTCAGGTTATCCCATGCAATGCTAAGTATGGAGGAATGTGTGTGGTCATGTAAAAGAAGTTTTCAATAAAGATGTTGTATTTTATGTTCTAAGTTGTTATGTAATGTTCCTAATCCCCAAATAAACTATACCTCTTGATATTATATGTTTTATCAAGTGAATATTTTATGTAATAAATTATGTTTAAGTGTGAAATAAAGAGAAGTATTTTTATATAAAATCTTTCCTAAATTTTAATACATCACCTCTATAAATATTTTCATTTAAAATATACACATCATAATTCTCTTTCTTTCAACATTTTTTTAAGTCTTAAATCCAATAAAAATTTCAACACTTCTTCAATAGATGATTTTTACATGGTATCTATTCTCATCATTTCATTTATTTATAATTATTTTCATTCACTAAAAAAACAATTATAATTTTTCTTATGATGTTAAAGAATTATTCTGATTGAGATAAAAAATAAAAATTCTGCATGAGATTCACCAATCAAAGTTTAAAATTCCTTATTGATCATTATTTTCATTACTGCATGAGGTATTCCATAAAAATAATATAAATAATGAAAAAAATATACCGAATTGAAGGAAACCACTAAAAGGATTGAAATTAGGTTGAATCCTTAAGTTTATTTTTTTTGTCATTTGGTGTCTGTAATTTTCAGTTTATATTTCTCAAGTTTTCATTGAAGTGAGTAGTGTCCATCTAAACTTATAGAGGTCTTACTTTCTATGACCATAAATTTTGATCTATCAAACCATTTTAGCACCACAACCAGTCAAATCCAAGATTGGGAAACCAACTATACTTCAACATTCATATATTTAATGTTTTAATGTTATTTTTTTTCTAAACCCAATGTGAAATGTATTTTTTTTCATTTGATGTTGTTTTTTCATAAAACCGACGTTAAAAACCTTGTGGAATCAGACTTTTGAGGTCATTTTTCCAAAAAACTGACATTGAAAGGTTAATATTTTACCTTTTGTCATTGGTTTATAAAAATTGATATCAAAATACACACTTTTAATATTGGTGGAAACAACATAGATGAAAAATCAATGTTAAAATATAAATAATAACTGATGTGAAAACACATTTTTATACTAGTTTATGAGAATAATTTGAATTATTCTATATATTTTCAATGTTTGATGCTATCATACACAAAAAAATAGATTTTTATAGAAACATGAGGACATGGATGCATATAACATGATCTATCACCTTCAAGATCACTATCAAGATAGGACAATACAAGAGACATATGATATCTCCAATTCACTATTTACAACTAAGCATGGATATTCTGTGTTAGCTGGACCTCATGTAGTCAAGTTTATTAGCCATATTGAATTCTTATACATCTTAGAGATTAAATTTCCTTGATGAGTTGTGCATAGATCTCATACTTTCATCACCACCCAAGACCTTAGCTAATTTTATTTTTAATTATAACATGAGAAATAATGAGAAGAGTCTTTTAGAACTTCTTACTTTGATTTTCCATGTGTATAAGATCATGGGGTGTGATAAACCCAAAATACTTATGGTGAATAAGAAAATGAAGAACAAGGATAAGGGGCCTAAGACTCATTATATCATGAACCAAGCCAAGGTTCCATCCAAACTGGCACCAAACCCAACCCATGACATGGTATGAAGGGAATTCTTGATCCCCATGGGATCAAAATTAGTGTCTAGGCATCAAAACATTACACCTTGAGAATGATTTTGACTATAAGACACAACCATGACAATTACCAAGGTTCAAGAACCCCATAAGAAACATTAACAATTTCTAAAAGAGATACAACTATATCAAGTTAATGGTTTACATTTTTAAACAAAAACCCAAAACACCAAATGGGGATGGGAACTAGAAAGACCTCAACCAAAAATATCCATGCAACAAGAGATCCATTACACTCAAGCCACCTCCACCAACACCTACAAGAAAAAGAACCCTAGCAACCCGATCCACTGTCACAGCCATGGAACATATTGAATTTACTTGGGTCAAACATAACAAGGTCTACATAAAACTTAGGGTGTATATAGGGTTTGATCCAATTCTAAGTAGGATTCCACCCAAAATATATTCTATGCCATAACATTATAAGAAAAATTAACATGTAAATTTTTATGAAAAAACGGAATTTTTTTAAAGAAAAAATTTTAAGGGAAACATGATTTGAAATAAAAAATAAAGGTGAAGTCCACCATATTATGATGGAAATAACAACATCACATGAGAATTACGGGTAATCCCTAAAGGATCTAGAAATAGTGAGACCCTAGGAACCTCATACCTCAGTGAACATAGTATAGAAACCATAACCCACAACGTCCTCATGCATGAGCCATAAGAGGGGAATGCATCCTAAGGTTTAGTGGTCTCTAATCATCATGAGTGTTTAGTTTGTATTGTATAATCAATCCTATTATAGGGAATTGAGCCTTATCCCAACCTATCTAATTAGTTCACTAGTCCTAGTCCGACCACCTAGATACCTCAGATTCCCTTTGTTCTTATTTACATTTCCCATTTCACAAGAACCACCTATTACACATTGAAATAATTTAAAATAGAGGGCACACATAAAATTCACCACTTTTCACAAATAAACTTTCAACATTGAAGTAACACAAGACAATCAACCATTTTAAATAGTCAAACCATTTTCAAAACTCCTTTCACACACACACACACATCCAACATTAGACATATCTGCGAAAACCAACCATTTTCATTTAGAAAATCATCTTTCAAACCATACGCACACCAAAAACCATTGAAAAAATGTTTTTCACTACCCAAACAACTAAATGAACACAATTAGAGATCATAATAAGTATACTAAAAGAATAAAATAATTTTAAAGCATAGAACCACCTACCTCAAACTTGGAAACTTCTAGAATCCGATGGAAAGCTACAATCGTACCATAAGGAGACCCTATATAGGTAATATCATACCTCAACCATCAATATTCAACCCAAAAGATCAATATTTATCCCTTATTAGGTTAACCAATCCACTATAGAAGAATAACCCAAGGAAGGAAGAAAGAGGAACCAAGAGGAAGAAACAAATCAATAGGGGAAGGACTTACTTGATGATTCCTTAAAGATCCAAAGACAAATCTACCATGAAATTAGGGTACAAGAGAGTCAGGATGGAGGGGTAGGCATGACTAGGGAAAAGAATTATTAATGGGATGAATTAGGGTGGATTTGAGTTAAAATTAGAGGGAAAAAGGGTAAATTCCACATTTTTAATGACTTGGATAAGATTCATTATTTGGCCACATGGTTTTCTAAACCATGAGGCACCTATATCCTTAAGGAAAAAATGCCAAAAGATTGTCTAGGAGAGCCTTCATGCCCATGTATTAGACTGTGAAACTTAGATAGACCCACTGGTCTAGGTACATGGTTAGCTGCACACTTGTACATCTGGCCATGTAGCCTAGAAAGTGACACTATCAAGGGCGCATAGTTTCTCTTGGGCTGGTGCATGATTTCTACTAACCATGAACCAACCGTGTGACACTTTCTATCAAGTAAAAAAACTATATTTTTCACAAAAAACACCCAAGAAATATAAGGAATCAAGAAAAGACAAAAATAAACAAGAAAAGACCTAAAAAAGAAACCACATATGTGACAATTCTACCCAGCATGAAAAATTTTTGCCCTCAGAAAGTCAAACCAATGTCTGATTAGAGAACAAAAACAAATACTTCTCCTCAAAAAAAGAATTCTTCTCCCAATTCTCATGCTTATCTTTACCATGTTACCAAAAAACTAGGAGTAATGGTATGAAATTACCAAAAATTACATTATCATGGGAATCAATAATCTATAATGGTCACTCAAACATAGAAAAATCAGATTCCATCTCTAACTCTTACCAATTAAGCACATGGGATGGGCCCGGGTTATAATTTTTCTATTGTGAGACATGAAACACATCATTAATTGACTTAAACTAAGGAAAAAAAGATAACATGTATTCTAAATTAATTACTCTCTCGGTAATCTCAAAAGGTCTGAAATACCTTGGCATTAGCTTTCTTTACTTACCAAGACGACGACGACCCAATTGAGGGGCCACCTTCAAAAAACCCTATCACTAAAAAATAATTACAATCCTCAGTGCCACTAATCAGAAAAATATTTATGGGGGATCTACCCCATGAATAACTAATTCTCGATTAAACAGACCTTTTTAGATGTCTCTTGCATGTGACTCGATCCCAAAAATGTGGTATCTCCCACCTCTATCCAACACAAAGGTGACCAAAATGACTATCCATAAAGAGCCTAAAAGGGTGAAATTATTATTGAGGATTGGTAACTATTATTATATTAAAAATTGAACAACCCCAAATGGATATCCCATAAGCCTCCAAAATCCAAGACACCTTCCTAGAGCATGTCTTCCAAGATTTGATTCACCCGCTTCATCTAACTATCCATTTTAGGATGGTATGTCATGCCTAACATGACATGTGACCACATTTCCATTTGAATACCTTCCCAAAACCCATAGGTGAAATGGGAGTCCCTATATGAAATGTTAGCTTAAGACACACTATGAACCCTGACTATCTCCTAAACATATAATCAACCCAACTCATCAAATTTGGTTGAATCCATGATTGAAATGAAATGGGTTGATTTGGTCAGATGGTCAATCACTACCCATATTACATTCCTCCCATAGGGTATATGAGGTAATCCAATAATTAAATCCTTGGAAACCTTTTCCCACTTCCAGGTAGGAATGGGTAGTGGCTAAAGAAAACCAGAGGGTCCTTGGTGCTCTTCTTTAACCCGATTATTAGTATAACACCTAGACCTAAAGTCGGACATGTACCATATCATTCCCTAACTCTAGAACTGAAAACACACATCATAAAACATCTTGGTGGTCCCGAGATGAATGTCCCACTATGACAGATGGCTATCTTTTATCACCACCTTCCCCAATTATAATGACACCACAACACGACCCTTGAAATAGAGAACTCCATCTGAAGAAAAAACCCAATCACTGAGAACCTACCCACTATTTAATAACTTCATAGAAAACTAGACCAAATCATATCTCGTATAATCAGAATGAATCAACTCTAGGAGGGAGGGTATTAGCTAAGAACTATCCAATAATTCACCTACACTATGTGCCTTGGTCTTTAGATGCATATGGGAAAAAAATCCCCATCATGGCCCACTCATCACTGGACCCATTTAAATCTTACACAAACAATTTCCCACTAAAGGTTTCCTCTACCACATTACCTTTTCCTGGGGTATATAGGATATCAAAATAAAACCCCTAAAGGTACTCCACCCAATGATGTTGCCTCAAATTTAGGTCCTTCTAGGAGAAAATGAAGGCTATGATTTTATAATATGAGTATACCAAAAAATTATCCCTGAAGAGGTAATGATGAAATGTATTCAAGGTTTGCATCACTTACTCTAAGTCCAAGTCATGGTTTGGATAATTATTTTTATGTGGTCAAAGCTGTTGAGAACCACACACCAACACATGATCATCCTACATCAACACACACCCAAGTCCTTTACTTGAAGCATCACAGTAGACCACATATACATTTCCAGATTCTAGAAAGATTATCATAGGGGATATGGTAAATTGTCACTTAATCACCTCAAAGTATGTTTGAAATTATGGACTCCAATAAAACCTCACCCATTTTGGGTAAGTGTAGTAATGGGTGAAGAAAGTTAAGATAAATACTGAAAAACCACCTGTAATACCCTGCTAAGCCCAAAAATCTTCTGATCCTGAAGACATTATTTGGTTTCTACTATGAAATCACTACATTGATCTTCTTGGGGTCCACCAAAACCCCACGTTCTGAGATTACATGACCCAAAACTTTACCTCCCTGATCCATAAAGTGATCTTGGAGAGTTTAGAATAGAGGTGATGATCTCAAAGAGTACCTAGAATAATCCTCAGATGATACTCATGATCTTCCTCAGTATCTGAGTAGACCAAGATGTCATCCAAAAACACGACAACAATAGAGTCAAGATATTGGTGTAACACCCTATTCATGAGTTCCATTGAAGATAACTGGAGCATTTATTAACTTTAATTGGATGAAAAAATACTAAAAATGGTCATACCTACTTCAAAAATCTATTTTATGAATATCCTCCTCTCTAACTCTGACCTGGTGATACCTAGAATGAAAATCAATATTGGAGAACCACATTTCCCCCTTGAAATGATAAAAAAGGTCATCAATGTGAGGAAAATGGTATTTTCTTGATCATTACTTTATTCATATTACAGTAATTAATACACAACTGAAGAGATCCATTAGCCTTCTGGGAAAATAGGACTGGGGTGGACCAAGGTGAGACCCTCAAGTGAATGATTCCTTTGGATTCAAAATTTTCTAGCTGTCACTTTAATTCCCTCAACTCGGTGGGGGCTATACAGTATGAGGAAAGAGATATAAGCTGTGTCCCTGGTGCCAAATCAATTGTGAACTTCACATCCACCTTTAAGTGATGAAAAATCATTTGGAAGTGCCTCTGGGAAATCATCCACCATAGGAGGTATTCCACCCTTAGGAACACTATCACCATCCTCCAATATGATCAATGAGATCTAAAAAATAAGGCTACCCAATTCTAGAAGTGGAGTTCCAACATGTCTTGATTGAGGATCCCACTCACCTTGGAAGACTTGAAAGCTTCCATCAGGTTTTAAAAAACACAATATCTGGTGATAAAAATCAATTTTTGCCTGAAAATTCATTATCTAATCCATACCAAGGATCACATTGAAAAGGTCCATTTCTAAAAATAGGAAATCCCATTCCAGATCGACCCTTGATAGAGTGAGAACACATGATAGACACCTAAAACCCTGCTCATACTTCTTGACAAGGGGAATTACCATCTCCATCACATATGATATAATCTCAGTTGTAAACTTTAAAAAATACCAAAGATGTGTAGAAATAATAGAAAAAGAGGCACCTACGTCAAATAGAATAGTAGTTATGGATTATGAAATGAGAATAATAACTCGAACTGTGGAAGGTACTGTATCCAATTATACTAGAGCTTGTTCTATAGAATGAAGATGCCTAGTCTCTACCTGAGATAAGGAATGACCACTGGAATTTGGTCATGTATTAAGCTAACTCTACCCAAAAAAAGATCCATCCCTACAGCCATAACCCCAAACTGAGAGCCCATTATCCTAGATAGTTCTGATAGTCCAGACATTCCTCTAGAGGCTATGGAACCTACAACACATTGATATGTGCGTGAAAATTTGAAAAAAACACTTTAAGTTCCCCAAGGTTATACACCAATGGAAAGGTATTGGTGGAGTTGAACATGTTGACCACATATTCCCTACCTTCTCACACTATTGGAATAGAACTGACCCAACATTTTAATTCGCAGATAGAAATGACTGGAAAGGATTTCCTGAACTACCACCTACCCTCTTATCCTACTTATATTGATCCTATCCTGTTCAGATGAACTAACATTGTTCTAACCAACTTTGGTAGCCACTCCAGAAAAACTAGACTTTCCAGAGCAGTCTATCTCCACCATCAAGGCACAGTCAACCACCGTAGTATACATATTCAACTTAAACAAGAATACATGAGATATGATATCTATCCACAAACCCATTTAAAACTGTTAATCCTTCATCTACTCATTGGGAACTACCTCTAGTGAGAAATGAGCTAACTTAGTAAAATGGTTGGCATACTCCAACACAGACTGACCCCCATGGTGGAGATCCAAAAACTCTCAGGTTTTGGAGAAGGAAAAGGTCTCAGGGAGATAATACTAATTTAATATGACTATGAAATACTTAAAAACCATCTAATAATACTTCCTATCTTGAACAACTGAGTCACACCCCTTCCGACTGGGACCTTATAACAAGAACGAAACACAATTAACCTTAATTGCATTTAGAGTATCAAGAAACCTAAACATCATCTCGATGTTTTCAATATAATCCTATGCTTCCCAGGGGTCTATGCTACCCCAAAAGGAAGTAATATTTTTCTTAAAGAAATCCTAATCCTTATTCTTTACCAAGCCTGGTTCGGCTTCCTTGACCTAAGAAGGACCAGGGCCTACTCCCTGACCTAAAGCACGGATAACCCAAACCACTACTTCCACTAGTATCTGATCAACTGGTGAGGGGGAACTCTCTCCAACCTCTTCTTGTGATTTCACAAGAAGTCTCTAGTGAGTAATGATGATAAAAAAACCAATAACCACAAGGAAATCATCAATACAACATTCTAAAAATTTTCAACAATAACAAAAAATTCCAGACACTTCCATAAACAAAACAAAAAACATAACAAACTCAATAACAAGCTAAACCACTTCACCCACATATGGTGTCGATGCATAGTCTTCATCCTGTATGTATAAACTAGAGGATACAAAAAACTAAATCCTAAACATCCCATGGAAACTCAAGGCCTGTTATGATGAGTGTTGCCCATACACCCCACTCACAACAAGAACGTCACACCCCCATAGTCCTAGATTCTATCTATACAGAATCTCCCAAATAATTTAACCTAATAAAAGTGATAAACCTGACTCTGATACCATTTTTTTATTAACCAATCTAAGGTTATGCGTAAATTAATACCTAACCTAACCCATAACATGGCCTGAAGGGAATTTCTGATCCCCACAGGCTGGTAACTAGTGTGTGAGTATCAAAACATTACACCATGGGAATGATTTAGACCATAAGAGATAACCATAACAATTCATAAGGTTCAAGCACCACATAATAAACATTAAAAATGTCCAAAAGTGATACAACTATAAAAAGTTAATGATTTACATTTAAAAAAAAATCAAAACACCAAATGGGGAGGCGAACCAACTAGACCACAACAAAAAATCTCCATGAAAAAAGATGATCGTTACCCTCAATCCACCTCCACCAACACCTACAAGAAAAGGAACTCTAGCAACCAGATCCACCATCACCACCATAGAATGTATTTCCTTTACCTAGGTTAAACATAACAAGGTCTATATACACGCAAGGGTGTATATAGGGTGTGAGACAATTCTCAGTAGGATTCCACCCAAAGAGATTCCATGACATAACATTATAAAAAAAAATCAAAATGAATGTTTTTATGAAAAATAAAAGAAAACATTTTAAGGAAACATTTTAAGGGAAAAATGATTTGAAATAAAAAATAAAGGTGAAGTCTACCATATACCGATAGTAAGCACAACATCACATGAGCACCACAGATAATACCTAAAGGCTCTAGCACTAGTGGGAACCTAGTAACCTCATACCTCATTGAACATGGTATAGAAATCATAACCCACATCATCATCATGCATGATACACTATAGGGGAATGAATCCCAATGTATAGTGTTCTCTAATCATCATCAATGTTTAGTTAGTGTTGTAGCATCAATTATGCTAGAGGGAACCAGGAATTGTCCCTTTCAATCTAACTAGAGTACTAGTCCTAGTCCACCTACCTAGATACCTAGGATTCCCTTTATACTCAATTTACATTTCCCATGTCACAAGCACCACCTCTTACACATTCACATAATTTATAATAAAGGACATACATAAAAGTAACCACTTTTCACAAACACACTCTCAAAATTGAAATCACCCAATCCAATCAACCATTTTCAATATGTAAACCATTTTCAAAACTCCTTTGACACACAAACACATGTCTAAAGTTAGAAAAATCCATTAAAACCAACCATTTTAATTTAGAAAATCATCTTTCAACCCATACACACACCAAAAACCATTGAAAACAAGTTTTGAACCACCCATATCACTCAATCAACCAAATTAGAGAGTATATCAAGCATAAAAAATCATATAATAATGTTAAAGAACATAATCACCTACCTCAAACTTAGAAACTTCCAGAATCTGATGAAAAACCATAACCGCATCACAAGGAGACCCTATATAGGCAAGATCATACCTCAACCATCAATATTCAACCCAAAAAATCAAAATTGAACTCTTATTATGTCATAAAATTAATTGGATAAGAAGAACCTAAGGAATTAATAAAGAGAAACCAAGAGGAAGAAATAAATCAAGAGAGGAAGGAATTACTTGATGATTCATTTAAGATCCAAAGAAAAATCCACCATGAAATTTGGGTCCAAGGGATCCAAGAGGGAGGGAGAGGCACACCTAGGGTGAAGAATCCCGAATGGGATGAATTATGGAGGATTTGGGTTAAAATAAAGGGAGGGGAAAAGGGTAAATTCCACATTTTTAATGTCCTGGATAGGCCTCATAGTTTTGAAAACCATGTAGAAACCATGTGACACCACTTTACTTAAGGAAAAAAGGCACACAGTAGTATGGGGGATCCTGTATACTCGTTCAGTAGGTCGTGCACCTTAGACAGAACCATTGGTATAGGCACACTATTAGTCGCATGACCATGCGTTAGGCATTGCGACCTATATTGTGACACTGTCCAGGTGAACGGTCTCTTTTGGGTTGGTGTATGGTTTCTACTAACCATGCACCGACTGTGCACCACCTGATATCAAGTAAAAAAACTCCACTTTTCACTAAAACATCTAGGAAATCTAAGGAAACAATATAAGACCAAAATAAATAAGTAAATACCTCAAAAATAAACCATGGATGTGACACATAAAAAGTCTAAAGCTGCCAATCATCATCCTTCAAAGAAAAAGAAGATCCAGAGGTAGTGAAAGGAAAAGGTGGAAGTATTTTTTGAAAATGGTAAGTAAAGCCACTGGAATAAGAACCGAACCTTTAATAAATGGGAAGATAATTATGAATTCTTTATTGAGTGTAATATTTCAATATCTACACATTGGTTATTAGATACAAATTGTGGTGCTCACATATTTATCCAAATATAGGAACCAAGTAGATTTTGAAATATTACTACAGGAGAGGTGGGTTTGTAAGCTTTCAATAATGCAATGATGGATTCTCTAGCCATTGTAGACTGTCAACTTTCATTTACAATATGAATGGTATTGGTTTTAATATATTTTTATTATATACCAAATATTACTAAGAACTAAATTTCTATATCATTCCTAAATATAGATGGTTTTATTTTCATGTTTGGAAATAATTTTTTTTTCTTTTATAAAGAAAACATATGTTATGGTATGACACATTTAAATAATGGTTTTTATCTATTAAATCATGAAAAGAAAGTATTAGGAATAGATAAAGAATCATGTTCATAGGACCCATATAACACCCATCTGTTGCATCACCATCTTGGTCATGTAAACGAGAAGCATTTTAAAAAGATCTGTTAAGATGGTTATTTATAATATTCTAAGTTAAAACCACTTGAAACATGTTATGATTGTCTATAAGGTAAAATGACCAAACCACTATTCAATGGACATGGTGAAAGGGCCATAGAGATTCTAGAATTGGTGCACACTGATGTGTGTGGACCATTTCCAGCAGAATCTAGAGGGGTATATTCTTACTTCATAACTTTTACTGATGACTTGAGTAGATATGGCTATGTCTATTTAATAAGGTATAAGTTCAATTCCTTTGAGAAATTAAAATAATTCAATAATGAAGTATAGAATAAACTTTAATATTAGATAAATACACTTTGATTAGATCGAGGTGGTGAATATCTTAACTAAGCGTTTATTGATCTTTTATTGGAGTTTAATTTTCTATCTCAACTCACTACAACTACACACCATAGTGGAATGGTGTTAGTAAAAGGAGTAATTGTACCTTGTTATACATGGTAAGGTTGATGGTGATTCATGCAGATCTTCCATTATCCTTTTGAGGACATATATTACAAAATGTAGAATATACATTAAATTGAGTACTAAATAAAGTGGAAAAAATAATTCCCTTCAAGTTATTTAGTGAAAAGAAACCCGTTTTATCACATAAACGTGTATGAGGTTGTGAGGAATTTGTTAAGGCCTTCTTAGGAAACAAACTAGCACATCATGGAATAAAGTATATCTTTATAGGGAATCCTAAGGAAACCAAGGGATACTACCTATATAACCCCTATAAAAGAAATTGACTATCTCTAGATAATCCATCTTTCTTGAGAGGTAGCACATCCTCAAAAAGGATAGTGGAAGCAAGATTGACTTTGATGAAGTTTATCCTCAAAACACTTGAGAGTTGGTTTAGTAATAGATTCCATAGGTCACCATGGAAGAAGTAGTTCTTGAAACAGAAGTACTACATGTGAACACAAGAGAGGAAAGAGAACCAGATAGATATAGTTTTCAAGTCACTGAAGATGGAGACTCTTTATTAATTGAAAATAATGAACCCCTCTCCTATAAAAAGCCAACAGATGGCTCAGCAGCAATAAGATGGAATGAATCTATGAACTATAAAATGGATTCCATGTATCAAAACCAATTTTGGGTTTTGGTCAACACACCAGTTGATGTAAAGCTCATAGGGTGAAAATAGACATTCAAGAAAAAATTGGACATGGAAGGTAAAGAAAATTCCTATAAAACAAGGATAGTGGATAAAGGGTTTAAACAAAGTCAATGAATTAACTATGATGTAAAATTTTAAATAGTTTATTTTTTTAAATCTATAATAATTATACTTTCTATAACATCTTACCATGAATATAAAATTTTACAGATGGATGTCAAAATAGCTTCCCTTAATGGGAACCTTCTGGAAGATGTATACATGACACAACCAAAAAGGTTTGTAACTCCTTGTGATTCCAAAAAGATTTGTAAGTTGTATAGATCCATTTATTGATTGAATACAACATCTAGGTCATGTAAAATTTAACTCAACGATGCTATAAAAGAATTTAGTTTCATTAAGAATGAATGTGAGCCATGTGATTAGAAGAGTTTTAGTGGGAATGTAGTCATTATCCTAGTAGTATATGTTGATAAAATATTACTTACTGGAAACAATATACTAGTCTTACAGTATGTTAAGGACTGATTGAACAAATGTTTCTCCATGAAGGACTTAAGTGAAAAATCTTATATTCTAGGGATCAAGATCATTCATGATGGGTCCAAGAGGCTGCTTAGACTAAGTCAAAGAAAATATATTGACCAATTACTAAATAGATTTATTATGGAACAATACAATAGGGGATTGGTTCTAGTGTCACATGGTATACATCTTTCTAAGAAAATGTGTCCTTAGACACAACACGAGAAATAGATAATGAGTAAGATCCCATATACTTTAGTGATATGATCAATCATTTATAACATGTTATATACTAAACTTTATGCTTACTATGCATTGATCATGGTAAGGAGATATCAAGCTGATATAGGAGAACAACATTGGTATACTATTAAGGATATCCTTAAGCATCTGAGAATAACTAAGGATATATTCCTAGTGTGTGGAGGATATTAAGAGCTAGTCATCATGGGTTATATTAATTATCATATTCAAATGAATCATAATGATTTGAAGTTGCTTTCATGATATATTTTCTGTCTCAACAGAGAAGCTGTGACCTGGAAGAGTTCAAAGTCGCCAGTTGTTGTTGATTATATAGTGGAGTCTGAGTATATTGAATCTTCTGATGTAGAAAAGAAATATTTTTGGATATGAATTTTTTTATATGAGATTTTTGTGGTAACTATAAGAAAATACCCTATCACATTATATTGTGATAATACTACGGTGGTGTCTCTTTCAAAATAACTAATGTCACACCAATAGATAAAGCACATACTCCAGAAGTATCACCTCTAGTGGTATTTTTCTCAGAGGGGTGAATTTGAAGTAAGAAAAGTTCCCACAAAAGAAAACATGGAAGACCCATTAACTAAAGTCCTATCTCTATAGAATCATGAGTATCATGTGAGAGCTAAAATACTGAAGGTTGTTAAAAATTGGCTCTAGTGAATGTGGGAGTCTGTTGGAGTTGGTTCCCTATAACCAACTTCTTTTTACTTTTTGATAACATGTATTTATTATATTTCATATTAATAAACTTTTTATCACATCATGTTTTTTTCTATGTAACATAGTATGTGATAATATCCTAAGAGTAACTATTACACTGAAAGGTCATAGTAGACCCTGAAGTGCCACAATAGTATTCTCAAATATATGTGCTATAATCCAATTCTATCATTTGAGGGAAAAATGATATAGTCTATCAGGGTTGGTGAATCATAGGTCTTTGAGGTACCTTCTCTGTTGGGTCGGAGAAAAACGGGAAGGATGGCAAGAGGGGGGTGAATTGCCTTTTAAAAAAAATGATTAACAATTTAAAAACAAGGTGAAATCAAAGTATGTGCAGCGGAAAATAAAAGAGGCAATCACACAAGAAATTGTTAACGGAGTTCGGCCAAAACCCGGCCTACGTCTCCGCTCCCAACTCAACCGTTGAGAGATTCCTACCGCTTGCTTTTCAATGGTTTTAGCAAGAAACCCACTAGGCTTTGAGGTAGCACTAGGACCTATTACAGCTTGCTTTTGGTGGTTGAGCAAGAACCCACTTGCTTTTAATGGTTTAGCAAGAACCCACTATCCTTCTTACAGGTGAAGGATAGCTCACCTATGTCTCAAGCTATTTAAAGGAAAGCTTGACAACCTTTTCACACCTTAATGGTGATGTGAAACCCAAAAGAAAGAGGGGATGAGAAAAGTTTGGGGTTTGTAGGCACAAACCCAATTTTAAGCTCAAAATATATAAAGTAAGAAAAACCGTAATTGAGGAAGACTTGGGCGCCAAAGTATGATGGAGTTGATGTAGCGTGCTCTCCCAAGCTTCTTGAGGTGCTCCTTGGATTGGAAATTGGTTGGAGCACTTGAGGATCCTTGAAGGTGGAGCGCCAGAGGTTCGCCGAATGTTCAACAATATGTCCGAGCGCTTGGTATATGATCCGGTTGGTGTCCGGGGCTTCCTTGGCCTTTATTTATAGGCATGGAACCCTTGGGAAGTCTTCGGAGCCGTTGTAAAGGGCCTCGGAGCCGTTGGAGGACAAAAGAGGGTTGACTGGTCAAAGCCAACGGCTAGTTTGGCTGGGCTACCGGCTGGCCGGTACAGCTCCACCGGCTGGCCGGTGCCTTGGCAGAGGGGAAGAGTTTTGGTCCAGGCTCCACCGGCTGACCGGTGGAGGAGCCACCGGCTGGCCGGTGGGGAGACAGTAGCTGGCACTGTTGACTGGATGCCACCGGCTGGCCGGTGGTCAAGCCACCGGCTGACCGGTGGAACCTGGCAGTGGGCAATGCCTCTGCCAGGTCCACCGGCTGGCCGATGCTATCACACCGGTTGGCCGGTGGACTGAATTTCAGTCCACTTGATGATTCTTTCTTGGGCCATTTTCTTGGCAACCTTGTGCCTATCATACAAAAACACTTAAAACAATATTAGACAAATAATAAGGTGATTGTGATCATGAAAATCAAACAACGAGGGGAACGAGAGGTACAACAATCTCCCCCTATTTTGATGATCACAATCACCGAAACAATCAAAGTAAAATACTGAAATTAAAGGCATGCTTTAAATGATAAATTGAAAATAAATACTAAGCATGAGAGAAAAGATTCTCCCCCAATCAATCAAGAAATTTCTCCCCCTTTGTGATTATCAAAATAGAATGGGGCATAAAACTTGATTGAGGGAATGGATTTGAAAAACTAGATATGAAAATTGAAAAATCAATTGATATTTTTGAAATTGAAATGAAAATTTGAATAACAGTTTGAATTGAAAGTTTTGAATCAAAAACCAATTGAAATTTGAAATTTGAAACCAAATGAAATTTTTTGAAATTAAAAGATTGAATAACAGTTTGAATTGAAAGTTTGAAAACAAAAAAAAACTTTCTCCCCCTAAATAAAACAAAAAATCATCGGGGAAACGAAACTAATTTTGGCCCGGAGAGACTTGCCAAAAGAGATTTTTCAATCCAAATTTGTTTCATGGCGGGTCTTCTCCTATAAAACTCGTCCGAATAAAAGATAGATTTGGGTTGACCGTACCGGGCATTTTTGCAATCACACTCATAAATGAGGTGCCCGAGTTTTTTACAATAATTGCAAAATTTATAACTAGAGCTCCCCCTTACAAAAACAGTTGGAGCATGGGAGGAGGAAGCTACATTGGTATATCCTAGCCCTTGGGTGGTTCTTGAAATTCGTTGGGAACCAAGCAATTTTGAAAGATTTTGTTCCCCTTGGGTGAATTTGGCTAGGGATTCTCTAAGGTCCTTGATGGTTGATTCCAAAGAATCAACATTTGGGAAATTTTGGATTTTTAGGGAGAGTTGCTCCTTCTCTTTGAGAAGTTGGTCTTTTTCGGAGGAAAGCTTTTTGAAATTCTTTTTTAAAGCAACAAATTTTGAAGAGAGTTCATGAAAACCATTTTCAAGTTGGTCTCTAACATGTTGGAGTTCTTCATAAGACAAATGATTAAAAGAATTTGAAGATGAGGACGAGGATGAGGAATCGGAAGAAGTTACCTCGTGAAATGCCATTAGGCATTTTGTACCTTGGTCGCTTGAGGAGGAGGAGGTGGAGGATGATGAGGAGTCACTCCATGTCGCCTTGAGGACCTTTTTCTTTCCTTTTTCCTTTGGCGTGGCCCGTTTTTTGTTGAGTGGGCAATCGGGCTTGTAATGCCCTTTTTGGCCACACCCGTAGCATTTCACCTTGGGCTCGGATTTTTTGGTGGGTTCTTGCTTTCGGTGCTTGCGGGATTTCTTCTTCTTGTGCTTCTTCATAAACTTGTGCATTTGGCGGGCGAGATTCTCCATTTCCGAGTCGCCGCTTGAAGATGAAGTAGATGAGGAAGATGAGGATGAGGAGGAGCTTACTTCTTTTTGAACCTTGAGGGCAATGTTCTTTGGTGTCTTGATTGGTGTGCCCTCCTTTTGTGCTTGCCTCCTCATCGTGATCTCGTAGGTCATTAGGGATCCGATGAGCTCTTCGACCGACATGTTCTTTACATCCTTAGCTTCTTGGATAGCCATCACCTTAGGTGCCCATGAGCTCGGAAGGACCCATAGAATCTTCTTGACCATTGCTTCAGCTGAAACATCATCACCAAGAGATTTTCTACCATTGGAAACATCAGTGAAGCATGTAAACATTTCAGAAATAGATTCATTCGGATGCATGGAAAAGCTTTCAAAATCTTGTCTATACATGTCTAACCGAGTATCCTTAACTTTGTTAGTGCCCTCATGGGTCACTTACAATAGTTTCCAAATTTCATGAGATGAGGTGCAAGTGGAAACTCGGTTGAACTCATTTCGGTCAAGGCCGCAATGTAGAGCGTTCATGGATTTTCCATCAAGCTCAAAGTTTCTAATATCGGCGGGGGTCCATTTGGATTCGTCGGGGGTAGACAAAGTATAACCTTGCATGACAATTTTGTAAATAGGATATCCTATGCTTCTAAGAAAGGTAGTCATGCGGGTTTTCCAATAAGTGTAGTCGGTCCCATCAAAAAATGGAGCACGACCCAATGAAAAGCCTTCGGGGGCGAAAGAAGTAGATGCCATCAAAAAGGATCTTTAATTTGAAACCGGTTTAGGGAATTATTCAAATACGTCCTCTGATACCAATTGTTGGGTCGGAGAAAAACGGGAAGGATGGCAAGAGGGGGGGTGAATTGCCTTTAAAAAAAATGATTAACAATTTAAAAACAAGGTGAAATCAAAGTATGTGCAGCGGAAAATAAAAGAGGCAATCACACAAGAAATTGTTAACAGAGTTCGGCCAAAACCCGGCCTACGTCTCCGCTCCCAACTCAACCGTTGAGAGATTCCTACCGCTTGCTTTTCAATGGTTTTAGCAAGAAACCCACTAGGATTTGAGGTAGCACTAGGACCTATTACAGCTTGCTTTTGGTGGTTGAGCAAGAACCCACTTGCTTTTAATGGTTTAGCAAGAACCCACTATCCTTCTTACAGGTGAAGGATAGCTCACCTATGTCTCAAGCTATTTAAAGGAAAGCTTGACAACCTTTTCACACCTTAATGGTGATGTGAAACCCAAAAGAAAGAGGGGATGAGAAAAGTTTGGGGTTTGTAGGCACAAACCCAATTTTAAGCTCAAAATATATAAAGCAAGAAAAACCGTAATTGAGGAAGACTTGGGCACCAAAGTATGATGGAGTTGATGTAGCGTGCTCTCCCAAGCTTCTTGAGGTGCTCCTTGGATTGGAAATTGGTTGGAGCACTTGAGGATCCTTGAAGGTGGAGCGCCGGAGGTTCGTCGAATGTTCAACAATATGTCCGAGCGCTTGGTATATGATCCGGTTGGTGTCCGGGGCTTCCTTGGCCTTTATTTATAGGCATGGAACCCTTGGGAAGTCTTCGGAGCCATTGTAAAGGGCCTCGGAGCCGTTGGAGGCCAAACGAGGGTTGACTGGTCAAAGCCAACGGCTAGTTTGACTGGGCTACCGGCTGGCCGGTACAGCTCCACCGGCTGGCCGGTGCCTTGGCAGAGGGGAAGAGTTTTGGTCCAGGCGCCACCGGCTGACCGGTGGAGGAGCCACCAGCTGACCGGTGGGGAGACAGTAGCTGGCACTGTTGACTGGATGCCACCGGCTGGCCGGTGGTCAAGCCACCGGCTGACCGGTGGAACCTGGCAGTGGGCAATGCCTCTGCCAGGTCCACCGGCTGGCCGGTGCTATCACACCGGTTGGCCGGTGGACTGAATTTCAGTCCACTTGATGATTCTTTCTTGGGCCATTTTCTTGGCAACCTTGTGCCTATCATACAAAAACACTTCAAACAATATTAGACAAATAATAAGGTGATTGTGATCATGAAAATCAAACAACGAGGGGAACAAGAGGTACAACATTCTCATGGTGTACTCCCTTGGTAATATCTAGTGTAGGATATTATGAGAATGAGACCCACCAGTCGGAAATAAAAATTTACATGTGTCAATGGACATTCCTATCTAAGGAAATGTGTATTGATCCTTAAGCTCTAATATTATTATTAATGAGTGTCATAAGTCATGTACTTTTATGTATTGATGAAAAATGTGATGACATATATTCATGATTAGGTAGGATACATTGGGTGCATCATCAATAATATTCCATTAATGAATAATTTGAGAAAGGATTTATTCCATATGTTATTTAATGAAAGTTGATATCTCAATCCCTTTTATGGAAATCATATCGCCTAAATAAATCTGTGGCCATGGTGTTCTATAATTAAGTGTGATTTCTAAAAATTCAAAGAAAGAGACATAGAGAACATAGGTTGATGGCACTAAAATGCAACCTACTTGATTAAAGATATCATAATAAAGGGATTATACTAGACAATATGAATTTATATGAGGTATTATGTCATTATGACATTAAATTAGTTCTATATGAGTGCCTTGATGTGTTTCTAGACACTAACCTTGGATGTTAGGCTATTTCACTTATTGCCACTAAGAAAGTAGACTAGGGGGTCACACACTAAGCGTATCCAAAATATTAGTTAAATAATATATTATTACTTATTATTTAACAAGTTTAATTATTATTATTTCTGAACATGATTTAATAATTACTCATGTTTTCTTGATCACATATATTATGTCACCAGTTATTCAAGATAATATTATATGAGTGGAATATTTAATAATTATTTATTTTCTATTTAGTGGATATAAGATTTATTTATTTATTGGTGAATAACGAAATGATATTTATTTATTAAATAAACAGTTACTATTAAAGGCTCAATAAATATTGTGGAGGCATGGAAGACTGAGTTTATAGGCTCAGTGAGAAATAATATATATTGAATATTATTATATTAAATAATATTTAATTTAATTTGGGAGTTTAGAACATGTTAAGAAATAATAATAATAACGTTATTATAGACATGGGGTTTCATAATGATTAAATAAATAATAAAGGGTACTTTTGAAATTATTTATTTCTAACCCTAGTAGTATATAAACCCAATTATATTATTTTTAAGTAGATCCAATTCATTTTTTTTCATAAAAAATACAGAGAATATTCTCAAATCCCTAGAGTTCTCCCTTATCCAAGAAATCTCTCAAGAATAGTGAGAAATATTCCTCCACCTTCCACTCTTGAGTCTAGAGAGATCAAAGGGAGTTCGTTGGAAGTAATTCTTGGGGCGATCAAAGGAAAACAATGCAAGCGATAGGTTATACCATGCTATCTCTTGGATATTACTACAATGACGTTCAAATATTTTTGGAACATGTGTGGATCACTACTAGAGGGAATATATTCTTGATTCCTAAAATACAATGATGGTATGACATAGATCAATTTTTAAATCAATCAATAAGGAAATAATTTCACACAAGGTAATTCTTTAATTTATAAAATTAATAATAAATAATATGTGATGATCCTACGATTGGGTTTAGAGATTATCCATTTTATTTATTCTTTGATTAAATTCCATTGATCATGACATTTATCTTCATGTCAATATAGGATTAATCATCGATCATGACAAAAAGAAAAGTTTGGAATGACCCATCACATGCTTTCGCTACACCCGAAACCTTCACCCTTTATGGTAAACTGTGTCTCTCACCTCTATAATAGTTAGAGGTAGGTGAGGAAACACTAATAGGTTCTCATCTCGTTTAGGAGGTTTCAAAGTAAGTATAACTAATTTAGAAACATATGGATACAGTTTGGTCCAAGAAGATGTCTTGTACCAATCATCACCACCGACCTCTGAAGTTCGAGGCGGGAAATCAGGTATTTATGTGAGTTTAACCTAGATTGGATCATAGACGTATTTAGAGATAGGTAAAGCTATAACCTTGTAATGTTAGGTCTTTTGAGATAATGGAGAGGGTTGATCCAGTAGCCTATCAGTTGGATTTTCCTTAGAGGTATCGGGCTATGCATGCCATCTTCCATGTATCACAACTTTTCTATTATCATCTTGACCCATCTCATTCATTTTATCTTGAGTATATTGAGTTGGAGGTAAATGATTCCTTTGAGGAGAATATGATACATATTGTTGATCAAATCATGAAGGTTCTTCAAGGTAGGTCAATTCCTATAGTTTGGGTGTTATGGCGGCATGGATGTGTGTAGGAAGAGACCTAGGAGTTAGAGGAAAACATACATTCCTAGAGGACGAGACTTTTCTCTGATGATGCTTTACCACCCTCGAAAGGGAAACTTTGGGATGAGTTGTTTTAAGGAGTAGTGGTTATAATGTCCCTGGTTTTCCTTAAGGTACAAAAACTTTAGATTTCAATTTATTTATTTGTCTTGGACCTTGTATGAGTGCCTATTGAGATCAAAAATGTTATGAGGGTGTATAAATATTTTTGGGAGCCCAAAGACCCAAATTTTGGAGAAAATAGCTACGCTACACGGTTAGTAGAAACCATGAAACCCAAGATGCATGGTTTGGTTAAAATTTGTGGGGGTGTTTCAGTTCACAGTATGGGGACATAGAGTTTTCCCTAACCGTGAAATCTGGACTGCACACCCATGCAGGTGTTGCAGGAATTTTAACTGAGGGGTTTTTCATTGACTGTGAATGGTTAGTCGAACTACGCTGCCAACCCATATGAGGGGGATCCTTGGGAAGTATTTTCAGTATGGTTGGTGTATGGTTTTTCCAACCATGAGACCATTTAATGAAAGGTAAATAACCTTTTTGAACCTATTTTCCTTAAGTATCCTAATTTCTTTCTCGTCCCTCTTATTTCCAGTTAACCACTTTCCAGGAGCTCTCATTTATCCTACTTAAGCTCGAATTTGAATTTTATCCTCTATCCAAGCTCAGAATAAACCACCATTCATCTCATTATATTCCTATCAATAATCTCTACACTCCTATTTATTCCTTCCATCATTTATCTCTCCTTCTTCTGTGCTATTTTAGAGTGAGCTAATATGCCCTATTTTCATGGGTTTCATCTATTCTTATGATTTCTACCATTCTAGCTCTATTGAAGGATTGATAATAGATAAGGAGAGTACTAAGGGATTATGGTTAGTATTATAATTATTTTCCCTCAAGGTCTAGTGGTATTTTATCATACACCATTGTGCTGCACACCGGACTTCCCCACATCACCCCATATTGTTTGATTAATGAAATTAAAGGTTATTATTATTGTAATGGAACCCTAGATACCCATGAATCAATGTTGTGATGGGTTTAAGTCGAAATGCGACACCCCTATGGGTGTGACCCTCTTTAAAGTATTAATATATTTATTCTTTGTAAATGAGTTTTTTATATTTAAATTAGGTGTATGAATTACCTAGTAATAAATGGAATGAACTGAAAATTTCATTATAGAAATGAAAGACATGTGTTTAGGATTCTAGGATTTATGACACAGTTGAATACATTGAATTAAATTAATTATCCAACTAGTTAAATTTTTTTGGGGGGTATGGTATGAGTTAGTGATAACCATAACCTTCTCTTCACTTTAAGATGAGAAAAATACATGGGTACTAACTTAAGGATGCCTTGAGAATGCTCATCATTCTTCATAATTAGAAATTATAATGATTACATTTAAACTGAGATAAATACTTGGATTATTTATAGAATTCCTTGGAAGGGGTAATTGAGAGGATCACTTACTTACCAATGAGCGATACGAGTTCCCTAGGAGAGATACCTTGGATGAGATCAGTGGGTGATACGATTACACCATCCACAGGAGATACTTGGTACCCTATGTGGTACACCTGAGATGGGATTAGATGGTCATTATTTATACCACAATGAAAGTGATTCTTGGGCTATATTCATGGATCACTTTTGATGGACTCTTATAGTGTGGAGTATTTATGGTTCTCCTGGTTTGATATTTGGGTTCCTTTATACGGTTCTCCTTAGATGGGCCCCAGATAATGCTTATTTAAATTAAAGAGGCACCTTATATATAATTACATGAAATATAATTTGTTAAATTAAAGGACACATCCTCCAATCAAAATAAAATTCTTGTTTTAGGTCTATACTTGATCCTTGCCTTGTTACAGGCTTAGTTATCCTTACTTGAAAGTATGCTAGAGAACCTTCATACACCCATGTTGTATCTGTATATGGTTAACTTCATTTATAGATATCCAACTTAGGATGAATAAAGTAACATCAGTAGTGTATTCTTAATTAACCCAGTCTAAAGTGATTTATTTATTTATTTATTGCTTCACTTCTATTATTATTGGCACACTACTCATTTTGCATGCATAGACTGGATTGTTCTAGACACCATTGGTGGTGGCCTACTGAGTATATCTCATACCCTGCTCAAGAAACCCTTAGAACCTAAGAAGACTTCATGATTGAAATTTTAAATAAAGGGAATCATCCAGATTCTGATGTTTTATTTTGGGAATTATGATGGAGTAAAAAATTTATAGGACTAAGCATATGCTTGTTATTATAGTCGTGGAATATTTTGGTCTTTTGTATTTTTGTATTGCATGTGTTATATGGATATTTCCACTATATTCCATGTAACTAATTTTTTTTATAGAAACATGACATAATAAGAATAATTTTATATCTATTTATGATTTATCTTCCACTTATTTATTTATATTGGATGATTTATTATTCTTATTTTAATGATTCTTATTCATTACTGCTTCTGTTGTTTCCATTTATTATTACCATTGTGCTACAATCTGATAATGAGGGAATAATATCTACAAAGAAACACCCTAGGACCTAGTTTCTAGTTAGTACCCTCTATCATATGGGGATGAATTATTGTGGTCATGGGGATAACTATATCAGGGCACCACTTAGTGGCTTCCTAGGTAGGATTCTACATACTGTGTTAGCATTGCGTAAACATTTAAGTTAATTATTTCATCCATAAAAATTAGAAATAAATAACCATGATAAAAAAATAATTTATTTTTAAAATTAATATTTATAACTTAACCTAGTATTTGTTTATACTTATGTCCAAAATCTAAAGATAATAAAACAAAGAGAATGAAAATTTTAAGTTTTCTTTAAATACAATTATATAAAGTTCAAAATCATGTCAAAATGGTAATAAAAGGACATATATTAAACTTTTGGATGATTATAGATGATATATACTCATAAAATTAAAATAAGTTAAGTGTTAGGCTCATTTTTTAGTCCTTATCATTTTATTTTTAACCATAATTACCTAATTTATCCTTTACCTTGGTAACAAAAATTACTAAGGTTATAATTCAAAACATCTAAAAATAAAAGGGAACTATTTACCAAATTTTAATCCACTTATTAAAAATATGGAATCTATTTTTCAAAATTAATTTCAAATAATATTTTTAATTTAAATTAAAATAAAATCTAAAAAATAAGATAAAAACAGTTTTTCAGAAAAATGCATTTTTCAGTACATAAATTATTTTATACTAAATTAAAGTATAAAATTAATTAAAATGACTATAATTGATTTATTAATAATATTATAGAACAAATTTTACTTTGAAACCATTTTTTTAAAAAATGGAACTCCGTACATGCTTGAAACAAAAATATAGTTTTCAATAAAAAGCAATATTTTTCACTATTCTTTGGAAAACCAGTCTTTTCAGAAAAATCCCAAAAATTCACCCTAAGATAATTTTTATGTGATTATTTAAAAATTGAAGTTAATTTTATCAAATAAAGTTTATATAATTTTCCAAAATTATATCATTTTATCATAAAAAATAATAATAATTATTTTTAAAGAATAAAATGACTTTACTGAAAGATGAGTACTTATTTATTAATAATTAATAAATTAAGTAATGTTAATTATGTATTATATATATATTTAATAATTATTTAATACTATTTATACCTTCAAATTAAATATCCATACTATAATGATCATGTAATAATATTTTGTGGTTCGTTTAAACTTGATGTTGCGTATCTTGTACACTATCAACCATAGTTTTATTTAAAAATATTATGGTGTTATAGATGTTTCTCACTACTAAAATAGGATTAAACCTTTATCATCCACTAGGATAACACACCTAACTTCTTGTAATGTTTCTATGTGTTTCTCATTACTGACATATGAATCAACCTTTCTCATCCATAGAGAGAATACACCTTACTTAGTTCATTCTTATATTAAAATATAAATATATTAAATATCCAAAAAGTGTGATAGAAAAATTAAACACTATGATGGATATATATTTTATTTAAATGAAACTAATTTCTTATTCTTTATTTCATTATAGTTTATTTTCAAATTATCTTTCTGTCTACATGGAAAGATAATAACATCTTGTACATTGTACAAACTATAAATATATTATCTATTTGAAAGAAATTGTGAAGGAAACATTGATCTAGAGTTGGTCATGATCTTTTCAACCTTGTATTTTCATCTCATTCACCATAATAGTTTTGGAACCAAGTTCCCTAAAAATATTATTTATCTAGTGAATCGTAGTCAAAATATTCAAGAATTGTTCATCTATATAGTTAATCTCATTATACTATATAAATAATAAAAACCCGGAAGACAAGGATGATAGTATGAGATCAATGGATAATTTATTATCTATATGGAATCCCAACTACAATAACCAGTAAATTTATTTTAGTATACTAGAGATAAGATCAATAGTTAAGTACCCTCTTCCAGTTTACACTATTATAGTGTAGTGATAATCTCAGTTATCTAAATCCTATCCTTATCCTTATGAAGATATAATAGATGAGATTTTATGGTATATGAATCTATGTCCTTATATTGCCTCATCAGTTCTCTAGAAATAACAGATATCTTGACACAATGAATAGTTATAGAATCCCTATGTACCTCCTGTAGGAATCCTTCTCTCCATTAATTTCTCTTGTGAGTTGATAGAAAATGAATAGAGAATTACAACACATAGCATAAAATTCCTATAGAAAGTTAGTGAATAAAAAAACTATACCACCATTGAAATTAAATTCTAGTTAGGACATGGTATGTGCCATGAAATATTGTAATGTTATGATGTTTTTTACTATACTATTCATTAATTAAAGGTATATTTTTGTTTTCATCTTAATTACTAAAATATATGATGTGATAAATTTTATTTATTAGCCTCCAAATATTTTATAAAAACCGAATATAACTCACCATTGGTTTTATAATATCATGTTGTGTGTATATTATATTGGAAAAGATCCATATTTCCCTTATCATAACCCAAGCCAGGGTCTGGTCAATTACATGAAGGCATTTAGGTAGAAAGGTCATTGATAACTATATTAACTTGCATCACCTTGATCTGTTGAGTGGATTCCCCATTTTTGAAATCCTATACATGGATTTCCTCAACACTTTACTTTAAATTTTCATTAGACACACAATTTCCATTACACCTAATACAAATTTAGTTAATTTATCCCAAAAAAATTATTTAGAATTCCATGTTAAATGGAAGTTTCCTAGTGAGGGCCATACAACCTCTCCTATACAATGGTTCCATTTTATATCAAGTAATGGAAAGCAACACCAACATAATATTTTGATTGATATGTTTTTATCTTCATGTATAAATATAACATTTTATCTTATTACATTCTTGTTAATATTAAGTGGATTTTACTCAAGTGATTAACTATGTCTAGATAAAATTTACACATAATATAATTTTTATTTTAATTACATCTTGTGTTCTTGTTAATTCATTTATTAAGTGAAAGTGATAAAAAGTCATAAATAATTAACCATGAAACTAAAATAAAATAAAATAATAAATGTGGTATGATCATGAGATTATTTAATGGTTACTTTATTTATAAGAAGATAAAATAATCCTTTACTTAAGGAAAAAACTTCTCAAACCATAACTTGGTTTTAGCTGTAGTATTCCACCTATACTCTAATGTAACTCCTAAGTTGGTTCAACTCAGATATGATCTTGAACTGCCTCAACTATATTGGGATCTCCATCCATTACATAATATTTTACTTACACACACGTAAGGGGAATCAAATGATTGGTTATGCGGTTTATATAAAAGGAAACGTGGCCATCCAGACCCTTACATAATAGAAAAGGGGATGACATGAATACTATCATTTTAATTCAATAAATTAATTATTAAAAAAACTTATGCAATAATAATTAAATTAAAAGAAACCAATTACATAAATTGTTCAATCTATGCTCATGATCATCCACACAAGCAATGAATACAAATTTTTTACTCTAGTTAGAATTAAACTAAATTCATTCTTTTATTAAGATAAAATAACCTCAAATTAATTTATCTTATTAATTATTTAATTAATTCATTTTATCTTATTTGATCACTGTTGGAAATTCCATCATTTTAATTTGAACAAATTAAACAAATAAATTTTATTTTAAATTAAATAATTGCATAGTGTGTACTTGGAGGCAACATGACATGTAACCAACTTCACCATCATTAGTAATGTATTATATTATCACATGTCATGTCAATGCATATAGAAGGTCATGCGGTTAAGTATTATGAAATTATTCATGTCATAATACCACATAATAAATGAGGTATTTATAGTAATTGGGTACGCATTAACCTGCATGGAATGTACCAATTTAAATTCTTATAGTAAATACATCAACCATTATGGTGAACTAATTATGTGAAATTAATAGATAATTTATATTCACTTAAAACCTTGTTATGTAGTAACACGCTAGATGCTATCTATGAAGTTTGGTTTTAATGTTGTAATTAATTAATTATTTACAAAATTTAATTCTATTGATTACTATAAGACAACACAACATGTATTAGGGAGCTACATATGTGTATATCACATTTCGTGTCTCCACAATATATGCTAAGGGAGATGGGTGAGTACACCTTATGGTCATTAATAAGTTAAATGGAATGTACATGGGCTACATGTTGCGTAATATCATTAATTAAGGGTTTATAAGATTTAAGCCTTTATGAGTTTTGTAATAAATACACAACACATAATTTGATCACACAATTTAAGTGAAAATAATTGGGAAAACTATTTATTTCTACATGATGTGGGTTACACAGTGTGTAGTCCCTAAAGCTTCATTCCAGTATGTTTGGTCGACACACGATGTATTAATTACTTCACATACTAATTTTTTTTGTGAGCTGTGTATCCCAATGATTATCCAGATGTGGTGAACTTTGTTACATGGTGTGTACATTTCAATTACATGTTGTGTAACTATGTCATCTATACAGAACCCTAATCATCTCCTGATGGAACCTCTATTTTTTTCATATATTCTTCATTACTTATAGATCATATGAAGGTGAACGAATATTTAAAATTGGATTTTAGATTAAAAAAATTAATTAATAGAAATTAAATACTAACAATAAACATTCATATCAATCAAATAATAAAAAATAATTATAAATTATTATGAGACTACTCTAATACCACTTGATGGTTATGAGGTGTAGTAGAAGCAGTCAAGACCATTCCCAATAATGGGTTTTCATCAACTCCTTTAGATTTCTCCTCAAAACTATATTAAATAAAAACCCTAGGATTCATGAGATAGGATTATCATATATAATTTATAATTAATTAAAGTCAATATAAATAATTACCTCTCATTGTAATTCTTTCTTCATCGATGATTTAGTTGAGACCTCATGTAGCATTGTCACTGTGTTAGAGGAATCAAGGGTAGATTCTCTATAGTGGCGATCTACACACGCTCTAGGAACCTTTGATCATTTATATAAGATTATATAGGCAATACCACACATGGTTCTAATGCCTGTGTTGATCATTGTAGATAAAAATGGATTCCTTCAAGGTGATAAGGAATCACTCCAGTGGAGGAGGATAATTTCTCTTCATGATTTATAGATTTTAAGAGGAATATCTCTTTAGGGATTGAGATGATTATCTCTAGAATTAGTTGTACACAATTGTGGATTGGGTTTTATAGGTCATAGAATAACATAATAAGGTATTTATAGACCTAGGGTTAGAGAATAAATAATTTCACATGGGCCTTTATTATCCTATTAATCCTCGAAGAACCCCATGTCTAAATAATAATAGTAATATTATTATTTTATCGACCTGCACTAAACTTGCAGATAAATAAAAATTATTTCCTTGAATGAATTAATATTTATTAAAATAATATATAATATTTCATTTCACACTAGAATATTAAAATTGGTCTGCTATCCCTCTCCAATATTTACTAAACTCTAAATAATGTCTATTTATTTAAACAAATAATTATAACTCCATTATTTTTCGATAAATAAAATAAATATTATATTCCCTAAAATGGGGAATACATATTTTTTAAATATTCATGAAACCAAATAAATAGATATTTGTTACCTTGTGAATAAAACAGAGATAAATAAATAATTTTTTTTCATACAATTAAATAAATAATTACCTAAAAAATAAATATTTATTTAATATTTAACTCCTATAATATTCTCATGAATAACTGGTGAATATATCTGATCAACTAAACAAGAATAATTATTAAACCACCTATAGGAATAATATTTATTCAAACTATTAAATTCATATATAATTTAACTAAGCTTCTAGATATACTTAGTTTGTAACCCTCTAGTCCCCTTTCTTAGTGGCAATAGATAAAACCCCCTAAAGTCCAAGGTTATCATCTAGAAATATGCTAAGGCACCCATAAAAAATAAATTAATTCTATAATAACATAAAACCTCAAACAAATGAATACTATTTAATATAATCCATTTTTATCAATATCTCAAATCAGGTAGCGTCATCAATCTATACGTTCGATGGTTCATTCTTTATCTTTATGGAAATAAAATTTCCAACAAAATGCTGGACTTAATTAGGTAGTTCCATTCCTATTAAAGGGCCCAAGATATTAAATTCCATTAAATAAGAGAAGGTAAAAATCCTTTTATGCATTATTCACTAATGAAATATTTGTCGTGATACACCCAACTTATCCATGAACAACCGTCGTCATGGTTTATAATGATATATAAAATTACACAACTCATGATATGCATTAATAATAACACTAATGTCTAATTACCATTACAAACATCCATTGATAGGAATATCCAATGACACATATTTTAACACCCTAATATTTCAAAACAACACTATGTTCGATAGTGTATACAACATGCAACACCAATCTTAAACGAACCATGAAATATTATTATTTAAATATGTTTGTTATAACCTATCCATTGAATTAGAGAGTATGAATAGGATTAACCACATTATGAAATATATATATATATATATATATAACCAAATAAATATAAACTTATTGATTAATTATTATGAAATAATCACTCAATTTTTTGTAAATACATTTTATCCTCCAAAATACATTTTCTTCAAAAGTAATTTTTATTAATTTTTTTTGAGAAAAAAATATAATTATTTTTTAAAACTTATAGAAAATGTATTTGATAAATTATTCTTTATTTTTTAAATAATCATATGAAAATTAACTTAGGGTAAAATTTTGGTAGTTTTCTAAAATGATTGATTTTTTAGTGAATAGTGAAAAAATATAGATTTTTCAAATAATGTCATTTAATTTCATTAAATCAAGTAATTTAAAAGTCCAAATATATTTTTTACTTGATATTAAAGTGAAATATGATCTATTTTGTTTTTAATAATCTAATTTTAATCAATAATTTTAATGATTTTGATATAAGATAATTTTTATTCTTAAAAACATATTTTTCTAAAAAAAAAATTTCATTACATTTTATGAATTTATATTAAAATTAATCACTAAAAATTCTGGAAAATGAATCTTAAAAAATGGATAACAAATTTTTAATTTTTTTTTTCAAATTTGGTATATTTTTCCCTTTTATTTTTAGGCATAATGAATTGTAACTGTTGTAAAATTTATCACAATGATAAAGGGAAAATCAGGTAATTAAGGTTAAAAATAATGTGTTAAGGTATTAAAAATAAACCCAAAAATTTAATTTATTTTATAATATGGGATTAATTCTTCCATATCCATCCTAAATTCTAATATATTTTATTTTTTTCCATTTGACCTTGGTAATGACATTTGTATTATTTTAAGTAAATAAAATTCCAAAACATTACTCTCTTTCTTTTAAATTATTTTATATATTAACATTAATATAATAATATTTTATGAATGAATTTAAAAGATAATTCTAAAGATAATTAATTTATTTTTATCATGGTAATTTATTTTTAATTTTTAGTAACTTAATAATTTGGTTAAATTACACAACATCGACATAGTATTTTTTCAATTAAGAGAAAAATAAAATAAATGATTTTAAAAATAATAAAAGTAATAAAACATGGATAAATTATTGTGTTATATGAATTTTATAGATAAATATAACATATTATTGTTGTGTTAAGGGATTATATTTTAATTCCATATTTGTCTTGATGTTTTTAAAGTCAAATTAAATGAATAGTGTAAAAAATGAAATCAATGATATTTTATGAAAATTATAATTTATTAAATTATTTAAAAATAATAAAAATAATGAACTAGGATAAGTGGGATAATATATGGTTTAAAATTTCATTCATTGGAACCTTATGAGCTAGTTTTCCTTTTATAGCAACATTCTTGACCCTTAAAGGGTATAAAAATTTTATATTATAGTATTTGTCAAAAGGGTTAACAGGGGTTAAAATTATAACACCCCAATATTTCATAGTACATTATCTCTTGAAAGTAATTAAATAACTTACGCAACACACAACACCGAGGTTGAGCGCACCACAACTTACCAAACTAGCCGTTCAAAAAGCGATTATGAATAGTATTAACTGAATTTTTATTTTTATATACTCCACATAATTTTAGAATACATATTATGTGTTTCTTAGACATAATATAAGAATAAATTCATTAAAAATGTAAATAAGTATTTTTCAAAAAAATGCAATTTTACCGCCCTTTAATGGAGAACCCATTTTAAATCCAATATTTGACACTTTTATATATTAAATTTTACAGAATTAAATTCTTATTTAGAATAGGGACATAAAAATTTAGTTTTGATAAATTTTTGGTGTTTTTCTGATAACTTTCATATTTGGGTGAATAGTGAAAATACTAAATTTTAACTGAAAGCAACCGTTTTAATAAAAATAATTTATAGTGTTAAATTATATATTATAATGGTTTAGAAGTATAATTAGATTATATTTTTTATAATTTAATACAATTTTGGTCATTATAAGTAATTTCACATTTAAATTTGACATAAACACATGTCAATCTTTTGATAGTTTTTACTTTTTTAAAAACCCGTTTTTTAGTTTTGACAATGGGAATTAATTTTAAATTAATAAATGAAACTTATATGTTTTGAATTTGGTAAACCATACTTCCTTTTTGAATTTAAAATATCAAAATTATCTTAGAGTGAATTTTTGGTATTTTTCTGAAAACTTTCAGATTGTGATGAATAGTGAAAAATGCTAAATTTTAATAAAAAACACTTTTTTAATCAAAATAATTTATAGTGCTAAATTATACTATTGATTAGTTTTAAAGTATAATTATATTTTATTTTTACCATATAATACAATCTTGTTCATTGGATGTAATTTCACATTTAAACTGTACATAAACAAGTGTCAATCTTTTGGTAGTTATTATTTCTTAAAAACACGTTTTTTTGTTTTGACAGTAGGAATTAATTTTAAATTAATTTCTGCCACTTCTGTGTTTTGAATTTGGAAAAATGGATTCCATATTTGGAATCAGGTGGTCCAAATTGTTTAAATAGGTAACTTTATTTTTAGACATTATGAATAATTACTTCGGTAAATAATTTATTTTCCATGGTAAAAGGGTAAATTCGGTAAATAAAGGAAACAAAATAATATTATAATAATACTAAATTACTATAACATGTATTATATTCCTATTTTTTGATACATTTACTACCATGGGAATCCTTGGGTTGACTTTGGGACCCCATGGAGCCACATGGGTTTGATAATGACATTTTATATTAAATAATATAAAGTAAAGACAAAAATAACAAAAGAAAATATCTTTTAGTAAAACAATTTTTATATGAGGTTATATAATTGATATATTAGAATATAAATATTAATTAGAAAGATAAAAAGATTTAATACATCATGATATTTTATTTATAATTTTTAGACATAAAATAAATATATTTATATATGACACAATAATGACGCAGTATTTTCCTTATTAATGAAGGAATCAAAGAAATGATATTATAAATATTAAAATAAATATAATTTGAGCGTTTTGATTCCATAAACGAATTTTATAGGTTACTATGACATGTTAAGGTTGATTCAATTTTTTTTTTGAAGTAATAATTCTTTTTTGACTTTTACAAAAATAAATTATTAAATAATGTCCAAATTGACCTAATTGAGTTTTTAAAACAAATACTATATTATTGGTTGATATAATATTCCTAAAAGTCTATGGTTCGGAAAAATGGCATAAATAATATTTTATGTGTCATTAATGAACATATTGAGGTTTGATTGACAGTTTATAGTAAGTTTATTAACCATATAATATAAAAATACAAAGGGACATGGTAAAAGTCAAACTATTTAACTAAGAGTTAAATCTAAATGATAAAGTTAATATTGTTACATAACCCTATCTAAAACCTATTGGTTGAGAGGATTTAGACTCATCACCACCATATCCTCTAAATAAATCATTTTGGAGCCATTATAAACCGAAATTTAATTTATTATAAAATAATATTTCAAGCTTTTCCTAAAGTGACATTCACCTCTCTTATAAAAGGGAACTTCCTCTTCTCTTAATTTCACACCTCCAAAGCCTTTTTCTTCGGCCAAAAACTTCCCAAATATCCTCCCAAAATCTCTCACTTCATCCTAGAGGCATTAATTTGGTCCGAAATCCAACCTAGGGATCCCTTTTGATCAAATCAAAATGAAGAACCCAAAGAAGAGGTAATAATTTCACCACCATCTTTCAAGTTCTTTTCTTCTTCCACTTCCTCTTTCTTTGTTGTTTCCAAAATAAAATGATAACTACAGTATAATCTATATACTGTGATGTTATTATAAATATGGTACAACTATATTCATTATTCTATATATCCTATGAATGACATGTCACCATACGTGCGTACGTACGGCTTACCGTCTCCACGTCGTGGTGTAGTTGTTATTCAAATACATTATTATTTGGATGGGTATAATAATGATGTATAATTGTAAATAATAAATATAACTTGTTAATTATTATTTATATATGATATAATATCTATTTAAATATGTTTTTAAATCAAAATAATTATATTGTCACTCGTGTGTACATACGGATTACCGTCTCCACGAACGCGATGAGATTCATTTCCCCATAATAACCATTCAAGACTAATTTTCATTTCATGGTTAAAAATAATGTTTAAAGACATATTATAATTCTTTATATAAATCAAATACATTCTATTCATAACAAAAATGGCTTACATAACCAAGCATATAAAGGAAAACAAATCAATTAACACCCGAAAAGACGATAATGCTAAAATATTATTAACAAAGAAATATTAGAAGATAATATATGATATAATATTAATGTATATGGTTATTGTATAATTTAATAATAATTATTTCACTATTATACAAGAGGTTAACATACCCTTGACTAATAAAAAAATAAGGTAAGGGTTAATTTCACAATATCTTTATTATCCGAGGTTGTTTTATACGTGAGTATCTACTGGGACCTCTTTATCATCCACCTCCATGTTTCTTAAAAATGTATTCCAAAACATTTTTACTATTTAATAGAAAATGGGTTAAAGGAATTTATACCCTTATTTTACCTTATATGTTTTTGAAAGGAATCTTTCCGTCATTTTCGAAACAAGGTACTTTATGATCTTTTCGACAAAATTAAGGTAAGAATGTTTTTTTAACTTATACGAAGGATGCAGCTATTTTCTTCCGTTATAACATCGTCAAAGCTTCCCTTAAAATCTTATAAGAATATTTTAAAAATAAATGTTTTCTTTATAATTATGTGACTCTTAAATTATTTCAAAATAGAAAGAGATATTTCTCTCAAATAGTTTTGATTTCATCTGTGTCAACATCCTTTGATAAATTCTACACATGTTTGAAGTTGATTTATTATGATACAAATCTTCCATATTTTATTTAAGGTTTTGTGATATGTTTGACTGTGGATGAGTTATTTTTATTCCATTCATGGTTTATGGTTAAATTATAACAACCCATACTTTACATACATTGTTATTACTTTAGAGTTGAAGAATACTTATTACAACATATAATAAAACCATGAAAGGACCGTATAGGTATAGTGTCTTTAGAAACTGGGAAACATAAACAACTGGTTCATAAAATAAACTACATTGTCTCCCATTTATTTCATCATATCTAGAGTCCCTTTTTGGCATATCCTACTTAATATCCTTCTTCCTGGCCTGGGGAAAAGAAAACATACAAAAGGGTGAGCTCAAATGCTCAGTAAGGGTAAAGAAAATAAATATCAGTCATATCATATTCATAAGAACATAACATTTTGAAAATATTAACCTACAAAAGAGGTCATAATATCATGTCATGGGATAAATCATAGTAATGAAAAGTAATACCAAAATAATCATAACTTAAAACATGAAGCTTTGTGGCATATACACATAATCATAGAAAATAATTTCATATTAGTCAAGGCTCATTTCCAATACCATCGTAGAGGACAAAGTCCATTACTGAACTGAGTTCACTCCTCATTCTAGTCCTATATCACTGAACCAATTTAACTTGTCGTACTAGCCATGTCTATCTCATGAGATATGTATCTTTACCCAATGCATTGGAGGTAGCTATAGGTCCCACCCATCTCATAATGAAACCATTCTTATGTGTGCCACAAAATCATAAATCATACATCATAGCATAACCCATGTAAAAAAATGGGATTCTTAAACATCATGCCATCATAACATAATCCATATAAGATAAAAGGACATCATAAAATTAATTCCATCATAAAACAATCAAATAAATGTAAAAATAGGGATAGAAACAGAACCCTATTTTATCTTAGATGAAAAATAATTTTGATAAAACACTTGAACTCCATTCTTGAAGAAAATATCCTTTCTGCTTCAAAAACATTTTTTCCTTTCTTAACATGTCATACAATTTTAAACTAAAATAAGTTGATCAAAAATAAAATTGAAAACTTGTAAAGGAATATTCTTGGAAATAATGTTCTAAAAATCCATTCATGCCATATAAGTTAAAAAAAACATTCTTCTCGTACTTTGGACGGAAAAGTCAAAAAGTACCTCATACGAAAAACAACAAAATATTCCATTCATATCTTTTACTAAAAACTCACCGAAGGGTAAAATTGGATTTAAAAAATTTTAGGAGGATAGAAATAATATTACATATTTAGGAAACATGGATGTGGATGATAAAATACACCCCAGTAAATACCAAAGTATAAACAATCTCAGATAAAAATGAGATTTTGAGATTTTCCCTTACTTTAGGTCTGATTTGCTTCGTAAGTGTTCAAACCTCATGTATAATGATTTAAATAATGTCATTTACTTATTCCATAATCATACTCATTGTTATGATATCATATATGGTCATATTCTTAGCTTCTTACTTGTAATATTTCATTGCTACTTGTTATTCGGGTGTTTATTGCTTTATGTTCTTATGCGTGTTTTGTCGAATAAATTCTTTTTCTTCTTTTTAGGTTATAGATAACTCATTTAAAGAATGGTATAAGTGTAATATATATCATATTTATTCATTCAATTAATTTATATAATCATTATTCAATGAATATCATGTAGAACGAGTCGCATCACATCGTGGAGACGCTAGGCTGTACGTACGCACAAGCGATGATATCGTTCCCATGATTGTGGAATTGTATTGAAGTGTATGTATACTATTCTAGAATAAATATCACTTTGAAATAATAATATATAGTTATTTTTTACACCGTTATACCCATCCAAGTAAGGTGGTGGTGGAAAATAGATTGACCACAGCGTGGAGACGGTATTCCGTACGCACGCACGCGCGGTGATTTCATTTTCCGTAGGATGGATAGAAGGTGAAATAGGGTTGTTTCATATTTATAATAACATATAATTATATGAGTGATACTGATGTTATTACTTCATAATGAAACAACTAAAGAAGAATAAGTCTAAAAGGAAATAAATTTGAAAGATTTGGTAACGGATATTACCTCTTCTTCAACACGCCTCTTTGAAACCTCCTCTTAGGGCACTAAGATTGGTATTTGAAGTAGACCAGAACCTCTAGGATTTTTCTAGGGAAGTGAAGAAGATAAATTAGCAGGTTTTGGATGAGCTTGAAGGCTCAAAGTGGTGTGAGGAGGAGAGGGAGGAGGTTCCCTTTTATAAGGGAGGAGAGGGGCACCTTTGGAAAGTGTGAAAATATTATTTTATTATAAACATATCTTCGGTTTCAAAAGGTCCAAAAATCATTAAAGATGAAGATAAGATGACTCATGGTCGAAATAAAATCATCCAATCAGAATTGGACATGTTTTGGAAAATATTTTAATCATTATAATCTTATTTATTTAAATCATTTATTAATGAGGTAAATACTTCATCATTATTGTGTCATAAATAATTTAATTTATTTGATGTCTAAAAATTATAAAAAAATATCATCATGTAGGAAATATTTTTATATTTCCAATTAATATTTATAGTGGAAAATATAATTTATATAACCCCTTATAAAAATTAATTACTAAAATATTTTTGTTAATGTCAATTCTGTCTTTACATTAAATTAATTAATCCAAATTGTCATTATCACTGCCAAGTGGCTCAATGGGGTCCCAAAATAGACCCAAGGATTCCCATGGTCGGCCAATACTCATCTAATAAGGTTAGGACAAGTGTCAAGGTAATTTTTAATTATTATAATATTCTTTTAACCTTGAATTACCCTATTTATATTCAACTGCAGTAAATAAAAATTACCGTAGTTACTATTAATAATATAAAAAAATAAAATAAAAGTAACCTATTAACATAATTTGGACCCACTGATTCCAAATATGGAATCCATTTTTCAAAATTCAAAACACAGAAGTTGCAGTAATTAATTTAAAATTAATCTCGTTGTTAAGAAAACGGATTTTAAAAGTTAAAACATTGTCAAAGATTGAAATGTTTTTACCTATGAATTCAATGTAAAATTAATGCTAATGAAATAAATTATATTAAATGGTAAAAATATATTCTATTTATACTTTAAACTAATTCAATATTATAATTTAACCATATAAATTATTGTGATGAAAAAAGTTGTTTTTAATTAAAATATTGCGTGTTTTTACTATTCATCAAAATATGAAAGTTACCAGAATAATATGAAAAATTTATCAAAAGTAAATTTTTATATCTTGATTCAAAAGAAGAATTTTATTTTGTTAAATTTAACTAATAAACATTTCAAAAACTATATTTAAAGTGGGTGCACCATCAAAAGGCGGTAAAAATGCATTTTTTGAAAAATACTTCTTTTATCCGAAAAACTGATTTTGTTTTCATACCTCATTCTAGAAAATGTGTAAAATAAATTATAATGTTAAAAAATTCAAAATTCAGTTAATACTATTCATAATTGCTTGTTTATAATATTATAATAATATATCGTTGTTTAGTGAAAGTCGTTATTGCGTACTACACACGCTATCGAGTAAGGTCGCGATTGCATGTAACGCAAGCCAATCTAGTGTTATGTGCAGTGAAAGATTACTTTGTGTATAACATAGGGAATAAAAAAAATATTTCTCATAAAATCTCCAGGTGTTACATTCTACCCCCCTTAAAAATAATTTCTCCCTCAAAATTCATCACTTCGTAACAAACAAATGAGGATACCTCTCCCTCATCATATCCTCTAGTTACCATGTAGCTTCTTCTAATTGGTGGTTACTCCATAAAAATTTAACCAAGTGAGTGGTATTGTTTCGTAGAAATTTTTCTCTACAATTCAGAATCTCTATCAGCTGTTCTTCATAAGAAATATCTTGCTCCAGCGGTACAACTTCTGAGCTTAGTACATGTAAAGGATCAGGTATGTACTTTCTCAGGAGAGATATATGGAACACATCATGAACTTGAGAGAAATTAGGTGGAAGCACCAATCAGTAAGCTAACTTCCCAACATGATCCAGTATTTATAAAGGATCGGTACACCTAGGGATCATCTTTCCCTTCTTCCCAAATCTCATTACACTCTTCCAGGGAGATATTCGAAAGAACACTTAATCACCCACTTGAAACTCTTGGTCTTTTCTTCGGTTGCCGACATAACTTTTTTGTCGACTCTGAGCTTCTCTTATGTGTTGTTGAATAGATCAGACCTTTTCTGCCATCTCATCAACAAGATCAGGTCCTAATAGCTTTCTTTCCCCAACTTATCCCAACAAGTTGGAGTCCTGCATTTCTTTCCATAGAGAGCTTCATAAGGAGCCATCTGAATACTGGAGTGAAAGATATTATTATAAGAAAATTCCACCAAAGGTAGGTGTTGATCCAAACCACCTTTGAAATCCATAGAACAAGCTCTTAACATATCTTCTAGAGTTTGAATTGTTCTTTCAGACTGACCATCTTTCTGAGGATGATAAGCAGTGCTGAAACTCAACTCTATATCCAGAGTATGATGAAGACTTCGCCAAAACTTTGAGGTAAACCTCAGATACCGATCAGATATAATGGAAAGTGGTACTCCAGGAAATCTTACCACTTCTTTTATATATATCCTGACAAACTGGTCCAGAGAGAAATCTTCTCTAATAACAATGAAGTGTGCTGACTTCGTAAGATGATCAACTATGACCCAGATAGCATTATTTCCTTTGGATGTTTTAGGAAGTCCGGTGACAAAGTCCATAGTGATGTTTTCCCATTTCCATTCGGGTATGGGTAATGGTTGTAACATCCCCTTAGACTTCGGTCTCTCAGCTTTAACTTGCTGAAAAACCAAGCATCAAGAGACATATTCTGCAACATCTCTTTTCATTCCATCCCACCAGAAGTACTCTTTCAGGTCCCTATACATCTTCGTGCTTCCAGGATGAATAGAGAATGAAGAACTATGAGTCTCATCCAGCAACTCCTTTAATTTTGGGATGGGAGGAACACAAACCCGATTCCCGAACCTTATTATCCCATCACAATCAAGGTTGAATTCAGGAACATTTCTCACCTTCTTTTGTAACTCTACATCTTCTTTCTGTGCCTCTTTAATCTTCACATGTATAGATGGTTGAACATTCATTTGAGAAAGATAAGATTTTCCCCTTCCAATATAATTCCAAGATCCATCCTTTGTAAATCGATAAATATTGGATCTTTTTTGATCCTCATCATGGATAAGCTAGCATGGTCTTGTTGACTTAATGCATCTTCCACCTTTTTTTATTTCCCAGGGTGATAATGAATTGAGCAGTCGTAATCCTTAATCAGCTCCAACCATATTCTTTGGCGCATATTCATATCCTTTTGTGTGAAAATATACTTTAAACTTTTATTATCGCTATAAATATCACACCTTTCACCATAAAGATAATGCCTCCAAATATTTAATGCAAAGATTACCACAGCTAACTCCAAATCATGAGTTGGGTAATTCTTCTCATGGATTTTCAACTGTCGTGAGGCATAAGATATCACCATATCATTTTTCATGATTACACACCCCAATCCCTTCTTGGATGCATCACTATAGATCACAAACCTTTCTCCACTACAAGGTAGTGTGAGAAAAGGTGCACTGGATAACCTTCTTTTCAACTCCTTGAAATTCTATTCACACTCCTCCGTCCACACGAACTTAACTCCTTTTCGAGTCAACCTAGTGAGTGGATTAGATAATCGTGAAAAATCTTTCACAAAATGTCAATAATATCCATCCAAACCAAGAAAACTTCAGATCTCAATTACTGTTGTTGGTCTCGACCATCTTTCGATAACCTCTGTTTTTGCTGGATCCACAGATATCCCCTCTTTTGAGATTATGTGACCCAAAAATGAAACTTTTTGAAGCCAAAATTCACACTTGTTAAATTTGGCATAAAGCTTCTCCTTTATCCGGGTCTTCAATACAATTCTCAAGTGATATTCATGTTCTTCCTTTCTCTTTGAATAGACAAGAATATCATCTATAAAGACTACCAAAAACTGATCAAGATAGTCTCTAAAGACTCTATTAATTAGATCCATGAAGATAGCAAGGGCATTAGTAAGATCGAATGGCATCACTATAAATTCATAGTCTCCATACCTTTTATGGAACACCATCTTTCGTATATCCTCCCTTTTGACCCTTAATTGATGATACCCTGAATGAAGATCAATCTTGGAAAAGTATTGAGCTCTACATAATTGGTCAAATAAGTCATCAATGTGTGGGAGAGGATATTTGTTCTAGATAGTGATCTTGTTAAGTTCTCGATAATCAATGCAGAGCCTCATTGATCCATCTTTCTTCTTAAAAAATAGAACAGGAGCTCCCCAAGGTGACGCACTAGGGAATATGAATCCTTTATCAAGATTCTCTTGGAGTTGCTTATTCAATTCCTGAAACTCAATTGGGGCCATTCTATAAGGTGTCTTTGAAATGGGCATAGCACCCAGTATGAGTTCTATTGAAAACTCAACTTCACGATTTGGTGGAAGACCTGTAAATTACTCAGGAAAGGCATCATCAAACTCCCGTACAATGGGTGTATTCTTAATCGTGAGTTTCTCTCTAAACATTTGAGATAAATGCCCCTCATTTATTGGAATCAAGACCCATAAGATGGAACAAATTTCCTCTGGAAGGTTATATTCATCCTTGCATCGATAGATGATAGTAGATTGATTAGGAATATTAAATGTGATTTCCCTTCATTGGAAATTGATATGAGCTTCGTATAGAGAAAGCGAGTCCATGCCAATAATCACATCAAATTTCACTATAGGAAGGATCACAAGATTTGTAGGAAGCACTTTCCCACAAACATCAATCGGAGAAGAATTATAAACTTTTGATGTGACCGTTGTGCCATTAAGAGTTGTCACAGCTAACTCAACATCTAATTGTTGAGGTAATACGGCGATGCCCTTAGAAAATTCTTTAGAAATAAAAGTGTGGGTGGATCCATAATCAAATAAAACATTTTATACTTTAGAGTGGATGGTAAGTGTACCTTTCACCACTTCATTATCGTACTCCACATCACCGATAGTAATTGAATGTGACTTTCCTTTGTCTTTGTCCTTAAGAGTTTGTTGATGTCGATAATCATCAACAACCCTTGGATTTGGGCATTGATTGGCATAATGACCCATCCCCTTGCACTTGAAACATTGAAGTGTAGGAGGTTCATTCCGTGTATCCATTTCTTTGTTCGCATCATTAGACATCTTCTTTCCATTATTTCCACATTCAACTGCTCGATGACCTTCTTTTCCACACTTAAAACATTTGCTTTTCCCTTTAAGACAATTCCCTCCATGTTTCTTTCCACAATTTGAGCATAAATGAAAAATCATCTTCTTTTCATTGTGGTCTTTATATTTTCCTTTGAATTCCATTTTCCTCTTCTTATCAAACCCTTATGACTGATGGGTTACTCCAATCTCCATCAAAACCTTGAGAGCACATCTAAAAATTTACTCGTAGCTATTGAAGTCCCTTATGGATAACGCCCTTCAAAGACTTGGTTTTAAGCCACTAAAGAATTGATCGATTTTACTCTCAGGTTGGATAATAATTCCATAAGCGTACCTTGCAAGTCTTGAAAAATTAGCTTCGTAGGTACCAACTGATTCATCATCCTTTTGCTTTAGTTCAAGAAACTCCTTCTCCATCTTTGTTCGAGGAATATGAGGGAAGTTTTCACAACCCGTCCTCGGGGCCCGTGTCATGACTACCCCAAGCCCGCCTTCCATATGCCAGGGGCCAGCGACTAGCACCAAAGGCGTAAATCCCGATAACTGGGAAGGCATTGCCTTTACAAAAGTAAAAAAAACACCACAGAGTACAAGCGTAAGTAAAACACTAAGTACAAAAGAAAGTGATGAAAAGTAAATGAGCCAGAATACAAACCCAACTGAAAGTACAGCTACAACTGAATGAAAGTACAACAGAAAAAGACAAACAGCTAGAAGAAAGGAAGCAGCTCCAGGGTCGTCCTCCTCGGATCCTACCTGAAGGGTAGGTACAGATAGCGCATCTCCTGGATCGTCCACTACGGATCCTACCTGAAGGGTAGGTACAGATATCCTCCACAATGCTCTTGCTTGTCAACTTCCTCTGAGTGTCGTCTCGCCGTGAAGTCCACCTCCGGATACCGTCCAGTCCTCGAACACTTGGCCTCCGTCATCACTGCCCGTCGTCTGCAACCAACACAACGAGGTGCGGGCATAGCCCGTGCTGGGGTGAGTATAACGATACTCAGTAGGGACCCCGAGACCCTCAAGGTCTCCCTAAAACCAACAAGGATAACCACAAGGAAGATCTCAACAAATAACCTCTACTTAGGTATATGCCCATACATACACCTAATTTATCAAGTAACCCATCTCAATCATGAGGATACACAAAGATTATGAAATCAACGGATAACCACTACCCAGGTATATGCCCATACATATACCTAAGTTATCAAGTGACCCATCTCAATCATGAGGTAAACACAAAGGTCATAGTGTCAGCTCAAACCAGGATTTTCATTATCAAAACCGTAACTGCGAAAAAGCCCAGTCTCGGGAGTGTACAGTGGTCCTGTCACGACTCTGAGGTACTGCTCACTAACCTAATACTGCTGAGGTACTCCTCCTGTCGAGTACCGCGAGCCAGCCACCCAAACACAGTAGTGCTTCCCGCTGGGGTATGCCACCCAAATACAGTTGTGCACACCCCCTAATAGCCTGCAGAGGTACTCTCCGGACGAGTACCGCGGGTCTACACTGTCACATAGTAGTGCTCTGTCGGCCATGGGTCTGCACCCAAACAAAGTAGTGCTCCGTCCACTGGGCTAGTCGACTCACTCCAAGTCGAGTCGGTCAAGCAGTCGTCAGGTCTCAGCCGGCTACACGGTCTCCGTACTCCGAACGCTCGTCTCTGGGAGGGTCCGCTCCACGAGCTATAGGTCGATACTACAAGTATATCAAAGTCCCATGAAGAAGTATCTCAAAGTACCGCCTCGTTATAGGGGTCTCAATGCAACAAACACCACGTCAATCGGATGCCCGGTCTGTGAGTTATTAGCCTTTTCGTCCCCAGGGCCCGGTTGGTTTCGTGTGCGAACCAACCCGGACGTATATCAACTGTACCCCGAACTCTGATAGGCTATACTCATAGGGACCGTTTCTCCACGTGATCACCAATGCCGTTGACGGTTCGTCAAACAGATGTCCAGTCTGAAAGTTATCAGCTTTTCCGTTCCAGGGGCCCGGTTGGATTTCGGGTACAATCCAACCCGACCACTATCCAACTGCAACCAAAACTCAGGAGAAGTATGCCAAAAGTTCCGTCTCATCAAGAGGAATCCAACAAAGTTGACGGCTCACCAATCAGACATCCAGAGCTCAAGATATAAGCGTTTCCACTCTGAGGGCCCGGTTGATTTCGTATCCGAACCAACCCGGCCGTACTCAAAGTTCTCCGAAACCTTGAGTGTAATATACAGAAATGATTGTCTCGATCCAAGGATCTCTACGTAACAGACGGTGAGTCGATCGGAGGTCCGTGCCCTAAGATATGGGCGAAATACCGAAAAAGGTCTGGAAGTGGGGGTTTCGGGCCCGGACTGATCCGGCCCGAGACCCCCTGGGTCGGCCCGAACCGGGTCGACCCGACCCGGGTCCACGTCTGGCCCGCTTGGACGCGGCCCGACCCGGCGTGCTAGCGCGTTGGCCAGGCCAGGTGGCTCGGCCAAAACGGCCGAGCGGATGCGCAAATGTGGGGCGCCGCCCTCCTTGAATGATACCACGGCCCCGTGTTGGGGCCGCCCCTTGCCAACAGACATGACTGAGCGCCGCGTCCCGCCTCCCTCGGTCTCGCGCGATCGCGGGAATAGCGGCGGCCCTCTTCGGCTGCGCGCCGGGCGCCGCCGTCTCCTGGCGGCCGACCGGTGCCGGCCGCCTCCTCTGGCCGCCGGTGTCGCCGTGCCGGCGAGGCGCGCCGACGGTGTTTTCCACGGACCACCGGACGCACTCCGATGGTCCGTTTTGCTCGCCCCCTTTGCCAACGGTCCTCCCGGGAGCCGACCTTCACTAAGGAGGCTTCAAATTTTCCATGCGGCCCCGTTTGTCGTCGCCCGCCAATCCGCGCACAACGATCAACTAGCAGAGTCTTCAATCGCCTCCGTGGCCCCGACTCCGGCCGCGGATTCATTCGGCCTCAACGGCACGACGCGACGACGCCGCGCTTCCTTGTCGCGTTCTTTCTTGTTTCTGTGCGGCGTCGTTGCACCGCGCCGCCTTTGTTCATGCCTCAACGAATCAAAACAACAAAGGGGGAGGAGAGTTGGCCGTGTTCGTGCGGTCCGACCTCCTACCGTTTAGTTGGTAACAAGCGGCCCAAAAGACAAAGAACAACAATGAATTTTCACGAACCAAAGAAATCATCCCAAACAGTTTTCCCCGAAATCAAGAATTCTCAACCCACAAACATAATCTTCGCAGATCATCTTAATATTTAGTTGATCCGTGTTCTTAGATTTAGAAGGAAGTAAACACGGGTTCACTAACAATCACGAATAAATTCCCTACCTCGAGCGTAGTCGTCGAATGAGGTTTGTCGCGGAAAGGGACGTCGCGGAATTGAACATCGCAGAAGAAGATGTCATGGAAGGAGACGTCGTGGAAGGAGGATCGTCGCATCGCGGAGAAAAGATTTGTCGGCGTCGCGTCATCGATCTTCGAGGATCCGGCGTTCTTCGCGTTCTTCGTCGAGGAAGAAGAACTCCAAGACCTTGAGCCATTCTCTCCAAAATCCTCCCGCACAACCAAGGAAACAATAATAAAATAAGGGTTACCTTATTTTATTACTCACGCCAAATATTTTAAAAATAAAAAATGAATCAAACAAATAACTCAATTAATTACAACGTTTTAAACCGCCCAATTAATAGAGGCGTTTATTATAAAGTTTAAACGCAAGAGTTGACTTCGTTTAAAAAGGGGGGGGGGTGCGGGTGCGTTACCTTAATCGAAGGTGGGGGTTTCGTGGAAGTTGAAAAGGTGGGGATCATGTGGGCCCCACCCCACAAATATCCTACCTAGTGGAGTAGGATATAGTGGGTCCCACTTCAACCACTTAGCTTAGGATAATTAACTTTAAATAAAATAAATTGGTTGCCCCATTTTATTTTATTCATTTACTTAACCCAAAATTTTAGTAACCACACCCGAGCAAACGCAGCTCCGGAAAAGGTGTTTCTAAGCAATTACCGGTGCTTCGATTCCATCAGTGCCCTTCGATTTCAATTCTGAGCACCGGTTTAAAAGTTAGGAAAACCCGCTCATTCGTTCACTGAACGTACCCGAGCTAAACTTCAGAAAATGATTCTGGGCACACCGAGCCTCAGAATCAGGTGCCGTCAGTAACTGCGTTCTTGTAAAATCCCAAATAAAAGTAAGAAAAAATTTTCCTTGAAATTTCCGGTTCTTCACATTACTCCCAACTCAGGGCTTTACGTCCCTGTAAATCTTTAACACAAACTAGGGATACAAAAGCGGTACTGAGCACGCATCTGAGCCTTCCGCTGCCAGGTGCTCCCCTAGAGTATCCTGTGCAGCCAGTGAAAGGGAACCTGAGGAATCGATCATCATCGTAGGACCCGCTCATGTCGATCCTCAAACTCTACTGGAACCCCGCAAAAGTCACCCTATCGCCAATGTCTAGCTCCTCAAGGTCGATGATATGTGAAGGATCATGAACGTATCTCCTCAGTTGAGATACGTGGAAGTCTTCATGCACCTGGTGCAGCTGAGGTGGATGGGTCAAGTGGTAAACCACCTCGCCTACCCAGCTAAGGACATAGAAAGGTCCGTTGAACCTTGGAGATAACTTGTCGTCTCGACCACATCTCCATAAACCTCATCGAGGTGAGACCCGTATAAGGACATGATTGTCATCCTCGAACTCTAGAGGTCTCCAATTCCTTTTATAACTGAAACTCAAAATGACTACTTCCACAAGGGTAAGGTTGACCGACTCAAGAGTGATCGGTCGCACCCTCCTGTGCATGAGTTTATCCTGTGCTGCCTGGGGTTTCCTTTTCGCCAACCAAGGAAAACCCATCCAGACATCATAGTTAAACCACAAACTTTTTTCCTAATACCGTCAATTTGTGTATGAACTGTGATTGCCCAGTCCATACTCAAACCAACATCGTAAGGCCTCGACACTGCCACCAAGAGATTCCAACCGAAACTCTCGCCTCAAGGGTCTGACCACACCGTCGGCATAAGTGTGATTATCGAGTCTTCTCCCAAGGTATCTCCAGACGTGAGGGTCAAGTCTACGGCTTACCGGAACTCTAGGTCTGGGAAAAGATTCGTGGAAGGAAGGAATGATTCATATCAACGTCTGTTACTACGACAACTAGTAGTGGACATAGACTATCCCTCGAATCATTCTTAGAGCCATTGGGTCACTCTCCCTGACCGCCTGTAGCAACTCTCTTCCCCTTCCCTCCAGCTCCCTGAGCCTGGTGGGGACAACTAAGGAGGGTGGTTGTAGCATTTTAAATCGTACACCACATCATGCTGCTATCCTAGCTCTTCCTCCACGTCTGATGCTTCGCAGAATCATCTCTCCTTTAAGCTTCCTCTTATTGAAACATTTAACACGCTCGAGAGTCTAAGACTGGCGCCGGTTTCCCGTTTCTTACTGTACTGTGCAGTCTTCATCCGCTCTTGGATGATTTTCACCTTCTTTGCCTATGATCTGAAAGAGCTGCTAAAATTTATCCTTTGACGAAAAGAGAAACTCGGTCTCATCCCCTGGATGAACCACACCCATTGCCTAATACAGTAAATCCTGACATGAATGATGTATTCATGCCATGGATGACGTCGTAAGGCCTTGAAGTTACTACCAAGAGATCCAACTGTCACTCTCGCTTCCAAGGGCCGAGTCACACTGTCGGCATCAGTGTGAGGTCACTGGGTCTCCTCCAGTAGAAATATAAAAAGAGAGGGTCAAGTCAACAGTCTTACCGGGACCACTCAGTATCAACCAAACAAAAGGACAGAAAAGAAAACATCAAAAAGATAAGTGTCTTTTTATTATTGCAGCTCATAGTACAAAGACACGAATACAACAGCAATATGGAACTATAAGTACAAGGGACGTATCCACTAGTTCCGTTCCTGTCCACCTGCTCCTGGAGCTATACTGCCTTGTCCACTGTCCGGATGTTGCTCAAGCACCCGCCGCAGTTTCTGCCTCAGTGGCTCCTCCAAAGCATGTGGATCGACTGTGCGGGGGGGGGGGGGGGGGGGGTCGGACAGTCACGTGCCAGGTGACCCTTCATGCCGCATTCATAACAATTCTTGCTCCTCGTATGGTTGGATCTGGTCCTCTTGGACCTCTGAATCATCTGTCTACTGCCCACATATGACTCAGCTACTGATCGAAAATCCTGCGGCAAAGGCAGCAGCCCCTGTACACGCTCGGGGTTTAGAGCTACTGGCAGAAAATCCACCCTGAAGAAGGTCTTGAAGTCTTCCCATGTGAAGGTCATCCCGTCGTAAAACTGGAACAAGTGGCTCCACCACCTGCCTGCTGCTTCCGGAAGACGGTTGGCAGCAAAGATCACCATGAAGTCTGCTGGCATCCCCAATAGCCTGAAGACTCTCACCATAGCCCCCAGCCAATCCTCAGCCACCTGCGGGTCCGTCTCTCCCCAGAACCTGGGTGGCCTCTGGCACTAGAACTCGTGTAGTGCGCTCAAGTGGTGTGCATCGCCTACTACTGGGGCTGGTGGCATCGGTGGCCCAACGTATGGTAGTACCGATGGTGCCTCTGCTGGTGCCTCTACTGCAAGAGGGCCCTGTACCGAAACCTCATCACTCGACAGGCTGTCAGTACACACATCCCTCTGGTCTCTAGCCGGTCGTCCGTGAAAAGGCATCCTAAAAGGAACATACGTGACACTGTCAAACGATTTATACCTGGTGAGCTGACCTGGTTTGAGCTGTTTTAAGGTAAAACCTTTGAAAACACACACGGAATCAGTGTTTTCGTGCACAAAGTTGGAAATCAGTTGTCAAGGTCCTGGTGTATGGATACGTCAGCCGCCCACACCAACACTGGACTCCCTGAACTGAAAACCACACTCGGTACTCTTAACACTGTCGCTTCACAGAAAGAAAATATCAGAGTTATAAGTTCTGCGGTAGAACCGAACTCCTCTGATACCAATTTGTCACGACCCGTCCTTGGGGCCCGTGCCGTGACTACCCCAATCCCGCCTTCCATAGGCCAGGGGCTGGTGACTAGCACCAAAGGCGTAAATCCCGATAACTGGGAAGGCATTGCCTTTATAAAAGTAAACAAAACACCACAGAGTACAAGCGGAAACAAAACACTAAGTACAAAAGAATGTGATGAAAAGTAAATGGGCCAGAATACAAACCCAACTGAGAGTACAACTACAAATGAACAAAAGTACAACAGAAAAAGACAAACAACTGGAATAAAGGAAGCAGCTCCAGGGTCGTCCTCCTCGGATCCTACCTGAAGGGTAGGTAAAGATAGCGCAGCTCCTGGATCGTCCACTACGAATCCTATCTGAAGGGTAGGTACAGATAGCCTCCACAACGCTCTCGCCCGTCAACTTCCTTCGAGTGTCGTCTGGCCGTGAAGTCCACCTCCGGATACCGTCCAGCCCTCGAACACTCGCCCTCCGTCAGCACTGCTCGTCGTCTGCTACTAATACAATGAGGTGTGGGCATAACCCGTGCAGGGGTGAGTATAACGATACTCAGTAGGGACCCCGAGACCCTCAAGGTCTCTCTAAAACCAACAAGGATAACCACAAGGAAGATCTCAATAGATAACCTCTACTTAGGTATATACCCATACATACACCTAAGTTATCAAGTAACCCATCTCAATCATGAGGAAACAAAAAGATTATGAAATCAATGGATAACCACTACCCAGGTATACACCCATACATATACCTAAGTTATCAAGTGACCTATCTCAATAATGAGGTAAACACAAAGGTCATAGTCTCAGCTCAAACCAGGATTTTCATTATCGAAACCGTAACTGCCGAAGAGACCCGTCTCTGGAGTGTGCAGTTGTCCTGTCACAACTCCGAGGTACTTCTCACTAACCTAAGACTGCTGAGGTACTCCTCCTGTCGAGTACCGCGGGCCAGCCACCCAAACACAGTAGTGCTTCCCACCGGGGTATGCCACCCAAACACAGTAGTGCACACCCCCTAATAGCCTGCAGAGGTACTCTCCGGACGAGTACCGTGGGTCTGCACTATCACACAGTAGTGCTCCGTCCGCCATGGGTCTGCACCCAAACAAAGTAGTGCTCCGTCCACTGGGCTAGTCGACTCACTCTAAGTCAAGTCGGTCAAGCAGTCATCAGGTCTCAACCGGCTACACGATCTCCGTACTCCGAACGCTCGTCTCCAGGAGGGTCCGCTCCATGAGCTACAGGTCGATACTCCAAGTATCTCAAATTCCCATGAAGAAGTATCTCAAAGTACCACCTCGTCATAGGGGTCTCAACGCAATAGACGACGCGTCAATCAGATGCCCAGTCTGTGAGTTATTAGCCTTTTCGTCCCTGGGGCCCGGTTGTTTTTGTGTGCGAACCAACCTGGCCATATCTCAACTGTACACCAAAATCTCATAGGGTATACTCATAGGGACATTTTCTCCACGTGATCACCAACGCTGCTGACGGTTCGTCAAACAGACGTCCAGTCTGAAAGTTATCAGTTTTTCCGTTTGAGGGGCCCGGTTGGATTTCGGGTACAATCCAACCCGGCCACTATCCAACTACAACCAAAACTCAGGAGAAGTATGCCAAAAGTTCCGTCTCATCAAGAGGAATCCAACAAAGTCAAAGACACTTCAATCGGACGTCCGGAGCTCAAGATATAAGCGTTTCTGCTCCGAGGGCCCGGTTGGTTTCGTATCCGAACCAACCAGGCTGTACTCAAAGTTCTCCTAAACCTTGAGTGTAATATACCAAAACGACCGTCTCAATCCAAGGATCGCTACGCAACTGACGGTGCGTCGATCGGAGGTCCGTGTCCCAAGATATGGGCGAAAGACCGAAAAAGGTCTGGAAGTGGGGGTTTCGGGTCCGGACCGATCCGGCCCGAGACCCCCTGGGTCGGCCCAAACAGGGTCGACCCGACCCGGGTCGGGGTCCGGCCTGCCTGGGCGCAGCCCGGACCGGCGCGCTGGCGCGCTGGCCAGGCCAGGTGGCTCGGCCAAAACGGCCGAGCGGATGCGCAAAACGGGGGCACCGCCCCCCTTGAATGAGACCGCAGGCCCGTGTGGGGGCCACCCCATTCCAACGAATGCGGCTGAGCCTCGCGTCCCGCATCCCTCGTTCCCGTGCAGTCGCGGGATCAGCAAACTGCCGCAGCGGCCCTCCCCGGCGACGCGCCGGGCGCCGCCGTCTCCTGGCGGCCGGCTGGTGCCGGCCGCCGCCTCTGGCCGCTGGCGCCGCCGTGCCGGCGAGGCGCACCGTCAGTGTTTTCCGCGGACCACCGAACGTGCTCCGGTGGTCCGTTTTGCTCACCGCCTTCGCCAACGGTCCTCCCGGGACCCGACCTTCACCGCGGAGGCTTCAAATTTACCTTGCGGCCCCGTTTGTCATCGCCCGCCAATCCGCACACAACGATCAACCAGCGGAGTCTTCAATCACCTCCATGGCCCCGACTCCAACCGCGGTTTCGTTCAGCCTCAACGGCGCGGTGCGATGGCACCACGTTTCTTCGTCGCGTTCTTTCTTGTTTCTGCGCGGTGCCATTCCACTGCGCCACCTTTGTTCGTGCCGCAATGAATCAAAACAACAAAGGGGGAGGAGAGTCGGCCGTGTTCGTGCGGTCCGACCTCCTCCCATTAAGTTGGTAACAAGTGGCCCAAAACACAAAGAACAACAAGGATTTTTCACGAACCAAAGAAATCAACCCAAACAGTTCTCCCCGAAATCAATAATTCCCAACCCGCAATCATAATCTTCACGGATCAACTTAATATTTAGTTGATCCATGTTCTTAGATTTAGAAGGAAGTAAACAAGGGTTCACTAACAATCACGAATAAATTCCCTACCTTGAGCGTAGTCGTCGAACGAGGTTTGTCGCGGAAAGGGACGTCGCGGAATTGAACGTCGCGGAAGAAGATGTCGCGGAAGGAGACATCGCGGAAGGAGGATTGTCGCGTCGCGGAGAAATGATTTGTCAGCGTCGCGTCGTCGATCTCCGAGGATCCGACGTTCTTCGCGTTATTCATCGATGGAGAAGAACTCCAAGACCTTGATCCGTTCTCTCTAAAATCCTCCCGCACAACCAAGGCAACAACAATAAAATAAGGTTTACCTTATTTTATTACTCACGCAAAACGTTTTAAAAATCAAAAAACGAATCAAACAAATAACTCAATTAATTGCAACATTTTAAACCGCCCAATGAATAGAGGCGTTTATTATAAAGTTTAAACGCAAGAGTTGACTTCATTTAAAGGGGGGGGGGGTGCGGGTGCGTTACCTTAATCAAAGGTGGGGGTTTCGTGGAAGTTGAAAAGGTGGGGCTCGTGTGGGCCCCACCCCACAAATATCCTACCTAGCGGAGTATGATATAGTGGGTCCCACTTCATCCACTTAGCTTAGGTTAAATAACTTTAAATAAAATAAATTGGTTGCCCCATTTTATTTTATTCATTTACTTAACCCAAAATTTTAGTAACCACACCCGAGCAAACACAACTCCAGAAAAGGTGTTTCTAAGCAATTACCGGCGCTGCGATTCCATCAGTGCCGTCAGATTTTGATTCCGAGCACCAATTCAAAAGTTAGGAAAACCCACTCGTTCGTTCACTGAACGTACCCGAGCTAAACTTTGGAAAATGATTCCGGGCACATCGGGCCTCGGAATTAGGTACCGTCAGAAACTACATTCTTGTAAAATCTCAAAGATAATTAAGAAAAAAGTTTCCTTGAAATTTCCGGGTCTTTACAGAAGTAACTATTGAAAAATAAGTTCTTGAACTCGTCACATTCCATGGACTCAATTTCATCTCTTTGCCTCGTATTCTTGATAAGATTCCACCATTGATTAGCATCACCTTCCAAACGATACACTGATAAGATGACTTTTTCATGATCAGAACATTGTAGAACTGAAAATATCTTTTTAGTGGTACTAATCCATTGTTCAGCCACTAATGGATCAGAAGACCTGCTGAATGAAGGTGGCTGCTGCCTCATGAAGGATTCAACAGAATGTTGCTCCTTCCTTTGCTCGTTTGGAATTCCTGTAAGGTTCATATCTTGAGAAAGTTGTGTGAGCATGGCTAAAAGATTTTTCATTCCAGCTCCCATAACGTTTGGTTGCTCAGGGGGACAATCATTGCATTGCCCATCGCATTCATCATTAACACGGTTTCTTCGGGTTCCAGCCATTGACTAAAACCAATAAGCATAGTGTGAGCAACACTAATCATAATAGGAAAACCACATAATCAAGAATAAAATTTCACACTAAAGGTCTTATCATAGGTTGTTCATGGAGATTTCTAAAACACTAAGATTGTGTTCTATGTTTAGACTTATCCTTAAGGTTCTTACTAAGGCTTTCACATCCTAGTTTCCAAAGGTTGACTATACCTTTCTCTGATACCAACTATAACGACCCATACTTTACATACATTGTTATTACTTCAGAGTTAAAGCATTCTTATTAAAATATATAATAATACCATGAAAGGACCATATAGGTATAGTGTCTTTAGAAACTGGGAAACATAAACAACTGGTTCATAAAATAAACTACATTATCTCCCGTTTATTTCATCATATCTAGAGTCCCTTTTTGGAATATCCTACTTAATATCCTTCTTCCTGACCTGGGGAAAAGAAAACATACAAAAGGGTGAGCTCAAATGCTCAGTAAGGGTAAACAAGAGAAATATCAGTCATATCATATTCATAAGAACATAACATTTTGAAAATCTTAACCTACAAAAGAGTTTATAATATCATGTCATGGGATAAATCATAGTAATGAAAAGTAATCCCAAAATAATCATAACTTAAAACATGAAACTTTGTGGCATACACACATAATAATAGAAAATAATTTCATATTAGTCAAGGATCATTTCCAATACCATCGTAGAGGACAAAGTCCATTAATGAACCGAGTTCACTCCTCATTCCAGTCCTATATCACTGAACCGTTTTAACTTGTCATTCCATCCATGTATATCTCAGGAGATATAAATCTTTACCCAATGAATTGGAGGGAGATATAGGTCCCACCCATATCATAATGAAACTATTCTTATGTGTGCCACAAAATCATAAAGCATACATCATAGCATAACCCATGTAATAAAAATGGGATTCTTAAACACCATGCCATCATAACATAATCCATATAAGATAAAAGGCCATCATAAAATTAATTCCATCATAAAACAATCAAATAAATGTAAAAATAGGGATAGAAATAGAACCCTATTTTATCTTAGATGAAAAATAATTTTGATAAAACACTTGAACTCCATTCTTGAGGAAAATATCTTTTCTACTTCAAATACATTTTTCCGTTCTTAACATGTCATACAATTTTAAACTAAAAGAAGTTGATTAAAAATAAACTTGAAAACATGGAAAGGAATCTTCTTGGAAATAATGTTCTAAAAATCCATTCATGCTGTATAAGTCAAAAAAACATTCTTCTCGTACTTTGGCCGGAAAAGTAAAAAGTACCTCGTACAAAAAAAGACAAAAGATTCCTTTCATATATTTTACTAAAAACTCACTTAAGGGTTGAAACGCACGGCCGATTGTCGCCTATCGACTGGTCAAAATTCTGGTGCTCTGCTAATGTGTATAGTAGCACTCGGGTCGAATCCTCGGTGATGATACTTTGTAATAGTCGTTTGTTTTTAGTTGATTGTATTTTGATTAGGGGGTTTGTTTGCAGAGCTTAATTGAAATGATTTATGGATGATGTTTGATTTACCAAATTGATAAAGACTGGGGTGAGTTCATCATTGAGGAGTTAAGCATGTGATATCATTGAGCCTTACTTTGTATTGCATTAAATTAACACCCATGTCATAAGTTGACGTTGATTGGAATTCCTAAGTGTGAAGACTTTAATCCAAGCCTTAACTTAACTTAGGGTTCTAATCTCAATAAAAACTTATTTATGGTAGTGTATTTATGGTTCCAATAACCCATGGAAACCACTCGTTAAACAAAACATATCATTAATCCATGACATATTAAGTTTAACATACACAATATTAATTTAAAGAATACTCATCGAGAAAAACTCTCAATCACTTAACATCCTTGAATTATAACTCACCCCAATGAGAGATTTAATCAGCCATTTGGATGTTTAATATTCTGGTTAAAATAATTATGATGATAAATTAAGAATAGAAGAAAAAGAAAGGGATTAGAAAAGAGTGGTATGTTGACACACACACACGAACAATGATGATAATTAAAAATGGATTTTCGATTGAATGAGGAAGAAAAAGAAGGGAAGGGTATTCAACTGAATTTAAAATATTTTAAGAAAATAAATATTAAACTACAGAAGGTGGATGAGAATAAGAGATATTGAAGAAGTAACTTTCATTAAAACAGAATTACAAAGAAAGAGAATTACAAGATTACAAAAACAAAGAACACAAAAGTAAATGAAAACAAAGAGAGGAGGAAAGGTATATCAAGTGAAAACATGAGTATGGAAGATCCTCCCAAGCCTTTGGAAAGGCCTTGGTCATGCCAATATGTTCTCCTCTCTTCTGAAATGCCAACCCCTCTCAAGGAGAGAAGGGGAGAGTATTTATAGCCCAAGGAGTGGACTGTTTGCATTCCCAATCTGTCCCTCCATTTGTATCGCCAATTTGGCTATCCTGAAAGCCGAATATTCAAATATCTCCTTCTTCAAAGTTGTAGACAATAATTTTGGCCGACTACTCTCAAAATTTTGTGTCATTTAGACTTAAGGATCAAACTTTATGGCCGGTTGATTAAACAAAGTTAAACTGTCCATTTCAATCCAGTCTTTTTGAAGTCCATAATGTGAAAGGGTTTTTGAATATGAATATGCCTTCAAATCCGAATGGTTTCTTCAACAAAGTCGGCCGCCTATATCTCCTATTTCTCACTGAAAAATATAAGCTCTATTGGATGCTTAAATCAGGAGATAAGTCATGCATACTATACTGATTTTAATTCTCGGCCAGAATGGTGGGCTGGACTTAAAAGATTTATTTGGGACCCTTGTTCTTGGATTTGGGCCTTGAAATTTTTATCCAAGATGAAATGTAGTGTCCACCAAATTATGGTGGAGATTTAATGTTTTTGGACTTCTGTATTGATCCCAGTAAATCAATCTTCAAGGCTGGTCCAGTTTGTTCACAGATTTTTTGGTCTTGTTTGTGAGGACCAGATGACCCTTCAAATGGAATAATTGGCTCATGGTACCTTCTAATGAAATGTTTTATATTGAAATTAGAATCCTAAAAAACAATAACTACACAATTTGGATCAGTATAGGGACAATTATTATTAAAACATTAAACTGAATCAATTGGACTACTTCTAAAAATGCTCAAAAATTATACTTAATATTAAAACATTAATATTTCACACAAATTATGCACATTTCATATAAAATCAGTAAAGGGGGAATATAATAAGTCATGAAAATATTAATAACATCAACTCCACCACACTGAGTTTTGTGCATTTCCTCATGTGAAACAAATATAAAAACATGACAAAATCATTTTTACTCACCAATAGATATTAAAATTTTGTTTTCTCCAATCAGGGGAGGTTTAGAATATTTCACTCATCCATTTTGAATTCCACCACAAGTTGTTACAGAAACAATGTTCCAAAACTAATTCATTTTTTCATGATAAAATTTAGAAATGGAAAATGTGGACACTCAAAACTCACACCTCTCAAGATGATAAAATTCATTTTTGGAGGTTCACTCTTTCACCAACCAAAAGTGAAAATCTTAGAGTTTGAAAAGAACTCTCAGCTTACAATCCCTATACAAAGTGCACAAGAATCAAGAGGTATTTTTAAGGTATTTTTCTATGGCTATGGGACGGTAGGAATATAATGTCCAAGAGAGAGAATAAGAGGGTTAAAATACCAACATAGAAAAACAATGCACATTTTTTTGAAATAAAACATGGAAGGAAATGAAAACACATATTTACAAGGGAATGATTGTGTGAAGAAAGACACAATAGAGGAATAAAATATGAAGGGGATGAGAATATGAAATATTTAAAAACCACCAAACATCTCCCAATGATATAAGAATATAATGCAAGTGTTCTTTTTTTCCTTTTTTTTCTTTGTTTTTTCGAAAGTTGACCTTGAAACAGATATCATACTCATATCCCAACCCATGTTTGATCTCCTCAAGACACTAATTGTAATAGTTATAACAAGATCAAAGGTTGAGGAAGAGTGATTTTTGACCTACCCAAGACACAACCCATTTTTTCATTTTTTTATTGATTTTTTTTTGAACACTTTTCAATATCATTTGTACAATACATTCCCAAATCCCACTGAATGATAACCCCCCCACACTAAAATGGATGCTTACTCTCAAGCATATGATAACACACCAGAAAGTAAGGAAATGATACCCAAAAATGAAATCCATTCCCCCACCCCACACTTAAATTTCAAAAACTTATGCAATGAAAATCCATGTTGATATTGGGTGGGATAAGGTATTGGGCTTGTAATGTGGCTATCAAAGAAAATGTTTTCATAGGCTCGAAGGGGCTTTCAAAAGGAGGATTAATGTAAGGAAAATGGGAGGCTATTTGGCTATTGTGATTCTCATGTGGTTCAGAAAATGCCTCTATCATATTAATGCACACTAAGGCAGGAAATTCAGCTCGAAGGTCCACAAAATCAAGACTCACAAATGGTGGTGAAAAACACACATTTTGAATAGATGGACATAGGTGGCCTTGGCATGAAAGAAAATGTTTGTTCTCACGGTTTGGGAAAAGCATTTTCCAAATCCAAAAATTGAGCATTCAATTTTTTTTGGTTTTGACACAAGGTTCTTTATCCAATTTTATGATGAAAATACAAAATTTTTGAGATGAAAAAACGTCTGTTAACTCCCCAAAATGGTTGGACAAAATTTCAAAACTCGATGGTGAGTAAGCATGACTCTTTATTTTTTTTATTTTTTTAAGTGATTGTTTTCTTGGTTTTTTTTAGTTTTTTAGGATTTTTTTAAAATACACACCCTCACAAGAAAGAGAAAAAAAAGGGTTTGAAGAAAAAAAAGTGTTTAAAAAATGAAGTAGAGAAGAAGAAGAAGAAAGAGGTAGAGATATGAAGAGATAGAGAGAGAGAGTTAAAGGTAAAGAGGTGCCCCCTGGTTTGAATTTGGTGGGTTTCCATCTCCATCTAGTGGTTAGTCGGCTAGAGAATTTGGGGATTCGGTGGAAGTCGAGGTGGTTCCAGGACAGTGGGAAGTTACCTGAAAAGGAAAATTCATTATTCATCTAATGAAAAACTAAAAAGAAATTGAAATTTCATAAAAGTAAAAGAAAACATGGGTTGCCTCCCAAGAAGTGCTGCATTTATTTGTCTATAGCTGGACAGTTGTAGTGGACTACCCATAGTCTGACGGTGGCCATCGTATTTTCTCAACTCCAGTGTGCTTCCAGAAATTTTTTTTCTTTGGATGGCCTGATGATTCATTGGATAATTTCTTTCCATCCTTGTTGGTGTGATTGAAATTCAATGGGGTTGGAAAGAGAATATTTCTATACTCACTTTGGTCTTCAACCTGAGGAATGATTTTATCCACAAAGTGATGGTTTTCTATTCTTGTAAATTCAGGAATATGGATCAATTCTGATGGTTCATTTATGTAAGGGTCAGATAACACAAAAGCAGAGTATGGGATCCCAATTGTTTTTGACTCATTTATTTCATCACTTACCGATGTAGAGTAATGAGGATCAGTGGAGTCATAAGACTGAATAAAATTTTCAATATCCTTTATTTCAATGTTGTTCGCCAAATAATGGTCAATTTCAACCTCACCAGTGATCACTTTATTAATTAGGGTACAAATATCACAAACATCACTACCATTAGGACAATATAAACACATTGGTTCAAGGTTCACTTCACATATAACAGAATTTTCAGAATCATGGATAGGAAAGGATGAATGTGGGATAATCTGATCTGAATCAACAAATGGGAATTCTTGTTCATTTTCCTCATTACCATCCATGTTGGAGAATTGGAGGTCAGAGGTGAGATGAGATTCCAAAGAGTTTTCAAGATCCTTTAGATCAATGGAGTTTGCATTTATAATGTCAACATCAATTTCACCATTAATCACTTGGTTAATGAGGATGAAATATTCACAAACTCCTATATTAGTATAACAGGAAGAACATGATGGATTAGGATTCAACACACTCTCAGAGGGAGTTTCAGAAACATGGATTGAGAATGCAGAGTGATCCTCAGATGGGTATCACATGGCTTGGAAAATGTTGAACTTGACCAGTTGGTCTCCAAATTCCATGGATAAGATGCCAGCATGGACATCAATTTTGGTTTTAGATTTCATAAGGAATGGTGTTCCTAGAATTAGGGGAGATAGAGAAGAGTTTGTCTCACCTTCCATTTCAAGGACATAGAAATCAGCAGGGAAGATAAGATCATTGACTCGGACAAGGACATCCTCAATTATTCCCTCAGGACTGGTTGTGCTTTGATTGGCTAACTGAATGACAACACCCTTTGGGTGCAAGGGACCTAGACCAAGGTTAGAGAATATGGATTTGGGCATGAAATTAATTGAGGCTCCTAGGTCTATGAGTGCATCATCAAAGTTGGAGCTTCCAATTTGGCATGGAACCGTAAAGGTCCCTGGATCTTTTCACTTAATGGGTATGGAATGCTGGGTGGAAACATTTTCAAAGGTCCTAAGTTGCCTCTTGTGGGTACACAACTACTTGAGAAACTTTGCATACTTAGGCATTTGTTTTATGGCATCTAAGAGGGGAATGTTGACTTCAACACGTCTAAACATGTCGAACATTTCAGGATCAAGTTCAAAGGACTTCCTTGGTTTAGAAACGGCTTGAGGAAAAGGAATTGGATTCCTAAGTGGAATGGAAGGAGGTGATGGAATGGATTTAGATTCCTTTTCAATTTTCTTTTTCTTTTCATTTTCTAGGTCAACATTTAAAGGAGGGTTTGAGGATGTATCTTGAGCCATATCATGTTGCTTTCCAGATCTAAGTGCAATTGCACTTACATTAACCTTGGGGTTGGGTAATGTTTGAGCTGGGAGTTGGGAAGAATTTGATTGTTGTTGCTGGCTCAGGTGGGATGCAAGTTGACCTATTTGAGTTTCAATGTTTTTAAGGCTAGAACGGGTGAAGGAGGCAAGATATTCAACAGCACTTTCCCATGGTTGCTTGGAAGAAGAGGCTTGTCCCGAATTGGGATTGCCTTGATTTGGGTTCTTGGGAAATCGATTGTATTGGGTTGGGAATTGGGAAGGCTCATTCAGATAGTGGAATCCAGGAGGAGGATTGTTCCTTTGAGGTTGAGGAACAAAAGGATAAGGTTGATGGAAGTTACCACCACCTTGACCATATTGGAATTGGTTTGGGTTTTGAGGAGGTAATTGAGGGGGGTGAGATACGGGATTACCATACCTAAGGCCTTGGTTATAGGAAGAAGAGAAAGGCCCAGAGTGAGGTTGGTTGAAGTTTCTAACAAACTGACCTGATAGTTGAGGGTTGGGGTTCCGCAGAGCATATGCTACATTGAGCTCCATTGGTCTAGATGAATCGGATTGATCCTCTTGAAATTATGGACATGTGTCAGTTGGATGAGATGAAGAGTTGCAGATTCCACAATTCTTGATAGGTCCAGGGAATAGTGACTGTGGAGAAGATGAGGTTGGGGCTTTGGTAGCCACCGCTTGTTGACGCACAAGACCTGCAAGTTCACTCATCCACCCAGTCATCTTGTTAGGCTCTATGGATTGATTATCTTGGGCCTGTTTGACTTGAGCATGTGCTCGAGTATGGAATTGTTGTGTGTTTTCAGCCATGTTACTTATGAGATCTCTTGCAGCTGCAGGAGTTTTATCAACAAGAGCACCACCACTTGCGACATCTATGAGAGTTCTCTCCATTGCCAATAACCCCTCATAGAAGTATTGGATCAAGAGTTGGTCAGGGATTTGATGGTGTGGGCAGGTTACAACAAGCTTTTTGAACCTCTCCCAGTACTCATGAAGTGATTCATTTGGGAATTGACGTATACCACTTATTTCCTTTCGAATAGAAGCAGTACGAGAAGCAGGAAAGAATTTTTCTAGAAAGAGATGCTTCATGTCATTCCATGTAGTTATGGAACCAGGAGGGAGGTAGTAGAGCCATGACTTGGCAGAGTCAGCTAGGGAGAAAGTGAATGCTCGGAGTTTGATTTGTTCTTCAGAAACCCCTTGAGGCTTCATGGTAGAGCATACTACTTCGAACTCTTTAAGGTGAAGATGTGGATCCTCACCGGCTAGCCCGTGAAAATGAGGGAGAAGATGAATCAAACCCGATTTGAGTTCGAAGTCAGCTTCAATGTTTCGATATTGAATACCAAGAGGTTGGTAATTCATATCAGGGGCAGAAAGTTCTTTCAATGTTTGTTCCCTAGGATTGGCCATATCGAATTCAATTGGTAGGGCAATGATTGGTTCTTGGGTGATTTGGTTATCCCTAATGGTCCTCCTAATTCGACGAAGATTTCTATCAATTTCAGGGTCAAACAAATCCGAGGGATTGTTTGGGAGGCTACGGGGCATTCAGATAGATTTAGAAAGGATGAGGAAGATGGGTTTTCCTTTGTGTTTTTTTTTCAGTTTATGATTTTTAAGAGGAAGACGGGTTTTTCTTTGTGTTTTTTTTTCAATTTTTTTTAAAAATTTGTTTTTTTGTGTTTTCTTGATAATAACCAGAAACTAATGACTACTTAAAGCACCATCCCCGACAACGGCGCCGTTTGAAACGCATGTCCGATTGTCGCCTATCGACCGGTCAAAATTCCGGTGCTCTGCTAATGTGTATAGCATCACTCGGGTCGAATCCTCGGCGATGATACTTTGTAATAGTCGTTTGGTTTTAGTTGATTGTATTTTGATTAGGGGAGTTTGTTTGCAGAGCTTAATTGAAATTATTTATGGATGATGTTTGATTTACCAAATTGATAAATACTGGGGTGAGTTCATCATTGGGGAGTTAAGCATGTGATATCCTTGAGCCTTACTTTGTATTGCATTAAATTAACACCAATGTCATAAGTTGATGTTGATTGGAATTCCTAAGTGTGAAGGATTTAATCCAAGCCTTAACTTAACTTAGGGTTCTAATCTCAATCAAAACTTATTTATGGTAGTGTATTTATGGTTCCAATAACCCATGGAAACCACTCGTTAAACAAAACATTTCATTAATCCATGACATATTAAGTTTAACATACACAATATTAATTTAAAGAATACTCATCGAGAAAAACTCTCAATCACTTAACATACCCGAATTATAACTCACCCCAATGAGAGATTCACTCAGCCATTTTGATGTTTAATATTCTGGTTAAAATAATTATGATGATAAATTAAGAATAGAATAAAAAGAAAGGGATTAGAAAAGAGTGGTACGTTGACACACACACACGAACAATGATGATAATTAAAAATGGATTTTCGATTGAATGAGGAAGCAAAAGAAGGGAAGGGGATTCAACTAAATTTAAAATATTTTAAGAACATAAATATTAAACTACATAAGGTGGATGAGAATAAGAGATATTGAAGAAGTAACTTGCATTAAAACAGAATTACAAAGAAAAAGAATTACAAGATTACAAAAAACGAAGAACACGAAAGTAAGTGAAAACAAAGAGAGGAGGAAAGGTCTCTCAAGTGAAAACATGAGTATGGCAGATCCTCACAAGCCTTTGGCAAGGCCTTGGTCGTGCCAATATGTTCTCCTCTCTTATGAAATGCCAACCCCTATCAAGGAGAGAAGGGGAGAGTATTTATAGCCCAAGGAGTGGACTGTTTGCATTCCCAATCTGTCCCTCCACTTGCATCGCCAATTTGGCTATTCAGAAAGCCGAATCTTCAAATATCTACTTCTTGAAAGTTTTAGACAATAATTTTGGCCGACTACTCTAAAAATTTGGAGTCATTTGGACTTAAGGATCAAATGTTATGGACGGTTGATTAAACAATGTTAAACTGTCCATTTCAATCCAGTCTTTTTGAAGTCCATAATGTGAAAGGGTTTTTGAATATGAATATGCCTTCAAATCTGAATGGTTTTTTCAACAAAGTCGGCCTCCTATATCTCCTATTTCACACTTCAAAATATAAGCTCGATTGGATGCTTACATCAGGAGATATGTCATGCATACTATACTGATTTTAATTCTCGGCCAGAATGGTGGGCTGGACTTCAAAGATTTATTTGGGCCCCTTGTACTCGGATTTGGGCCTTTAAATATTTATCGAAGATGACATGTAGTGTCCCCAAAATTATGGTGGAGAGTTAATGTTTTTGGACTTCTGGATTGAGCCCAGTAAATCAATCTTCAAGGGTGGTCCAGTTTGTTCACAGATTCTTTGGTCTTGTTTTTGAGGACTATATGACCCTTCAAATGGCAGAATTGGCTCATGATACCTTCTAATGAAATGTTGTATATTGAAAGGAGAATCCTAAAAAACAAGAAACACACAATTTGGATCAGTATAGTGATAGTTATTATTAAAACATTAAACTGACTCAATTGGACTACTTCTAAAAATGCTCAAAAATTATACTTAATATTAAAACATTAATATTTCACACAAATTATGCCCATTTCATATAAAATCAGTAAAGGGGGAATATAATAAGTCATGAAAATATTAATAACATCAAGGGTAAAATTGAATTTAAAAAATTCTAGGAGGATAGAAATAATATTACATATTGAGGAAACATGTATGTGGATGATAAAATACACCCCATTAAATACCAAAGTATAAACAATCTCAGATAAAAATGAGATTGTGAGATTTTCCCTTACCTTAGGTCCCATTTGCTTCATAAGTGTCCAAACCTCCTGTATAATGATTTAAATAATGTCATTGACTTATTCCAGAATCATAATCATTTTTATGATATCATATATGGTCATATTATTAGCTTCTTACTTGTAATATTTCATTGCTACTTGTTATTTGGGTGTTTATTGCTTTATGTTCTTATGCGTGTTTTGTTGAATAAATTCGTATTCTTCTTTTTAGGTTATAGATAACTCATTTCTAGAATGGTATTATTGTAATATATATCATATTTATTCATTCAATTCATTTATATAATCATTATGCAATGAAGATCATGTAGAACGAGTCACATCACATTGTGGAGACGGTAGGCCGTACATACGCACGAGCGGTGATATCGTTCCCATGATTGTAGAATTGTATTAATGTGTATGTATAATATTTAATAATAAATATCACTTTACAATAATTATATATAGTTATTCTTTATACCATTATACCCATCCAAGTAAGGTGGTGGTGGAAAACAGATTACACCACGGTGTGGAGACGGTATTCCGTACGTACGCACGCGCGGTGATTTCATTTTACGCAGGATGGATAGAAGGTGAAATATGGTTGTTTCATATTTATAATAACATATAAGTATATTAGTGATACTTATGTTATTACTTCATAATGAAACAACTAAAGAATAAGAAGTAGAATAAGAAATAAATGTGAACGATTTGGTAACAGATATTACCTCTTCTTCGACACGCCTCTTTGAAACCTCCTCTTAGGGAAGTAAGATTGGTCATTGAAGTATACCAGGACCTATAATATGTTTCTAGGAAAGTGAAGAAGATAAATTTTTAGGGGTTGGTCTAGGTTTAAGGCACAAAGTGGTGTGAGGAGGAGAGGGAGGAGGTTCCCTTTTATAAGGGAGGAGAGGGGCACCTTTGGAAAGTGTGAAAATATTTTTTTATTATAAACTTATCTTTGGTTTCAAAAGGTCCAAAAATAATTAAAGATGAAGATAATATGACTCATGGACGAAATTAAATCATCCAATCAGAATTGGAAATGTTTTGGAAAAATATTTTAATCATTATAATCTTATTTATTTAAATCATTTATTAATGTGGTAAATACTTCATCATTATTGTGTCATAAATAATTTAATTTATTTGATGTATAAAAATTATAAAAAAAATATCATCATGTAGGAAATATTTTTATATTTCCAATGAATATTTATAGTCTAGAATATAATTTATATAACCCCTTCGAAAAATTAATTAATAAAAGATTTTTGTTAATGTCAATTTTGTGTTTACATTAAATTAATTAATCCAAATTGTCATTATCACTAAAAAGTGGCTCAATGGGGTCCCAAAATTGACCCAAGGATGCCCCTGGTCGGCCAATACTCATCCAATAAGGTTAGGAGAAGTTTCAAGGTAATTTTGAATTATTATAATATTCTTTTAACCTTGAATTACCCTATTTACCTTCAACCGCAGTAAATAAAAATTACCGTAGTTACTATTCATAATATATAAAAAAGTAACCTATTAACATAATTAGGACCCACTAATTCCAAATATGGAATCCATTTTTCAAAATTCAAAACACAGAAGTTGCAGTAATTAATTTAAAATTAATCCTGTTGTTAAGAAAACGGTTTTAAAAGTTAAAACATTGCCAAAGATTGAAATGTTTTTACCTATGAATTCAATGTAAAATTAATGCTAATGACATAAATTATATTAAATGGTAAAAATATATTATATTTCTACTTTAAAACTATTCAATATTATAATTTAACCATATAAATTATTGTGATGAAAAAAGTTGTTTTTAATTAAAATATATTGTGTTTTTACTATTCATCAAAATATGAAAGTTACCGGAATAATATGAAAAATTTATCCAAAGTAAATTTTTATATCCTGATTCCAAATAAGAATATTATTTTTTCAAATTGAACTTATAAACATTTCAAAAACTATATTTAAAATGGGTGTTCCATCAAAAGGCGGTAAAACTGCATTTTTTGAAAAATACTTCTTTTATCCGAAAAACTGATTTTATTTTCATACCTCATTCTAGAAAATTTGTAAAATGAATTATAATGTTATAAAATTCAAAATTAAGTTAATACTATTCATAATGGCTAGTTTATAATATTATAATAATATATCGTTGTTTAGTGAAACTCGGTATTGCGTACTACACACGCTATCGAGGAAGGTCGCGATTGCGTGTAACACAAGGCAAGCTAGTGTTGTGTGAAGTGAAAGATTCCTTTGTGTATAACATAGGAAATAAAAAAATATTTCTCATAAAATATCCGGGTGTTTCATAAATTATTGACATTTCCTATGCTAGTTTTAATATGATTGTTTATGTGATATTTCAACCTTTTCTTAAGAAGAATGTATTCGACTAGTATGTTCTGGGTTGGGGACCATTAAAAGTAATCCCTCCGGGTTGGGGTCTGGTTACAGTAGACCCTCCGAGTTGGAGTCTGGTTACAGAGGCTCTTCAGGTTGGAGTCCGGTTACAGAGGCTCTCCAGGCTGGAGTCTGGTTACAAAGGCTCTCTAGGTTGGGGTCCGGTTATAGTTAACCCCTAGGTCCTGACACGAGGCATTGACACAGAAATTAAAATCCGACATTATACATTACCTCATTATGAAAATAATATTAATGGTTCTTGTGGTTATTCGACTAGTAGAATACCCATGACTGTCTTTTATTATGGCATTATTTACTCAGCTCATATTCCTTCCATAAAAGCATTAATGTTTATTATTTGCAAAGGAATGTGTTTTCAATTATTCACCATGCCTAATATTTATGTTATCTTCCGCTGTATTACTTACCCTTATTGAGCATTTGAGCTCACCCCTTTCTTATGTATCATTTTCCCTGGATATGAGGATGTTAGTTATGAGTTACTTACAGGCATAATCTATGAGGCTTGGATGTTTCTAATGGAATAAATCAGTGTTGTATTTATTTTCAAGTTGTAAAGTTGAACATATGTATGAATCTTGTTTCCAATAATACTAAACTGATCGATCTTTTGGGACATGATTTCCTTGTATCTTTCCAATGTTATGTAATAAGGCACAGACCCTGTGAAACTAGGGTCAGGGTGTTACAGTTGGTATCAGAGGAAGTTTATTACAAACCTTGGAAACTATATTTAGATAAACTCTGATTAGAGAACATTATCCTAAGATAGACTTTGAGGATTAGTATAGAAGAACTTCCTAGAATTTTGGTAATGTAGATGTTTTGTGTATTTTCCAATCAATACATTCATGTCTGGATACGAGTAGGTAGAGGAGGCTCTGGAACAGATGTACCTAGGGGTAACAACCTAAAAACACCACTTTGAGTTAGAATTGAATGGGAACTGGTGCATGACAACAGGCCATGCTGTACTCTTGGTTACAACACTCTCGAGGGATATGCTTAGGAGAATTCTCATTTTCTTTAAAATCCATTATGAAGGGTTTATGAGTATATAATTTCTCAAATAAAACATTTTATATGATTATGGATTATATCCATAAACTGTTTAATTTATGTTATGTATTTTACAAGATGGGAATTATGCATTTGGATTCGTAAACTGACCTAGTGTATTCCATTGTTTAGAAATGACACCCAGTAGAAGGAATGCGAACTCCATCAATACGTATGATCCAAAGAGTCAGATGGATCATATCTTTCATTGTATTAAGCTAACATTTAGAATAGAAATATCCTCCCACATATTCTCAACATATGAAGAAATAATATCATGTGTTAATAAGATAAGTAAATAATTCTCTGAGTCCTATGTCTTTGAAGGGAAGCGAGGGAAGAAAAGGATGATAGAGAGAGATATGGATAAAGGGAAGAGGGGAAAGAAGGATTTCCCCATATGTGATAATTGTGGAAAGAATCTCCTTGGTAAATGAATGAAGGGAATGAGAGTTTGTTATAAATTTGGAGAAAAAGGAAACCAAGTACATGATTTCAAGGGTAATAAAAAGGTTTAAAATGTAAAATCCTTCATCTGCAAGGAGTTGAGACACTACGCGAATCAATTTACTAGTCATCAAAGTATACCGTAAATGATGCTATTGGATAATAATAAAGTTATGATACTACTACAAATGAATAGTAATGACTAGTGTACTTATGTTGTTACTAAAGAATTATGTCATTTCAGTGTTGTATCGATGATATACCAGTCATATGAATTATGGAAATAAATAAGGATTGTACTGCAGTACTATTTCATTGAGGATTTGAGATTATATGGTTCTATGAAAAGTGACTCAACAACAAGTTAAATATTTTGAAAAATACATGTTTGGAGGAAAGGTAATCCTTAATATGGTCTTGATACTGAGGTAGTGATTTTGGAATAAAAGATGGTTGATTTGGATAAATTGTATTGTATATTCTTGACTTCCTTGGAATTGATTAATGGTTTGTTTATTCTATCATTGCTGGAGTATTAAAAAAATTTGCATGTAAGGAATATATCTATTATTCTATAAGTAATAATGGAGAATAAATGTAATAAATAAGGTTGTTACCATGTTTTGAAAGAATATAAGATGAAAGTATACACATGTTATTAGGTAGTAAAAAGGATATTCATTGTGTTTACCTTCCTTATAAATTTTGTACTGTGAGTTTGGACAAAAGTATTTTGGATAAGTATAAAAATTGGAATATATTATGTTTTACATTGGATACTATTCTTAAGTATAAATAATTTTTTTAAGATTATTTTTGGATTATTATAAAAAGGACAACCCGAAGGTCGGGCGACAATCGTCGCGTCCGGCAAGTCTGTGAGACTTGAACCCAAAACCGAAGGGCGACAAGGGTGAATCACCTACCACTGGCCTGCATGATGTCCTTGTTTGTATAATTCCATTTTTTTAAATAATCTCACAAATTAATTATAAATTAATTTTTTGGAACCCTATAAGATGAAGATAAATATAGTATTTTTATGTTCTGTTATCTTATAGAGTGATAGATGAGTTTGTGGTAGAAATTAGTTAAAGGATAGAACTTCACTTCTCAAGTATATTTTCTCTCTCTTATTCTATGAAAAAATTAATTCTTAAACTTTAGTTAAGGGATCTTAACTCCAAAAATGTATTATCCCAATACCTTATGTTTTGTTGAACTGATGATATTTTAAATCATCATAGATTGATGGCTTTGAGGCCGTCAATTTTACACTTGTTTGGGATTAATGAACTAAATCACTTTCTATAAATATTTACATTTTCCCTCTAATTATGTGTCTCTAATTTCCACCAATGTTCTCTTAATAGAGATCATAATTTGGTGGTCACTTTTAATTTCTCTTTCCTTCTTATTAAGACTAAATTTTATTAACCCAATTTTCGATGTGGGTTTTCCACAAATATATTTTCTATTTACAACCTTTTATTTTATAAGAACAATTTCAAATTGAGAGGATTCAATTTATTGAAGGTGGGGAGAATGTAACACCCCAATATTTCATAGTACATTATCTCTTCAAAGTAATCCAATAACTTGCGCAACACACAACACCGAGTTTGAGCGCACCACAACTTACCAAACTAGCCGTTCAAAAAGCGATTATGAATAGTATTAACTGAAATTTGATTTTTATATACTCCATATAATTTTAGAATCCATATTATGTGTTTCTTAGAAATAATATGATAACAAATTCAATAAAAATATAAAAGAAGTATTTTTCAAAAAAATGAAATTTTACCGCCTTTTAATGGTGAACCCTTTTTAAATCCAATATTTGATACTTTTGTATATTAAATTTGACAAAATAAACTTCTTCTTTATAATCTGGACATAAAAATTTAGTTTCAATAAATTTTTGGTGTTCTTCTGATAACTTTCATATTTGGGTGAATAATGAAAAATACTAAATTTTAACTGAAACCAACCTTTTTAATCAAAATAATTTATAGTGTTCAATTATATATTTTAATGGTTTGGAAGTATAATTAGATTATATTTTTATCATTTAATACAATATTTTTCATTATAAATAATTTCACATTTTAAATTTGACATAAACACATGTCAATCTTTTGATAGTTTTTACTTTTTTAAGAACCCGCTTTTTAGTTTTGACAACGGGAAATAATTTTAAATTAATAAATGAAACTTCTATGTTTTTAATTTGGTAAAATAGAATTTTTTTTGAATTCATAATATCAAAATTATATTAGGGTGAATTTTTGGTATTTTTCTAAAGACATTCAGTTTGTGATGAATAGTGAAAAATACTAAATTTTCGATTAAAAACAACTTTTTTAAACAAAATAATTTATAGTGATAAATTATACTATTGATTAGTTTTAAAGTATAATTAGATTATATTTTTACCTTTTAATCCAATGTTTTTCATTGGATGTAATTTCACATTTAAACTGAACATAAACAAGTGTCAATCTTTTGATAGTTATTATTTCTTAGAAACACGCTTTTTTGTTTTGACAGCGGGAATTAATTTTAAATTAATTTCTGCCACTTCTGTGTTTTGAATTTGGAAAAATAGATTCCATATTTAGAATCAGGATGTTAAAATTGTATAAATAGGTAACTTTTATTTTTATACATTATAAATAATTACTTCGGTAAATAGTTTATTTACCATGGAAAAATGGTAAATACGGTAAGTAAAGGTAAAACAATAATATTATAATAATACTAAATTACCTTAACATGTGTCCTATTATTATTGGTTGATACATGTACGACCATTGGCATCCTTGGGTTGACTTTGGGACCCCATGGATCCACACGAGTGTGATAATGACATTTTATATGAAATAATCTAAAGTAAAGACACAAATAACAAAAGAAAATATCTTTTAGTAATATAATTTTTATATGAGGTAATATAATTGATCTATTTGGCTATAAATAGTAATTAGAAATCTTAAAATATTTCATACATTATGATATTTTATTTATAATTTCTAGACATAAAATAAATATATTTATATATGACAAAATAATGATGCAGTATTTTCCTTATTAATGAAAGAATCAAATAAATGATATTATAAATATTAAAATAAATATAATTTGAATGTTTTGATTACATAAAAGAATTTTATTGGTTAATATGACATGTTAAGGTTGATTCAATGATTTTTTTTCGATGTAATAAAGTTTTTATGACATTAACAAAAATAAATTATTAAATAATGTCAAAATTGACATAATTGTGTTTTTAAAACAAATACTATATTATTGGTTGATATAATATTCCTAAAAGTCTAAGGTTCGGAAAAAGGGCCTAAATAATATTATATGTGTCATTAATGAACCTATTGAGGTTCTCTTGGCAGTTTATAGTAAGTTTATTAACCATATAATATTATAATACAAAGGGACATGGTAAAAGTCAAACAATTTAACAAAGTGTTAAATATAAATGATAAAGTTAATATGGTTACCTAAACCTCTCTGAAATCTATTGGTTTAGAGGAGTTTGACCCATACGCACCCTATCCTTGAAATAAATCATTTTTGAGCCATTATAAACCGAAATTTATTTTATTATAAAATAATATTTCAAGCTTTTCCTAAAGTGACCTTCACCTATCTTATAAAAGGGCACTTCACCTTCTATTAATTTCACACCTCCAAAGCATTTTGGTTCAGCCAAACCCTGACCAAATATTCTCCCAACATCCCTCACTTCGTCCTAGAGGCATTACTTTGGTCAGAAATCAAACCTAAGGATCCCTTTTGATCAAATCAAAAGGAAGAACCCAAAGAAGAGGTAATAATTTCACCACCCTCTTTGAAGTTCTTTTCTTCTTCCACTTCCTATTACTTTGTTGTTTCCATTTTAAAATTATAACTCCAGTATCCTATATATAATTTGATGTTATTATAAATATGGTACAACAATATTCATTATTCTATCCATCGAGTGAATGACATGTCACTATACGTGCGCACGTACGGCTTACCGTCTCCACGTCTTGGTGTAGTTGTTATTAAAATACATTATTATTTGGATGGGTATAAAAATGATGTATAATTGATGTAAATAATAAATATAACATGTTAATTATTCTGCATATATGATATAATATCTATTTAAATATGTTTTTAAATCAAAATAATGATATTGTCGCTCGTGCGTACGTACGGATTACCGTCTCCACGAATGTGATGAGATTCATTTCCCCATCGTAACCATTCAAGAATAATTTTCATTTGATGGTTAAAAATAATGTTTAAAGACATAATATAATTCTTTATATAAATCAAATACATCCTATTCATAACAAACATGGCTTACATAACCAAGTATATAAAGGAAAACGAATCAATTAACACCCGAAATGACAATAATGGTAAAATATTATGAAAAATGAAATATTAGAAGATCATATATGATATCATATTAATTTATATGGTTATTGTATAATTTAATAAAAATTATTTCACCATTATAAAGGAGGTTAACCTACCCTTGACCAAGGAATAGAACAAGGTAAGGGTTAATTTCACAATCTCTTTATTATCCAAGGTTGTTTTATACGTGAGTATCTACTGTGACCTCTTTATCATTCACATCTGTGTTTATTAAAAATGTATTTAAAAACATTTTTACTATTTAATAGAAAATTAGTTAAAGTAATTTATACCCTTATTTGACCTTATATGTTTTTTAAAGGAATCTTTCTGTCGTTTTCTAAACAAGGTACATTAGGACCTTTTCGACAAAATTAAGGTAAGAATGTTTTTTTAACTTATACGGCAAATGCAGCTATTTTCCGCCGTTTTAACATCGTCAAAGCTTCCCTTAAATTTTTATAAGAATATTTTCAAAATAAATTTTTTCTTTATAATTATGTGACTCGTAAATAATTTTAAAATAGAGAGAGATATTTCTCTCAAATAGTTTTGATTTCATCTATGTCAACATCCTTAGATAAATTTTACACTTGTTTGAAGTTGATTTATTATGATACAAATATTCCATATTGTATTTAAGGTTTTTTGATATGTTTGAATGTGGATGAGTTATTTTTATTCCATTCATGGTTTATGGTAAAATTATTGACATTTCATATGCTAGTTTTAATACGAATGTTTATGTTATATTTCAACCTTTTCTTAAGATAAATGTATTGGACTAGTATGTTCTGGGTTGGGGACCGGTAAAAGTAATCCCTACTAGTTGGGGTTCGGTTATAGTAGACCCTCCAGGCTAGAGTCTGGTTACAGAGGCTCTCCGGTTTGGAGTCCGGTTACAGAGGCTCTCCGGGTTGGAGTCTGGTTACAGATGCTCTCCAGTTTGGGGTCCGGTTACAGTTAGCCCCTAGGTCCTGGCACAAGGCCTTGAAACAAAAATTAAAATATAGAATTATACATTCCCTCATGATGAAAACAATATTGATGGTTCATGTGGTTATTCGACTAGTATAATACCCATGACTATGTTTTATTATGACATTTTTTACTCAGCTCATATTCCTACCATAAAAGTGTTCATGTGTATTATTTGTAAAGGAGTGTGTTTTAAATTATTCAAAATGCCTAATATTTATGTTATCTTCCACTGTATTTCTTACCCTTACTGAGCATTTAAGATCACCCCTTTCTTATGTTTCATTTTCCCAGGATATGAGGAAGTTAGTTATGAGTGACATGCAGGCATAATCTTGGAGGCTTGGATGTTTCTAATGGAATAAATCAGTGTTGTATTTCATTTCAAGTTGTAAAGTTGAACTTATATATGAATATTATTTCCAATAATACTAAACTTATCGGTCTTTAGGGACACGATTTCCTTGTATCATGCCAATGTTATGTAATAATGCAACGACTCTGGGAAACTGGGTCGGGGTGTTACAAAAACTAAGAGATAAGGGGGAAACATAAAACAAACTCTTCTAAATTTTATTTTATGATATTATTTAGACTCATACTCATCTTATAATTAAATTATATTAATTTTTATCTATTTGAACATAAAAAATAATTTATAATAATTTAATACTTTAAGAAATTTCAAGAATGCCCCTCCCCTCACTTTTAAAAGGACACAATTTCTTTATTTTCCTTACACCAATTTGAAAAACCTATCTAAAAAAATTATCCATTTCTATTATAAAAATCCTTGTCCAAGTTTTATAGGTTATGTTCTTTCCAAAATACTAACCCTATTTCCCTTAAGAGGATATATAAAGGAAGTCTATAAAAGAAGATTCAATCATCTTTACTGACTCTTTCTAATTTCTTTCTTCTTATACATCCTCTAAAAAATTTGTAATCATTATAAAATAATTAATAAGTATAATAAATATAATGATATTTTATTATGATTATGTTATAACCATTTTGACAACTTTTCCATCCTATAGAAATTGAAAACATCGCTGGTGCTTACATACAACTTACCGTGTCCACATAGCGATATAATTCATTTTTCATCACCATTTTACTTGGATGGTTATAAAAATATATTTTATTTTTATATATGAAATTTATGAAATAATTACTCTTCTATAATTATAATTTCATATCTACCTTATTACCTACCAATCTGTTGGAAAACTATAACATTTCTTGTGCATACGTGTGGACAACGACCTCTATGAATTGATGTGTTCCATTTTTAATTTATCCTTTAAATGGATGGAATTGATGATAAATTGAATGAATATATATAATATTTATATCATGATTATAATTATGGATATTATGTAACCATGATCAACATACATGAACTAGAACTGCTGAGTTGAAACTTCAATAAAAAACGAAACAGTTAACACAAAGAAACAACAATTTTAAAGGAATTATTAATAAATGGGGTGTTGAAATATTATAAATAGATCATATATGATATTATAATTATGAAAATTATAATTGTATAGAATTATAATTTTTTTTAATTTATTATATATGAGGTTAAAATCACTTATGAAGAAAGTTGGACCTGAGGTAAGGGTTTCTCATCTTGCTTTTATTTATATGAGACCTATGCCATATTCACCACTTGTCTATTTCATGTGGTATATATACTACCAATTTTATATGAAATATCATTATTAACTTCATATTAATGGCATTTAATGTTTCATTTGAATTTATTTATTTCTTTATGATTCAAAAGTTACCAAAGTGGTAAGGGTTTACTTCACAACCTCATCATTATTCGAGATTGTTTATGTTTAAGTGTCTATTAAAGGAATTATTTAATATTTATGTATTAAACCCCATATATTTTCTTATCCTTAGTTTATTTCTAGAGAATAAGATTTTTTCTTTTATATTACTCTTTTTAAGTACTCAAAATTCAGAAGTAATGTTTTTATGGAAACCAACATTGTTTTCTTTTTGGTCAGGAATATTTTTATTCCATGTCCATATTTTATTTAAAATATTTTCAAGATTGTTTTTATTATGATACAATGATTTATTAAAGTGATTTTCAACCATGTTTAAATTTTTATAAAATGTTTTAAAAGTAATATTCTTATCTTTGTTCAAATGAGGTACTTTTTGACTTTTTGCAGAAATTGGGAAAGAAATCTTGGTTTTAACATACACAACATGAACTAAATTTAATTCGATCATGAACTCTGTATTATTTTAAGATTAATTTACAAGTTTCAATGGTTATTTTCAAAGAGAATTATTTCCTTAATATTAGGTAATTTTTTTTAGAATTTATTTAAGTGATTTTAAATTGAAAAGAATATTTTCCTCATGAAAATTTCCAGTGATCATTTAAAAGTATTTTCATCTATATCAAAATACTTTATTGAATATTATAATTTAATAAGGATATAATATAATGATACCATACACCATATTTATCTATTTGGTTTTTGATAAATTTGACTTGGGAAATTATTAACATTCCATATGATGGTTCTTATGATATAGATAGTTACTAATTTTTATGGAATATTGATTAAGGTGTATTGTTTATTAATATAATTAATTCATTAGACTTATTAAGTGAAAGGTGGTGCTTGAAATTAAATAGACCCTCAAATCATTGATAGGTATCATTATACAAAATATTTTTGGTATTTGGATGAGAGCTTAACCATTTATGTAGTTATCTTGGCATGAGGCCTTGATGGTATCTTTAATATGTACAACATTATGAATTCCATAGTTATGAAATCATTTATTGATGTACATGTGATTATTTTAATAGTTATGATGTCTATGGATATTTTTCAAACTCATGTGTTTATTTATATGGAATTATTTTATCATCATTTATTCCTACCATATTACTCTTATGCTCAAGTTATTGATTAAATGACATGTGTTTTCAGTTATTTACCTTTTCATATTGATTATGTAATTTTATCTTTCATTTTATGAATTCTCTTACTAAACATTTGAGATCACCCTTATTTTTTTCCTTTCCCCAGGATTCCACGAAGTGTACTATTATTGACATGTAACGATATACTAGAGAGAATAATGATGTTCTCAAAGAAAATAATTTGTTGTATTTTATATTTTAAAATATATTTGAGATTAAAGTATGTATCTAGTTTACCAAGAATACTAAACTATTTGATCCTTTGGGATGTTATCTCTTGTATTTTGGTCAAATATAGTAAAATAACCACCATCTTTGGACTACTACAGTTAGGGAATTATAATCGGTAGTATAGGAAGTTTAGTAGAAACCTTGGGAACAAGATTTAGGAAAAAATTTATTTGAGAACCTAACCCTATGAAAAACTATGAGGATTTATCTAATTATAGGACAATATCATAAAGTTTTTAGTAAGGTAAAGATTATGTGGTTTTAATAGAAACAAATACTTGTATGTAGATAATGTCCAGTGGATGGGTATTCACCTAAAATCTGAATACTGCTGTTGTAGGGAACTGAAAACAAAAACAATTGACCCCCTCTTCTTTGAAAGTGAATATGCCTACTGGATATGGAAATTTTTTGGGGGATTCACTGGCTGGTCGGTTCAGGCCACATCTCAAGAGATATTCCTCAACCAATGGTTTTAATGAGTAGTTAACCAAGGACTAGAAATTAAATCTCATTCGATCATCCTTAGTGCGGGATATTGGAGTATTTAGATAGAAATAAATGAGGCTCAATATAAGAACAAAATTGGGTCTAGAACTGGTATTACCTTAAAAACCAATATTTGATTACTGTACTTGATCAGGTTATGCAAATATTTTGAGACAGATCGCTTTATAAGTCCCCTCATGGTGCCAAGAATCCCCTCCAACATTAATAGAGTAGGGGTGAGTAGGTGGGTCGATTGGAACCCCCCCCCCCCCCCCCAAGGCCTAAAACTAAACACAGACGGGTTTTGTCACATGAGATTCGTGCACGGTGAAGGATTGATTCAGGATAAGTGGGGATCAGTCAACGCGACCTTTTCGGTGTTCTATGGTAGTGAAGAATCTCTCTAGGAAGAGGTGTAGGTAATGGTCACTGGTCTAAGGCTATGAAACTAGAAGAATATCACACTAGGAGGTGGTGAGATCGACTCCCTGATTCTTTACAATGCTCTTGTAGGCAATGCCACCTATCCTTGTAAAATACTGTACTCAATCATAAGGTGCAAAGAGCTCTTGAACAACCATATGGAGTTATCTCACACATGGAGGAAAGGTAACATGGTCGTAGAATTCCTGGATTTTAAGGTGACTCCCAATGAGAGGTTCATTCTCTACTCTAATATGGGTTCCATCCCGGTAGAGGGGCTCAAGTTTGCAAGAGTAGATACTAAGGGTCTTCATTATTTTAGACCTCCTTGTTGGGGAGAATTTTTTTGGTACTTATGTACTTTTACATTTCTAATATAATGAAAAGGATTTATGGTCAATACTTGTTTGTATACTATATGTTGACATGGTTTTTTCATAGATACATCTAGGGGTAATAACCCTGAAATGATTTGGTCAAGTATATCTTGGCCAAAATTTTGGTTCATGGTGAGTGTTTCCTTACTGTACACCTAGTTTGAAACCCCCAAGGAATATTATAGGGTTAATTTACATTTATTTATGAACCATTATAAAGGATTTGAATAGATGATGATCTTTAATGACCTAAGTTAAACCTAATATGTGTTAGATTGAAAATAAGGTGTCCTGATTTAGTTATCATATAAATGATTCTCTTTATTATGTGGTTTCCTAATTTAATAATAATTTATCATAATATATTTTTTGGTTTTAGTCAATGGTTGGAACCAAGAGTAATAATATTAAGACTAAATGTGTTAGACAATTTAGTCATTATGAGAAAACAAATTGGATAATGACTGGAGAGAAATACATTTTGATTATTACTAATTAGTTATCACAATATATGGTTAAAAAACTACACCTTAACCAACTATTGGACACAAAAAATAAGATAAGGATAGAGTTTTATGAGGGATCAGGTGGTGTAAACCATGGAGTAAGGAAATATGAATTTTCTTCATGTTAGAAATATGGAAAGGGACACCCCTAATAATGTATCAAAGGAATGATAAAATGTTTTATGTGTGGAAAATAAGGGAATATATTAACTAATTGTCAAGGAAAATGAATAATTTTATGGAGGGACATGAAGTTCATCCTGTAGGTTCTGGGCGTATTGGAAGGGTGTTGGTGGGTTTTCCCAACTTTAATTTTAACATTAAACAACGTTCAATCTGAAATCTGTCACGATATAAAATGCCGAATCTTCGGAATAGAACAAATAATGAAAAGAAAAGAAGAGTCCTGGAACCCTTGAGTAGGATCATCATATGTTTATTATAATTAATTTAATTAATGCATAAGAATTACCTCGTTTGAATTCTTTCTTCATTGATGTGTCCGGTCACGATTCGGTGATCCGTCGTTGTGTCGTAGAATCCAAGTGTAGGATTCATCTATTGGTGATCCACACATGTGTCACGTATCTCCGGACATCGCCGAAGGGATCTCCGGGTGCTAGCACGGAAGAACCTTCGCTTGCGATGTCCGCCTTCGACTGCCTTGATCTGGTGGAGGATCTTGCTCTCATAACTTGAGAGCGTTCTTGGTGGAAAGGGAATTCTCTCTTGGCTTGAGAGTATTTCCAAATACATTGTGCACAACAGTGGATCTTCAAAATGTTGGGGTGGAAAGGATATTTATAGTCGGGTTTGAGGTTAATAGAGTTATGACAATAAATAAACGCATTACGCGTTTTATTTATTTCATTAACTCTTATTGAAAACCCCCATGTCGAATTATTAATTCCTTGAAATGCGCCCACACTGATTATAATAAATATCATTTAATAAAACAATATTAAATCCTCAAAATCCCAACTGGAAAAACTACACGACGTGTAATAATGAATACACGACGTGCACTTGTTTTCCATAAAACTACACGACGTGTATATTTAATATACACGGCGTGTACTTTTATTTTCCATTTTTCTCCACCACATTTATTAGACCTTGAGTAATGACTATTTATTTCTTAAATAAATGTAACTGCATTACTCTCTAATAAATATAAAATTTCATCCACAATATATTCTCTTGAATAACTAGTGTCAAAATAAATGCGATCAGACATCCTTAAATAATTATTAAACCACAGTTGGGAATAATATTTATTTAACTTGTTAAATTAATATTTAACTGAGATACATGGACACACTTAGTGTGTGACCCTCTAGGCCTCTTTCTCAGTGGCATTAGGCTGACCCTGCCTAAAGTCCAAGGTTAGCGTCTAGCAACACGCAAAGGCACCCATAGAGAAAGAAGTTAACACCGCAATGACATGTCATCTCCTACGAACGCTTACCATGTAATATAATCCCTTTGTCTCGATATCTCAAATCAAGCGGGTTGCATGCTAGTGCCATCAACCCATGTGCTTGATTATTCTTTATTTGACTTCCCGGAATTGAACTTGCCCATACCTTACCATGGCCATGGATTTTTTTAGGCTATATCAATTCCATCAAAGGGCCTGAGATATCTACTTCCATTATGGAACAGAAGGGAAAAATCCTTTCTCGTATTATCTATTAATGCGGTATTACTCATGATGCACCAAACATATCCTACCTCACTGCGAACAGTGTGTCGTCATAGTTTTCGTCATTACATCTAAGTGCGCGAGTTGTAATACCCATTAATAATAATATTAATGTCTAAGGACCAATACACACGTCCACAGATAGGAACATCCAATGACACTATGAAATGTGGATTTCCTGCTGGTGGGTCTCGTTCTCATAATATCCTCCTAGATATTACCAAGGGCGCACACCATGAAAAGGTGCCTCAAAGTTTTATGAGTCCTCACCCCTAATGACCTGTATTCTTTATTTCCCTCAAATATTATCATCCATCCATAGAACATACATTCAAGAATAGTGTTATGACACTTCCAGGTTCTCATCATAGTAGGGATCCGCTACGACCCTTTAATACAACAGCTTTCCTTAGGACATTATCACATGACATGTCACGCAGAAGAACAATCAAGATGTGATAAGGCTTTTATTTAATGAATAAAGTACAAAGTAGTTGGTTCTAGACCACCAACTCCAACAGACTCCCACTTGGACTAGAGCCAACTGATAACAACCTTTATCCTGCTAGCTCTCACATGATATTCATGCTTCTGTTGAGATAGGCCTTTAGTTATGGGGTCCTCCACATTCTCTTCCATGGACACTCTACTCACTGCAACTTCACCCCTTTGATAGAAATCCCTCAAGAGGTGATACTTTTGGAGTATGTTCTTTGTCCGTTGATGTGACCTTGGTTCTTTTGCAAGATCCACCACTGCAGTATTATCACAATACAATGTAATGAGATCTTTACTGCTCGACACCACATCAAGCTCCTGGAAAAAGTTCCGAATCCAGACGGCTTCCTTGGCTGCATCAGAAGCCGCTATATACTCGGACTCCGCTGTAGAATCGGCGACAACTGGCTGCTTTGAACTCTTCCAGCTCACAGCTCCTCTATTGGGACAGAAAACATATCCAGATTTTGACTTCATATCATTCTGATCTGTTTGAAAACCAGCATCAGCATACCCTCTAATGACAAGCTCCTCGTCTCCTTCATACACCAGGAACATATCCTTAGTTCTTCTCAGATACTTACGGATAGTCTTAACAGTAGTCCAATGTTGTTCTCCTGGATCTGCTTGATATCTTCCTAACATGCTCAGTGCATAGGCAACATCAAGCCTGGTACATAACATGACATACATGACGGATCCTCTAGCCGAAGCGTATGGGATCTTGCTCATCATATCATTCCCCTGTTGTGTCTGGGGACACATTTTCTTATAAATATGTAAGCCATGTGACATTGGAACCAATCCCCTCTTGGATTTTTCCATACTAAATCTCTTTAGTATCTGGTCAATGTATATACCCTGACTTAGTCCAAGCAGCCTCTTGGATCTGTCACGAATGATCTTGATCCCTAGAATGTAGGCTGCTTCTCCTAAGTCCTTCATGTAGAAACACTTGTTCAACCAGTCCTTAACTAACTTTAAGGTTGGTACATCGTTTCTAATAAGAAATATGTCATAAACATATACCACTAGGATGATGACCACATTCCCATTAAACCGTTTATAAACACATGGATCACATTCATTCTTAATGAAACCAAATTCCTTTATGGCTCCATCAAATCGAATGTTCCATGACCTGGATGCTTGCTTCAATCAATAAATGGATTTCTAAAACTTGAAAACCCGTTTGGCTTCACTTGGTGTCACAAAACCTTCTGGTTGTGTCATATAGAAATCTTCCTGAAGGTTCCCGTTAAGGAATGCTGTTTTGACATCCATCTGCCAAATCTCGTAGTCATGGTAAGCTGCTATGGAAAGTATGATTCTTATGGATTTAAACATGGAAAATGGTGAGAAGGTTTCATCATAGTCAATTCCTTGATGCTGTCTGAATCCTTTAGCCACTATCCTTGCTTTATAAGTGCTAACTTGACCTTCCATGTCCAGCTTTCTTTTGAATACCCATTTGCATCCAACAGGCTTTACATCAACTGGCTCATCAACCAGAACCCAAAATTGGTTCTGATACATGGAATCCATCTCAGAATTCATAGCTTCTAGCCATCTTGTAGCTTCTGAGCTTTCTACTTCTTCCTTGTAGGAGAGAGGGTCATCATTGTCCAACAATAATGATTCACCATCATCGGTGACTAGGAAACCAAATCTCTCTGGTTCCCTTACCTCTCTTGAGCTCCTAAGAAGTACTTGTGTTTCTGGAACCTCTTCCACGGGGACCTATGGAACTTGTTCCTATACCAACTCCTATGTATCTTGAGCATCAAATTCATCAAAGTCAATCTTTCTCCCACTATCCTTCTTGAGGATGTGCTCCCTCTCAAGAAAGATGGCTTGCCTGGCGACAATCACTTTCTTGTCTTGAGGGTTATATAGGTAATATCCTTTTGTTTCCTTGGGATATCTTATAAAGATACACTTCATGCCCCAGGGTGCTAGTTTGTTTCCTGAGAAGGCCTTAACAAATGCCTCTCATCCCCATACATGTTTGTGCGACAAAGTGGGTTTCCTTCCATTCCATAACTCGAATGGAATTGCATTTTCTGCCTTAGATGGTACTCGGTTTAATGTGTATGCTGCAGTTTGTAATGCATATCCCCAAAGGAATAATGGAAGATCCGCATGACTCATCATCGACCTCACCATGTCCAATAAGGTTTGGTTACTCCTTTCACTAACACCATTCCACTATGGTGTATAAGGAGGAGTGAGCTGAGATAGAATCCCAGACTCCCGTAGAAGATCGATGAACTCTTGTTTCAGATATTCTCCACCTCGATCTGATTGAAGCTTCTTTGTCTTCTTACCAAGCCGATTCTCTACTTAATTCTTGAATTCCTTAAATTTCTATAAGGACTCCGACTTATAACTCATTAAGTAGACATATCCATATCTACTCAAATCATTAGTAAAAGTAATGAAGTAATAATATCCACCTCTATCTTCTACTGGAAATGGTCCACACACATCCGTGTGTACCAATCCTAGAAGCTCTGTGGCCCTTTCAGATTTTCCACCAAAAGGCGGCTTGGTCATTTTTCCTTGTAAACAAGTGTGACATCTATCAAGTGGTTTTAGCTCAGTAGAGTCTAAATAGCCATCTTGGGAGAGCTTTGTCAAATGCTTCTCGTTCACATGACCATGGCGGTGATGCCATAACTGGGTGATGTATGAGTCATGTTAGTTTGTTTTGTTATCAATTTCCAACACTTGGTTTTCATAATTCAATACATACAAACCATTATTTAAATGTTCCATACCATAACATACATTTTTCTTATAAAAGAGACAACCCTTATTTCCAAATTTGAAAACAAATCCATCCATATCCAAACAAGATACAGAAATTATGTTCTTGGTAACACTAGGCACATAATAAAAGTTATGTAAAACCAGAATCATCCCTGTCGGTAATGAGAGGTGGTAGTCTCCAATAGCCAACGTAGCCAGCCTTGCGCCATTGGTAGCTCGAAGATCCACCTCTCCTCTAGCGATCTTTCTAAATCTACTTGGTTCCTGCATTTGAATACAGATGTGAGCCCCATAAGCTGTATCTAATACCCAATGTGTAGAAATAGAAATATTTCAATCAATAATAAATGCATCTTTAGCGTCTCCATGCTTCTGGTTGTAGTTCCTCTTCCAGTGGCCCTGCTTGCCACATGTAAAACACACTGCCTCCCGTTCCTTGCCCTGCCTCTGGATCTTACCCTTCTTGGAGGGACGATGCTCGGGGGCTTCAAACCTTTTATAAGTCTTTGGCCCCTTTGCCTTGTCCTTCCTTTTCTTGTTCACCATAAGGACCGCGGGTTTTTCATGCTCCATGTCCTTATCTACCTGGCGAATCAAGGTCAGAAGCTCTAATAGACTCTTATCATTTCCGCTCATGTTATAGTTGACAATGAAGTTAGAGAAGGTCTTGGGAAGTGAAGATAGGATGAGATCTGTACGCAACTCATCAGGGAATTTAATCCCTAAGATGTCCAGGCATTCAATGTAGCCAATAATCTTGACTACATGAGGCCCACCTGGCGCAGACTCTCCAAGATTCATGGTAAACAAAGCATTGGAGATCTCATACCTCTCCTGTCTCACCTTCTCTTGGTAGAGATCCATAAGGTGAGACATCATGCTATACACGTCCATGTTTTCATGTTGTGTCAAGAGACTATTAGACATGGCCGATAGCATGAAACACTGGACATATGTGGAATCATCCATGTGTTTCATGTAGAGATATAATTCCTCATCACTAGCCTCTTTCCCAAGCGCAACTGGAATAGGCTCTTCCAGCACATATAATTTCTTTTCGTGGCGAAGGATGACGCGTAAACGCCTCTGCCACTCTTGGAATTTGGTGCCGATGAGAAGGTTATCTTTTTCGAGTATGGTGCACAATGATATGTTTGAATTCATTTTCTTGCTATTTATACAAATTAAGATGAGCAAAGGTTTAGTACTTTATTACAAAAATTGAGACTAATAAATAAATTAATACTTATTAGTCTCCCACTATTTTATCGAAATCCAATAGCCCTCATCATTGACTTCAGAATATTATGTTGCGTGAATATTCTAGTGGAAAGGATCCATATTGCCCTTCACATTACCCCAACTAGGGTTGGTCAAGCAACTTGAAGGGTTTTAGGTAGGCATTCCAAATGCCAACTGCATTAACTCGCAGCTCCTTGATCCGCTGAGTGGACTCCCCAATCCTGATATCCCTTTTGATTTCCTCAACCTTTTCCTCTTGGTCACATCAAGTCCTACTGTGGTATTCAACCCTTGATGCGAACCAAGTCAAGTCAACCCAAAACCTTGAATTAGAATTCCCCGATAATTGAAAGCACCCCAACTAGGGTTGGTCAAGATCTTTGAACTATAGTTCGATTCTAACCAAGATTATGGAAGGCTATGCCGACTTAATATTTGTTTTGAAGGATTTTATCCTTATACGTAAATTTCCATTTTATTATCTTTGATTACAAGCTTTTTAATATTAAGTGGGATATACTTAAGTGATTAACCATGTCTAAGATAATATTTACATATAAGCTGGTTTTATTTTAGTTCCATCTTGCATGCTCATTTAATTCATTAATTGTGTGATCGTGAAAACACACCCACAATAAACAAACCATGAAACTGATAGAAATAAAATAAATGGTATGATCATGAGCTTTTCTATTGGTTAGTTTATCTAGCGGTTGATAAACTAACCCAAGACCTAGGGGAGAAACACCTTGAACCTTTCAGGTTCGTGTTTACAGATTTCCACTTGTCCACCTTTGTATCTCCTTGGATTGGTTTCACCTTGGCTCCTGACTTGAGCTGCCTCCACTAGCTTGGGAGCTCCATCCATTACATATGCATTTATCTCACACACAGGTGAGGGGTAAAAGGGGTTTTTAAATAAAAGAATCCTTGGGCGCGCAGGCCTACATATTAATGAGGAGATGACTCGCAGGCCAACAAATTTAATTTAAATAAATAAATTAAAAGAAAACATTCACATACAAAGGTCTCAGTCTAGCTCATGATCACCCATACATGCAACGATATTTACACATAAATAAAACTGGCATTCAATTCTTTAATCGTTCTTGTTTAAGATAAATCACGCTCGAATCAATTAATTATCTTTAATTAATCAATCCTTTTATCTTAAATCCCTTTTCTGAATTTCCTTGATATTCTCATCCATCATAATTTTAAAGAAATAAATTCATTTAAAATTATCCTTGTATGTAACTTGTACCTTGGACGCAACCTGGTGAATTCCCATTTATTAAGCATATGTTAAATTAAACACATATATATAAAACACCTATCACGTGTTGTGCCTCAGCTTTACGCCTGCACCATGGTACACATCTTAAGGGTTTGTATAATATAATAATAAATTTTAATAAATCTGCGTAATTTGGTGAGTACACGGCGTGTAGTTCCGACTACATGGTGTGTACTTTTCTTCACTATCCATCCGAAGTACATGCCCGAGGACAGGGCATGTTAATGTACTTCGGAAATTTTCAGAGTACAGAGCGTGTACAGTGGGACACACACCCCGTTGTTTCCACGTTACACGGTTTCCAGCTGGGCAGGCCGTGTACGGAGTACACGACCCAACCCTAACCCGAAGGGACTACACACCGTGTTTATTGGACTACACGGCGTGTATTCCAGAAACCGTGTGCCACCTGTTTCTGGTCAACACACGGTGTCTTAAATTCTTAGAAAGAATCCAATACACGACCTGATTTGACGGATCAGTCAATGCATTGAACCTAGACTACACGGAGTGTACTTCTGAATACACACTGTGTATTCTGGTGTTATACGGCCAGAAACGTTTGGCTCCTCCGGATGAGTTCCTCTATTTTATTTTAATCAAAATTTAATGAAAAATTCGTTTCTGTGAGGTGAACGAGAAATGAGGGAGGAGGAATAGATCTCGATATTCATATTTCCAGAACGATTAAACTTGAATTGAAATAAGTAAATTATTAAATGCGTAAATTACCAACGAAAAACTAAATAATTATAATCAACGATATGACCCCCTATGATACCACTTGTATGTTCTGGGCGCAACAGAAGGGTGTTGGTGGGTTTTCCCAACATTAATTTTAACGTTAAACAACGTTCAATCCGAGATCCGTCGCGATATAAAACACCAAATATTCAGAATAGAACGAAGAACGAAAAGAAAAGAAGAGTCCCAGAACCCTTGAGGAGGATCCTCATATGTTGATTATAATTAATTTAATTAATGCATAAGAATTACCTCGTTGGAATTCTTTCTTCGTTGATGTGTCCGGTCACGATTTGGTGATCCGTCATTGCGTCGTAGAATCCAAGTGTAGGATTCCTCTAGCGGTGATCCACATGTGTGTCACGTATCTCCGGACGTCGCCGAAGGGATCTGCGAGTGCTAGCATGGAAGAACCTTCGCTTGCGATGTCTGCCTTCGACCGCCTTGATCCGGTGGAGGATCTTGTTCTCGTAACTTGAGGGAGTTCTTGGTGGAAAGAGAATTCTCTCTCGGCTTGAGAGAATTTCAAAATCCGTTGTGCACAAAAATGGCTCTTCAAAATGTTGGGGTTGTGAGGATATTTATAATCGGGTTTGAGGTTAATAGAGTTATGACAAAAAATAAACGCGTTACGCATTTTATTTATTTCATTAACTCTTACTGAAAACCCCCATGTCAAATTATTAATTCCTTTACATGCACCCACACTGATTATAATAAATATCATTTAATAAAACAATATTAAATCCTCGAAATCCCAACTAGAAAAACTACACAGCGTGTAATAATTAATACATGTCATGTACTTGTTTTCCATAAAACTACACGGTGTGTACTTTTATTTTTCATTTTTCTCCACCACTTTTATTAGACCTTGAGTAATGACTATTTATTTATTAAATAAATGTAACTGCATTACTTGCTAATAAATATATTATTTCTTCCAAAATATATTCTCTCGAATAACTAGTGTCAAAATAAATGCGATCAGACATCCTTCAATAATTATTAAACCACAGTCGGGAATAATATTTATTTAACTTGTTAAATTAATATTTAACTAAGATACATGGACACACTTAGTGTGTGACCCTCTAGGCCTCTTTCTCAGTGGCATTAGGCTGCGCCTTCCTAAAGTCCAAGGTTAGCGTCTAGAAACACGCCAAGGCACCCATAGAAAGAGAAGTTAATGTCGCAATGATGTGAAACCTCCTACGAACGCTTACCGTGTAATATAATCCCTTTGTCTCGATATCTCCAATCAAGCGGGTTGCATGCTAGTACCATCAACCCATGTGCTTGATTATTATTTCTTTGACTTCCCGGAATTGATCTTGCCCATACCTTACCATGGACATGGATTTATTTATGCTATATCAATTCCATCAAAGGGCCTGAGATATCTACTTCCGTTATAGAAGAGAAGGGACAAATCTTTTCTCGCATTATCTATTAATGCGATATTACTCGTGACGCACCCAACGTATCCTACCTCACTGTGAACAGTGTGTCGTCATAGTTTTCGTTAATACATCTAAGTGTGCGAGTTGTAATACCCATTAATAATAATCTTATAGTCTAAGGACCAATACACACGTCCATAGATAGGAACACCCAATGACACTATGAAATGTGGATTTCCTACTGGCGGGTCTCGTTCCCATAATATCCTCCTGGATATTACCAAGGGCGCACACCATGAGAAGGTGCCTCAATGTTTTATGAGTCCTCACCCCTAATGACCTGTATTATTTGTGTCCCTTAAATAATATCATCTGGCCATAGAACATACATTCAAGAACAGTGTTATGGCAATTCCAGGTTCTCATCATAGCAGGGATCCGTTACGACCCTTTAATGCAACATCTGTCCTTAGGACATTATCAAATGACATGTCATGCAGAAGAACAATCAAGATGTGATAAGGCTTTTATTTAATGAATAAAGTACAAAGTAGTTGGTTCTAGACCACCAACTCCAACACATCCCAAGGTACCATTTAAAGTCATATGTGGGGAATATGGGAATTATCCAAGCCAATGACTTAATCCAAGCGTTAACTTATATACCAAGAAAGAACCTATGTTATACCAATCATTAAAGTGTAAGGATTTAAGTGTTTATGTATTGGGATTTTAGAATTATGTTATGTAAGTGTTATATAAATTATATTCTATAATCATGAGATATCTAAGGATTGTTTCATAATAGATTTTATTTAAGGATTTGAAAACATATGTTAAAAGGTACCGATATCCAAAAAAATTGATTTTTGGTAATGTGATAATGTTTAGTTGGGATAAAGAGACAATTTACATTTATGAAGTCAATGTTACTATATTTGTGACCTTGAAATTGGTTAGTTATTTGATGAAAAAGTTATTTAGATCATATTTGATTAAGTTTATTTCACTTTTGGATTTATGGAAATAGTCTGAGATTTTATTTGAGGAATAAGGATTGTATTATTTTTTGGAAAAATATATATTTTCATGTGAGCATAACATAATATTTATGTATATCTTCATTGGTTTATAAGTTTAAGGTTGATCATATGTTCAAAATAATATATACAACTTTTGAGGTTTTAAATGATGGGATTTTGAGGTGATTTAAAATTTTCATTGGATTTTAGGAAGAAAAATCTATCAATATTTAAATAACCCTTTGGGTTAGTATATGATTTGTTGTTAAGTTAATTATGGTCTATTGGATATTGGGATATAGATAAAATTGATGGTTAAAAATAAATTCATTGAAAAATGTGATATTTTTAGAGATATTTATGCTTAGGATAAGGATTAACTTTCAGGTCTGTATCTAAACTTGATTAAGGATATTTTAGTGTGAATTTATCTACATTATACTATTATATATAGATATATTATGGTGATTAATGATATTTTTGGTTATTCTTCATTAGTATGAAGTATATGTAACCTTTAAGTTTAACATGAGGTTTAATATGAAATATTATTTGGGAAGAATGAAATTAAATTTTTGGGGATGTAAGTTAAAAGGTATGAGATAACCTTTGAGTTTAAAAATTTCTTTATTTTTTAGGTTATTTAGGTTAATTGGGATTATGGGTTATTTATTTGTGGAATAATATAAGTTTAACCTTTGGTGTTATTGCATAAATTTTTAACTAAAATGTATAATTTCTCCATATGAATATTTATAAATTTTGGATATTATCTTACCTTATGTTAAACATTTCATTTTTAGTTAAAATTTGAATTTATGAGGAATATATTTCAATCATTTTTTGGATTATGTGTTACATTAGTTGTTTATTTTTGTGTTTCTAGCATGAATAATTCATCTTGAATACCCATTGTTTGGAGAAAAAGATGATATTATGGAAAAAATTTATTGAAGGATGAAATTATAATTGTCAAGAAAGTATATTTCCTTATTTTTTAAGTCTATATAGTAAAATAATTCCTTAAACTCAGGAAAATTATGTTAAAATAATTTTTTTCCTTTTTTCCTTCATTCCAGATGAATGGATGGTCCTTTCACTCCTCATTGATTTATGGTTTTTTTGGTCATTAACTTTCTCATGACCATGTCCTCTATCACACTATATTAGTCCTTAGATGTTATTATTATATTAAATTTCTATATTTTAAATTCCCACAAATCTTATCCTTATCTAGGAATTAGAATACATGATATTTTAGGTAACCTTAATGTTTCCCACTTTCTATTTTCAAAATAAGTTTTATTATCCCTCTATAGGTTGTGGATTTTCAACAAAGTTTGATCCTTTGATGGGAAACATAAAATTAAGAGGGTGAAATTTATTTAATTTGGGTAGAATGTAACACCATAAGATTATAAAATAACACAATGTTCAATAGCATATACAACACGTAACATCAAGCTTAAACAAACCATGAAATATTATTATGTAAATATGACCTTTATATCCAAGTTATTGAATTGGTGGGTATGAATATGATTAATAACATTATGATATATATATATATAACCTACTCAATAAAAATTAATTTATTAGTACTTAGGAAATAAGAACTCAATTTCTTAGTAAAGACATTTTATCTGTCAAATTATGTTTTCTTCAAAAATAATTTTTATTACTTTTTGTGAGAAAATAATATAATTATTTTTTCCCCACTTTTAGAAAATTTATTTGAAAAATTATGATTATTTTTTTAAATCATTATATAAAAATTAAATTATGGTGAAATTTTGTGACTTTTCTAAAATGATTGATTTTTTAGTGAATAGTGAAAAATACCAATTTTTCAAATACCGTCATTTATTTTCATTAAATCAAGTAATTTAAAAGTATTATTAATTTAGATTTATTATTAAATTTAAATATGATTTATTTTTTTATAATAATCTAATTTTAATTAATAACTTTCATGATTTTGATATAAGTTAATTTTTATGCTTAAAAAACCATTTATCTAAAAACTATTTTTATTGCATTTTATGCATTTATATTACAATTAATCGCTTAAAATTCAGGAAAATTAATATTTAAAAATGTTTATAATATTTGGAATTATGAGGTTCATATTTCTTAAATATTTAATATTTATTTTTAGACAATATGAATACTAATTGTGGTAAAATTTCACATTGGTAAGTAGTAAATCAGGTAATTAATGTTAAAAAATGTGTTAAGGAATTTAAAATCAACCCAAAACTTGAATTTATTTAATTTTATGGGATAACTTCTTCAATATCCATAATAAATTATAAAATATGGAATCTTAGTGCCATTTGACCTTAATAATAACATTTATATTATTTTAAGTAAAGAAAATTCCAAAATGTCACTCTCTTGCTTTTAAGTTATTTTATTTGTACACATAAGGATAAGAACATGTTATTAAAAAATATAAAATATTATTTTGAGAATAATTATTTTTATTTTATCATGGTGATTTATTTTTAATTTTTAGGGATTGAATAATTTGGTTAAATGCTTACGCAACACCAACACAATATTTATTCAATTAGTAGGAAAATAAAATAAATGATTTTAAAAATATTAAAAGTAATAACATTTTAATAAATTATTGTATTATATTAATTTCATAGATAAATATAACATATTATTTATTTTTTAAGTTATTATATTTTAATTCCATATTTCTTTTGATGTTTTTAAAGTCAAATTAAATGAATAGTGTTAAAAATGAAATTAATGATATTTTATGAAAATAATATTTTATTAAATTATCTAAAAATACTAAAAATATTGAGCTAGTAAAAGTGGGATAATATAGGGTCTAAAATTTAATTAATTTTCCATTTATTGTACAATTTATATTTTATGGTAGCATTCTCAACCCTTAAAGGGCAGAAAACATTTATATTAAGATAATTGTCAAAAGGGTCAATGAGGGATTAAAACTATGAGATAAGGGTGAAAACATAACAAAATATTGTAAAAATTTTATTTTATGAGATTATCCAGACTCATAATTATCTGATATTATAATTATATCAATTTTTTTCCATTTGGACATGGAAAATAATTTATATTAATTTAATACTTTAAGAAATTTCAAGAATTCCCCTCCCCTCACTTATAAAATGACACCCCTTCTCTCTTTTATTTAAACCACATTGAGAAAACGAGCTCAAAAAACACTTCCCATTTCTCTTATAATAATCCTTATACATTTTATATTGGTTCTGGTCTTTCCAAAAGACCAACCCTAGGTCCTTTAAGAGGATATCTAAAGGAACTCTCCCAAAGAAGAGGTAATCCTCTTAACCAAATCTTTCAAATTTCATTCTTCTTATAATTCATATAAATATGTTTTATCCATTATAAAATAATTAATAATGTATCATAAATATATTTATATGTTATTATTAATATTATAAAACCATTTCCACCACCTTTTCATCCTATAGAAAGAAAAATACCGCTCTTGAGTATGTACCACTTACCATCTCCATGTAATGATTTACTTAATTTTTCATCACCATTTTACTTAGATGGTTATAATGACAGAAACAATTTTTATATATGATATTTATAACATAATTATGCTTCTATAATTATAATATCATATATACCCTCTTACATCTCAATCAATTGGAAAATGATAGTGTTGCTCATGCCTACATGTAGAGTACCACCTTCACAAAGCGATGTGATCCATTTTTCATTTATGATTTACATGGATGGTTGTAAGGAAAATTTTAATAAATATATATAATATTTATATCATTATTATAATTTTTGATATTATGTAACCACGATCAACATAAAATACCTAAAAATTCTTAATTGAAACTTCCATAAAAAATGAAATAGTTAACACCTAGAAAAAATAATTTTAAAGGATTTATTAATAAATGGGTGTTGAAATATTATAATTGATTAATATATGATATCATAAGTATTAAATTTATTATGGTATATATTTATAATAAATTTAATTTTATTTTATAGTTGGTAAAAATAACCTATAAATCAAGTCATACTTGAGGTAAGAGTTTCTCAGCTCACTTTTGTTTTCGGGAGACATTTGCCATATTCACCACTTGTTTTTTATGTGATGTATATAATATAAATTTTATATGATATATAATGGTTCAACTTATATTAATTGTTTTTAAAGTATCATTTTATTTATTTTATTTTGTGGGGTTTATGATTCAAAAGTTACCAAAGCCGTAAGGGTTTATTTCACAATATCATCATTATTCAAGATTGTTTTTTAAGTATACACTACGAGAATTATTTAATATTTATATCTTAAATAACATATATTTTATTATACTCTGGTTATTTATATATATTTAATTTTTTAATTTCATTTTACTCTTTTTATGTACTCAAAAGATCAAAATAATGTTTTTAAGGAAAACTGTCTTTTTTTCTTTTCTATTGGGAATATTTTTATTCAATGTCCATATTTTATTTAAAATGATTTCAAGAATGGTTTGAATATTATATAATGATTTAATAATTTCATTTTTATCCATTTAATTATTATTTAATGGTTGAAAAGGAATATTCTTGTTATTTTTTGAACGAGGTAATTTTTGATTTTTATCAAAAATGTGAAAAGAATATTTGTTTTAAAGTACATGGCATGAAAATAATTTACCAACATCATGAATTAATAATGATTTTATGTTTTTCAATTTTCAAAGGTTTCTTTCAAAGAAAAAATTTGCTTTAATATTTGTTGAAAATTTATATTTTAAATAAGTGATTTCAAAGTGAAGAGGATATTTTCCTCCAAAAATTTTCCAATAGTATTTTGAAATTATTTTCATCTATATAACATATATTTTGAATATTATACTTTACTAAAGATATAATATAAAGATACCATACAAATATTTTTCTAGATGGTTTTTGATCAGTTCGAATGGGAAAATTATTGACATTTTGAATGCTAGTTCTTCCAATATAGACAATTATTGTTTTTTATTGCATGTTGATTAATTCATAATGATTATTTATATGATAAATTCATTAGAATTATTAAGTTATTGGAGGGGTCTATAATTATATAGCCCCTCTATGCATCTATAGGTCTCATGAGACAAAATAGGTTGAGTATTTGGCTGAGGCCTTACCCATTTATGTATTTGTCTTGGAATAATGCCTTGATGATATGTTTAAGATGCCCAACATTATGCATTCCATTATTGTGAAATCAATTATTGATATCCATGTGATTATTTGAATAGTTACAACATCTTTGAATATGTTTCAAGATCATGTGATTATTTATATGGTATTATTTTACCATCATTTATTCCTTCCATATTACACTTATGATCAAGTTATTGATTAAATTCAATGTATTTTCCATTATTTAACTTTTTTATTGATTATAACTTGTTAGATTCCATTTTTAACATTCCCTTACTCATCATTTTAGGTCAACCTTATTTTCTTTCCTTTCCCTAGGATGCTAGGAAGTGTACTATGATTGATATGTAAGAATATTCTAGAGATAATAATGATGTTATCAAGGAAAATTATCTTGTTTCTATTTTATGTATTAAAATATACGTGATATTCCAGTATGTATCTATTTTACCAAGACTAAAAAACCATTTAATCCTTCTGGGTACAATCTCTTATATTTTTACCAATATAGTAAAATAACCACTTTCTCTGGGATGCTGGTGGTAGAGTGTTATACATATAAATTTGGATTCTCTACTTATGAGTTATGTTCTCAAAACCTACTTATCTCATAGATTACCAAAGTTTAACTTAATGAGAAAAAGTATCAATGTATTATGATCCCCTACCCTTGCTAGACCGTATCATCCATGTCCCACTAAATGATTTCATATGGCTATAAAACATATATTTAAGAGTATTGTCATAACACTTCAATGTTCTCATCATAACAGGGGATTTATATGACCTTTTGGTATGAAAATTATCCTTAGGAAATTATCACATATATGTCATGTAGATGAAAAATCAACATGTGATAAGATATTAATTAAATATTCAAGTCAATGAATATACCGGTAATCAAATACTTAATATAGGTTGTTCTAGGGAATCAAATACAACATTTCATTCTTTGGGAAATCGATTGAAAAATATCCAATATCTACATAATTAAATTATTCAAGATGAATAATATCATTGTTTTTTCCTTTTCCTCTTCAGATTTTCTTAGAGGTAAATGCCATGGGTTTCTTGTGCACTTCACTATTTTCATCATAATTTTATAAATTTGAATTTAATTTAACCTTATTCTCCCTGAACTTCTGTTATTTATTAAATTTGAATGTCATATCATATTTTTCATTGTTTTTAAACATTGGTGGATTCCTCATATCATAATTGAGAACAGTGTAATGAAACCCTCAAGGGAAAGATCCCCAATCTCCCCAAAAGATGATTTTTTGGGTCAAATATATCTATTAAATTCCTCATAGGATTCTTTACATTAGTTGATTCCTCTAGATTATCTCAAAACCCTATAATATGATTTAAAATATAATTAACCATAGTAAAGTAATCATCTATATCCTCATTATTATCCATACAGATATCTTCATGTTTTTATATACAAATTTGTTGTTTATATTCCTTAATCTTCACAATAACTTAATACATATTATCCAGCTTCCCACAAACCTCCTTAGCTGTTTTGAGTCCCATTATCTTGGTTTAGACTTTATTTGATCGAGATGATAGCATGAAATTTCTCAATTTCCTATATAATTTAATATTTCTCTTATCAGAATAAGTTATAGGAGCATCTCTTCAAAGTGGAGTAAATCACACTATTACAACATCACTTACCTCAAGTCCTTGTGATAAAAAATATGAAACAATCCATTTTTTATCCATGAAAATCATTGAAACCAAAATTTGGAACTTCTTTGTTATTGAAAAGATTATAATTATCCATTCTTTATCATAGATCTCTTATAGGCAACCTGAATTTTATCTGATACTACTCTTAGTTCCCAGGTTTTGGTGAGATCACTAAGATATCGATGGTTAAATCAATGATCCATTTTTCTTTTTATAAATTCCTATTTCACTTCGACCTTTATTTACAATTAAATCCTTAATCCACTCTTCTTTTGTCACAAACCCTATCTTGAATAATGTTGTAATTAAAAGGCACAAAACAAAAGTATTTACAAGTTTTATCCTTCAAATCATGATACTTTCTAGGTTTAGGTAAATTTTTGAGACATGGTTTCTTCACTATAAATCATTGATTACAAGTAAAATATTTCTCTATTTTTTTAGAAAATATCCTAAAATTAATAGACTCTAGTGATTACAACATTCACCTTTTGAAAAGTTCTTTACACTTTATCCTACCAGTTGAAGAAATATACAAAAAATATTCTAGATTATCTTCTGATGGGGTCCTTATACTGCCTCTTGGAAATTATTCAAGGGTCCTCATTAACTCCTTCTTTGAAAAGGTATTTGAACGCTCCTTCCATCTAGTGTAGTGTGAGTGTGCCCCTATTCTTCTTCAATCCCTAGTTTCCATATATTTAGAAGGATTGATCAACCTTTATTACAAGATATACCAATGATATAGTGATATCCTAAGTAATAGGAAGAGGTTACTACTTACCAACTTATTCTCATCTTCAATTCTACAATAATAGTATTTCCTTCCCACTCCTTCTATGCATAGGGAATTCATGGATATATTCATATTATTCTCATTCGATTCTAGAATCTCTTCTCATGGAAGCTATATCAGGTTCTATCACGATTATCAACACACTTCCTTCTTCATCACTTGTAAATTTTATATTCAAATAATCTTGAATATTATTTCTTTGAGTTTTATGGGAATTACATGATCTTTGGAAATGATATTTTTTCTCATTTAAATTTATTTGAATCAATTCATGGTACTCATTTTAATTACCTTGAAGAATTTTATTATTTACATTCTCTGTGTGACTTCAGAAATATTACAAATTAAATTCTTCCAAAAAATACACTCATTTATTATATTTGCAAAATCACCACGTTTTTATGGCATTGTGACATGGCATTACAACATTTGGTGTGGAACTCCATTCTAAACTTATTCTTATATCATCACCTTTGGTTTTATGATTGTTTCGTAACATGAATCAAAATAATTTCAATCGCATTATGTTGTTTTTTTATTTTGAAGATTAGTTCATGAACCATCTAAATGAATAACCTTTTTATTAAGAATATAAATTCTATAATTATCATAGGATAGATAATATGTGGATTCTAAAATGACATATACATGGATCCATCCATATGTAGTCTAGTTGTATGTTGATGAATTATACATGGATTTACTTCTATATGGAGATACACCCTTCCGTATTCCTTCTACAATAAGAACCAATCTTACATCAATCTTATTATGTGGTCAGTTGACTCTTAAGTTTATCTACATCCTTATATAAATCCACACATCTGATAAATTTATTATCTTATATTAATGTCATCTTATGAAACACCTTTCTTACATGTTTCACATCTTATGTGAAGTTCATCTTATGTACTAGATATCATACATGATCTCATATCTTAAGAAGTTATTCTTACGTGTTGACCATCTTACATAAGGAATAAATATTACATGGATCTATTTTTTACTTGGAACACATCTTACATTATTCTCATATCTTCATCTTTTATAAGGTTCCTTAGAAATGTACCCTACAAAGTGCCTTGTAACCTCTAAAGGCACCCAACAAAGCCAGCCATTAATTTATAAAGTGTTCATCATAGGATAGTGTATGGTATATACCCTATAATGTTTCTAGTGTACCCTATGATGTGCATAGGGTTATTTCCTTTTCCATTCTATAATTTAGTATAGAATTTTCATACTTCTATAAATCATAATAAAACATCTTCAATTCACTTTGAGGGTTTCTCAATCACTCTAAATCAACTCAAATCATTATCCAAATGTTTCTTCTTCACCTGATACAAAAATTTTCATATTCATTTCTTCATGGATAAATCTTATTTACTTAAACTAGTTCCTTCTTCCAAGCATAATAAAATTTTCAAGTTCTATACTAGATGGAATTCTTTATAATTTTTTTAAACAATTTTAGAAAATATTCCCATCATTATAAATTTCCTGACAATTATGAAAAAAATAAACAAATATTACAAATAATGGCTTCTTTAATTTGTCTTCACAAGTTCTCCGAACTACAGATCCATTATATATACATAGTGTCTCAACACATAGTGATATATTCATAATACTAAATTAGCTTTCCCCATTGAAAAAAATACAATTCATCCAATGGACACTTTAAATATTTTTCAAAACACTTTTTGAAAGCAAATTTTAACTTTAACTTGTATCATAACATATGAAATACCTTTTGAATAACTGTCTGAAACTCCTTTTGGATAAAATCTAAAACATTTTAGAGTAGATCTGTAATTCAAACTGAATCCCCATAAAATTAATAAAAAATACTGATGCTACAGGACTTTATATCATTAAAAACAAATACAAATAACTATATCCCCAAGCATAATAAATGAGTGAAATATAGAAAAGAATCAATGATAATAAATCTAAAATGTGATATTTCATGATCTCCATTAAACATATGTACCTCTATACATGTGTACACTAGTTTAATCACTTGATAACATGTATTTTCATACATTAACTTTATCTAAGATATTGATTAGCCATGAGAAATAGTGTATGTAAATGTAAATTCCCAACCCTTATCAAGGTGTGTTCTACTTAAATTTTGTTGAAACTAGTTTATTTTACCTAGTTATTGGTGTTTTTGTGGTTGAGGTGGATTAGGTGCATCTTTGATAGGATCAGGAAGGCCTGCAACCATTGACAACGTAAAACATAGATTCATTCTATGAAAAGGATGATTAGAGGGGAGGGGACCCTACCTTTAATGGTTCATGGCATGAACCAGGTGGTTAAACTGTGAAACTTTCCTAGAGAGTTTTTTAGTTTAAAAAAATTATTTAATTAATAGTAGGTTGTTAAAATATAGGGGGGGGGGTGGTTTCTTTTTTCCACTCATGTGATTCCTTCTCCTCCTCCCTTGGTTTTCTCTCCTCAACATGGTGGGTTCTACCTCATTCCTCAGTGTAATCAACAACCGTTTGTTGAGATTCAAAGCTAGAGGCGAGTCTATCTTTTCGTCTGATCTTATTTTGATTTCTTTCATAGTTAAGAAATCACATTCTATTTTTTGTATATTATGACCTATTTTAGGATATTGTTCATGTTTTATTATTTCTACTATTTGGGATCAAGTCATAGGCTAATGTTACAAAATAACATGGATAAAAGGATAAGGTAGGTGGTTTATAAGCTATCTTGTAAGAATTATAAATTTATGGGCGCATTTATTGTGTGGTCACACTAAAATTATATTGTGTTTAAACTAAATTAATTAATTAATATTTTATGGAAATAAATCATGAAATTGAACCTATACACAATCCATGAATATTCCATTAGATATTATACAATGACTTTACCACAACTTGAGGTGTGCTGTACTTGGGACATAAAGTGAGAAATTTAAAGGAGCGACCCTAGGGGTATCATGATTTAATTAAATCACTGCTTGTATGGATGGGGATGCCTAAAAAATTATCTAGGGTTCAAAGAACTTGTTTATTTTATGAGGGTTGAAATATATTAACTTAATAAATAGATTGATGAATTTCATGTGTACTTGAGTTATGACTATTTGGACAGAAAAACATGGGGAAAATTCCCCTTGGGTTTGACGATGACACTTAATAAATTGGAATGAATAGGGATATATTACCCTTAGATTCAGTGACGATGCTTGACACTTGATTACCTAGGGTAGCCCCTGGGCATTTGATAGTGTATCATGATTACTTGGACTGCTTAAGATTATCCTCCTATGGGTCAACATTGTTTCTTGATTACTTGGGCCTCTTAGGATCCTACTCCTAAGGGTTGGAAGTTTTTCTAGAATACTTAGACCACTTAAGATCCTCTTCCTAAGGGCTGGAAATGTTTCTTGGTTACTTGGACCACTTAGGATCACCCTACCAATGGTCGATAGTATCTTTTTATTACTTAGACCTCTTAGGATCATCCTACTATGATTCATAAGAGTTTCTTGATTACTTGAACCACTTAGGATCATTCTCCCAAGGACCTTCAAAATTTACTGATTACATAGAATTATTATAATCATCCTCTTAAGGGGTTTCAATGTTTATTAACTTAGGATAATCCTCCTAAGGTTAGGTAGTGTTTCTTTACTAATTAGAGAACTTAAGATCATCTTAACAAGGGTTGGTAGTGTTACCTGATTACTTGGACAACTTAAGACTATCCTCCTAAGGATTTTTATTGTTTGCTGATCTCAATAAACCACCTAGGATTACCTTGAGGGGTTTAAATTTATACTTGATGATCCATTATTGACAAATAAATCTATCTTTGGCAGGTGAGTATGGTCGATCCTGGTTATTACTATGAACCTAATGATTGATGATGGTTTTATTATTTATATCATGAATTTATTTTAGTATAGACACTAGTATGAACTATATACTTAGAATATATATTATTTTATATTTTATTAGTGATATACTACTGATTCTAAATCACACCCTAATTGAGACACCATTTAGTACCTAATAAAATTTTATGGATGTAGGTCAGGATAAGGGAAATCACCCTATGACTGAAGCTTGATTTGGACTATTAGGATAGAGCATGAGAGTTTGTATCTGATCTAGGACTCAAGATAATTTTTTTGGAGTTTCATAGTTTTTGAAATTTTTTAATTTTGTTATATTTTTTATATAGTCTATTGATGTATGACTTCTTGATATATATACAGTTTATTTTGATATAATATGGGCTGTGATTATTTATTAGAATTTATTGGGATATCTATTTATCACTTTATCTGGATGCATCTAATCGACTTTATTTACATTATTATTATAATATTATTTTAGGTTATAGTATCCCCACCATGCCACCTTGTACCCCTAATTCTATCCAGTAACCTCCAACATATGGGGATGCATACTTGGGGTCCCCCTGGAGACTCCTCTAGTTTAGGAATTTTTTAGTGGCCGAAGACTGGGGAAGGGATGTTACAAAGTGGTATCATAGCTCTTTCATTTTTCTAACTATTTGGATATGGTAAACATGATATAAGGTGTTTTTGGGACATGGTATGAAACTTGTTCAAATTAGTTTCTAACCTACATATGTGGAAATTCCATGTTACCAGGGAAGAGATTTATTCTTTGATTTGTGGTTTTATTGTTGACATATTTTATCTTGAGTGATGAAAATGATTTGTGACTTATGATTTATAGGATTTTATATATTATAAATAATGAAGAGAGGGCATGTTTTCGTGCTTAATACTTAGAACTGATGATTCACATGTCATTTTCATGATTACCTATGATTGGTTACTTAGAATATGATGAGGGTCAGTTACTTAAAGAGAAAGCAATGATTCATACAGTGTTTTCCCACATAAATTTATGGTTGAATATTACTCAATTGATCTTATAAATTTATAGAGTTTTTCCATATGATATATTATCTTTATTATTATGTATCTTTATCTAAATAAAATTCCAATTATAACTTTTAAATCATTTTTCTTTATAAATTGTAATTGAAATTTTATTTAATTTATACTCATTTTTGAAAAATTGGGTTAAAGTAAAATATAAAATTATGATGATAGAAATCCCATATATATAATGTGAACCATTTGTATATGATTTTGACCAAGTGTATGGGTATATGGGGATGGTGATAATTATCGAGTTGTGAGATTTTTTTGATATGAGAAATAGGTAGTAGCAGGGCGTTATGACTACTATTGCTTTCCTTAAATTATGATATTAGGAGTTTTAATATAAATTTGTTCAAATGTGTCCCAATTTGTGCTTGAATTTATCTTGATAATGGATATATGGATCTAGAGAGGGAGTTCTCAAATCACGAGACCTTCATGATGTTTGGTGTATAATATAGTGAGATGTTATACCTCTTGGGACTTTTTTTGATCTGTGAATTTGGAAACTTAGATATAATGTGACTATTTTTGACCCTTTTGGGTTTATTCCTAACCCAATAGTGGATAGGGAAGACTAGAATCAATACTTTAAGTGAGAAGTTTATAATATAGGGCTTGATAAGTGTTAAAAGATGTGTTTTCTATCACTGTTTTCCCTCCATTATGTAGGAATGTGAGTTGAAGATAACATTAGAGAGAGTAGATGTATTAAGTATGAGGTGATTGATATATATATATATATATAGTGTGTGTGTGTGTCTGTCTGTCTGTGTGTGTGTATGTGTGTGTGTGTCGGATAACCCTAGAGGGGTTGTACTAACCTGTGAGTTTCTTTATGATGTTGAAGAGTGTCTCAAGATGTTGGTGAGCCGAGCATTGGGACTGAGCAACAAGGTGTTTTACTTCTCCCATTGGAGATAAATGTAATGTGTGGGGACAAACCAAGAGAAGGATTAACCTATACTTATGGATTACCTAGAGGAAATAATCATGGTAGATGTTTTATATTGAAATTCATGCATGAGAATTCTAAAAAAAATACTTGGGATCGGCTTGTATATGCCTTTTGTGGGGTATGTGGATATCCAAGATTGATGTTTTTGGGTTGTTTTTGGGATTCTAGGGGTAGGATCAGTTGGATGTATGAACTTAATGGTTGGGTGATTCTAGATAGTTGGGTATAGAGTGGGTAGATCATGGGTATTTTATTTTAGTTTTGTGGTAATGATGAGATGATAGGTGATCACATGGTTGGACTTGGTATGAGTGAGATACACTAATGCACTTGTGTGCATATGACATTTATATACTTTTAAGAAAATAGTAAATGGTTATTTGGATCAATTTTCTGGTTTTTATAACCTAAACATGTCTTGATGGGTGGGATTTAGTCATCCAAGGAAGGACCAATAATTCTTGGAATGAACTGGGAAATTTAGATTGAAATCAGAGACATTTGGACCCTTTTTCCAGGAATCAAAGTTACTACTAAGTACAAAAAATTGTGGAACCCATCCCAACTAACCGTGCACCCCTAGAAGCCTAAACAAAACCAGTCACATTCCCTCTACATTGTTAAAATAACCGTGTGGATCCCGTAAGAAACCATGTGGGGTGGGCTGGTGAAGAGGTAGTGGCCATTTGCACGATCTCTATATAGTTAAAAAAACCATGTGGATGAGTCAGAAAACTATGCACCAAAAATCTATAAGAGCATAACCTTGATCATGGTTGGTACATGATTAAACTAATCATGCACCTAAGTAGTTAGCAAGTATCCAACCACTTCCTATCTTCTTTCTTAACCCCAATTTGACTAGAGATTGTGACCCCAATTACTTCTTGACACTGGGAGTTAACTAATTAATGAGGTTGGGACCATTTTAGCAGAGGGGATCATTCAGGGAGGCATTCATCATTGAAATTGGAGATCTTGAAACTCATTATAGGAATTTTTGGAGGCAACTCATTTATGTTTTCTTGGGAATGTTTTATTTATTTCTTGACTATAATGAACATAAAAGGTAACGAGAGCTTGGTTTTTGTCATTTGTTCAATGAGTAGCTATTTTATTAAATGTATTATGGCTATAGGAAATGAATACTCTTTTGTGATTGATTATATTTATTGTACTAGTATGAATTATTTTATCTCTCATAATTATCCTGAGCATATTTTCTTTCTATTATTGGATACTCCATATAGGATCAATAATGGAGCTTCTAGGGATATTCAAGGGAATTATGATGAGGAACCCTATGACTAGTGTGTGTACTCTTCATATCTAAGGGATAGGTTTTAGAAAATTATTTTAAAACGAATTGTAGGACCATGAAATTGATTTCTATTAAGTTAATTTTTTTTATCAAACCAAGAGAGTTTCATAACATTTGAATCCCAGAGATGAGAGTTATTATGAACAACAAAACACAATATGAAAATTTATTTTCAATTATCTACATAAAGATCTTTAGACCTGATACATTTCCACTATTGATTTTTAAAAATAGTTTTTGTGTGTTTTTATCAAGTAAAATTATCAAGAATTTAGGAATTGAATCATTAAAACATATTAAATAACCCTCAAAACCATAAAAAAATAAAATATAAATTTACTAAATCTTAAGTTAATTAACCATGACTCAAGGTAGCTTGTAGAATTCAAAGTCCATCCTATAGGGAAAATAGAGAAGCAATGTTAAGTGCAAGTTTGTGGGTCAAATTTTATTATATAGAAAAAAATTATTGAAGGGAATAAGATGAAAATGTGAAACTATTTTCGAAAATTAAATTAAAATTTAAGAAGGTTCAAAATTATCAGAAAAAATGTTTTAGGGTCTCAATTTGATTAGATTATTTTAGAAAAATAATTATTTAGTATTCAAATTATTTATGAAATACTTTTACCATGGGTATTCAATTAAAATTCCATTTCTTGGTCTGATAACAAGTATTTTTTTATTTTAGCACCAATGACTTGGTACGGTGATTGAACGACCAAATCCAAAATAGGATCATTGGCCCTAAAATATTGGCAACAGGCTCACCCAATGGTCATGAGTTCACCAATTGTGAGTCATTTAGTTTCCCAAATTGTTATTCTTGGTTTGATATGACAAAAATGATGTAATTTAAGAATTTTTCATAAAAATAATTATTAATTAAAAATCATTATAATTGAAAAAATTCAAAATTTTTATTTCACAACACTCATAATCTTATTAAAACCCCAAAATAATAAAATTAGCCTCTTATTACCATAGTCATGGTGTGTAGGTGGAGCATAAACTCAATCCCTACCATGGATACAAAGGGAAAGTAGAGGGAAAATGGAATTACACTAAAACCAAATTGAAAATAGAAATAAAACTCAAATTTTGGATTTGAGGGAGATCGAATGGAAGAGAGACAATACCTCCCCCTATAATGTCCAACACAAGAACTTAGAGGCTTGTCTCTCTATTTATAAAAAAATGGACTACACGACTGTACCCAAAATCACACACTATGTACTTGGTTCAAATAACTTTTTTCTATATTTTCTCCACCAGTAGGTGGACTACTATACCACCCATTGGCTTCAATGCATTAGTGGTCAGTTGGTGAGGGTACACGACCTGTTTTTCCAATATATATGGAGTATAGAGTCTGTTTCCACCACCAAATGCTTCTAAAAGGGAATACATAGCATGTGAATAGTAAATATATGGTGTGTTTTCTCTAGTTGGATACATGGGTGTGTAATTAGTCTAGCCAAACCGTGCTTGGGAAAAGGTACATGATATTTTTTTTATAAAGTATGCACCATTTATATATCAATTTTCATTGAGATCACTCCTAATTTGTGACTTTGGATGGAATCTCCTAGAAAATCACCAAGAACACCAAAATAAAGCATTTTATTTGTAAGATAATATGTATCTAGTGAAAAAATGTTTTTAGAAACTCATAAAATGTATGAAAAATTATGAAAAAGTAGGCACATCAAACTCCCCATCACTTAGTCATTTTATTTCCCTCAAGAAAATTCTCAATATACAATTAATATAATCCAAACTCTAAAAAGGGAAGCATTTAAATGATTATAGTTATAAATATTATATCCATAGTAGAGGATTTTAAAAGTCAAAAAACATATTTCACTTCAAAATATATTCTAATAATTCCTCATTTATAATTAAATTAAAGACTTTTATCCTCTTTTATGTACATTATTTTCATCTTTTTATAAATACGCATTCCACTTGATGATTTAACTCACAAAAAAAACACTCATCATTCAAAATAATTTAATCAGATTTATGCTCAATCTCAAGTATATTCACTCTATCTATAGGCTTGTAATTATTCTCATTATCCACTTAGAAATAAAATCACAAAAATCATGAGGTCCTTCAATAAGGTTACAATGTTTCCAAGGATACAGATAGGCAGGTAATGATGTCAAAAATAATCTTAGAGGCTTAAAAAGGAGGATGAATTCTTAAATAACAAAGAATTATATTCAATAATAAATCACAATGAAAAATAAATCCCTAATAAGGACTCTCAAATGTCACTATCAATATGATATTCCCTTTGCAACATGGGATCTTAAACAAGAAATAATTTTAATTAATGATTTTGGCCCTCCTTTTATTTTTTCATCATTTTTTAGAGGGACCACTTAGGAATACAATGAATAGTGGTTTTGGAACCCTTATACCCAAATTAAAAAGAGGTGCCCTCCCATCCACTTAATTTTATGGTCAGTCACCAAAATATACCATGAATATCCAAAATACCTCTTAAAAGTTCAAATGAATAATCATGAACTATTATCAAAGAATTAGGATAGGAAGGATAAATAGGCTTATAATGTGGATTTCTATCAAGGAAGTTCATGGTCTCTAAGGATTTCATGGAGGTTTGATTTAGGGTGGGTCTCAAGGTTAGATGGGTTGAAAATATCAATCAAATAACTCATTCATTTTAATGTGATTCAAAATATTGATGTTTTGGATAGAAAAACTCACAATTTATAGTAGTGATGCATATCCCATAAATCTATCAAGAATGAGGGTTAAAGAAAGAATATGAAAAAAGGATCATAATACCTATCGGGAATGAGGAAAATAATGGGTCAATTAGTTCATGACATGAATAAAAATGATTAGTATAATAGACACAAATGGATAAGAATTTGAATAAAAAATCATACTATATCGAAAATAATTTTAAAATACTTTAAAATTAAAATAAGAATGTGACATTTAAAATTCCAATATATGTATTTATTATTTATAATTATGATTAATAAAAAAACGTCCACATTTTAAAATATTTCATCTATTAATGATATCTCTTAGATTAGTTTAAAGGAAAATACCAGTGTAGTCAAGAGACTCTCGCAAACACTTAAAATCACACATGGTCCTCCAAGTTAAAATTAAGGAAGAGAAGAGGATGTGGAGAAAAACAATGGGGATAGGGGGAGGGAGATCAGTGAAATAATCGATCTCAAGAAAATTAAGGAAATGAAACAAAAAAATAATTCTCCACTCATAGAAAGATCAAAAATATGGAAAGAATTCAAAAATGAGATGCCCATGATGAGCCAGAGTATATGTGACTATCGATGAAGTGAAAAAAGAATTCTGCAGGCATACAAACCATCACATCTGAAAATGAATATAAAAGAAATATATAATGAAATAAGTGTGGAGAAACAATAATTTTTTCACCTCGGAAGTGGCATTGTCTGAAATAGGGGGATATGGAATAGTAGAGGTAGTTACAATGAAAGTTGTAGGAATTTGATCCTCACTCTATGTGGTGGGATTGACCAGGACATCTCTTTCCATAGTAGTAGAAGTAGTGTCTGGTCTAGTAGTAGATAATAACACATAATCTATGGATAAAGTTATAAATGGGGAATGTGGTGTTGAAGGCTGAGGTTCAAAATGAGGATCAAGTGTTGGGGAGAAAGTAATAACCAAGTACTGAAGAATAAGGCATAAATACCCTCCATCTGCTCGAGGTACTGATCCATGAAATCCTGATAGCACTACAAGATATCTGGGAGAAGGGAAACATGGAGATCAGTAGAGGGTGCAGGTGGAGGCGGGGATGTGGATGGTCCATAAGAAGAAGGAATGTTGTAAGAGTAGTGAAAGGAAGAAGAAGTAGGGAGGGTTTGAGAAGGAATATCCATTATGGATGGATTGGTACCAGATCAACAACACCATTGGGGTTAGGTGGGTCATCTATCATCATAGGTGGTGCTGGGGTGTCCTATATGATCACAAAGGTGTCCCCCCGCCCCTCAACCATCCTCATATGAATAAGCATGGTGAAGTCCACCCACTAGGTATAATATAAGCGATCATGAGGGAGATATGGCCCAAAACCCCCCAAATAGTGTGCCAAATGAGTGGAATAGATTTGGTCATTAAGGTTTCCTTGATGGATGGTGATCATGGAATAGAGGTAGAAGGCAGTTAAGTAAGGTAGGTCAGGGTAATCATGCCAGATGCAAGGGAAAATGATGCTACTAAAGAAATTATGGTTGAAATAAAGGAGAGGGAAAATGATCAAGGTGCTATTCTGTGAGGTGGGAGCATACCTATGGTCAGGTCAAGCAAACTCCCACCAATCATAAACAAGGTCAGAGTGCTTAGGGATAGTGGGTGATGAAACAAGGGGTGGGGTGGCTGGATGGGGGTAGAAGCCACACCCTCATCCAAACTCTTCCATGGTGAGATGAAAATGTTGTCTTCCTAGTCGGAATCTGACTAGAGTCGCAGTATCACTAGGTGTCACTTGGTAGGTGGGCCCATCGAACTCAAAAGTATCAAAAAACACCAAAAATAAATCTATGAATGTTGGATTACTAACCTAGAGTGTTTCAAGTAGATTTATGTTCCCTAGGATCTCCTCAATATCCTCCTAGAAGCCCAGGAATTGGGGAACAATGACTTAAAGGAAGTGACCAATCAACTGGTTCACCCCCCATGAAAATCTTTGCAGTCGGTCTGCTGTAGGATGTCATTCAACAAGATTAGGCCGGGGTGCTATTGGGGTTTTCCATCTATTTTCGTTGTCTATGTTGGAGCATAATCAGCTGATGTAGAATGTTTAATGGTCATGGTGGTAGGTGGATTAGTTTCATTCGAAGATGGATCTGAAGTAGTGGAAACTATGGATGGTGGTGCAGTCACACCCGATGGTGTCGCATGGGTAGTAGTAGTCACTACACTAGATCCATCATTCATAGAAGAAGGGGTCGCGGTGTCTGTTGGACTGGAGGCTGATGTTGAGGATGTGGGTGCTGGTAGGAGAGGATACAAAATTGCCAAAGCTAGTGGCTGATACACTGGGGGATCTATCATTGAAGGTGGTGCTGACGTCCTAAGTTGGATCTGATGTGGTTCAGGGTGCTGCCCATTAGTAGCGGGTGCGATATTATTCTCACCAGCTCTGTATCCATCTTCCATAATCTGAAATGGAATGAAAATAAGTAAACAATAAAAAAAAGGAAAAAAAATGAGAAATACCAAAAATAAAATTACACGACGTGTAGATCCAGAGTACACAATATGTAGTGTGCTCGGGTTTCCAACCAGTGTACTTTAGATATACACACTGAGTGGGAATATGGTGAGACAAACTGATGTACATGACATGTAGGAGTAGTACATGCTGTGTATATTAACATGGGTATGTAGTCTGTGTGTTCCTTGACATGACAAAGTCCTTTGAGAACTGAGTACATGACATGTGCTGAATACGCATGCTGAGTGTATGACATGGTAAATATTGTTGTGTAGTGTTCAAGACTTGAGTTATCCTTAGGCCCAGTATAGGCACTATACATAATGTGTTCTAAATGCACACACCATGTGTTTTTCAAATTTTGAATGGAGCGTGTGTGTCCATGTACATGGAGTACACAAAGTGTGTTCTTTGCTACTACCCGTGTACTGTGAGGTTAGAAAAACACTGTAATCGATCCAAAAATCACATATAATTCATCAAAATCACTAAAATGAAGGGCATATAAGTGCTTACCTAGAGAGAGGATCAAAATAAGGAAGCGATTTTGGCCTGGAACACACCGAAATAGAGGATTTGAGGGAGGTGGGTCTATTAGCATACAATGGAAGCATCAGGGAAAAGAAAATAGGGAGTGGGAGGGGTCCTTGACATGGGGTCAGGCTGGGTAGGGTTCACAACTTATATATATAGGACACATGGTGTGTACTAGTCTGTACACATCTTGTAAGAGTTTTTTAATAATAATAATAATAATTATTATTAATAATATTTAATGTATATTTATTATAATTAACTATATAATAATTATTATTTTTGATAAAAAATAATTATATATATCTACACAAGAAAATAAACCTATATAGGCAGTGTATCATAGAAATACACACCGTGTATCTAAAATTTAAAAAAGAGAACTACAGCCACTGGTCCGGTTCTTAGGGTACGATTCAAACTGGTGACTGGGCCCATCCAAATGCACACCCTCAACTACTGGAGTGAAGGTTGTAGTAATGTATAGTATTATTATTATTTTTATATTTAAATCATAGTTGCAACATTACACCATGAAAGGAACAATGCATGATTTATAGTTTTAATTTCTGAAAGATTGGGATGATATGGGCATATTAGCCAAATTCGAACCAGGATCTTTTGAATCCTAAGTTATGAATCTTCCAATCAACCTACATCATCATCAGGTGTTTTCTTATTTTTGAAAATATTATAAATTATTATTTAAAATGTATCACACAACACATGATTTATACCAAACTACACAACATGTGGTTTTATTTTAGTTAAAAAGATGGAACTAAACTGGCTAGTAGGACTTGAACTGAGGTCTTTTTGATTTGTGGGCTACGACCCTGCCAACCAATTAGACCCCACCATCGGTACCTCCTACATATGGAATGGACATCAAGAAGCCCCCTGTAGATCCTTCCTGGGATGAGGCCACCCGCGCTCAGTTCCAGTACCCATTTTCCATTAGTCCTCTCATGGGTTGGTATTTATTTTATTTAAAATTTATCTGCCCTTTCCACTTGACCTTATTTGTGAATCTATTTTAAAATTTCCTACTCCTATGGTTGTTTTATATAGTTTTCATTTTTGGTGTGATTTTGTACTTATTTTTAACTTCACTTGATGCTTCTATGCTATTCCTACTTCATTTTTTTTGGTTTCATTGTCAAGATAGTAGGTGTATGAATATTTTATCATGAAGAAACTCCCCCTCTTGGTGGAAATGAGAGGGGGAAGGATGGTTCACGATAGTAGGGTCTCCATGCTTATGGTATTTAGTTTATAATTTGGTTCTGGTAATTCCACGGGTGCGGAAGCTAATGCCTTGGTCACAGGTTTTTCCTTATATAGGCAGTTCGATATCCACATCACTGAAGTGGATACAAATTCTGCTATGATGGTCTAATTTCTTCAAAGCAATGGGGCCATCCCCTGGGAGCTGGATTATGGTTCGGTTCTATAAAACCCTTCACAACCATAATATTTCTATCAAGAACACTTTGCATGAAGGGAATTATGTGACCAACTTGTTAGATAGTAAGGGAACATCAAGAGAGATAATTATTACCTACACTAGCTTGGGATCTTTTCCCGATGATTTCAAACTCATTGTTATAAATGACACTCTTAGTCTCCATTAATTTCACCCTCCTTGATGAATTTGGTTTTATGCTTTCTATTTTTTGATTTTGAATAAAAAATTAATTTTCAGCATTCCCTCCATAGTTTCTCCCATCCCTTTCATGCACTTTTCTTCCCACCCTTCACCACCTAACTGTGTTCACAAGGGACCTTTCATAGTTTTAAGTGTGGGGGAGTGCACTTACTTTTGGCACCCCATTTGGTCATTTCATTTTAATTTCATAGGATGACATTTTTTCATATAGGACCTATCTATGGATGTTACATATGTCACAAATTTATCTCAACTAGATAAAAATGGAATTTGGAGACCTATTTTGTAATTCCTAATATGTTCAGACTGATAAGCTTAATTTTATGTGAATAAGAATTGGAACACTTAAAGAGAATCCTTTATGTTTTCATTCATAATTTTTTTTAAAAAATGAAAATTGTGATTGAGTAGTTTAAATTAAGGAACCCCTTAAAATGGAAATCAATTTATGCATAAAAGGAAGTAAATCACTGAAATTATTGATGTCACACTAGTGGTTATTATTCGGTCTTAATTTCATGAACACTTGAATTAATATCATAATTCATCATGATTAGATATGAAAAAATTAGGCACCCAATTTTATATTCTATTATCTCACCCTAATGAAAAAAATTTGAGATATGAAAAAGCATTCCCAAACTATTCATGAATTTCATCATTCTTCAAAGTTACAAGTTAATGAGATTGTGAGACCTATAAAAGTGATAGCCCACCATTTGGTGTTGAAAATATATTTTCCTAACCTACCAAAGTGTTTGAGGATATAGAATTGTAGTATGGTACTTTTTTTTAAATTAATAAGAGAAATTTTATTAAAAAAACAATGATCTAAGAATTAATATTTGGATTTTTTTTAATTGAGCTTACTTTGTTGGTTAGCTTCAAAGATTAGAGAGTCATGAAGAATACACGTAAGAATTTCAGTAATTATTCATCCAAAATTCATGTTCATTTATTTTATTTAACCTATTCAATTTATACCTATTTCTTTAATGGTCCCTTTGAGATGATTTTCTATGAATTTTTTTTAGGAAAACAATTGATCAGGTGTGGGAGAGTTTGATGAACTTGTGTGCATACGAAATTTACATACGTTAAAGCACATTCAAAATGGTGTTTTAGATCAATTATCATGTTTTTATATCCTTAAAATGTCTTTATAGGTGAGATTTATTCATAAAAACAAGGGAGAAGATGACTTGGATTGAACTGGGAATTTCAGATGGAAATTGGAGGAATTTAGACACTTTTTCCAAGGTGCATGGTTGCTAATAAGTCAAAGAAACCATGTATCGTAGACCGAATAATCATGTTCCCCCAGAAGACTTGAAACAGAACCGGTCACATGCCCTTTTTATAGTCCAATAGACCATATGGATCCTCTAGGAAACCTTGCGAGGTGATCTGGTGAGGAGGCAGTGGCCATTTGCACGGTCTCTGCATAGTTAAACAAACTGTACGGACTTGTCAAAAAGTTGTGCACATCAAATCTAAAAGAACAAAACCTTGAGTATGGTTGGAACACAGTTAAACTAACCGTGCAACTAAACCATGTGACATTAAACAATCATCCATCCACTTCCTATCTACCTCCTTAATCACTATTTGACTCAGGATTATGACCCCAAACCACTTCTTAACACTGGGGGTCAGCCAATTAATGAGGTTGGGGACATTTTGGGGTAGGGTATCATCTAGGGAGGAATTTATCTTGGCAAGATGAGATCTTGAAACTAATTCTAGGAATTTTTGGAGGTTACTATCTTGTGGTTAATTAGTGAATTTTCATTTCTTTCTCAGCTATAATGAACATCATAGGTAACCAGATCTTCTTTATTGTAAGTAATTTGATGAGTAGTTAATTCCTTCAATGTGTTGGGGTTGTGGGAAATGAATACTATTTGGTTATTGATTCTATTTATTCTTTTTGTGTTAATTATTTTATCTCTCATAATTCTACTGATCATATTTTCTTTCAATTACTAGATAATCTATATCAGATCAAGAATGAAGCTTATAGGGATCTCCTGGGAGATTATGATGAGGAACCCCATGACCACAGGTTGCACTCTTCATCTCTAAGGGATTTGTTTTAGAAAAGTTTTTTAAAAACCAATTTTGGTACCAAGAAATTGATATCTATTAACTTAAAAAGAACATACTAGACCAAGGGTGTTCTGTCACATTTGAATCCTAGATATGAGAGTTATTATGAAAAACATAACATAATAAGATAATTTATTTTCAATGATCTTCATAAAGATCCAAAACCTCGATTAATTTCCTCAGTTAATTGTTAAAAATAGTTTTTGCATGTTTTATCTCAAGTAAACATCTCAAGAATTTAGAAATTGAATCATTAAATCATATTAAACATTTCTTACAACCATAAAAAATAGACCCTAAATTCAGAAAATAATATATTAATTAACCCTAAATCAAGGTACATAGCACTCTAAGTCTCCCAGATGATTGACCACATACTTACACTATACTAGTTATGAGATTGGGAAATTCAATTTGGTCTGATGATGGTAATACTTCATTTGGAATGACACCATACACCATGATTTTTTTGAAGGAAAGCATCAAGTGAGTTACTTTTGGAAAAGTGAGATCGACATGTAGTGAGAATGGTTAGCTGGGTTATTAGGCATGTGAGCCTAAGGTTTATTGGTTATGACTTGATATAGTCAAGTCATATGGGATAACAAATTAATGTTGGGACTTATGCTTACTGGGTATACGTAGTTAGAAATATGAGCTATGAAGAACCATTGTGAGAGTTCATATGGGAAGATCCTTTAACAGGTACTATGTGAGTGAGATTTTGTTTAACCTTAATGTTAGGTGGGTTGATGAAATATAATATTATCAATATGGAGGTAACATTGGTGTTCGAATTGTTGTCATTGGATTTGTATGGATGTGAGACATGCCAATGGGTGGATTTTTGAGAAATCTCTATGACAGGGATATTGAGTTGGGTAAGTTATGTGACTTCTAAGGCAAGGTCATGATAAAAAATGACCTTATAGGCAAGGTCATGAAAATTAATGATAGTTTCATATGACTATTTCTTGGTGTATGGATAGACTGTTTGGGATGTATGTGTTCAATTCCTAGAGAACCACTTTGGTTATGACCTTATGAGGTGCTGATATATTTTGGTGAGGTCTAAAAATCCTTATTTTTTCTAGAATACATGATGTGAGGCTATGGGTTATTAATATAATTGATGGATGATCAAAATTTAGATGATGGTGGAAAGGTATAAGACATATTTTTTGATCAAGGAGATAGAAGAGTGTGAAATCCTGGTACAATGAAATATGTTGGTCGATATATGATCTACTATGGGGTATTCTCAGATGTAGATTATTATAGGAAGTGGGTTCATCAGGGTATGAATGATGCATGAGACAAGGTCCTTGTATGTGAGGATGAAATGTAAATGGGGTCATGAGGAATTTGGAAATATTGAGATAGAAAAATCATATGAGATATGAGTTGTGACATTTTGTGGAAAAGTGTGAGATGTATTGTGATGATTATATGTTCTTGTGAAACACTGAGGGATCAAGTGAGTCAGTATAATAGCTATGATATTAAGAGAGTACCTCATCTATGGAGATATGATAACCCAAAAATATATGAGTTTCTATAAGTTTTGAGCAGGGCCTATAGTAAAATAAAATATGGGAGTCATGTGATAGTGAAAATGGTTATGAACCTTGAGTTAAAACCATCATGAATATTTTTATACTAGAAGTTTTTCAATAAAATTAGGAATTAATTGCATGGGGAACCATGATATTAATAGAGTCATGAGTATGCCTCAAGTTGATGACTTTTACAAGTAACATATGTAGAGATTGAGAATTCCAATCTTTGGATGGTGGTGGGTATTGAGTAGGATCATTCTCATAGATCGGTAATAATGAAGAACAATGGTGGGGATAACAACATGGACTGATTGAGCATAAGATACTCATTTTGAGTAGTTTTAAGTGAATTTCATATGTTACATATCAGTAAATATGACCTTGATATGGTTACATTTTTGGGATACTGCTTAGATATAAGAAGAAATTCTAGTCATAGAGAGTGGAAGTAACCCAAGTACGAGTGTTAAATAATGATTTTTTTGGAGTCAATAAGATTGATATTTTAAAACTACTAGATATTTGATAATAGTCAAGTGGTTTAACTAGGTGTAAATATTAAAAATTAATATGGTAGAGTAACTGGGGTTTTGTGAGACATTGGTGCTTATGTATTCTATGTTAACATGGATGGTTAGGAAAAAATATGTGTTATAATTTGTCTCAGAATTGAGATCATGGGTGCTGATAAGAATGGTTGGGTGAGAAATGAACTAGGGTAGACCAATGGCATCAACCAATGGGGTTTGATGTTGGTAAATTTGGGAATTTATGAATTCCATTAGAAGTGGGGTATCTTGGTGGAGTTGGTTGAAATAATCATCACCGCGATTCATGGGTTGGTGAGATTTTTAGTAGTAGAGATGGTTTAGGTGTAGCCTTTTCACAACCATAACTATATGGAGGTGTATATTTTGTTGGTACATCAATGCTTAATAATTATGATATTTCATGAAATATGCATGAGGTGACTTTGGAAAGGGCTACAAAGGGTTGTTGGTACATAGGTTCATTTGAGCATAACCTATCATTCATAGAAATATGGGAAATCTAAGCATATTTTTCATATCTAAGAGGATATTATGGGAGTATGCATCCTTAATTTTAGTGGTTCTTGGGATAATAACTTGTCCTTATTGTAATTTTACTACAATAGTAATTATCAGGTTCTAAAATAGATAGAACCTTGTAAGAATCTATATGGTAGAACATTACATTCACATTTATTGTGGTTGAAGGCTGGTCAGGTAGTGATGATTAGGACGAGTCTCATGCAAGGGACTTCATATCGTATTAAGCTTATCTATAAATGGATGGTAATATACTGGAGTAAGAATAGGTCATATGATGACTGATGATTCTAACCTCTTGTGTTTATGGTGGGTGACTGAGTATTCTTACTCGTGTCACTGAGGTTGGGATATCATTGTGTGTGGTGATAGGTAATGATAGTACCCAAGTACATGGGGCTATTTGAGATAGTAGAGAGGATTGTTCTGGTGGAGTAATAATTAGATCTTCCACAACATTTTAATGTGATGAATAATGTGTTTCACTTGCCACATCTTTGTTGTTATTATCCTTATCCATCTCATGTACTCAATAAAGATGATGTTGAGATAGATGCATCCTTCGAGGAGTATCTGGTTAATATACTTGATCATATTGGAAAGGATACTCATGAAAATATAGTTACTAAAGTATATTTATAGTGAAAACATAGATGTATCTTGGAGGATTCAAGGGATAAGGAGTTTGATATGTGGGCCTTATTTTTAGATTTGTTTTTTGATGAGGCTCAGCGATGTTCAAAAGAGTACATTAAGGATTAAATTCTATATTGTGGGGAGAATGTAAAACCCTTAATATTTTTTTGTGGTGAATTTCCCTTAAATTGTTTCAAAAAACTATGTATTTACCTAATTTCTACCATTTTAGGGGTCATGATGGCTCATAAACATTTTTGGGAGGATCAGGAAGGCCTACAACCATTCATATAATGAGCCCTATATTCATGCCATGAAAAGGTCAGGTAGAGGGGAGGGGCCACTGCCTTGATTGGTTCATGGTGTGAACCTAGTGGTCATTCCATAAACCTTTCATGTGGATTTTTTTAGTTTAATAAAATTAATTAATTAATGTGGGGTTTTAAAAATAGAAGTGGGGTTTCCCTTGGATACCAGTGTGATCCCTTCTCCTTCTCCCATGGCTTTCTCCCTTCTTCAAGGTTGGTTCTCCCTATGTCACCAGTAGAATAAACTACCATTCATTATTATTGGAAGATAGTGGTGAGTCTATCCTTATGCTCCTTATTTTTCATAGTTTCTTTAACTTTCACATTATATTACACTATTTTCGTATATTATATCCTATTTATAGGGTATTCTTTTGATTTTCTGATTTTTACTTTTGGGATCAAATCAGGGGTCGATATTAAGGAGTAATGGACATGGGACATAAAGTGGTAAATTTAAAGGAGGAACCGTAGGGGTTTTGTGACTTAATTAATTAACCTTATTTGGTTGGGGATAAACAATAAATTCTATGGGATCTGAGATACATGTTTATTTTGTGAGAATTTATGTATTTGAATTTAATAAATAGATTAATGAATTTACTATGTACTTGTGTTGTGACTATTAGGTTATAACATCTTGGAGGATATTCCCCTTGGGTTTTGAGATGATATTTTTTTACTTTGGAATGACTTAGGATAAATTCCCCTTGGACTCAATGATCATGCCTGACACTTGATTGTCTAAGGAAGTCCCCTGAGAATCAATAGTTTTTCTTTACTACTGGTACCACTTAGGACCATACTCCTAACATTCAATAGTGTTTCTTGATTACTTGAACTAATTAGGATCATCCTCATTAGTGTCAATAGTGTTACCTGATTACTTGGACCACATAAGATCATCTTTCTAAGGGTTGATAATGTTTCTTAATTAATTTAAATGATTAGGATCAACCTCAAAAGGGATGATTTTATAATTAATTGGATCTCTTAGGATCATAATACTAAGGGTAAAAAATGTTTACTAATTAATTCGACCGCTTAGGATCATCCTCTTAAGGGCCAAAATGTTTCCTAATTACCTATACATCTTACAATCATCCTCCAAAGGGTCGACAATGTTTACTGATTACTTGGAAAGCTTAGGATCATCTTTATAAGGCTTCATGGTATTTATTGATTACTTAAAACACATAGGATTACCCTCCTAAGAGTTATAAGTGTTTCCTGGTATCCTTGAACTATCTGAGATTACCTCAAGGGGTGTACATTTATGCTTGATGATACATTATGTATAGATACATCCTACTTAAGATGAAGCAAATATAGTCAATATGAAGATTTACCATATACCTAAGGGTTGAAAATGATTTTTATTTATTAATATCATGCCTTTATTTTATTATGCACATAAATATTCACTATATACTCAGATTGGATATGATTTTTGGTTTCGTTGGTGGTGAAAAACCGATTTATAATCACACCCTGTTTGGGCCATCATTTGGTACCCAACTAGACTTCACGGTTACAAGTCAGGACAATGGAAAACACCCTATGAATTATTCTTGATTTAGACTACCAAGATGGATCATGGGAGTTTGAGATTGGGCTCGGACTTAGGACAATTTTTTGGCGGAGTTTCCCAATTTTTGTCTTTTTTTCATTTTGATATATTTTTGTATATGTTTTTTCGATGTATAATTTCTTGACATGTATAAAATTAATTTTTATATAGCATGGGTTGTGATTATTTATTGGAACTTGCTGGGATGTATATTTACTACTTTATCTGGATGTATCTAATTGACTTTATTTATATCTTTATTGCACTCTGATATGAGGGTATAATCTCTCCATTGTACCAATTTACACCCCAACTTCTAGTTGGAAACCACTAGTATATGGGGAGGCATGCATGAGGTCCCTTTAGTGACTCCTTTGGTTTAGACACCATTAAATAGACTAGACTAGGGAAGGGACATTACAAAATGTCCCTATAGACTCCTAAAATTTTCTCAACTCATTGAGTACAATCTGACCAGGTCAATGAATACATCCCATGTCATTTATCTATTAGATGAGTATATCTCATGACCCTCATTAAAGTAGATAATACTATTATAGGTAATTTTTAAGTATGACCATATATTTCCTTAGTTTTTCTCAATTGAGGGATCAGATCTCATACTCTTCATATGAGATGAAAAATACCATCTTAGTTGAGCTCTAATCATTGGAATGATCAACAATATACCAAAATACCCCTTGATTAGTTAAGCCTTGTGTAAGAAAGGTATAAATGTATTTAGGTTTTAATACAAGGTATCTTCCCAACCTTGGGTGTGGGGACTTTAAATATGAATAATGAATCCCTATTATACCGAATACATAGTGTATGATACTGCATGGGGTATACTTTTTGGGACATATAGTTCACAAAACACTTTTGTGCCTCATGAGAATATTCTGAATTCCTATATAATTATCTTACTCATGATAACCTTAAAATTTTATCACAACCTATAATACATAAAGATGATAATTGGTAAGGTATAACTCAAAGTCATACTTTGAGAGGTAAAATATCAATACAATTCATGAAATTTATATCTATATATACATATATACAATCAATGTGAAGGAATGATAAAGTGGAAGTTAACTTTTAATATTTCATGATACATTTTTATATTATTAAACTCTTTAAGAATATTTTAACAAAACCACACACAAGAACCTATCTAACATATCTTATATGATATAATATTAGATTAAACTTATGTTTTCTATACTGTCATGGTTTTTTTAAACTCATTACATCAATATGTAATTCCTAGAACATCCCTATGTAACCATTTTATAAAACCCACCCACTAAAATATTTAGTGAGTAAAATATATGAAGTAAGATAGTTTAAATAATGGTGAGATTTATGAATCATATTCCTAATGTTCAACTCCTTGAAAATAGTCAAGCTTTTTAACTCTACAATATCCATTGTTATCATGTTAATAATTTTTTATTTACTTAGAATTTTTTCTAAGTTCATCGTCACCATCCTTGTATCCATTTACATCAAAAATTATTCTTGAAACATTTTGGTGACTAATGAAACTTTTAAATTATGTATTTACCAATATATACTAAACATTTTTGGATATCAAGTGAAATAAACTTTTTTATATTAGCTAGTTTTACTTTTACACAATTTATTTACCATCATAACCCAATTCTTTTAGGATACCAAGTGAAATTCACTAATAAATTTTATTAGTAAAATATTTTATTTTTTAAATTTGAAATTCTATAAGTACATACATACCCCCAATGATTTATTAGATACTATATTATTTTTAAAATATCTAGTTGATAAACAAAACACAAACTTATTTGCATTTATAAATAATAATTATTTCATTTTAGTGGGAATAATTAACAAATAAACTATTATTTATATATCATATATGGTATTATATGTTTTTGAAAATTAATTTTTTATAAGAATTTATCAAGTATTGCACTATTTTTGGTGGAATCATATTGGATTATAAGCTTGGATAAATGCTTTACCACATATAAAACTCCTTTTATATTTGTCTCCATTCCATGTATGTTATAGATTTGGATAAATCATATACCATGTGTGTCAAGAAATTTATCCCATTCATTTAAAAAATGTTTGTTTACAAGATCTTTAATAGAGAGAAAAAATATGACAGATAATATATATCCTTTATTCAAAATCCATCAAATATTAAATTAATTTCTTTATCCAAGTCTTCAATGTAGAAACTATTTCCCCAGTACTTGAAATAAATCTTCATGCTGCCATCTTTAACTATTTCTTCACTTTTTAACTCTAGTATATTTACAACACTTGTAAAACATATTGTTGGTATCATATACCCTTGAGAATAAATGAATTAAACTTTATAACATTAATACCTAAGGTGGAATATCCATGTGGATTCTTATAACCCTTCAAGTATTATGGAAAGTTCCTTTTCCAATGTCTATATTTTCCACAATGAAATCATTGCCTTTTCATCTGTTTTTTTGGTAATGCCTCAGTCAAGGAATAAAGCACCATTTATTAATTAAAGAATAAAAAGTTTACATGAGTCGAAAGGATGGGATCTTATTACAATCTCTTTCAAAGAGGTGAAATAAATCAGCTGCCAGTGCATCCAGACAAGTCATGCTCTGGTGAACACCTTTGTTGAAAAGGGAATCAACAACAACATTCGCTTCACGGAAGACATGTGTGGAAATGTAGTCAATTTATTGTAGTGAATTCAGGCAATTCATCCAAAGCGTAGTGAGCGGCCAGGCAAGATGAATGACTCCATTCCAAATGGCTTGAACAATGGTGGTAGAATCACTTTCAATCCAAAGTTTTCGCCATCCTCTTTACAGTGAAAAATCAATAGCATGGATGACTCCTAGAATCTCCGCTTCAAGGGATGAGGCATTCCCACACCCACTGTAATAGAAACCCTGGCACTGGTCATCAGAATCTTTAAAAATGGCCCCACATCTAGAAAGTCTAGGATTTACTTTTGAGGCACTGTCGACGTTCACTTTAATCCAACCTGGCATCAAAGGTTGCCAGAAAACTTCAAAGGGGTGCATGGTCTTCGGGAAAATAACCGAGATGCAGATATGTCTGAGGATCTCGAAGTCTCAAATATAATTGCTGCAACAATATTTTTGAATTGAGGTAGCTTCATGTATCGTAATGAGAATTCGAGCTTTTCCTATATTGAGACTGAATGAGTGATTATTATGGATAAGATCGTTTCTTACGTACCAGATTTCATGCAGGAGTTCTGCCACTACCACAAGAAAAATGTTTTTAACTTTCTGAGAGGCTTCATGTTTAGTAAATTTCTTCAAAAGCAAACAAATCGGGTCAGATACGGACCATGAGCAATTAAATAACTCAAAAATGTAGTTTCATAAAGCCGAGGCCGTAGCACAAGACAAAAAGAGATGATCAGAATCCTCCCTGTTCTGATTTCACAAATGACATTTAGAGCATAGTTGAATGCCAAAGGATTGAAGGCGAGTTTCAGTGGGAAATCTATTGTCAGCAATGCACCAAATAAGGGTGAACCTAGAGTGTCTGATCCAATCTTATTGAAGGTGCTCACCCATTGATAATTAGGTTCATTTCTAGAGAAATTGTGCATGTAGAAGTTTTTCGAGTCAAGGATGCCATTAAGAGTAGGTTCCCAAACAAGGAAGTCCCCAGAATTAGAGAAAGTGTAATTCTCAATGATCTGAGCAATGTTGTTAGGGAGATCATGCCTATGAAGCTGCATAACATATTTAATAGTATGGCTGGTGTCTTCAGAAGTGTTATTAGGAGGCAGCAAGCATATCAATGGATTACCCATCCAGTTGTCACACCAGAAATTAATGTTCGAGTCAGCGCTGACCATCCATCTAGAGTTATCCATAATCTTCTGATACGAGTTTCTAATAGAGGGCCAGATCAAGGAGTTAATGAAATTAAAATTTCCTTTTAAAATTTTATTTAGGAATCTATGTTTTAAAAATTCAGAGGCTTTAGAGTTGCCATTAGTGAGACGCCAAGTGAATCTCGCTTGCAAGGCCCTTTCATTCGTTTCTTTGGTTTGGATGGAGTTATAGACTCTCGATGACCTATTTTCTCTTCTCTTTATCCAATTTTTTTTGTTTATCCTTTGATACCATCTCGATTACACTTTATCCTATACCTACCAAATCCTAATTAACTATCCGCAATATATTTAGAATATTGGGTACAATAGTTTTTGAAATAATTCATGTTATAGTTTATAATAAACTATTAGATCCTTTTCAATAGAGAATTTAACATGAGTATTATGGCCAGATAAATCCCAATAGGTATAATCATCCTATCCATGTCATTGAAATTACTAATAATATTAAGCACATGAGTTGATATTGAAGTTATTTATGAAACTTTACATCAAAAGATAGCTTTTGATACTTCATATCTCTCATGCCTAGATTTTTTCTAATAATGACTTTTAATGTTTTCCATTATCTTATAATAATCTATGGTCTCATGTTTTTTTATAACTTGAAATATATGTTAGCAAGAATGATAATTGAGATTTATAGTGAATCCTTCATATTCAATGTTGATTTTATAATGAGGATTATGTCTTTGTCAATCCCAAGAGGTGTACCCATCCTCTCCAAGTCATTTACATACCCAATCATATTAAGAAAATGAGTAAATATTGAAGTTCTTTATACTATTTTACATCAAAAGATGGCATTTGAAACCTCATACCTCTCATGAATATCTTGTTTTATGATAGTTCCTTTTCAAGTTTTCCATCAACTTATAAGAATCAATGGTCTCATATTACTTTTTAAACTTATAATCTATAGTCACAAGAATGATAATTGAGACTTATAGTGAATCCTTTATATTTTTATAATAGGGATCTAAGTCTATTTATTAAATGGATTCAGTAGTCAGTTTATAGGGAATGGGTTATAGTGAATCCTTCATGTTAAATGGTGATTTTAGAATAAAGATTATGAAAAAATAAATCCAAAGAGGTGTACCCATCCTCTTCAAGTCATTGACATACCCAATCATATTAAGTAAATTATTAAATATTGAGGTTATTTATGCTATTTTACATCAAAATATAGCCATTTATACCTCATACCTCTCATGCCCATCTTGTTACTGATATTGAATTTTCAAGTTTTCCATCATCTTATATGAATTAATGGGATCATATTGCTTTTGTATCTTGGAATATATGGTCAAAAGCATGATAATTGAGACTTATAGTTAATCCTTCTTATTCTTGTCATAGGAATCTAAGAATGTTTTTTAATTGGATTCAATAGTCGGTTTCTTGGGAAGGGGATCCTCTAACACATAGCATTTGTCTTCTTTCTTAATAATTTGTAACAAATATGACATGTTGATAGCATAATAGTCCACCTTAATATGTATATTGGGTCCTAGCCTTCTAGGTACCTCAAGTTACCCTACAAACATGTGGTCCCCTTACTAGGGCCCACCATATACCCAAACTGATCATCAAACTAATGACTATCCCCATATTCCAACACTAGTTCTTTCAATGTGCTTTGTCCCCACTCACACACACCCTAGAAAACTTCCCAAGAGTTCACCCATCCCGATCCCTATCCCCGGCCAATCATGCTTAACTATGGAGTTATAATTTTATATACTCTTGAAAATAAAGGTGCACCTTGTTGACATGAATCATATAATTTATTCACTTAACCTTTTATCATTTCAAGGTGATACATTCACCACAATTTAGAGAACAATGTCCTCATTTTGTACCCTAAATCTCAACCCCAACAGAGCCTCTGGACTTATGGTTGGGTTCCTCCCATGATTCCAATGTAACAACTGAGTCCTACTAATAGTATAGACACCCCACCTTATCATGGATGTTGGGTCCTATCCTTCCAGGTAACACCAGTTTCCCCACTGACACCTGGTCCCCTACTTGGGACCCACCCATGTGCCTGAACAGATCATCAGACTAATGAATGTCCCCATAGGACAACACTTATTCTTTCAGTGTGCTTTGTCCTCACTCACACACACCCTGGGAAACTTATCAGGAGGTCACCCATGCCAATCAATACTCTAGTCCAAACATTCTTAACAATTTAGTTTTAATGAGGTAGTTTCCCAAAAATAATGATGCACCTTATTAACATGAATCATAATATTTAGTCATTTAATCCTTTATCATTTTTAGGAATTATAAAATTATTCTTATTTTTTCATACTATTGAACGAAATTACTACTGTTATGTTTTTCCTTATACAATATTGATCTCAAGGTCAATATTTATGATGATGCGATTATCTACAACATAATCTTTTATTATATGACTATCATGTTTTATATCTTTTCATCAAAGGATTTTAATGAAATTACACCCATAACAAATGATGACCCCATACATTATATCCATTAAGTGAGACAAGACACATATTTTATCATGACATACATCATGTATCATGTAAATAATTCATGACTATATATGTTAGAAAAATATTATCAATCATATCATATATTATTATTTGATAGCTAAGTAGATAAATCTTTTCCTAAATACATTATATGGATTTACTCATCTATATCCCTATGGTATACTAATGGTTAAGGTTCCCTAGCTAAGTGTAACCTAAAAAAAATTCCAAGAACAAGGAACCTAACGGTTAAAGTCAACTTATTTCTTACTTTCCTTATAAAAATAATCCATGGGAACCTAACATTTAGGGTCACCCATATTGAATTATTGAGTTATTGATAAGTGTCATTTCAAAAAAATATCACACTTAGTATTTGAGGAGTTTTCTTTCAAAGTATCACAAATATAATATACATCATACAGATGTTAAATTCATAAATATTGAATCATATGAAATATTTTACTATATCAGGTTTTATTACTTTATTATGTATGATTCCAATGATTTAGTTTTGGAACCCCTATTACATCAAACAAATTAATATGTTCAAACTATATTAATGTATAAATCCTTATACAATCAAAAATTTGTCTTACTCACCCAAAAATAGAATCTAAATATATTTACTCAAATACAAATGTATCATATGTATAAAGTACATGGAATTTTCATGTAAAAGTCTAGAATTATATGAAATTGATAATCACATAATGAGTAATCTTGTAGCCACAAATAACCAACCCCCACTTTTATAGAACAAGGTATAATCCATCAAGACAGTGATAAGTCTAACCTAAAGTCCCTATACTTAGGGATACTTTAGTGAAGAGAAACTCCAATTTATCACGACTCTATAACATAATATGTATAAACCATATTTAACAATAAAATTCAGCTCAATAACTTTAATTGATAATCAAGGTCACAATATATGAAAACTAAAACTTATGTTGTTTATCACATAAATTAAAGTATACACAAAATTCACATTTCATAAAAAATTTATAAAAATGAATATTTAAAAGGGTGCACATAAATAAACATTTATTTATTTTCTAACATGAGGTATTCATTTGTGAATAATTAAGAAATTAATAATTATAATCACTTTATAATTTATTATTGGCACTCCCTAATTATATAAAGTTAAACACTTTATATTTATTATCAATATAAAATGCTTCATATTATTCATTATAAGACATATAATTTTAATATATGATATTTTATGAAATATAAAAATTTTATGTTTCAATTTATATTATGTAAATATTTTACATAATCTAAATATCATATATTAATATTGTTTAAACCTTTGATAAAATCATTTATCAAAATTCTTGTTATATGGTTTAAATAAAGTTTTCAAATAGGACCCTTTTTATTTTAATAATTAAAATAAAATATTGTAAAAAATCCATAATTTTCAGTATCAGCAATTTATATTTTTCTGTATTTTTTTTGTAATTTATAAATCCTTTATAAATCACGCTTATAATTTCCATATTAAAATTTTATATTAAAATTATAATTCATTCTATATAATTTTGAAGATGGTATTTTAATATTACCACTTAATATTATGGAATATATATTAATAATTTTTTCATAAATAAATAATTAATTAATTATAAACACGTTATAATTAATTATTCTATAATTTTTTTTGAAAATCAATGTAAATTATAAAATACATTTTATTATAATTTATAAAAAATTTATAAATTATATAATTAAATTCATAATCAAATTAACATAAAAATAATTTTCCTTTACAAATTGTATTTAAAGATATAGGTCTAATCATGGGATATGATGGAATTGTTGTGACACATAAATCTTTTTTTGAGATATGAATCATTCATTACAACTGATAATCCAATCATCAAATATGACTAACACATGTAAGATTTTTCCAGTTTTGTGATAAAGGAAAAACTTACATATCGGGAAAAAAACCTTACATATAAATGGAAAAATCCTAAAATATGAATCATGTTTTATGATTTACATCTATATCATAAAGGTGACACAATGTTCTATAATTGAACCAAAAAACAACATTATCATTGAATATGTTGTCCTAAAAGACATATTCCTGGACTAATACAAAAATAGAGGATTTATACTAAGTCATAGAATATGATATCCAATATCAAAAGTTGTGATTCAATCATATAGATAAAATTCTAAATCATATTTTATAATAGTGAATAAAATTGGTAAAAAATTGAAGAAAACTTTATTTTTCAGGTGATTTCATGAATAAAAAAGCATGGAAAGGTTATGATACCACAAAAAAGTTGTGGGAACACCTTCCCTCACATTAACACATCCAACATGACATCTATATGAACCAATCAAAGAAATCAATTAACCCAAAACCTGGTCTATGAAACTCTTTGTATCTGTAATAAAGACCCTATGTGGTAGCCACATTTTGTCACCGCTCATGCATGAGAGTTACTAGGAATTGTATAACCCTTTATACTATACTTTGATACCATTTAAATGTTTCTATGGAATGATTAAACATTAATAAAAGTAGTAGAAGTTAATAGAAATCATGAAAGCCAAGAACACCATGCTATTAAAACTGAAATCTTACAAAACTAGAAATGAATAATGTGTACCTTACACCATAAAATGATGTTATTATATCCTTTGTTTGATGTTGGTGAAAAAATAAGGATTATCAAAATAGTTCTTTCCTACGAGTTGTATCCATTTGTTGTCTTGAATATCCCAAAATTATTTGGTCAGGATATTCCAACCTTCACAATATGCAAGTACATTAGAAGCAAAGAAACAAAGTAGAAGAGAGATATATGAGGTTAGAGTTTCTTCTAGAGATCTCTTGAGGAGATCATACACTCCCAGACTCATAGAATAAACTAATTTATATAGGAAATGGGGATGCTCCTTGAGAAATTAATTTAATTATACGTTTCAAAAATGCACAAGTAATTCATTCAATTTTATCTTCTTTAAATATAAACCACTTCTACAAAACTGGCCTTTAACAATGCTATAAAGGACCTTTATCAATGCTAGAAAAGTACTAAAAATGTGAGAAACATTAAAATCCTAGAACTTTTATAAGATCTTTCAAAAGTGATGATAAAATACCCATTTATCATCGCTTTAATTTAGTGCCACTAAAGGAAACCATTATCAGCACTTATAAAAGCACTAATAAAGGTCCTATTTATCAACATTGATAAAAGGCAATACTTTAGTACACTGTAACAACACACTGCAGCACTAGAAACACACCAGATATCAACAAAAAATGTCCCAATACATAATTTAAATGAAATAAAATTTACAACAAAAATACCAAGAAAAACATATTATAAACATTTCAAAAATTATTGTATATAATTACCTAAATACATACTGATACATACATTCAAAAGAAAAACTAACTATCAATGTTACCATGATTTCCATTGAATTTCTTTATTGTACTGCAAACATAGAACGAGTAGTTTCGAAAAAACCACCTTAACTCAAAAAAAAGAATCTACTTGTATAAGAAAACAATTATTGTGACTAATAATAAAAATAAATAAATTAAACATAAATATTAAATAATACATTAATTCTTTGTAAAATGATCTTACCATGAAAATACCAAGATTACCTCTGTGATTGAGTAGTAGAGGGAACTTAAAAGAAAGTGATAAATTTCCACACTATAGGAGTGAAAGGTTTTGGGAGAGAAGAAGTCTGTGGATGCTTTGGTGTAGAAATGGATGAAAGATGGAAAGATAACCCAAACTTGTGTTAAGCCAATAAGGTTTCCTTATGAATTTTTCATTACTCTATGTTGTGAAAATCACAAACACATTTTCTTAAGGAAAATTATTTTTCTCTAAGAATTGTTTTATTAAGGAAAATTTCCTTTCTCTAAGGAATGTTTTACCCTTATATTGGTTTTCGATGTTTTATTCCAAGTATTCTCAAAAGAAAGTATATTTTTTTCTAAGCCAAAAATTCAGATCCTTATAAAAAACCTTGTAATATTACAGTTCTTTAAGATACCAAGTCACAGTATTTTTTAGACTCCAAATTCTCTGATATTCAGACTATGAATTATCTAATATTAAGACTCTAAATTCTATGATATTCAAACTCCGAATTCTATTAAATTTAGACTCTAAATTATTTGATATTCAGACTCCAAATTCTATGAAATTCAAACACCGAATTATCTAAAATTCAGACTCCAAATTATCTGAAATTAAGAATCCGAATTCTCTAAAATTCAGATTCTGAATTCTCTAAAATTCGGACACTGAATTCCTCAGAATTCAGACTCTAAATTCCTTATAATTAAGAATTTTAATTCCTCAGAATTAAGACTCTAAATTATTAAAAATTCAGACTCCAAATTCCTTAGAATTTAGAATCTGAATTCCTCATAATTCAGACTCTGAATTTCTTATAATTCAGACATCGAATTCCTCAAAATTCAGGCTCCGAATTCCTTAGAATTCAGACTCTCAATTCTTCAGAATTCAGACTTCGAATTCATCATAATTCAGACTCCAAAATCTATATAATTCAGACTTTGAATTCTTTTTTTAAAATAGAATCTAAATATTCATTTTTCTAGAATTAAATTGTTCAAATAAATAGATTCAAAATTCAATTTTTTCCTTAGATTTTGGATATTCTGATTTAGTTAAGATATTTCATTTTCCTTGTACACGTTTTTATTATGAAATGATGCCATACAATTTATTTCTAACTAACTGTTGGTTGAGTGACATGGGTACATGTCCCTCTGAGATTCAAGAAAAAATATGACCATTGGAAGAGGGAGCCGACCGTTGATGTTTTTCCTATAAATAGGATCTCATTTGAAAGACCCCAAATATATAGATAATAAATAGATCGACATATGATCATAGAGATTACATGCTTTTAAGTGATTTCTAGAGATAGAAAGACTCTGATGCCTTGTGCATTTTTTGAACATATTGTTCAGCCATGAATATATTGTTCCTCTTTCTTAGTGCGACTCCAATTGTTGCTGAGTAAAATTGAGGGATTATAGGGATAGGAAGAAAAAGGTGAAAACTACCTTAAAGATCGAGGGATTGTGGTGATAGCAAGATATACTCTGATATTCTTATAGAGGGCTTACTCTAGTGTGGGTAAGATAGAATTTCTTGAAATTATAAATTCAGGGACCTTTTATCCAAGGTTGTTGGATACCCTGCACTTTGGGTTAAAAGATTTCCGACTTGTTACTTGTTCTTGTTTCAAGTTTTATTTCCAATTTATTTTGATAAAGAAAGAAAGTATAACATTATTATAATTTCTTTTACTTTTACTTATTCTGATAAATAATATTCTATACAATTTAAGGTAGCAACTTTCTCTATGTAATTTTTTCTTAAGTCTCTTTTTTGGATCCATATTTCCAAACCCAAAGCAAATTTGTTTCTTAGTTAAAATAAAAAATAGGGGTTTTGAATTTACCTTGTTTAACTTTGTTAAAAATAGATTTATTTTATGTTAGAAACTATTTTTCAAAAATACAATTCACCTCCTCTGGTAATTTAGCATCTACATACACTATTTAGATCATACAATTGGTATCATAAGAAGGTATCCAAAATACTAATACTCACATCTAAGTTTTCTTTCTCAATTTTTTATTGTTCTAAATTATTCTTGCTTAACTTTTCTTGTTCATGTTTTTCATAAATATTTTTATCTTTGTTTATAAATTTTCACTTTTAACAAGTCTTGTGGAAAAGTATTTTCTTATAGAATGGAAGGTATGAATGGTGGTTCCATTGAAAAACGTAATCCTACCAGACCACCAATTTTTAATGGTAATGATTATGAATATTGGAGAGATTGGATGACGACTTTTGTTATTGACACTGGAGTATACAACTTTTTCATGCTTACCGGAGAATACAAAAATCCAGATAAGGAAGTCAAAAATTTCACCAACCGGGAAAAACTAGAATATCAAATGAATTACAAGGTATGCAGTGCTTTGTTTTGTTCTATGACCAGGAATATATATATTCAAATATCCTATTGTGAAGCTACCAACTGCATTTAGAAGAAACCTCAAGTTAAACATTTTCGTACTTCTAAAGTGATAGAAACTAGAAGAGCTATGTTAAGAGAAGAATATCATGGATTATTATTTCCTTGTATAGAACCTGTCTTTAAAGTACATCAAAGACTTATGACCATTGTCAATAGTATTCAATCTATGGGATATAAAGGTCTTGATGATGAAGTTCTTGTGGATAATATAATTGATAACATGCCCAATGAGTGGTAATATAAAAGGATATATATTGATGAGAAAAGAAAAGTATATAGCATTACTCTTTATGAGTTATTTTGAACTCTTATTCAACATGAAATAAGAATTAAGAGAGATGCTAATTTAAACAAAAAGAAGAATGGTAATGGAAATGTAGCATTTACTACTATATATAAATCCAAGAATTCATAAAGGATAACTCTATCCAATGCTATGAAAGCTATTTTTATATTAGAATCAAGTGACAGTGAATATTCTACAAATTAATTAGAAAATCTTTCTTGAAGGATGAACAAGATTGTGGGAAAGAAATATTTTCAGTATAGATATAAGAATAATGATAGAAATGACATGAAAGATTCTAAAGTAATCTTTTATGAATGTAAAAGGACTGGATATATCAGACATGATTGTCCCATGCTTAAGAGAAAATATATAAAGGAAAGTCATTCTGAAAGAAATAGAAAGAAGTATTATAAATCTAAGGTAAAGAAATTCCTAAAAGAAAATGACACCTGGAGTGCCCGTGATGGAAACTCTTCAAATGAATCTTCAGAATATGAATCTTCTGGTAAGAATAATATTTGTCTTATATCCAGAGTACCCATTTAAAATCATTGTCTTATGGATAAGGTAAATAATGATAAATCCTTAAACAATATTTATTTAAATACTAATTTTATAAAATAAGAATATTATGAATCTTCAAATGATGAATCGTCTTCATCATAAGATAATACCTTACATTTATTTGAAGAGGTTTCTAGATTTCTTAAATTACTCAAGAATGAGAACTGTAAGATAAAAAAGAAGTTTTAGAAAGAAAATTATAGAATATTTGTTTTAACTAAATAAGAATCAGATCTTTCTAAATATCTTGATAAAAAACTAATAATTTTTAAAGGGATTCTAAAAACATTAAGGGTGTTAATTCTGAGAAGGATAAAATTTCTAGGAATCTTGAGAATTTTATTTCTAATAAAAATGTTTTAGAGGATAATATATGTTCTAAAACTAATGAATTTTAGGATAGAAATTTGTTCATCAGACTAAAATATGAATTTTTTTCTTTAAATAAAATTTTCTCAAATTTTACTTTTTGAAGGAAAGAATTTGATAAATTTTATTCACAACTTCTTCCTCTTAGGAATGGTTCTGGATTTAGTAATACTCACTAAAAACCAGTTTTTAGTAATAATTGTTTTGTTCTCTAAAGTTGTCCCTTTTGTACCAAGTGTCAATGTGGTAGACATTGGGAAAGAAATTGTTATTTAAATAGAACCCAATATTTAGGATTTCATAGAGCTTTTTTTTATAAGAAAATGTGTATTTTTACGATTTTACTTTCTGAAATTTCCGGATCCAAGAAATATTGGATTCTGAAAGTCTAACTACTTTATTTTCAGAAAAATAAAGAAAGTACCAACAACAATACATGGTGCATAAATAGTGCATGTTCCCCGCACATGACTGGTAACAAAAACTTATTTGAAAATATTATGAATATGAAAAGAGAAAAAGTAACTTTTGGAGATAATGCTTAGGGAGAAATTTTTTGTATAGGTAACATTGTTCTTTTGAAAAAACATTGATTTAAAATGTTTTATTTGTTAAATGTCTTAACCACAACCTCATTAGCATAATTAAATTATGTGATGAAGGTTACCTTGTGAATTTTAGTAATGATAAATGATAATTTCATAATTCCAAGGAAGAGTTTATTCTCTCTGCCCATAGGCATGAGAATGTTTATACACTAAACTTAGAAGACCTTAGGAGCCAATTCATACCTTACCTTAGTGAAATGGAAGATCAATCTTGGTTATTTCACTTTCTATTGATGAAGTTGAATATGTAACAACTAGAAGTTGTTTTACTCAAGTTTTGTTGATGTAAAACACACTAATAGACAATGGCATGAGTTTTACCAAAACATAAATATTGTGTGATAATAAAAGTATCATTTCCCTAAGTAAAAACCCTGACAATCACTCTCGTGAAAAACACATAGATATTAGGAATCACTTTATTAGGGATCACACACTAAAAGGATATATCATTCTTCAATTTATCAGAATGTAAGATCAAATTGCTGATATTTTTACAAAATATTTACCCTCTAATATATTTGAATACATTAAACAAAAGTTAAGAATGACAACCGTAAGGTAATCTTCCATTTTAAATTTTTGTTGAAACTTATCTTATTATATTAAGAAACTCCTTTTAATAGGGGGGGGGGGGTAAATTTATTATTTAACCATTTTTTTCCTTAATCAATTTTTTTTTTATTTTCTATACCGAAATTTTTTTCCTTAATTTTTTTTTCGGAAATCAAATTTCTAGAACCTAAAATTTCTTTTACTTAATAATTTTTTTTGGAATCTAATGTTCTTTAAGAAATTTTTTTTTCATTACTGGAATTTTTCTAGGAATCCTAAAGGTATTCTTCTTTACATAAATTTTCATAATTGAATTTTTATTTTTTGGTATTTTTTATCTTGTTTTAAGAAAACCCTATTGGATTCACTTTCCTTAAATACGACCTTTACTTAAAACCTCAAAAGTCCAAAACCTAAAAAATCCTTCTTTGCAATTCATCTCAACCATTAGATTAGATCGTGCTTTTTTACAACTGTTAGATCAAATTGAGAATTAGAACCGTTGCCTCAAATCCTATATAAGGGCCCCCTAACCTGTGTACCACATTGATTTTCAAGACATTGTGTGCCAAAGCTCTTCACCTCTTTAAATAGGCCATTCAGTTTTCCAATTTTTCTTACACTCTAGATGTCACCGGAAGATTCCCTGTAGAAATAGGTATCTTCGACTAAGGAAATCAAGGATTTTAAATATACAGGGAATGGTTGGTTGACCCAAACTTCTTTTCCAAGTATAATTCATTGATTATGAAAAATATCAAGCTGAATGGATGGGAGAATTTTTGAGTTGCTAATCCAAATACTCAGAATACAATTTATCCTAGCTTGCTTATAGAATTCTACGATATCATATATTTTTATGAGGAAGGTGGGAGGGAAATGTTTTCATTCAAAATATATGGGAAAACATATTCTATATCTTTAAATATGGAAGAATATATTCTTGGTATCCCTTATGTTGGTGAGGCAATCTTTTTCCCTCACAAGTTTCCAGATCAGTCAGGAAGTTTTGAGAAGGAAAAGACAATTGAGTTCCTTTGACTCAAAGGAATAAAATTACTGAAGATCAACCATCTTTATATGAATTTAAAAATGTCATCTTTATGGGTATATGGTTTCCTCATTCTAAGAATGGGTGATAAAGAATATTTAAAGAAAATTGATATATTTATATTGGATTTTTTGGTTAACCTCATAAAGGTAAACATGGTGAAGTGCATCATCCTGAAAATCTGCAACATTAAGAATGGAACTCTAAAGTCACAGATTATCATCTATCCGATGATATTTTTGAAGATCATAGTGATTTTCTTAGAATCCTTCAAAATTCCCTACAGTTCTAAATCCAAAACCATTAAAATCATATTGCTGAGTGATGATACTCTAAGGAGAATGAAATTTGGATTTAGAACCAAATTAGGAGAATTTTATGACTTATCTGGGAGTGAGATTGAAGCTTTTCTTAAGAAAGATGAATTATGATAAACTTCCAAGAAGTATCAAAAGAAAATAAATGCGAAGGAACCAGAAACCAAAGAAAAATCTACAATTCTGGAAAGCTAGTCAGTACCACCAAAGCCAAAAAAGAAATAAACTTTCTCTCATGAAGTGGTATAAAAATAGAGGGAGCAGAAGAAGAAGAAGAAAGAAGGATATCCAAGATTTGGGCTATATCTTGCTGAGGCAAAGGACATTAAAATTCAATTTGCTGAAGAACTTGAAAGGAAAGAAAAAGAGAATAAGATAAATAAGAAAATGTCAGATGCTGAACTTTTCCAAGTGTTACTCAAAGATATAGAAAAGGCCTCTGAATAGATTCAGGTACAATAATCCTTTATCCAAGAACTAGTACTAGTAGAGTCTCTGAGAAAGAAAATCCCCATTCCAGAACATGTTGTGGAAGAGGAGATAGTTCAAGAAGAAGATTTAGAAGAAGAATAAGAGGAAGAAAAATATGGGAGTGATGATGTGATTAATAAAGTGTTATAATAACATGAGAAGGAAAGTCCTTATGACAATATTTCAATCCAAACATCACTGGTTGAGTCAACCAAAAATGTTTCTCATGGAAAAGAGGATGATGGATAAGAAGAGGTTGATAAAACTATAGATGATTAGATTAGAAACCATGATTTTATCCAACCCAATTATGTTAAGGAAGATATTGAGAAAGAAGAGGTTGATGAAGATAATATAGTCCAACTCTCTGATAGTGAGCATGAGTCTCCAAGGGCTGAAAATGTTATTTCAAACTTTATTAAAGGAAAACATGTGGTTGATGATACACCTAAGAAGCATACAATTATTATGGATAATAAGGGTGTTGGTTCATCATATAAGAGTAAAGATAAAGAGATAGACAAAGAATCCTCTCCTACAAGGGAATCAAATTCTAAATATTCATCTTTGAAGGGTCAAGATTTTGTTGTTCAGTCTTTGATGAAGTTAGTAAACACAATAACTTTTATCCCTATTATTGATTTGAGATGTCAGTTTCTTCAACATTCTTTCAATTAGAAGTCAAATTCAGTAAGCATTCTCTTGGAAAAATTAATCAAGCTTGAGTTAGATTTAAATATTTTTATATTGGATATGATTCTCATAGGAGATCATGTAAGGAAATAAAAAAATTGTCTAAAAGAACAATTGATGACATGAGAGTCTTTGATGACTTCCAATATTTAGTGAAAGATGCTTTTGATAAGCCAGATGATAGAATAAAAAACTTTCAACAAGTTTTTCAGAAAATTTGAATCTTGAGAAAGTAGCCTAGAAGCAAGAGGATAACGATCTGAATGTGAAGTTAAATTAAGTTTCTTTAAATTTGAAGAGAGAAAGGGAACTCAAGGAAGAGTTTCAAGAAAAGTTCAATCAACAAGAAGAAACATTGAAGTATCAAGGTTAAATCCTAAAGTATCAAGATGAAAAAATCCAGGCTCTGGAAAATAAAAATCAGGATCAGGAACTGTTTCTCAAGTGATTTGAGGATAATAATAAAGAGCTCCAGAAGTTAAAGGCTACCTTGAAAAAATCATGCCGAAAGAAAATAACGATGAATGATTTTCATGTCATTCTGATTATTTGTTTTATTTTTTACCTTGTAATTTTTTTTTCTATCATAAGGAAAATTTTGTTATCCTTTATTTGTTTTGTTTTTTATAGTTATAATCTTTGAGGTACCATTTTTTTCATTCTCTTTATTCCTTTTTGATAATCACAAAGGGGGAGAAAAGAATGATTAGAAGAATACTATGTATAAAGAAGATAATGCCTTAAGTAAAGGGGATATTTAGTAAGGGGGTGTTTAATTAAAAAATATTTTCTTAATTAAGGAATAGTAAACCTCTCTAAGGTAGTCAAGAATATGATCCTTAGGGATTTAAAAACCTAAGGGGGGAGTTAGTCATATTCATCATGGTTCATAGGTAAAAGGGGATAAGTTTTTATTTTAAAGTTAAAAAATAAAAATCTATATTAATTATATTGTTTTATGAAAGGGTGTTTGTGCTTTCCATAAAGGGTGAGATTGTTGAGTCAAAATGGGTTCCTTATGAATTTTCCATTCCTTTATGTTTTGAAAATCTCAAACACATTTTCTTAAGGAAAATTATTTTTCCATAAGAATTGTTTTCTTAAGGAAAATTTATTTTCTTTAAAGAAAGGTTTACCCTTACCTTGGTTTTTGATGTTTTTTTACAAGTCTTCTCAAAACAAAATTATTATTTTTCTAAGTCAAAAATTCGGATCCTTATCCAAACCTATAGAATATTACAGTTACTTAAGCTACCAAGTCTTACTACTATTAGACTCTGAATTCTATGATACTCAGACTCCAAATTCACTAATATTTTGACATAGAATTCTCTAAAATTCAGACTCTGAATTCTATAGTATTCAGACTCTGAATTATCTGAAATGTAGACTCTGAATTCTATGAAATTCAGACTTTGAATTCTATGAAATTCAGACTCCAAATTCTCTGAAATTTAGACTCTGAATTCTCTAAAATCCAGATTCTGAATTCTCTAAAATTCAGAATCTGAATTCCTCAGAATTGAGACCCCAAATTCCTTATAATTTAGACTCTGAATTCCTCAGAATTTAGACTCTGAATTCCTTATAATTCAAACCCTAAATTTCTCATAATTCAGACTCTAAATTTCTTATAATTTGGACTCCGAATTCCTCAGAATCCAGACTCCAAATTCCTTAGAATTTAGTCTCCAAATTACTTATAATTCAAACTCTGAATTCCTCAAAATTCAGACTCTTAATTCATCATAATTTAGTCTCCGAAATCTATAGAATTCATACTTCTTATTTTTTGTAAAACAAAATCCAAATATTCATGTTTCTAGAATCCAATTGTTCATAAAAGTAGATTAGAAATTATATTTTTCCTTAGATTCTGGATATTCATATTTAGTTAAGATATTTCCTATTCTATGAACATGTTTTTATTATGAAATAATGTCATACAATTTTTTTCTAACTAATCATTGGTTGAGTGACATGTGTACAGGTACCTTTGAGATTCAAGACAAAATATGACTATTAGAGGAGGGAGTAGACCATTGAAGTTTTTCCTATAAATAGGATCTCATTTGAAAGAGTCCATATTATAGAGAATAAATCTATCGACCAATTATCCTAGAGATTACATGATGTGAAGTGATTTATAAATTGAAAAAGACTCTTGTGCCCTGTACATTTTATGAACATCTTGTTCAGCTATGAACATCTTGTTCAACTTGCTTATTGAGACTCTGATTTTTGCTGAGTACAATTGAGGGCTTTCAGGGATATGAAGATAGAGGTACTGAATACCTTAAAGATTGATGGCTTGTGGTCATAGCAAGACAAACTCTGATATTCCTATTGAGGGATTACCTTAGTGTGGGTAAGATATAATTTATTTAAAGTATAAATCAAGAGACCTTTATACAAGGTTGTTGGATACCCTACTCTTTGAGTTAAAATATTTCCTACTTGTTACTTGTTCTTGTTTCAAGTTTTATTTCTACTGTATTTTGATAATGAAAAAAAGTATAACTTTCTTATAATTTATCGTACTTTTACTTACTATGATAAGTAAAATTATATATGCATTAAGGTAGATTCTTTCTATAAGTTAATTTTTCTTAATTATCTTTTCCAGATCCATATTTATGGACCCTAAGAAAATTTGTTTCTTAGTTAAAAGAAAAAAAGAGTTTTTGTGAATTTACCTTTTTAACTTTGTTAAACATATATTTCATTAAGGTTAAAAATGAAACCTTTTTAAACTAGCAATTCACCCCCTCTCGTAATTGAGCATCTACATACACTATTTAGATCCTATAACTTGAACAAAAGAATCCACCTATAAAAGAAAACTATTATTATGTGAGTAATAATAAAAATAAATAAATTAAACATACATATGAAACAATAAATTAATTCTATGGAAAATGATTTTACTGTGAAAACATCAATATCACCTCTGTAATTGAGAAAAGTCAGTTTCGTTTATTTTCTTGCCAAGGTAGTGGAGGTAACTTGAAAGAAAGTGATAAATTCACCACTACATGGGTGAAAATGTTTTAATAGAGAAGGAGCATGAAAGTTGGATAGAGCACCCCCCATATCAAACCAAATAATCCACATGTATAAGAAAATAATTATTATGAGAGTAATACTGAAAAGAAATAAATTAATTATACATATTAAAAAATACATTAATTTCATGGATAATGATTTTACTATGCAATCATCAATATTAACTCTATAAGTGAGCAGAGGAAGCATCTTTTCTATTTATGCAAAGATATTTCATGTAACTTGAAATAAAGTAATAAATGCACCAGTACAGGGGTGAAAAGATTTTAAGGGATAAGGAGCATGAAAGATGGACAAAGCACCCCCAACTCAAACAAAATAATCCACTTGTATAAGAAAACAATTATTATATGAGTAATAATAAAAGGAAATAAATTAAACATATATATAAAACATCCCATTAATTCTATGGAAAATGATTTTACTGTGAAAACATAAATATTACCTATGTAATTGAGCAGAGGCAGCATCATTTCTCTTCCTACAATGGTAGTGGAGGTAACTCGAAATAAAGTAATAAATGCACCACTGTAGGGGTGACAAGGTTTTAAGGGAGAAAGAACATGAAAGTTGGAAAAAGCACCACCAACTCAAATAAATGAATCCACCTGTATAAGAAAAAAATTATTATGTGATTAATACTAAAAATAAATGAATTAAACATAAATATGAAACAATACATTAATTCCATGAACAATGATTTTACTATGAAAACATCAATATTACCACTTTGATTGAGCATATACAACATCGTTTCCCTTTTTTAAAAGTTCTAACACATGAATAGAAATATTATAAAATAAAAAAACTCTTCAATGAATAATGAAAATTAAATCAACATTCCATTATATAATTTTTTGGTAAAATAGAGAAATTATATCGTAACATTACCTTTGCATCTATCCAAAGGATTTGCTTCATTATATTTTGTTCTTATGTGGGATTGGAAAAATTATTATCTAAAGAAGACATTGTCTTTAGTAGTAGTCAAACATTTAATTTAGATTATATTAATATAGTAGACAATATATAATATTATGAGGAAAAATTAATAAATTAATTTTTTTTACCTTCTCATTGAACCCTATTTATTTTTTTAAAGGTTTCAAGGATTTGGTTCCTCTTTCGAGAATCCAAATCCCCTCTTTGTGGTCCCCTATAATTTATAAAACATTTTCTATAGTGGGACCGACATGAAATGATTGTGGTTTTCCAATGAAAGTGTCATCCTCGATTCAATTTTCACCCGACTCAATATTTTTTTAGTAGCCAGTGAGAAAATCGACTAATTATTATTTGTTGGATCAGTGACATAAAATAATTTCACTGATTGTGATGCCATTATGAATAACTCTTCCTTTCCCCTTCTACACTAAAATTCACCTTCACAAATCTCACTTTATCAACTTTCACTCCATTGATATTATCAACCGATTTTAAACAAAAAAGAGGCACTTGAAATGTTGTATAATCTAACTCATATATCTATTCGATAATGATAGAATATGACATATTTGCATAAATTAGATGTCTATCCTTGGAACCAGATATGTGCATCACTTCATCCATAAGCATAACACCATTTTTTGGCATCTCACTGAAGTCATCATGTTCTTTTGTATAGAACTTATAACCATTGATTAAAAACCTAGTGTAAGATATAACATTTTCATTCGGTCCTCTAGCTATCTATTTAAGTCATTCATAAATTGAATTCATATTTTTAGATAACTCTTTATAAATTTGGTCTTGGAACCATCATAGAATTTTAGGATTATGTGTATCTGATATACATCTTTCATCCCTTGATGGATTAAAATCTATAAGAATTTATTTGTGGGATTCAATGTATATATACATTTTCATTGTTATGTAATATGTAAATATGCGCTTACTTCTGCTCTATCAAGGTAATTCTAATAACATCTATTCTAGAAATCCCTTTTCCCATAAGGCGTTCAATGTGATGAGACTTTGAGTGACCAATTCTTTTAACATATGATAGGTAATCAATATAGAATTCAATAGCTTCTTCAAAAATATATTTTTCTGCAATACAACCTTTTAGTCGACTTCAAATCTTGACATATGATTTCAAAATATTCAGATACAGTTCAATGGGGAACATCTATATATAATCGAAAAGACTACATAGTTGAACCACTCTAACCAAGTGAACCATCAGGTGGACCATTACATCTAACAATTATGGTGGGAAGAACATTTTTAATTCACATAATATGATTGAAATATCCTTATTCATGATGGGAAACTTTTCTAGGCTTGCAACTTTACTGCATGTGGATTTGAAAAATAAGGAGTGTCTAGTTAATGTATGTCATACATTTTGAGGCAGAATGCAATGGAAAGAAACAGACAGTAAATATTACATTAAAACATGACAGTCATGTGATTTTAGTTCTTATAACTTCAAATTAGTCATTAACACAACATTCTTGATATTGGATGAATACCCCTGTGGAACTTTTACACTCATAAGGGAAATGAAAAATTGCAATTTTTCTTATTTGGATAGAGTGTAAGCTACGAGAGGAAGAAAAGTTCACCTTTTACCCTTCATTGGTGCGAAATCTTGCCTTATCCCCATTTCAATCAAGTACAACCTAACCTTGATGTCATCTTTCATTTTCCCAGGAACATTTAGTAATGTGTCAATAAAGGTATCAAATACATTTTTTTTCTAGAAGCATGACATCAAGAAATTTTTTGACTTACAAACAATTCCAATTCTACAATTCAACGAAAATTGATATCTTCTTCCAACCTGATTTTGTAATGTTTTTTAAAAATGGTTTACTGAAAATAATGTCAATCTTATTACTTTTTTGTATAGTTGATCACCTGTTGCTGGATACAATGTTTCACCTTGTTCAATATTCCCATCGAATTCTATTGTCCAGGATTGATATTTATATCATTGAGGTAAAAAAATTTGATTTCCTAAAAAAGTAGTCTTAGAGGAATGTTTCAACCAAACTAAGTATGTGCGTTTTTCACAAATGGTACACCCCAACATGACTTTAATTATATAGTCAGATAAATTTCCATAAGTGTGGAAGTCATTTATCATTCCATACAATATGACCCTCAATGTGAATTCTTCACTTATACGAGCATCATACACTTTAACACATGTATCCCACATCAATTTCAGATCTTTGATCAATGGATCCAAATATACATGAATATCATTACTTATTTTTTGATTCTAGATATAAGTAGAGACAAAATAATGTATTTGGGCTTCATGAATAACCATGGAGGAAAGTTATAATTTACCAACATGATGGGCCATGTATTGTGAGTACTAATTTATACACCAAAAGCATGTATTCTATCTATATATAATGCAAGAAAAAAATTTCATGCATCATCTCCAAATTCATGAAACTCGTAATCAATTTTATTATACTAAGGATAACTTTCTGGAGGATGTTTGTTCCCATATTTAATTCTTGTATCTACATTCCATGTTAATTTCCTTTCAGTTTCCTTACATTCGTATAGTCTTCTGAACTGTGGAAAGATAAGAAAGTACCATACATATTTCAAAGGGCATGATTCATTTTTCTTGTATCAATCTACACTACACTTAGGGCATTTGATGATTGATTCATGGCCCTGGAAAAAAATAAGTAATCATTTAGATAAGCATATATTTTTTATATGTCATTACAATTGAACGTAACATTAATCTAATGTAACGCCCCGACCCCAGTTACCCAGAGTCGGTGCATTATTACATAACATTTCCATGATCAAAAGAAATATCAAATCTCTAAAGACCGATTAGTTTAGTAGCCTTGGAAACACTAGATATATTCATAATGATTTACATTACATCATAAAAATGAAAACTACAACAACATAGTCTCGAGAGTCCACACTCTTATCCCATCATACTATCCTTACAGGTCATTCATAATTTACTTCTTCACATCCTGGAAAAAATAAAACATAGAAAAGGGGTGAGCTCAAATGCCCAGTAAGGATAACAATATAGCATAAACTTTCATAAATAAGAATAAACATTTAAGGCAATGTATAACTAAAACAAAAGCCTTTTAAACTTGATCTTCAACATAGTGTGGAAAAAATAAAATAAAATAATTCTATTTACTTATTCACATGGATATTCTACTAATCGAATAATCACATGCAATATCAATAACCACTTTCATAATGATGGAATGCATAATTCCAGACTATCATAACCACATAGCCAAGGCCTCGTGCCACGAATACAAATAATATTTTGTGAAGGCCTTGTGCCAAGACACTAGTTTGTCTCATGAGACCTATCGATGCATCGAGGAGCTATAGCGGGCTCCACCCGTCACATATTAAGTCCAATGCATTCCTCATATGAATAGGTTTAAACATAACATAAACATTCATATTAAAACTAGCATACGAAATGTCAAAAATTTCTCCATAAAACTTGAATGGTATAAAAATAACACATCCACAGTCAAACAAATCACAAAATCTTCAATACAATATAGAAGTTTTGTATCATAATAAATCAACTTCAAATAAGCTTAAAATCCATCAAAGGATGTTGACATAGATGAAATCAAAACTATTTGAGAGAAATATCTCTTTTTTTGAAATCATTTAAAATTCACATAATTATAAAATAAAACAATTACTTTGAAAATTTTCTTATAATCTTGTAAGGGAAGCTTCGAAGATTTTATAACGGCGGAAAATAGCCGCACCTGCCGTAAAAGTTAAAAAAACATTCTTACCTTAATTCTGTCGAAAAGGTTAAAAAGGACCTTGTTTGTAAAATGACGGAAAGATTCATTTATAAACCAATTATAAAAGTCAACATAGGTATAAATGAATTTAACCCATATTCTAGTAAATAGTAAAAATGTTTTGAAATACATTTTTAAGAAACTTGGCTGTGGATGATAAAGAAGTCCCAGTAGATTATTACCTATAAACAACCTCGGATAATGAGGAGATTGTGAAATAAACACTTACCTTGTACTTTTCCTTGGTTGGGGTAGGTTAAAATCCTGTATAATGGTTAAATAATTGTTATTAAATTATACAAGAATCATATATATTAATAAGATATCATATATGATCTTTTAACATTGCTTTGTTAATAATATTTTAGAATTATCGTCGTTTCAGGTGTTAACTTACTCATTTTCTTTTATATGTTTTATTATGTAAGACATGTTTGTTATGGATAGGTTGTATCTTATTCATATCTATAATGATATTAAGTCCTTAAACATTATTATTAATATTCAAATGAGAATTAGACTTGAATGGATACGACAGAGAATGAATCTCATCACGTTCGTTGAGACGGTAGTCCGTACGTACGCACAAGCGACAATATCATTATTTTGATATTAAAATAATATTTAATTGGATGGTATATCATATATACAGAATCGTTATGATGTTATATTTATTATTTACCTGAATTAAACATCATTATTATACCCATCCAAATAATAATTTATTGAATAACAATTACACCACGACGTGGAGACGGTAAGCCGTATGTAAGCACGTATGGTGACATGTTATTCAAAGGATGGATAGAATAATGAATATGGTTGTACCATATATAATAAAATCACAGTATATATAAGATATTGGAGTTATTATTTTAATATGATAAAGAAAGAAGAAGTTGAAGAAGAAAGGAACTTGAAAGAGGGTGGTGAAAACATTACCTCTTCTTCGGGTTATTCCTTATGATTTGATCAAAAGGGCTTATTATGTTGGATTTATGACTAAAGGAAGGACTGTAGGATTAAGTGAGGGAATTTTAGAGAGTATTTGGGCAGGGGTTGTCCGAACAAAAAGGATTTGTAGGTGTGAATTAATGATAAGGAGAGTTCCCTTTTATAAGAGGGGTGAGGGGCACCTTTGGAAAAGCTAGAAATATTATTTTATAATAAATTCATATTCGGTTTCTAATGGATCCAAATTGGATTATTTAAAGGTTAAGGTGGGTATGGGTCAAAAACCACTCAAACAATAGAATTTAGACAGGTTTGGGTCATTATATTAACCTTATCTTTTAGTTTTAACTCTTAGTTAATTAGTTTGACACTTACCATGTCACTTTGTATTTTTATATTATATAGTTAATAAACATACTATATACCTCCAAGAGACCCCCAAGTGGTCCATTAATGAAACTCCTATCATGATATAAGTCTCTTGGCAGAACATTGGATTTTTAGGAATTTAATATCAATTAATAATATAATATTTTTTTTGAAAAACTCTTTTATGTCAATTTTGAAACTATTCAATAACTTATTTTTGTAAAAATCACAACAGAAGTATTACATCGAAAAAAGTTAATTAAATCAATCCTAACATGTCATATTAACCTATAAAATTATTTTAATTTATAAAAAGTCTCAAATTATATTTATTTGGGTATTTATAATATCAATTATTTTAATTTTTCACTATTATGGTAATTACTGCATCATCATTGGGTCAAAAATAAATTATTTTATTTAATGTCTAAAAATATTAAATAAAATACCATTATGTAGGAACTATTTTTATATTTCTAATGAGTATTTACAATTGAATTTATCTTATGTATAACCCTATATTAAAAATGTTTTACTAAATAAACTTTGATTTTAACTCTTCTAACTCTTCTTTGAATTAAATAATAATAAATGTCCAAATTTAATCCAAGTGGACCTAAATGATAATATTTTATTCCTAATGTTGGTTTTGGTCAAGATACACTTGTCCAATAGAATTAGAACATGTGTTAGGGTAATATTAATATCATTTTTTACCCTTAATTACCCTATTTACTTTTAACCGTGGTAAATAAAAGTAAAAAGTTACTATTCACCAAAAATCATTTTCATCTCATTGAACCACATTTTACTCCATGATATTAACCGTGTCTCTTGGATTTTTGAAATTCCACTCACAGAAGTGGTAAAATTATGTTTTATGAAAAATTCAGTTTTTTAACTACCACTTAGTGGTATCACTATTCATCAAAAAATGATGTTTTTCAAAAAAATTCCAAAAATTCAACCTAGGCTAATTTCGATATTCCGAATCCAAAAATGAATTCGATTTTGAAAAATAAAATTTATAAATTTCAAAAAGTGGGTATTAGTATTCATAACGGTTAGTTTGATTGGTTGTGGTGTGTTAGAACTCGATGTTGCGTACAACACACGCTATTGCATTATTCAAAGAGAAGCGTTCCGTAGAAGGTTGGGGTGTTACATTATCCCCTCCTTCAAATAATTTCGTTCTCGAAATTTCTAGAATACTACCGCATGAAAAGAATCGGGTGGTTCTTCATCATAAGTTCCTCAGGTTCCCACGTTGCCTCTTCCATCTTATGGTTTCTCCATAAGACTTTTACCAGACGAGTCATTCGGTTTCTCAGTACTTGTTCTCTCGCATCAAGAATCTTGATGGGATCTTCGCAATAAGACAGATCAGGTTCCAGTTATAATTCTTTGTAGGTGAGTACATGCGTTGGATCAGGCATGTATTTCCTCAATAGTGATGCGTGGAACACATCGTGAACTTTGGAGAGATTTGGCGGAATTTCCAAACGGTAAGCTACAACCCCAATTCGTTCTAGAATTTCGAAAGGTCCGATGTACCTGGGACTCAATTTACCTTTCTTACCAAAACGTATGACTCCCTTCCATGGAGATACCTTCAGAAAAACATGATCACCGACTTGAAATTCCAAATCCTTCCTTCGATTATCGGCATAGCTCTTCTTCCTACTTTGAGCTGCTTTGATATGGTTTTGGATTACCTTCACCTTTTCCATCGTTTCCTCCACCAGTTCTGGGCCTACAAGTTTTCTTTCACCAACGTCATCCCAATAGGTTGGTGTGCGACATCTCTTTCCATATAACGCTTCATATGGTGCCAAATGAATACTCGAATGGAAGCTATTGTTGTAGGAAAATTCTACCAGAGGTAAATATTGATCCCACGTACCCTGAAAGTCGAGTGAGTAGGATCTCAACATGTCTTCTATGGTTTGAATAGTTTGTTCTGATTGTCCATTTATTTGAGGGTGGTAGGTAGTGCCCAAATGAAGTTCAATATCCAAGGATTTCTGAATACTTTTCCAGAATCTTGAAGTAAAACGGGGATCACGATCAGAAACAATCGATATGGGTACTCCATGAAGTCTCAAAACTTCATTAATATATAGTCTTGCTAGTTGTTCAAGTGGTAAATCTTCCCTTATAGCAAGAAAATGTGCTGACTTGGTAAGACGATCAAAAATGACCCATATTGCATCATTCCTTCTAAAAGTCTTTGGTAGCCCCATGACAAAGTCCATCGTAATATTGTCTTGTTTCTCTACGATATGGGAAGAGGTTGCATGACTCTTCCAGGCTGTTGCCTTCTAGATTTCACTTGTTGACAAACCATACAAATTGACACAAAGTCAGCAATCTCCCTCTTCAAGTTGTCCCACCAAAAATGTTCCTTCAAATCTGTATACATTTTGGTGCTCCTAGGGTGTATAGAGAAAATGGAACTATGAGAATCATCCAGAAATTCCCTTTTTAGATCAGGTATATCGGGAACACAAAGTCTCTTCCTGAATTTCAAAATTCCTTCTTCATACACAAAGTCTCTCAATCTACCATCATTCATAGCTTTAATCTTCTTTCGAAATTCTTCATCATCGGTCTGAGAAATCTCAATCCTTTCTAGGAAAGATGGTTTGGCAACCATTTGAAAAAGCATTGATGTTTCACTTTCCCTGGTTATTCCCATGTCCATCTTCACTAGATCTATGAAAATTGGATACCTTTCAGTTCTCATATTGTTCAAAACTCCATGGTCTTTTCTGCTCAAAGCATCTACCACCTTGTTTTCTATCCTCGGGTGGTAGTGTATCGTAAAATCATAATCCTTGAGTAATTAAAGCCATCTCCTTTGCCTCATGTTGATTTCTTTTTGTGAGAAAATATACTTTAAACTCTTGTGATTAGTATAAATCTCACATTTTTCACCATAGAGGTAGTGCCTCCATATCTTCAAAGCAAGGATCATAGCTGCTAACTCGAGATCATGAGTAGGATAGTTTTGTTCATGAATTTTCAACTGTCATGATGCATAGGCAATAACCTTATCATTCTGCATAAGGACACAACCAAGTCAATTCTTCGATGCATCACTATAAATAATGAACCCATCATTACCCGATAGTAGATTCAATATAGGATCATTGACTAATCTTATATTCAGTTCTTCGAAACATTATTCACACTCTTTTGTCCAAACAAATTTAACCCCTTTACGTGTGAGCTTCCTTAATGGGTTATCCAATCGGGCAAAATTCTGGACGAAACGTCGATAATAACCTGCCAAACCAATAAAACTGCGTACCTCAGTTATACTCGTAGGTGCTGTCCATTCTTGGATTGCCTTGGTCATAGAAGGATCAACAGAGATTCCATCTTTAGAGACAATATGGCCAAGAAAAGAAATCTCCTGAAGCCAGAATTCACACTTGCAAAACTTCCCAGATAATTCATGTCTTTTCAGAGTATTTAGGATAATGCACAAGTGATTTTCATGATCTTTGTAGCTTTTGGAGTATACCAAGATATCATCAATAAATACCACCACAAATTCATCAAGATATTCCTTGAAAACTCTATTCATCAGATCCATGAATACAGAGGGTGCATTAGTCAATCCAAAAGGCATTTCTGTAAACTCGTAATGCCCGTACGTGGTTAGAAATGCTATCTTTGGAATGTCTTCCTTCTTCACACACAACTGATGGTATCCAGATCGAAGGTCAATCTATGAAAAGTATTGTGCTCCATGCAGTTGGTCAAATAAATCATCAATGAGAGGTATGAGATACTTGTTCTTTATTGTTATAGCATTGATCTCACTGTAGTCAAGGCATAACCTCATAGATCCATCTTTCTTTTTAACAAAAATAACAGGGGATCCCCATGGAGAAACAGTAGGGAAAATAAATCCCTTATTACTCAATTCATCTAGTTGTTTCTTTAGTTTAACTAATTATATAGTGGCCATTCTATAAGGGGTCTTCGATATAGGCCTTGATCCAAAAATTAAATCAATGGAAAACTCAACTTCTCGTTCTGGAGGATGTCCAGGTAAATCTTCTGGAAACACATCTACATATTCTTTCACAACAGGTACATCCTCAATTTGAACATTCCTTTCCTCACCCACAGTCATTTTATTATCTTCCTCCCCAATAATTGAATTTAGTTGAGCTACTGGGGGTGGATCCAGATAAGAATTAGGTGGTGATGATTCTGCTCTAAAGATAAGGTGTTCCTTATCATCATCATCAAAAATCGTAACCTCCTTCTTCTTACAATAAATCTTCACATCATGGTCCAAAATCCAATCCATACTGAGGATTATATCAAACTCAATCATATGTATGACGATTAGATCAGCGGATACAGAACATTTATGTGCTCTAATGGGGAATGATTCACAAAACTTTGTTGCAATGATACTTCCCTTAGTATTTTTAACTAACAACTCCCTTGTTAAATCAAACTGGAAATATCTAATTTTCTTAGCAAACTGCGAAGATATGAAACAATGTGATGATCCAGAATCAAAAAATGCATTTTCTAAACATGAGGAAACCATTAAATTACCTGCCACCACGTCTTTCGGAGATTCTACCTCAGCATTAGTGATAGCATAAGCTTGGCTTTGATCCCTTGTCCTTTTCTGAGGTAAGATTCCCTGACGCTTAGGACATTTATTTGCATAATGTCCCATCTCCCTGCAATTATAGCATTGTACATCAGTAGCTTCCTTCTTCCCCTTGCAATCACGAGTTTGGTGGCATTTTTCACCACACTTGTAACAGACTACCATTATTTTTAAGCAAGTACCAGGGTGTTTCTTCCCACATTTACTGCAGGATGGATATTCAAATTTTCCCTTCATCCCTTTATTTCCATTCCCAGATTGATCAGAAGATCTCTTCTTCTCTTTCTTTTCTTTAATGTCATATGACTTAGAGAATTCTTTCTCTATCTTCATAGCACATGAGACAATGTCTTCGTACGATGAGAAGGATTGTGAGACTAATTCTCAATGGAGAAATGGTTTTAAACCATCAAATAAACGATCAATATTACTTCTTTGGTTATGTATATAATCTCCAACATACCTTGATAACCTAGTAAAGTGAGCCTCATACTTTGCGACATTCTCATCCTCTTTTTGTCTCAGACTCAGAAATTGCCTTTCCATATCTGCTCGATGGTCATGAGGAAAGTATTTTTCTAAAAACAGATCTTTGAACTCTCTCCATTCCATATTTGATAGTTCACCATCTTCCTTCGTGTTTTGAATCAATGACCACCATTGATCAGCATCTCCAGTGAGGCGGTAAACTGCCATGATAACTTTTTCCCTTTCAATACTTCCCAAATCCTAAAATATTTTCTCTAGGGAACTTATCCATTGCTCAGATACTAATGGATTTGTACTCCCATTGAATGTTGGTGGTTTCTTCCTCATGAAGCGATCTAACATTCATCCTCCATGCTGTGGATCAGGGTGCTCCATAAGGGTAAGGTTATTATTCATAACCTGAGTGAGTTGTCCCAGTACGGTGATTAGTTGATCAACACCAGTTGCATCACCAGCTCCACTATAATTATCTTGAGTAGGAGGGAAATCCCTACATGGAGTACGTGCATTGATATAGTTTCCATTTCTTCCACTAGGTTCCATTTCTAAACAATGGAATAAACTAGATCAGTTTATGAATCAAAATACATAATTTCATACTTATAAAACACATAAAATAAATTGAACTATTTATGGATATAATCCATTATCATAAAACAAATTTCTTTGAGGAAGTATATACTCATAAACCCTTCATAATTATTTGTAAAGAAAATATGAGTTATTCTAAGAATATCCCCCGGGAGTGTCGTAACCAAGAGTGCAGCAAGGCCCTTTGCCGTGCACCAGTTCCCGTTTGAGTCTAGCTCAAAGTAGTGTTTTCTAGTTTTACCCCTAGTTACATCTGTGTCAGATCCATCTCTACCTGCTCGTATCTAGACAGGGATGTATTGTTCGAAAAAATCACAAAATCTCTAAAATACCAAAATTATAGGAAGTTCTTCTATACTAATCCTCAAAGTCCATCTTAAATATATGTGCTCTAATCAGAGTTTATCTAAATCTAGCTTCCAAGGTTTGTACTAAACTTCCTCTGATACCAACTGTAACGCCCCGACCCCAGTTACCCAGAGTCAATGCATTATTACATAACATTGGCATGATCACAAGAAAGATCAAATCTCGAAAGACCGATTAGTTTAGTAGCCTTGTAAACACTAGATATATTCATAACGTTTTACATTACATCATAAAAATGAAAACTACAACAACATAGTCTCCATATTTCACACTCTTATCCCCTCATAATATCCCTGCAGGTCATTCATAATTTACTTCTTCACATCCTGGGAAAAATAAAACATAGAAAAGGGGTGAGCTCAAATGCCCAGTAAGGATAACAATATAGCGGAAACTTTCATAAATAAGAATAAACATTTAAGGCAACGTATAACTAAAACAAAAGCCTATTAAACTTGAACTTCAACATAGTATAGAAAAAATAAAATGAAATAATGTCATTTACTTATTCACATGGATATTCTACTAATCGAATAATCACATGCAATATCAATAACCACTTTCATAATGATGGAATGAATAATTCCATACTATCATAACCACATAGCTAAGGCCTTGTGCCAAGACTACAAAGAAGATTTGGTCAAGGACTTGTGCCAAGACACTAGTTTGTCTCATGAGACCTACTGATGCATCAAGGAGCTATATCGGGCTCCACCCGTCACATATTAAGTCCAATGCATTCCTCATATGAACATGTTTAAACATAACATAAACATTCATATTAAAACTAGCATACGAAATATCAATACTTTCTCCATAAACCATGAATGGTATAAAAATAAGACATCCACAGTCAAACAAATCACAAAATCTTCAATACAATATGGAAGTTTTGTATGATAATAAATCAACTTCAAATAAGCTTAAAATCCATCAAAGGATGTTGACAAAGATGAAATCAAAACTATTTGAGAGAAATATCCCTTTTTTTTGAAATCATTTAAAAGTCACATAATTATAAAATAAAACATTTACTTCGAAAATTTTCTTATAATATTGTAAGGTAAGCTTCGAAGATTTTATAACGGCGGAAAATAGCCGCACCCTCCGTATAAGTTAAAAAAACATTCTTACCTTAATTTTGTCGAAATGGTTAAAAAGGACCTTGTTTGGAAAAAGAAGGAAATATTCCTTTATAAACCACTTATAAAAGTCAACAAGGGTATAAATGACTTTAAACCATATTCTAGTAAATAGTAAAAATGTTTTGAAATACATTTTTAAGAAACATGGATGTGGATGATAAAGAAGTCCCAGTATATTATTACGTATAAACAACCTTAGATAATGAAGAGATTGCGAAATAAACCCTTAACTTGTAGTTTTGCTTGGTTGGGGTAGTTTAACCTCCTGTATAATGGTGAGATAATTTTTATTAAATTATAAAATAATCATATATATTAATATGATACCATATATGATCTTTTAACATTGCTTTGTTAATAATATTTTAGAATTATCGTCGTTTCGGGTGTTAACTTACTCATTTTATTTTATATGTTTTGTTATTTACGCCATGTTTTTTATGGATAGGTTGTATCTTATTTATATCCATAATGATATTAAGTCCTTAAACATTATTATTAATCTTCAAATGAGAATTAGACTTGAATGGATACGATGGAGAATGAATCTCATCGCGTTCGTGGACACGGTAGTCTGTACGTACGCATGAGTGACAATATCATTCTTTTAATATTAAAATAATATTTAATTGGATGGTATATCATATATAAATAATCATTATCATGTGATATTTATTATTTACTTGAATTTCACATCATTGTTATACCCATCCAAATAATAATTTATTGAATAACAATTACACCACGACGTGAAGACGGTAATCCGTACGTACGCACGTATGATGACATGTTATTCAAAGGATGGATAGAATACTGAATATGGTTGTACCATATATAATAACATCACAGTATATATAAGATATTGGAGTTATTATTTTAGAATGGGAAAGAAAGAAGAAGTTGAAGAAGAAAGGAACTTGAAAGAGGGTGGTGAAAACATTACCTCTTCTTCGGGTTCTTCCTTTTGATTTGATCAAAAGGGATCCTTAGGTTGGATTTCTGACTAAAGGAAGGCCTCTAGGATGAATTTAGGGAAGTTGAGAGAGTATTTTGGTCAGGGGTTTGCCGAACCAAAAGGATTTGAAGGTGTGAATTAATGAGAAGTGGGAGTTCCCTTTTATAAGAGGGGTGGGGGCACCTTTGGAAAAGCTAGAAATATTATTTTATAATAAATTCATATTCGGTTTCTAATGGCTCAAAAGTGGATTATTTAAAGCTTAAGGTGGGTATGGGTATAAAACCACTCAACCAATAGATGTTATATAGGTTTGGGTCATTATATTAACCTTATCTTTTAGTTTTAACTCTTAGTTAATTAGTTTGACACTTACCATGTCACTTTGTATTTCTATATTACAAAGTTAATGAATTTACTATATACCTCCAAGAGACCCCCAAGTGGTCCATTAATGATACACCTATCATGATATAAGTCTCTTGGACGAACCTTAGATTTTTTGGAATTTAATATCAATTAATAATATAATATTTGTTTTAAACACTCTTTTATGTCAATTTTGACACTATTCAATAATTTATTTTTTAAAAAATTACAACAAAATTATTACTTCTAAAAAAGTTAATTAAATAAATCCTAACATGTCATATTAACCTAGAAAATTAGTTTAATTCATAAAAAGTCTAAAATTATATTTATTTGTGTATTTATAATATCAATTATTTTAATTTTTCACTATTATGGTAATTACTGCATCATCATTGGGTCATAAATAAATTAAATTATTTAATGTCTAAAAATATTAAATAAAATACCATTATGTATTAAATCCATTTATATTTATAATTTATATTTACAATCAAATTTATCTTATGTATAACACTATATTAAAAATGTTTTAGTAAATAAACTTTGATTTTAACTCTTTTAACTCTTTTTTGATTTAAATAATAATAAATGTCCTAATCTAATAAAAGTGAGCCTAAATGATAATATTTTATTCCTAGGGTTGTTTTTGGTCGAGATACACTTGTACAATAGAATTAGGACATGTTTTAGGGTGATATTAATATCATTTTTTACCCTTAATTACCCTATTTACTTTTAACTGTGGTAAATAAAAGTAAAAAGTTACTATTCACCAAAAATTATTTTCATCTCATTGAACCACATTTTACTCCTTGATATTAACCGTGTCTCTTGGATTTTAGAAATTCCACTCACAGAAGCGGTAAACTTAAGTTTTATGAAAAATTCAGTTTTTTAACTACCACTTAGTGGTTTCACTATCATCAAAAAATGAAGTTTTTCAGAAAAATACCAAAAATTCACCCTAGGCTAATTTCGAAATTCCGAATACAAAAATGAAGTCCATTTTAAAAAATAAAATTTATAAATTTCAAAAAGTGGGTATTACTATTCATAACGGTTAGTTTGATTGGTTGTGGTGTGTTAGAACTCAATGTTGCATACAACACACGCTATTTCATTATTCAAAGAGAAGCATACCGTAGAGGATTGGGGTGTTACATCTAACATCATATGTTCTACATGGTAGTTCATTTTCTTCTTGTGACATATATTTTAGAAGACCAAGTAGTTCTGTATAGCTGGTGTCACTCCATCTGTTTCTAGCTTTCCAATTATATAACTTCAATACAACTGAAAATGTTGTGTATTTAGTACAACCAATATACAACGGTTTCTTGGAAAAACTATTTAATTCCTCAAAAAAATTTGTAAAATCATGAAGGTCATCTTTAATTTTTAGTATCATTTATTCCATGTGATCTCCATCAACTTTTACAAAGGTATTCATATCAAATGATTTATAAATTGTAATATCATCCCAATTGATGTCCACATTCAGTTTCCCCCATGTCTAGTCCAACATTTATAGCTTTGATCTTTTCCAAGAAAAATAAAATGTTCTTCCAACTCATTTGGACTAATGTTTCTTTAATAAAAACAATATAAACATGGGAAAGGGATTTTAGAAGGGTTGTCTGCATTCGCTTTTGAAAAATTGATAAACTCTTTTACTCTATCATCATATTTGTTTTTCAAACAATTAGAGTGCATCCATTTTCGGTTCATATTAATCCTATTGGCTTCATGAAAGGTTAATTTTATGCAATATATAAATAAACACACATAATATATTCATTATCATAAGTGAAAGATATAGAAAATTTTAATAAGGGAAATATGGATCATTTCTACTAGAATATCTAAGCGCCTAGATATTCAAAATCCAATAATAAAGGATATTGGAATTTGAAAAAATAGAGGGATATAAAGGCAGATAATAAATGATATTGTCACTAAACTTTATAGGTGTAAATCGGAAGATGGGTAGTGTAATGAACTTAGCCCTAATTACACAAACAAGACTAGGTTAGATAATCTTATGACCTCTAACACACCTCAATGTCACTAAAGGATGGTTTAAACTTTGGGTTTAAAAAACCATAAATGGGAGGTGGTCCCCCCCAATAGAAAGAATTAGTACCAGAGGTAGAAAAAAATTCTATCATGACCCTTGGGGTCAATGGACATGCAGACCCAAAATAATTATTACCTGATACATGCATACCTATTAGAAAATAACTATAGAAATAAATGATGCAATATCTATATAGACACACATACATGTCACACTAGTATAAAAACTCCCCCACTTGTAGCCTATAAGAAAAATAAAATAGATAAAAACCAAATATTAAAACATAACGTGATATAAACGCACCATAATGATTAAAAAATTGAAGGCTTGATGTAATAAAATCTCATGTGCTTAACTGAGGATAGCCCCTTTGAATCTGCTCCATAAGAAATTTAACGACCATAGTGAATTCTAAGAGGAACTAGATCTGATGATACATATAACCAATAGAGGGAAAAATATTTAGTAAAAATATATAAAATATAGTATTAAAATAACAATGAATAAATCCAAGGTTCCATGTCAGATATAAACCAACAGATCATATATTGGTAGTTAATACAAACAATGGACCACAAATCATTCCTTAAACAAATAATCGAAGACAAATTGTAAACAAAAGATCATAAACAAATCATAGAAGAAGAAATAAAAAACGAAATAAAAAATACACAAAGAAAATCAAAAGGCCTACCTCGCTAGGTTGAAGAAAATCTGGGAACCTCTTCGAATGTCATACATAATGTTCGGAGGCAGTCAAGTGGTTTCATTCAACCTTTAATTCACTGAAGAGGAGTGCCGATAGTGGGTGGCTTCCGCGGAAAGCTTCTATATCGCGACTGGTTCACAAATAGTTAGGGTTTTAAAATAGATCAGAACACTTTTATCACCGCTTAGCAATAAGCACTGATAAATCATCATCTTTATCAGTGTGAACAAAGCACACATAAAGATTCTTTTATCAGCGCTTATTACTGAAGTGTTGTTAAAGGATTTATAAATATATTTATAAGTAATTTTTTTTAAAATATTTATAAATTCATAATAAATATATATAAATATAAATATAGTCAATATATTCATTTTTGAATATATTTATTAAAATTTTATAATTATATATTTATAATTATAGAAATATTTTTTAAAAAATATTATTTATATCATTATATATATTTATATAATTATACATATATATATAAAATAAATAAATATAAATATAAATATAGTAAATATATTCTTTATTTATGTAAATTAATTATAAATTTAATCACTATTTAAATATACATAATTATTTATTTATAATTATATTTATAAAATTTAAAAAAAATTATTTATTTATAATTATAAATATATAAATATATAAATATAGTGAATGTACATTTATAAATATTTTTTTACAAATATATTTTTAACATTATTAATGAATATTTAATTTTGAGTGCATGCATATATGTACTAAATGAGTGAAATTGAATAAATTTAGAATATATAGGTACACTAACAATATTGAAAAAATGGATAAGTTCTGTGTGTGTGTGTATATTGTATATAAAAATGCATTAATTATATGTATATGTGAAATCAATATAACAAACATTTGATCTATATTAAATTGATAAATAAAAAGATATTCAATTATATGTACGTCGACTACTATGCAATTATTCTATATTTTTAATTCATATTAATTTTTAATTATATACCATTATTTAATAAATATATGGAAATTAAATGTAAAGCGCATAAATATTTTGTAATATATAATCATATTTGTATATATTAATATATACAATTTAGTAATATTAATTATCATAATTATCTAATTAATAAAATGTTTAATATTTAATAATGTATAATCAATCAATTCATTTTTATCAATAATTATTTAATTAATAAAATTTGCAATATTTTTTTAATAAATACATTTTTTATATTTAATTTATTTAATTATTTCTATTTATTAGCACTAAAAATGTGTTTATGAATGAAATATTTATCAGTGCTAAATAGAAATCACTGATAAAGAATACCTTTTATTAATGCTAAAAACAAAGCACTGATAAAGGAAACCCTTTATTAGTGCTGAAAAAGCACTGATAAAGGATACCCTTTAGCAGCACTAAAATTAAAGTCTTGATAAAAGTTTTCTTTATCAACACTAAAATAAAATCCCTGAAAAAAGGTTAAATTTATCAATGATTTCTTTAGCGCTGATAAATAACAGCGCTGCTAAAGACCAGTTTTGTAGTAGTGAACCAATAACTCTCCATGTGTTTCTTCTTATTAAATGACTAATTAATGATAGCCAATTGTATGAGATATTCGTTTCCTTAAATTAATCATAGTATTGAAAAACAAATCATACCTATAACTCACCCAAGTCATATAATATGACTATCCAAGATAGATGGTATGATATCAATATATCATAAAATATGACAAACTCACAGTATTAAATATAAGAATTTTTTCCATATGGTGTTTCATAATATATGCCACACTATATCATAATATATGAAACATGGATTTAAGGCACATTAATTTCAATTAAAATAGGTCCTCATCACACTACTAGTTGTAGAACACATCACCCTTGACTCAAAGAAAGGAAACATATACCTGTAATAAAAAACAATGCTTATTTTAATAATACTATACAAATGTAAATAAAACATAAATATGATTCAATAATTCATAAATAAAAAATAAATAAATGGTATTACAAGAATGATGAAACAAAATACACAAATAAAAAGGATAACATAATACACAAATTAATCAATTTACAAAGTAACATGATAATCCCAATGTGTTTTCTTTATTTTGAGTATGTGATGAACTTTCAATCATACTGATCACAGAACATGTTGGATTAAGGTATGATTAATTAATACATGTCAAAAATAGATAAAAAATAATTTTCCTAAAGTATCATGACAATCCAAACACATTTTCTTTATTTTTACTATGTGAAGCATGTTTTGAATTAAAATGCCAATTTTAAACTAAAAACATGAAATTTATGTTTTATCAATCACACCACATGTTAGATTGATGTACGATTAATTCATACATGTCAAAAATAAATACCAGATAATTTTACAAAGGTTTCATGATAATTTGAGAGTGTTTTATCTTTTTTTGGTATACGACATATATTTTGATCTAAAATATCACTTTTGAATTAAAACACACACTTTCTATCATACCAATCACACTATGTGTCAAATTAATGCAAGGTTAGTTAATACACATAAATAATGAATTATTTATCTTTTCAAAAAAAAGTATAATAACAATACATGCATGTTTTCTCAATTTTGAGTATGTGATGTGCGTTCAAACTAAAATACCACTTTTAAATGAAAACAAACACTTTTAATCATACAGACCACACCATGTTTCGTATTGAAATGAGATCAATTCATACATTTCACAAATTAATTATTGATATTTTCCCTAAATAATCAATATAGTATGAGAATTGTTTCTTGTATTTGAGTATGTGACACATGTTTTGAACTAAAATTCCCCTTTTAAAATAAAAACGCTAACTTTCAATCATACCTACCACACCATGTGTCAATTTATGGGAGATTAATTCCTACCCATCAAAAATGAATTATTAATATTTTCTTAAAGTATTATTAATATATAACTTCATTTTTTTGAGGTTGTGACATGATTCATGATTATAAATATTAACTTATAAAACAAGCATACACTTTGAGTCATACCATCCACACCATGTATTATATTAAATTGAAGTTGATTCATACACATAAAAAATTAATCACATACCATTTTTCTAAAGTATCAATACAATTTGAGTGTGTTTTATCCATTTTGAGTATATAACACATATTTTGAACTAAAATGTCACTTTTAAATTGAAAACATGCACTTTTAGTCATAAAATACACACCATAAGACATATTTATATCATATCAATTCCTACACAAAAAAAAATAATTATTGATCTTTTTTATAAAATATCAAGACAATCCAAGTGAATTTTCTTGGTTTTGAGTATGTAACATGCGTTGTGAACTAAAATGTTACTTTTATAGTAAAAATACACACTTTGAGACATACCAACCACACAGTATGTCATATTGATGTGAGATTTATTCCAATAAATAAAAAATGAATCATGGAACATTTTCCTAAATTATCAAGATAGTCAGAGTGTGTTATCTCAGTTTTGAGTATGCAGAACATGTTTTGAACTAAAATGTTACTTTTAAATTGAAAACATGAACATTCAATTATACCTATCACACCATGTATCATGTTGTTATAATATTAATTTACATGAATCATAAATAATTATCTATATTTTTAAAAATTATAATGATAATATGAGAAAGTTTTCTTGATTTTGAGTATATGAAGAATATTGTGAACTAAAATGTCATTTTTATACTAAAAATACACAATTATCAGCCACACCATGTGTAAGATTGATGTATAGTTGTTTCTTGCACATAATAAATGAATCACATATTGTTTTCATAAAGTACAAATATAATCCAAGTGTGTTTTACCTCTATAATTATAACTTAAAATGACAAGAAAATCAACTAAATAAGTAGTAGATTAACCACCTCTTCATGATCTTTTTGAAATAAAAAAATTAAAAATATGAAAGGAAAACACCTCTTAAGGATGTCTGTAAACATTCTAACACCATTTAAGATTCCCAATAATTCTGAAATAAATATATTTACTCTTTTTGATATGTGGATTTTCAATATTCTCGGTGGCACTGAAAAAATATAGATAAACAAAAAATTAATAAATATTTTCAATGAAATTGTAATTATATTCAGAAATACCTCTTTTAGGATTCAATTTGATGTGTGAAATATGATATATTTAATAAGTTTATAAATGTAATAACCATAATTGATGTGATTATTTTATTTTAGGAACTTTAGAAAAAATTAGAAAAATAAGTAATTTATTTTGATATATGTTTTGATAGTGAAATTGTATTATATATACCAAAATAATTATCCAGTTGTAGAAATTCAAAGGCTTCTTATGCACACTGTTCATCCTCATACCTTGATTTTGTAAATAAATGAACACCTATATATCATTAAATAATGCTTGTTAAAGTACAATAAAAAACTCATAATTTATTATTTATATGTAAAATGTTGAATGTAGTGCTTTATAAATTTATAAGGGACATTATGTGTGGTAGATTTGTTGGATATCCGTGTATTGGGTCCAAAAATATATCTTTGGAGTATCCAAATTGATCATAATGAGTATTCAGTGATTCCTAAAAAACAAAAAGGAAATGGTAATGGACAAAATGAAAATATATTTTATACGATTAGAGTATAGAGATTTACCCCTAAATTGTAAGAATTAAGAAGATCTTGTTACCTATTATTTTCTTTTCAAACAATAAAACTACTCGGTATGATTTTACTAAAATTTCATATTCATCCATTGATCTTTTTTTCTGTAGAATTGACATGAGGACTAATAAATATAAAATTTTCTTTACAGGTTCTTCTATTTACAATGGTGTGATTTATTTATATATATAAAATAAGATTATTATTCAACTATAATAAACATAGTAGATTAGTTATTGGAAAAAAAATTATGAAAATGTATCTCATGTAAATATCCACAACCGAGCCTCCTAACCATTCATTCTTGAGAATTTCATTTAGCTTCTCAAGACAAATCATATCAATAACAAAATCACTATAAATTTTTACTTCATATTCAATATAGGATATGTTTTTATCTTAAAAAATATTATCTACATGAAATTTTAATAGTAATAAATGTGATACAAAAATTTTCAGGGTAAACGTACTCTCAGAAGGTATTTTAAATATATTATTTGATCCTTTATATTTTCCTGAATTTTCCTTTTGTTTCCAAATCTATATATCATTATATAATAATGTACCATAGTTTATAACTTTTTTTTTTAATTTTAAAATTATTTTCATATAAAATAAATGGTAAGTTATATACCTCATTATCATTTTGTATCTTTATAAGATTAAATATCAATACAATGGATGTTACAATAGCAAGTTTGATCTTGTGAAAAATAAGATCATAAAAGGGAATATGTATCTTGACACTTTCCTTGTGAGATATGTGAATCCATACTCACACCTGATCTTATAAAAGTTTTTTTATTATGTATATTTTTACATTGGATATTGTACACTATGCCTCTCACAACACGGTGATGAGTGGGTAATGATAGATATAAATTTCAATCAATTTCACCCTAAAATTTTTTATTATAATAAAAGAATTAGTAACTGTTTGATTTAAATTTAATATAGATTTTTATGATAAAATCAATTACCTATGGTAAGGTAGGCCATTTAGGGGAATGTATAAACTCAAAGCTATGTGTGTACGGGGGGGGGGGGGGGGGTAGATATTCATGTTATGGTTTTCACCATATTGATTCTTCAAATTGATAATTTTTAAAGAAACTAGTTTATAACATCTTGCTACTAACTGGATTTTTTTGTTAGAACATTTTTCTATGCCTAAATTTCTTTATCTATATCCCCCTGTGTATTTTATTTCTCAAAGTATTATAAGGGTGACACTATGATCCCTACAAATTTAAATTTTCCATACTATTTTGGATGCTTGAAATCCACTAAAAGTAGTCATATATTAGGCACATTATATGAAGATTATTGTGCCTAAACTAGATAGAAAATATATTAAAATAAGTATTAATTTTTATATAATACTTTTTTAAAGTAGAATAAATTTATATTATGTTATAATTACATATGATTCTCATTTTGTGTGTTTCCATCTACTTTTTTACATTTTTATTTACATGAGCCTATTTCGATAGAACATGTTGTGAGATAGAAGTGACTTGAGATTCTGATTCATAAATCTATATATAAACAAAAGAACATAATTATGTTATTTCATATCATAGAAAAGATTACTGTAGATTTAAAATATACCATTTTTTGTTAAATTGAAGCATACGCCATCCTTGATTTTTGGTAATGGTATAGTAGTTTTGACATGCATTATTTATTTTATTCACTCCTTTATTTTTAAATAAATTAAAAAATATATAATGAAAATAGATCAATACATGTAATTTTAGATAAAATATTACCAATTATAATGTTCCATAAATTTTTCTTCTTCATGAAAACTAATGAAATCATCCAAGGTTCCTTGGTTTATAATGTATGTTTACATATCTTCTGGGTTGGGTTTTTCCATATCCACAGAATCCCTAATATGATTTTTATAATAATTTTATGAAATTATATATAATTATTTTTATTGAACATTATTATGAATTTAATAGGACAATATTTTATTATAAATGTACTCTATAATAGATAATGAAGAGTAAATCAATGTTTCATTATATTATTTTTTATTAAAATAGTTAAAGTATAACATAATGTTACCCTAATGTCTTTCCAAATTATTTCCTTCAATGGAGGCACAACATTGTTCAATGTATCTATATCAATCAGAACATATATTCTAGTAATAACCACAATGTAACTAATTAAAATATACTTTTGGGGTCAATTTTACCATGTTAATTCCATCCAACCTCAAATTTTATAAATTTACTTATGAATATAATAATTTTTACTAATATTGTCATGCTACGCCATTTTTATATTTATTTATCCATATATTGGTCACCTTATATCATTTTCTTAATTTTAATAGCACTAATATGTTATTCCTTGATATTGGTATCATCAATAGGGGAAGAAGCCATTATTTTCAAAATTATTTAAACATTTAATTCATATTATGTAAATATAGTAGTATTAAAATAATATTATGAAGAAACATATCATATAAGAAAAATAATTAGATACATTATACATATTCACTAAACACTTTTTTTATTTAATGTTTGAAATGATTTTGGCCCTATATAATGTTTTAAAATTTCTTATGTGTGGTCCCTTCTGACATACAAGACACCACCTACACTATAAACACCATTAAATGACTATGAAATCCCAATAAATGGGTTATCCTCAATGAAAATTTCATTTTAAATTGCAATTTATTTAGTCAACAATAGAATAATTGACCAATTTGTGTTTTTAGGATATAGGGTATAATATACTTGTACTGCCTATGATGCTATGAGAAGTTCATCCTTATACCCTTTCTTATTAGAATTTACTTCTATGAATCCCAATTCATTGATTTTAAATGAACACTTGATATTAACCCATTTGTTTCAAATAATGAAACTTGAAATGTTTTATAATCAAACTACCATACTTTTTCAATGATTAAAAAGTATGAAATAATGACATAAATTGGATTTATATCCTTTATAACAGACACATTCTTCACTTAAGATATAAGAGTAACTATAATTTTTTTAAACATACTATGTTTATCTTATTCCTCTGTATTGAATGTATAAATGTTAATTACTTTATCATTGTAAGATAATACATGTAAAATTAGTCCTTTTAATATCTATAAAATTTATTATACAATTTAATTTGGATTTATAGATAACTCCTTAAAAACATGGTATTGAAAACATCATATAAAATATTGGTTATGTGTATTTAATATCCATATTTCATCCCTAGATAGATTTAGGAACCTAAAAATTACATTTTGAGTATATTGTTTTTGAAAAACCTCTATAATGTTATATAAAATACAAAGGTGATCGTACTACCACTCTATAATGTTAATTGAAATAATATATATTCTATAAATCACTAAATCCACAAGGCACCCATTGTGATGAGATTTTGTGAGACCAATGGTATCCACATCAAACCGATAGTTGGTAAAGAATTTAATGAATTCCTCAATAATATATCACTCTATAATACAATATTCTAGTTGACTTTTGATTTTGAAATACCCTTTAAAAATATTTATATACTATTTAATGTGTTATAACCATATATAATGTAAAATATCACATAGTTGGATCTCTCAAACAAAGTGAAACATATAGTGAATTATTATATTAAAGAATGAAAGTGGGAAGAACATATCCAATTTAATGAATATGAAACATATTTCTTTTTACATAGTTTAAAAATTCACTAGGTCTATAACCTTACTATATTAATATTTAAAAAACAGCTAAATCCTAGTTAATTTGTGTCTTACATTTTTAGGTATAATGCAATGTAAATACAAATTAATTAAATCTTACATCAAAACATGATAGTAATGTGATTTTAATCTATTTAAACAAAAATAATTCATCGATATGATATTGTTGATATTTTATGAATACCCTTATAGAACCTATACACCATTAAGAAAGATTCAAAACCATAATCACACTTTCATGGAAAGAGTGTAAGCTTCTGGATAAAGAAAATCCCATATTTCACCCTTCAATGGCACCAATACTTACCTTATCCCAATATCTATCATGTATAACTTATCCTTAATTCCATATTTTGTTTTTGGTGAATTTTGTAACCTTCCAGTGATATTATCAAACATATTTTTTCTATGTGCATGGAATTAAGAAAATTTATGGTGTACACAAAATTATAATACAGTAATTCAAAAAAAAAACTATCGCTTTTTCCAACCTATTTTCATAAGTTTTTCTAAAAGGGTTTATAAAAAATAATGACAATATCCTTTACATTATCAAATTGTTAATCACTTGTTAATGGAGAAGTTGTTGTACCTTATTCATAATTTTTATTGAATGAAATTTTCTAGGAGAAATATTTATTTAATCCAGGTAAAATTTTACAATGTCTTAGAAACACTATATGTAACACCCGAGAATTTTATAAGAAATATTTTGTTTTTATTTTATAAATCATCAAAGGAATATTTCACTACACACAACACTAGCTTGGCTTTCTATACACGCAATTGCGACCTTCCTTGATAGGTTGCATCGTACACAATACCGAGTTTCACTAAACAACGATATGCTATTAAAATATTATTAAAACTAGCCGTTATGAATAGTCATAACCACTTTTTGAAATTTTGTAAATTTTATTTTTCAGAATGGACTTTGTTTTTGGATTCGGAATATCAAAATTAGCCTAGGGTGAAATTTTGGTATTTTTCTGAAAACTTTCAATTTTGGATGAATAGTGAAAACACTAGGTTACTATTTAAAAACCGACATTTTATTTAAATAATAATTTATTTTATTTAAATTTATTTTAGGTCAAAATTTATACATAGTACCTATATAAGTTCAATTCAATTCATTGGAGTCATTTTATAATAATTTTAGATATATAAAAATTTTATTGAACTTTTCACCGTCTTTTACCCACCTCCTAGGAAAATTTCCAAATTTACATAAAACTTAATTTTACCACTTATGTGAGTGTAATTTCAAAAATCCTAGAGACACGGTTTATGTCATTAAGTAAAATTTGGTTCAATGAGATGAAAATAATTTTTGGTGAATAGTAACTTTTTACTTTTACTTACCACGGTTAAAAGTAAATAGGGTAATTGAGGGTAAAAATGAAATTATTATTACCCTAACACATGTCCTAATTCTATTGGATAACTGTAATTCGACCAAAAACAACCTTAGGAATAAAATATGACCATTTAGGCCCACTTGGATTAGATTAGGACATTTAATATTAATTTATTTAAAGAAGGGTTAAAATAGTTAAAATCAAAGTTTAATAAGTAAATAATTTTTAATATGGGGTTATAAATAAGATATATTCGACTATAAATATTAATTAGAAATATAAAAAGAGCTCCTACATAATGGTATTTTATTTGTAATTTTTATTCATCAAATAATTTAATTTATTTATGACACAACGATGATGCAGTAATTATCTTATTAATGAAATATTGACATAATTGATGTTATAAATATCCAAATAAATGTAATTTGAGACTTTTTATGAATTAAACTAATTTTATAGGTTAATATGAAATGTTATTATTTATTTAATTAACTTTTTTCAAACTAATCATTCTGTTATGATTTTCACAAAAATAAATTAGTAAATTGTGTCAAAATTGACATAAAATAGTTTTTAAAACAAATATTATATTATTAATTGTTATTTTATTCCTAAAAATCTAAGGTTCGGCCAAATGACTTATATAAGGTTATATATATATTAATAATAAACAACTTGGGGTTCTTTTGTCTTGTTATAGTAAGTTTATTAACCTTATAGTGTAAGAACACATAAAGACACGGTAAAAGTAAAATTATCTAACTTAAAGTTAAATCTAAATTATAAGGTTAAAATAGTAAACTAAACCTGTAAAAATTCTATTGGATGATATGATTTCGACGCATCCCCACCTTAGATTCAAAATAAATCAATTTGGAGCTATTTAAAACCGAATATGGCTTTATAATAAAATAATAGTTTTAGTTTTTCCAAAGGTGCCCCTATCCTCCCTTATAAAAGGGAACCTCCTCCCTCTCTTCCTCACACAAATTTGAGCCTTAAATCTCGGCCAAACCCTGACAATTTCTCCTCTCCACTTCCCTAGAAACATTCTAGAGGTCCTGGTCTTCTTCAAATACCAATTTTAGTGCCCTAAAAGGAGGTCTCAAAGAAGCGCTTCAAAGAAGAGGTAATGTCCGTTACCGATTCTTTCAACTTTATTTCTTCTTCCACTTCTTCTTATTTAGTTGTTTCATTATGAATTAATAACATCAGTATAAATAATATACTTATATGTTATTACAAGTATGAAACAACCCTATTTCACCATCTATCCATCCTACAGAAAACGAAATCACCGCGCATGCGTACGTACGGAATACCGTCTCCACGTCGTGGCGTAATCTATTTTTCACCACCACCTTACTTGGATGGTTATAATGGTGTAAATAATGAATATATATGATTATTGTAAAGTTATATTGATTCTTAAAGAGTATACATACACTCCGATACAATTCCACGATCATGGGAACGATATCATCGCTCGTGCGTACGTACGGAATACCGTCTCCACGATGTGATGCGACTCATTCTACATGATTTTCATTGCATAATGATTACATAAATGAATTGAGTGAATAAATATGATATATATTACACTAATAAAATTCTGTAAATGTAGTATCTATAACCTAAAAAGAAGAATAAGAATTTATTGGACAAAACACGCATAAGAACAAAAAGTAATAAACACCCGAATAACAAGTAGCAATGTAATATTACTAATAATAAGCTAAGAATATGACCATATATGATATCATAATTTTTTTTTATGATTCTGGAATAAGTCAATGAAATTATTTAAATCATTATACAGGAGGTTCGGACACTTACGAAGAAAATCGGACCTAAGGTAAGGGAAGACATCACAATCTCATTTTTATCCGAGATTTTTTATACTTTGGTATTTACTGGGGTGTATTTTATCATCCACATCCATGTTTCCTCAATATGTAATATTATTTCCATCCACCTACAATTGTTTAAATCCAATTTTACCCTTCGGTGGGTTTTTAGTAAATGATATGAAAGGAATCTTTTGTCGTTTTTCGTACGAGGTACTTTTTGACTTTTCCGACAAAAGTACGAGAAGAATGTTTTTTTAACTTATACGGAATCAATTGATTTTTAAAACATTATTTCCAAGAATATTCCTTTACAAGTTTTCAAGTTTATCTTTAATCAAATTCTTTTAGTTTAGAATTGTATGACATATTAAGAAAGGAAAAAAAAATTAAAGTAGAAAGAATATTTTCCTCAAGAATGGAGTTCAAGTGTTTTATCAAAATTATTTTCCATCTAAGATAATATAGGGTTCTGTTTCTATCCCTATTATTACATTGATTTGATTATGTTGTGATGGAATTATTTTTATGAATTCCTTTATCCTATATGAATTGTTTTATGATGTCACGATGTTTAAAAATCCCATTTTTATTACATGGGTTATGCAATGAAGTATGATTTATGATTTTGTGGAACACATAAGAATGGTATCATTATGAGATGGGTGGGACCTATATCTCCCTCCAATTCATTGGGTAATGATTTTATATCTCACGAGATTGACATGGATGGAACGGCAGGTTAAACCGGTTCAGTGAAACAAGACTGAAACGAGGAATGAACTCGGTTCAGAAATGGACTTTGTCCACTAAAATAGTCTTGGAAATGAGTCTTAACTAATAAGAAATGATTCTCTATGATTATGTGTGTATTCCACAAAGCTTCATGTTTTATGTTATGATTATTGTGATTACATTTCACTACCATGATTTATCCCATGTTATGAAATTAGGATCTCTTTTGCAGGGTAAGATTTCCAAAATGTTATGTTCTTATGAATATGATGTGATTGATATTTCTTTTGTTTACCCTTACTGATCATTTGAGCTCACCCTTTTAAATGTTTTCTTTCCCCAGGTCAGGAAGAAGGTTATTATGTAAGATATGCCAAAAAGTACTATAGATATGATTAAATAAATGGGAGACAGTGTAGACGCTTTATGAACCAGTTGTTTATGTTTCCCAGTTTCTAAAGACACTATACCTATATGGTCCTTTCATCGTTTTGTTATATGTTGTAATAAGTGTACTTAAATTTTGAATTACTAACAATGTATGTAAAGTATGGGTCGTTATAGTTGGTATCAGAGGAAAGGTATAGTCAACCTTTGAAAACTAGGATGTGAATGCCTTAGTAAGAATCCTAAGGATAAGTCTAAGCATAGAACACAATCTTAGTGTTTTAGAAATGACCATGAATAAACTAGGATAAGACCTTAGGTGTGAGATTTTATTCTTGATTATGTGGTTTTACTATTATAATTATTGTTTCTCACACTATTCTTCTTGGTTTTAGTCAATGGCTGGAACCCGAAGGAACCGTGTTAATGCGGAATGCGACGGGCAATGCAATGCTTTTCCCCCTGAGAAAACAAACGTTATGGGAGATGGAATGCAAAATCTTGTAGCCATGCTCACACAACTTTCTCAAGCTATGAATCATGCAGGACTTCCAAACAAGAAAAGGAAGGAGCAAAATTTTGTTGAATCCTTCATGAGACAACGTCCACCTTCATTCAGTGGGTCTACTGATCCATTAGTTGCTGAACAATGGATCGGTACTACTGAAAAGATATTTTCAGTTCTTCAATGTTTTGAACATGATAAAGTCATCTTAGTAGTGTATCGTTTAGAAGTAGATGCTGATCAATGGTGGAATCTTATCAAGAATATGAGGCCAAGAGATGAAATTGAGTCCATGGAATGGGATGAGTTCAAGAACTTATTTTTCAATAAGTACTTCCCTCGTATTCTCCGAACAAAGATGGAGAAGGAGTTTCTTGAACTAAAGAAAAAGGATTATGAATCTATTGGTACCTATGAAGCAAATTTTACAAGACTTTCAAGGTATGCTTCTGGTATTATTATCCAACCTTAGATTAAGATCGATCGATTCTTTAGTGGCTTAAAACCAAGTCTTCAAAGGGTGTTAGCCATATAGGGACTTCAATAGCTACGAGGAAACCGTTCGATGTGCTCTCAAAGTTGAGATGGAGATTGGATTAACCTATTAGTCATATGGGTTTGATAAGAAGAGGAAAATGGAATTCAAAGGAAAATCTAAAGAGCACACTGAAAAGAAGATGAGTTTTCCCTTATGCTCAAAGTGTGGAAAGAAACATGGAGGGAGTTGTCTTAAAGGGACAAGTAAATGTTTCAAATGTGGAAAGGAAGGTCATCGGGCATTTGAATGCTGCAATGATGGGAAGAATATGTCTAGTGATGCGAACAATGAAAAGGCTACATAGAGTGAACCTCCTACACTTCAATGTTACAAGTGCAAGGAAATGGGGCCTTATGCCAATCAATGCCCTAATCCAAGGGTTGTTGATGATGATCGACGTCAACAAACTCTTAAGGCTAAAGACAAATGAAAGTCAAATGCAATTTCTATCAGCGATGTGGAGTACTATAATGAAGTGGTGAAAGGTACACTTACCATCCACTCTAAAGTATCAAATGTTTTATTTGATTCTGGATCGACCCACTCCTTAATTTCTGAAGAATTTTATAAGGGTATCACCGTATTACCTCAACAATTAGATGTTGAGTTATCTGTGATAGCCCCTAATGGCACAAAAATCACATCAAATGTTTATAATTCTTCTCCGATTGAAGTTTGTGGGAAAGTGCTTCGTGCAAATCTTGTGATCCTCCCTATAGTGGAATTTGATGTGATTCTTGGCATGGATTGGCTTTCTCTATATGGAGCTCATATCAATTGCCAAAGAAGGGAAGTCACATTTCATATTCCAGATCAATCTTTGATTGTCTATCGATGCAAGGATGAACATAACCTTCCAGTGGAAATTTCTTCCATATTATGGGTCTTGATTACACTAAATGAAGGTTATTTATCTCAAATTGTTGGTGAGAAACTCATGATTAAGAATATTCCCATTGTGCGAGAGTTTGATGATGTCTTTCCGGAGGAATTATCGGGTCTTCCACCAAATCGTGAAGTTGAGTTTTCAATAGAACTCGTACCGGGTGCTTTACCTATTTCAAAGACACTTTATAGAATGGCCCCAATTGAGTTGCAAGAATTGAAGAAGCAACTCCAAGAGAATCTTGATAAGGGGTTCATACGCCCTAGTTCATCACTTTGGGGAGCACCTGTTCTGTTTGTTAAAAAGAAAGATGGATCAACAAGACTCTGCATTGATTATCATGAACTTAACAAGATCACTATCAAGAAAAAATATCCTCTCCCGCGCATTGATGACTTATTTGACCAACTACGCGGAGCTCAATACTTTTCCAAGATTGATCTTCGTTTAGGGTATCATCAATTAAGGGTCAAAAGGAAGGATATACCAAATACGGCTTTCCGTACAAGGTATGGACACTATGAATTTATAGTGATGCCATTTGGTCTTACTAATTCCCCTACTATCTTCATGGATCTGATGAATAGAGTCTTTAGAGACTATCTTGATCTGTTTGTGGTAATCTTTATAGACGATATTCTTGTATATTCAAAGAGAAAGGAAGAACATGAAGATCACTTGAGAATTATATTGAAGACCCTGAGAAAGGAGAAACTTTATGCCAAATTTACCAAGTGTGAATTTTGGCTTCAAAAAGTTTCATTTTTGGGTCACATAATCTCAAAATAGGGGATATCTATGGATCCAGCATAAACAGAGGTTATCGAAAGACGGTCAAGAACAACAACAATAAGTGAGATCCGAAGTTTTCTTGGATTGGATGGATATTATTGATGTTTTGTGAATGATTTTTCACGATTATCTAACCCACTCAACAGGTTGACTCGGAAAGGAGTTAAGTTTGTTTGGATGGAGGAATGTGAAGAGAATTTCAAGGAGTTGAAAAGAAGGTTATCCAGTGCACCTGTGCTCACACTGCCTTGTAGTGGAGAAAGGTTTGTGATCTACAGTGATGAATCCAAGAAGGGATTGGGTTGTGTTCTTAAGAAAAATGACATGGTGATAGCTTATGCCTCACGACAGTTGAAAATCCATGAGAAAAATTACCCAACTCATGATTTGGAGTTAGCTGCGGTAATCTTTGCATTAAAGATTTGGAGGAATTATCTTTATGGAGAAAGGTGTGACATTTATACTGATCATAAAAGTTTAAAGTATATTTTCACACAAAAGGAGTTGAATATGAATCAAAGAAGATGGTTGGAGCTGATTAAGGATTAGGACTGCTCAATTCATTACCACCCTGGGAAAGCAAACAAGGTGGCAGATGCATTAAGTCGAAAAGACCATGCCAGTTTATCCATGATGAGGATCACAAAAGATCCAATATTTATGGATTTATAAAGGATGGATCTGGGAATTATAATGAAAGGGGAAAAATCGTATCTTTCTCAAATGAATGTTCAACCATCTATACATGTTAAGATTAAAGAGGCACAGAAAGAAGATGTAGAGTTACAAAAGAAGGTGAGAAATGTTCCTGAATTCAACCTTGATTGTGATGGGATAATAAAGTTCAGGAATCGGGTTTGTGTTCCTCCCATCCCCGAATTAAAGAAGGAGTTCCTGGATGAGGCTCATAGTTCTTCATTCTCTATTCATCCTGGAAGCACGAAGATGTATAGGGACCTAAAAGAGTACTTCTGGTGGGATGACATGAAAAGGGATGTTGTTGAATATGTCTCTCGATGCTTGGTTTGTCAGCAAGTTAAAGCTGAGAGACAAAAGTCTAAGGGGATGTTACAACCATTACCCATACCCGAATGGAAATGGGAAAACATCACTATGGACTTTGCCACAGGACTTCCTAAAACATCCAAAGACAATAATGTATATGGGTCATAGTTGATCATCTTACAATGTTTGCACACTTCATTGATATTAGAGAGGATTTCTCTCTAGATCAGCTTGCCAGGATATATGTAAAGGAAGTGGTAAGATTGCATGGAGTACCACTTTATATTCTATCTGATCGGGATCCGAGGTTTACCTCAAAGTTCTGGCGAAGTCTTCAGCATACTCTGGATACATAGTTGAGTTTCAGCACTGCTTATCATCCTCAGACAGATGGTCAGTCTGAGAGGACAATTCAAACTCTAGAAGATATGTTGAGAGCTTTCTCTATGGATTTCAAAGGTGGTTGGGATCAACACCTACATTTGGTGGAATTTTCTTATAATAATATCTTTCACTCCAGTATTCAGATGGCTCCTTATGAAGCTCTGTATAGAAAGAAATGCAGGACTCCAACTTGCTGGGATGAAGTTGGGGAAAGAAAGCTATTAGGACCTGATCTTGTTGATGATATGGAAAAAAGGTCGGATCTATTCAACAACACATAAGAGCAGCTTAGAGTCGAAAAAAAATTTATGCCGACAACCGAAGAAAAGACTTAGAGTTTGAAGTGGGTGACAAAGTGTTCTTACAAATATCTCCTTGGAAGAGAGTAATGAGATTTGGAAAGAAGGGAAAGCTGAGCCCTAGGTATATCGGTCCTTTCAAAAAATTGGATCGTATTGGGAAGGTAGCTTACTGATTGGCGCTTCCACCAAATCTCTCTCAAGTTCATGATGTGTTCCATGTATCTCTCTTGAGAAAGTACATACATGATCCTTACATGTACTCAGCTCAGAAGTTGTACCGCTGGAACAAGATCTTTCTTGTGAAGAACAACCGATAGAGATTCTCGATCGTAGTGAAAAAGTCCTACGGAACAAGACCACTCTCTTGGTAAAAGTTTTATGGAGGAACCACCAATTAGAAGAAGATACATGGGATCTTGAGGATATGATGAGGGAGAGGTATCCTCATCTGTTTGTTACAAGTGACGAATTTCGAGGGCGAAATTCATTTTAAGGGGGGTAGAATGTAACACCCGACACTTTTATAAGAAATATTTTGTTTTTATTTTATAAATCATCAAAGGAATCTTTCACTACACACAACACTATCTTGGCTTGATTTACACGCAATTGCGACCTTCCTTTATAGCTTACGTCGTACGCAATACCGAGTTTCACTAAACAATGATATGCTATTAAAATATTATTAAAACTAGCCGTTATGAATAGTAATAACCACTTTTTGAAATTTTGTAAATTTTATTTTTCCAAATGGACTTCGTTTTTGGATTCGGAATATCGAAATTAGCCTAGGTTGAAATTTTGGTATTTTTCTGAAAACTTTCAATTTTGGATGAATAGTGAAAACACTGGGTTACTATTTAAAAACCGACTTTTTATTTAAATAATTATTTATTTTATTTAAATTTATTTTAGGTCAATATTTATACATAATACCTATATAAGTTCAATGCATTTAATTAGAGTCATTTTATAATAATTTTAGATATATAAAAAGTTTATTGAACTTTTCAACGTCTTTTACCCACCTCCTATGAGAATTTGCAAATTTACATAAAACTGAATTTTACCGATTCTGTGAGTGGAATTTCAAAAATTCGAGAGACATGGTTGATTTCAGTAAGTAAAATGTGGTTCAATGAGATGAAAATAATTTTTTGTGAACAGTAACTTTTTACTTTTATTTACCACGGTTAAAAGTAAATAGCGTAATTAAGGGTAAAAATGATATTATTATTACCCTAACACATGTCCTAATTCTATTGGATAAGTGTAATTATACCAAAAACAATTTTTGGAATAAAATATGACTATTTAGGCCCACTTGGATTATATTAGGAAATTTATTATTAATTTATTTAAAGAAGGGCTAAAATAGTTAAAATCAATGTTTAATAAGTAAGTAATTTTTAATATAGGGTTATACATAAGATATATTAGACTATAAATATTAATTATAAATCTAAAAATATTTCCTATATAATGGTATTTTATTTGTAATTTTTAGACATTATATAATTTAATTTATTTATGACACAAAGATGATGCAGTAATTATCTTATTAATGAAATATTGACATAATTGATGTTATAAATACCCCAATAAATGTAATTTGAGACTTATTATGAATTAAACTAATTTTATAGGTTAATATGACATGTTAGTATTGTTTTAATTGAATTTTTTTGAACTAATCATTCTGTTATGATTTTCACAAAAATCAATTACTAAATAGTTTCAAAATTGACATAAAATAGTTTTTAAAACACATATTATATTATTAAATCTTATTTTATTCCTAAAAATCTAAGGTTCGTCCAAATGACTTAAAAAAGGTTATATATATTAATAAAAAACAATTTGGGGTTATTTTGGCTTGTTATAGTATGTTTATCAACCTTATAGTGTAAGAAACCAAAAAGACACGGTAAAAGTAAAATTATCTAACTTAAAGTTAAATCTAAATGATAAGGTTAAAATAGTAAACTAAACTTGTCCAAATTCTATTGGATGAGATTATTTAGACCCATCCCCACCTTAGCGTATAAATAAATCAATTTGGATGAATTTAAAACCGAATATGGCTTTATAATAAAATAATATTTTTAGTTTTTTCAAAGGTGCCCCTCTCCTCCCTTATAAAAGGGAACCTCCTCCCTCTCTTCCTCACACCACTTTGAGCCTTCAAGCTCGACCAAACCCTGCCAATTTCTCATCTCCAATTCCCTAGAAACATCCTAGAGGTCCTGGTCTTCTTCAAAGACCAATTTTTGTGCCCTAAAATGAGGTATCAAAGAAGTGCTTCAAAGAAGAGGTAATGTCCGTTACCGATTCTTTCAACTTTATTTCTTCTTCCACTTCTTATTCTTTATTTGTTTCATTATGAATTAATAACATCAGTATCACTAATATAATTATATGTTATTATAAGTATGAATCAACCATATTTCACCATCTATCCATCCTACAGAAAACGAAATCACCACGCGTGCGTACGTACGGAATGCCGTCTCCACGATGTGGTGTAATCTATTTTCCACCACCACCTTACTTGGATGGGTATAATGGTGTAAATAATGAATATATATGATTATTGTAAAGTGATATTGATTTTGAAATAGTATACATACACTCCAATACAATTCCACGATCATGGGAATGATATCATCGCTCGTGCGTACGTACGGAATACCGTCTCCACGATGTGATGCGACTCGTTCTACATGATTTTCATTGCATAATGATTACATAAATGAATTGAGTGAATAAATATGATATGTATTACACTAATACCATTATGGAAATTAGGTATCTATAACCTAAAAAGAAGAATAAGAATTTATTCGACAAAACAGGCATAAGAACAAAAAGCAATAAACACCCGAATAACAAGTAACAATGAAATATTACTAATAATACGCTATGAATATGACCATATATGATATCATAAAAATTTTTATGATTCTGGAATAAGTCAATGACATTATTTAAATCATTATACAGGAGGTTCAGACACTTACGAAGCAAATCAGACCTAAGGTAAGGGGAAATATCACAATCTCATTTTTATCCGAGATTTTTTATACTTTTGTATTTACTGGGGTGTATTTTATCATCCAAATTCATGTTTCCTCAATATGTAATATTATTTACATCCACCTACAATTTTTTAAATCCAATTTTACCAGTCGGTGAGTTTTTAGTAAAAGATATGAAAGGAATCTTTTGTCATTTTTCGTACGAGGTACTTTTTGACTTTTCCGACAAAAGTACGAGAAGAATGTTTTTTTAACTTATACGGCATGAATGTATTTTTAAAACATTATTTCCAAGAAGCTTCCTTTACAAGTTTTCAAGTTTATTTTTAGTCAAATTCTTTTAGTTTAGAATTGTATGACATGTTAAGAAAGGAAAAATGTTTTTAAAGTAGAAAGAATATTTTCCTCAAGAATGGAGTTCAAGTGTTTTATCAGAATTATTTTCCATATAAGATAATATAGGGTTTTGTTTCTATCCCTATTATTAAATTGATTTGATTATGTTGTGATGGAATTATTTTTATGAATTCTTTTATCCTATATGAATTGTTTTTTGATGTCACTATGTTTAAAAATCCCATTTTTATTACATGGGTTATGCAATGATGTATGATTTATGATTTTGTGGAACACATAAGAATGGTATCATTATGAGATGGGTGGGACCTATATCTCCCTCTAATTAATTGGGTAAAGATTTTATATCTCAGGAGATAGACATGGATGGAATGGAAGGTTAAACCGGTTCAGTGAAACAAGGCTGAAACGAGGAATGAACTCGGTTCAGATATGGACTTTGTCCACTAAGATAGTCTTGGTAACGAGTCTTGAATAATAAGAAATGATTCTCTATGATTATGTGTGTATTCCAAAAGGCTTCATGTTTTAAGTTATGATTTTTTTGATTATATTTCACTACCATGATTTTTCCCATGTTATGAAATTATGATCTCTTTTGCAGGATAAGATTTCCATAATGTTATGTTATTATGAATATGATGTGATTGATATTTATTTTGTTTAACCATACTGAGAATTTGAGCTCACCATTTTGAATGTTTTCTTTCCCCAGGTCAGGAAGAAGGTTATTAAGTAAGATATGCCAAAAGGGACTATAGATATGATGAAATAAATGGGAGACAGTGTAGACGCTTTATGAACCAGTTGTTTATGTTTCCCAGTTTCTAAAGACACTATACCTATACGGTCCTTTCATGGTTTTATTATATGTTGTAATAAGTGTACTTAAATTTTGAAGTACTAAAAATGTATGTAAATTATGGGTCGCTATACTATATTCAAGGAATGTTTCAAATTAATTGATTGCATACCTTATTCAAAAATGAGACACCATAACATTCCTTTAATGTTATATCCTGAAAAATTTACATAATTTGGAAAGTCATTTATTACCCCTAATAACATGTATATTAATGTTAACTCTTCATTTATATTAGTATTATACAAAGAAACATTCAAATCCCTAGTCAAATTCAAATCTTTGATCAATGGATCCAAATAAAAATTAATATTATTACCATGTTTTTTTGGTCCTAATATAATTAGATTCAATATAATGTACTTGTGTTTTATTCAAAACCACACTATAAATTTATACTTTACCAACACAACCAACCATGTATAAGGAGAGAAAAATTTTACACCAAAAGTATTCATTCCATATATACATCATGGAAGATGGATGTTTCTCGACTCATTTTTAAATTCAAAATACTCATGATCAATTTTATTTTACTGAGGATAATCTCTTGGGTGATGAGGTTTCCATATTAAATTATTTTATTTGTGTGCCACATCAATTGCCTTATATTCTCCTCATTTTCATATAGCCATCTAAACATTAAAATGATTGGAAAATTCCATACAACTTTTGAAGAACTTTATTTATATATCTTATATCAAGTTGTGACGCACTTATGAAATTTTATGTGATACATAGTCCTTTCACAACAGTATATAGTCATTTTTACATGAATGTATTATTTTAGAGATCATACCCATTTAATACAAAATTCATTTAACATCATATATTTGATAAGGAAGATCATTATCTTTTGGTGCAATATCATTAAAGTGATAAAGTAGTTCTATAATGTTGGTTTCAATCCAACTATTTCAATATTTTCAATTAAACACCTTCATTATGGCTAATAATGTCGTATATTTAGTGCAACCAACATACAATAGAATCTTTTCATGTCCCTTTAACTTCTCAAAAAAAATTCGACAATCAAAAAGGTCATTTTTAACCACCATGGTTATTTACTTAATATGTTCTCTATCATCATTTATATTTTTACTCATATTAGACAATATATAAGCCAAAGTTTTATCCTAGTCACCAACTACATTCAGTTTTCCCCATGTTTAGTCCACTATTTATAACTTTGATCTATTTTATGATAGTTCAAGTGTTCTTTTAACTAGTAAAGACATATCCTTATTGAATAACAACATAAATACATAAAACATTATTTGAGAAGGGTCATTTCCATGATCATTTTCAAATTTAATTAACTCTTTAATCCCATTCTTATACACTTTTCCCATATGATTAAAATCCATCAATTTCCAATACATATTCATCCTATTTGGTTCAACAATATTCATATTTTTGAAATAAATAAATAAATTCATACAGGGTATTCATATAATGTATCATTTTTTCATGTGTAAATTGTCACACCCATGGTTTTATTTTCAAGTATGATTTATTTTATTTATTCATTTTTATTCTTCTCCCTCATTACTAGGTGTTTTAATTATGAAATTTTAAGAAAATGGTGGAATGTACCTGTTGTATAGTTAGCACACGGTTAGTACTAACCATGTAGAAAACCATGTAAAACTTATATTTTGGTATCAATAGATATATTCTTGCTTGGGTCATCATTTTCCTAACTATGCATCTAAACCATTCAACTCCTTATGTGTGACTAGTTACACTAGAACTATTGGTTCATGATTTGGAAAACTGTGAGGGAAAAATGTGAAACCTACCTAGAAACATAAAAATATGTAATGAATACTTTTACCCTATGAGTTTTAATACATATATCCCCCATTTCTCTCCCCCATTTGACTCTCCCAACCCTCCCTCATGTGATTCCCTTCCTCTATTCCTCCTTGGTCTTAATTTATATGGAATTCATCCCAATTCCTCTACCAAATCATCAAGTGTCTTTACTCCCTTCCTCTTGGTTCTTTATCCTCTTCCCTTGGATTTTTCAAATCCCTTATGGATATGGAATCCTAGGGTAATCTTCAAATAAATTTAATGGTGTGAGTTTTGATATTTAGGGACTCCTCTTGCTTCCATAAAGTTACTTACCCCCTTTAATAGAGAATTGCACCTAGTTATTGTTTATTAAAAGTGATTAAGGTAGGTGGTTTCATAAGATTCCATTGATTTATGAACCATGAGTTCTTGGTTATTTTTAAATAATAATCATACTTATTTTGAATAATGATACGAAATTTTTAAGAGCTATTAAATGTGGTATAATTTCTAGGATATTTTTACCTTTGGCATTAGAAATAAAATTATTTTATAAAGAAATATTTGGTAATGGAATTGATGGATGATTTTTGTGTGTTTTTTAAAATACACCCTTTAAAATGGAAAGTTTTTTAATAATGAAATTATGACATATTGGAAGAGAATTTGACAAATTGGAATCCATGTATCTTGGGGGAGAGTAGAATTAAGTACCCCTTTTGAACTACATGACACTAACTAATATATTAAACTTTGAAAAGAGGTTATGGATCCATGTATGGGAATCAAAACATTTCCAGTCCATGGTAGGAGGTCTTTAGAGATCAATTATAATGGTTCCATTATATAGTATTAATCATGAAACTAGGCCAAGGCATGATATCCTTAGTAGTTCACATGCATGAAATTGATTTTAGACCATTATATCAAAATATTTTATGGGGTTTATAGGGTGACCATGAACTTTGTTACCTTAGGTCTCCCCCATAATGCTTGATTATATTTATTTACAAGGTTTTACTTATTTTAATTAAACTACTTAATCTTAGTTATATTTTTTTAAATGATAAAATAATATTTTCATTTAGTTTATTTTCAAACTAGCATTATTAGATTTATCTAAAAAGGTTGGTTATGAAACATTTGGTAGGATCTCACTGGGATAGTTATGATTACACCCTACATACACTTAATGGGTGTATCTAATTTTTTTGGTGGATATAGGTAAAATCAAGGTGCCTCCTCGTGATGGTGGGTTTTCCTTCTAGTGGAACATGGGTTGGAGATGGTGACATAGTGGGGAGTTGACTCTCCTATCAAATAGAGATGGGTAGATACTTTTTTTTTGGTTTGGTTGGAAGACATATATTTTATTGCTTAATTAGATTCATATCTAGTATATTTTTTATATTTGTATGTTTGATTACACATTTTGGTTGATTTTCATAATTATATATACAGTTACTGTGTTGTTTGTATATTTTTTATGTTACTACATTTTGATTGGTGTTTATTTTAATTATTTTATATCTGGGAGAATTTCTCATCGAGTTATAAATGTGTCATTCTAGGTTCTAGGGTTGGACATGTTTAATGGATTTTTTGGGAGAAACCATTTCCAAGGGGTGTTTTTTTCATGACCATACACCATTTTCCAACCATTGTAGATCGGGAATGCCCTTTGGGATTTTCCATCGGCCAAACTGGCTTCCCAATTTAGGGTTTACTGGGATGGTAAGTAAAAAATGGTATTAGGGATCGATTTTGGTTTACATTATTTAGGGAGTTAGGTTGATATGGGATATGATATTTGGGGGATAAGGGATAAGTTGCAATAATGTTCTTGGATAACACTCATCATAACAAGCCTTAAGTAACCATGGGATGTTGGGAAATGAGTACCTAGAGATGTGTTTTGATATAATTTTGAATTTGAGAGTTTTTTTGGATAAAAATATAAAGTTATAGGACCTTTTATAAGGAAATTATGTAACATAGGAAATAAACCATGTGAAAAAACCATGTATGAAAATTAGAGTGGTTCCAGTGTGGCTTTCTTGGTTGGGGTACTATTTACCAAATCATGTGAAATGTAGTTTTTTGAGATTTTATGTGTTTTTCTATTTCAAATGTTTTAGTATGATTATTAATTTTTTTTAATGGATATTTGTGATTAAAATTGATATATTTTACCTTTTTTTATGGTTTTATCTCTAATTATTTTATTTCATGCAGTGCTATCCCCCTATAAAGACTTCCTTCAAACCCTCTAAAGGGTGTAATGAATAATGTTTAGTGAAGAAATCCACTGGTTGACTAAAATATCATTAATGTAGCTATTTGAATGGTTAGGAAATATAATATGGAGTAGATACTGGACCTACTCAATCTTAATATATAGGTTTAGGATTAAATAATTATCAATATCATGAATTAATTCATTATACGAACCACTATTTTTAAGGGAGTACTAATCCTCAAGAATCTTAGGATTGAATGGAAAAGATAGAGAGGATTATTGAGTTTCTTAAAACCCAATTCCTATTAAGGTAAAGTGTGATTCCTTTACTCTTAAAGGCCCTTGATATAAATATTTTGAGTTATTAACTATTATTAAGAAACATGAGAACCTATTTTGGAAGGATTTTGAAGTGTTCTTCACCTAGAAGTTCTAAATAGACTTGATTGCATTAGCTATGTCCCAGGAATTTGTTTCCCTTGAGTAATGTGACAAGATAGTTATGGAGTACAAAAAATATTCTACAAGATCTTTCATTTTCACTAGAAATGGTATCTAATAATAAGCTAAATTATTGGATATTTTAAATGCGTCATTAACCAAACATCCAAGATGAGGTCTTTATTTTGAATTTATTGATGTATGCTGAGGTTTTGGATTAGGCCCTAATAATGGAGATTAAGTTGGAAGGGATATCAGGGATGACCACTGTGCCACATATGTTTGGTGGATGTGTCATTGGACTCTCTAATAAGAAAAGGAAGCATGATGAACCCATAATAATGAATAATAGTGGCTCTAAGAACTTTTCCCAGTTATCAGTATCAATGACCTCTAGTAATGGATATCTTGTTCATTATTAGTGTGAAACAACTGGGCATATGGGATATTCATGATAATATAATCCAAGTTTTTTCCATTCATATGGGAATATAGTCTATATACATAGGTTTTTAATGAAAACTCCTCTCCAAAATGTGGTGAGGTATCCTCCACAACTAAGGGATACACTACTTATTACAAGGCTTCTCGGATGGCAAGATCCTATTCGTAGGGGAGTGGGGGTAGAATGAGTTCATCCTATAGACATATCCCATTAAGGTATGAGCCTCACGATAGTGGTATAAATCATAATTATATCTAGAACATGAATTTTAAAGCTATGGTATCAGCTCCTATGGTGTCTGAGATAAGACCGATGTTAGTGAGAGGTGTCATTCTTATTGAATTATCTATAGTGATTTCTCTATTTTATACCAATATCATTCTAATCTTGTTTCAATATTTGAAGTGGATATATCATGGTACATCCTCATGCTTGATATGGTTCTTTTAAAAATTATTATTTTGATAGATTAGAAGGTTTCCTTTAAGGATCATTTCAATTTATACCTGCATAGGGTGACCTTCTCCACTCCTGATGGGAGCCCTCATGTGTTGAAAAGGGATTAAAACCCACAATTGATTCGGGTAGAATCACCCCATTTTAAAGTGGGCATTTTTTAATGTATGATATCATCTATCTTGGTTGATGTTGATGAAATGAAATTTGGAATCAAACTTCCTTTTATTTTAAGATAAATTTTTGAGGTGTTTCTGAATGACTTCTTAGATTTACCCCTAGAATGGGAAGTTGAGTTTTACATCAATCTAGTTCTTTAAATTTATCTAATTTCTTTCCCCTTTGTCATATGGCACACAAAAGATTGAAAGGTTTCAATATTAAACTAGATTATATGGAAGATAAAGGCTTCATCCTCCCCTGTGTGTCGCCTTGGGTTGATTTAGTTATCTTTGTTGAGAAAGAACAAAAGATTATTAGATTTTGTATAGATTATTGAAAGTTAAATCAAATTAACATTTAGAATAAATATCCCTTTCTGTGTATTGATGACCATTTTGATCATTTAAATAGGATGATGTGGTTCTCTAAGGTCAACCTCAAATCAGAATATAATATTAACATGACTACCTTTATAATAAGATATATCCATTTTGAGTTCCTAGTGATTTTGTTTGGGTTGACTAATACTAGTTTCTGACACTTTTTTTGGGGCGTACATCCGTCTGTCGAGGATGTGCTGTGCTATTTCCCCACATTTCAACTTTACAAAGGTGGGTGACATCCATCACTTATTCAGGGACATTTTCTCCTTGATTGAAATATGATGATGGGATGTTGGTTTCTCTTTTTATGGATTCCTCCTTGGAACTCATCGCCCAGTCCGGGTCTCCCCCATAGATTTGAGTCATTGTTCATGAATCTCATTCCCAGTTCCATATCTTTGTGGACACTGGTTAATTAAACTGCTTCTGTCCAGACATTCCAAGGGGTCTTGACAGGGCATCAACCTTTGGTTGGAGTAGATGGCTACATCGGGAATATCAGGGCATCTTTGGATATGTGGACATTGGGGAACCAGTATTCTTCCTCATAAGAGGGCATCTCAAGGGTGCAGAACCCAAGGCATCCCATGTCAATAAAGGGGTATCATATTCTAGAGGCATGTCTCTGAGGTTTTCCTCATCTTTCCATTCTTAACATGGGGTATGCCATGAGTTTAACGCCTTGAAGAGACGGTTACGCCAGAGGCATGTCTTCCAAGGTTTTCCTTTGGCATATCATGTTGAACAAGAGGTAAGCCACGATTTTAATGTCTTGTGGAGATGGAATGAGGGTGATATAACACCCTATGGAGGTGGATCAGATTGGTACATCCCTAAGAGGAAGCACCAGGAGTGTTTACCAGGTGGATGGATTAGAACGATCAATAAGAGCGGACCCCGGATGGTGTGTCCCATAATCGGAAGATATCACACTGTGAAATATGATCTAGAAACCATTGAGGGTGGATGAGGGAGAGTTCAACCCAGAGAGAGGGACACTAAGAATTACCATTGGATGGGATTGAACCTCATAGAGGCCTCCTATCTACCCTGTATAGAGGAAGGGGATCTAAACCCACGTAGTTCGAGAGGGTGATGAATTGGGGTGTACACAAAGGACAAAAGTCTAGAGACATGTTGGGGATTATGCATGGATAGTAGCCCATAACAAGAGGGAAACTATTGGTTGTATGGTTATGGATTATGTGGGGATTATGAATGGTTAGCTAATCAGGTTGGTCTGGCGCTCGGGGGGAAGACCAGAGATATGGGTCCCAACAAAGGGAACTTCAACGACTCACTGTTGGTTGGGGAATACAACAGATTACCTTTGGTCAGGGAATACAATGGCTCAAAACTGGTTGGGGTTGAACCTCATGGAGGGTTCCTATATACCCTTCCTAGGAGATAAGGATCAAAGCCCACGTAGTTTGGAAGCATACAGTTTAGTGTCATGTGGGACTAAAAGGGGCATACATTTTAATATCATGTAGGATGAGGTGAATCGACATGAGGTGGTTGGGTCTAATGGGTGATGATCTTGAACCTGGAGGAGACTTAAAATGTACCTTGATCGGAAAGGGAAAGTATTGAAGTCCACATAGTTCAGAATGGTGAATACAATTTAATGTCATTCGGGATGAAGGTGAACCGACGTGAAGGGGTTGGGACAAGTAGATGTTGAGATTGAACCTCATGGAGGCTTCCTACGTATCTTTCTTATAAAGGTAAAGGATTAAAGTCCATATAGTTTGGTAGGGTTTAAGTCTTACATGCTAAGGCATCCCAGGAAGGATTCTGTGGTCAATGATTACTCTAATCCCACGTGATTCATTCTTGTTGTGAGAAAAAAGAGGAAACAAAGACCTGACGTTCACATCATGAAAGGTGCATCTGCGGAAAGTGGATTGGGCCTTATATGTGGTTAGTGGCCCAAAGAGGAAACATGGGCTTATGCGTGGTTATCATCCCAAAGAGGAAATAAGAGATTATGTGTGTTTTGCGGCATTAGGAGGAAATAAGGGCTTATTCGTGGTTAGCATCCTAGAGAGATGGAGATTGGGACTTACTCTAGGATGGGGGCCCAGATGACACTAAGAAGTGAAAATTATGGATGAAGCTTATGCATTGAAGCTTCCCGAGTGCTACTAAGGAACGAAAATGGTGAATGGTGCTTATACATGGAAGCCGACTGTGTGCCGCTATAGAGAGACAATGGTGGAAGGGGATTACGCATAGAAGCAGCCTGTGTGCTGCTAAGAAGCGATGATAATGGATGTGGTATATTCATGTAAGCTTCTCGAGTAAAACTAAGGAGATAAAATGGATGGATGTGGACTGCACATGGAAGCTTATCGGGAGCTGCTAAGGAGAGGCAATGGTGGATGGGGATTACACATGGAAGCTACCCGAGTATGGCTAAGGAGCAGAAATGGTGAATGGGGATTACGTATGGAAGTAGCTCGGGTGCTGCTAAGGAGTGATGACGGTGAATGGGGATTACGCTTGGAAGCTGCCCGAGTGTTGCTAAGGAGTGACAATGGATGGATGGGGCTTACGCATGGAAGAATCCTGGGTGCCGCTAACGAGTGGCGACGGTGGATGGGGCTTACGCATGGAAGCTTCCTGGGTGCCGCTAAGGAGCGGAAATGGTGAATGGGGCTTCTGCATGGAAGCATCCTGAGTGCCAATAAGGAGCGATGATGGTGGATGTGGATTATGCATAAAAGTTTCCCAGGTGCCGCTAATGAGTGGAAATGGATGGATGGGGCCTATGCATGGAAGTTTCTCGGGTGCCGCTAAGGAGCGGTGACGGTGGATGGGGCTTAGGCATGGAAGCTGCCCAGGTGCCGCTAAGGAGTGGAAATGGTGAATGGGGCTTACGCATGGAAGCAGCCCAGGTGCCGCTAAGGAGAAGTGACGGTGGATGGGGATTACATATGGAAGCTTCCCGGGTGCCGCTAAGGAGAAGTACTGGATGGATGAGGCCTACACATGGAAGCTGCCCGGGTGCTGCTAAGGAGCGACAGTGGTGGATGAGGCTTACACATGTAAGTTTCCCATAATGTATTCCCCATGTATGTCCATGAGTTAATCCCAACTCCCTGGTGAGTTGAGGTATATAATTGGGGCCAACACCTTTGCGCAAGTGCACAAATAGGATAATGCCAAGGGCATTGGAATCAGTCCAAACATAGGGAGATGAAAAGTGTGAATCATATATCTGATATTCAGAATGGGGTGAGGGTGTCGTGACAATGGAGGATAACTATTAACCATGTTCGAAACACAACATTCATATCACTTTAGCTTGAAATGGGGGAAAAATGAGGTTCGACTGCTGATAGTGTTCAAAACACAGGACCTGACTCGAAGTGTCATCCAATGTATTCTAGAACATTGTCCTAGAATGGTAGGTGAGCCGATGCGGCGTGGGACCAGGCTGTTAGGGGGTCCCTTCAGACATGAAGGAGGATGAAGATCTGAATGAAGGACACACAAATAATGAGGTGGAGTGATGGAATGTTTGAACGAATTCAAATTCTCTTGAAATTATTCCACTGTAATCATGGCATGAGGTATCTTATGATTGTCACATAAGCCATCTCTTATTTGGAACAAGAGGCATACTATTATTGAATGATAGGTCATGCTACAATTTATAGTCATGTAGAGAGGATTGTTGGAATCTTATGCTTGGCGCATAAGGCATATCTTGTTTGGAGCAAGAGGCATCCTATATTTGTCAAATAGGGAGTACTATAGTTTATAGTCATGTAGAGAGGACTATTGGCATATTACGATTGGTGCATAAGGAATCTCTTGTTTGGAGCAAGAGGCATCCTATGTGTGTCAGATAGGGTGTACTACAGTTTATAGTTATGTAGAGAGGACTATTAGTATATTATTCTTGGCACATAAGGCATCTCTTATTTTTAATAAGGGGCATCCTATATTTTTTATATAGGGTATACTAAAATTTATAGTAGTATAGATAGGACTATTGGAATATTATTATTGGTGCATAAGGAATCTCTTGTTTGGAGTAAGAGGTATCCTATATTTGTTATATAGGGTATACTATAGTTTATATCCATATAGATAGGACTATTGACATATTATTCTTGGAACATAAGGAATCTCTTATTTGGATTAAGAGGCATCCTATGTTTGTCATATAGGGTGTACAAAAGTCCATATTCATGTAGATAGGACTATTGGAATATTATGCTTTATGTATAAGGCATATCTTGTTTAGAGCAAGAGGCATCCTATATTTTTCACATAGGTTATACTACAGTTTAAATTCATGTAGAGAGGACTGTTGGCATATTATGCTTGGTGCATAAGGAATCTATTGTTTAGATTAAGAGGCATCCTATATTTTTCATATAGGGTGCACTACAGTTTATAATCATGTAGATAGGACTATTGGCATCTTATGCTTGGCGCATAAGGAATCTCTTGTTTGGAGTAAGAGGGATCCTATATTTTTCATATAGGGTGAACTATAGTTTATAGTTATGTAGATAGGACTATTAGCATATTATGCTTTGTGCATAGTTAATCTCTTGTTTGGAGTAAGAGGTATCCTATATTTTACATATAGGGTGTACAATAGTTTATAGTAATGTAGATAGGACTATTAGACATAAGGTTCCTTGTAATGGTTGGTGTTGGGAGTTATGCAAGATCGGCCCTTTCTAGTTCAACCAGGTATAAGAATGAAGTGATTGGGTTTGGAGGAGTTTCATTAGGAATGGTTCAACTCATGGTACTCAGGGAATTGATGATGAGAATCTCAAATCACGACATGGGAAATGAACCAAGAGGAATATGTTGAATCAAGGTGTTTCATAGTGTGCAGAGGGGTATCCCAAATCATGGTATTCCATCGGTGGGAGGTGGGTGTGCAGAAGGGTGCAATGGAAAGTGCCGACATCCCAGCCTAACACTGATCTCAAGTAGGGGTGTGAGGGCACAACCCCCGTGGTATGCACTAGCAGGCAAAGTCTTGGACACTGTTGCATGAAATATGGGCACATGCATGATGGGCCACACGCAAGATTGGACTGTACGACATAGGTGCATGAAAAATTGAGAACAGTGGCACTGGTTCACACAAAATTGAGCATAGTGGTACTATTGCATGAAAAAGTGGGAACAACATCACTGGTGTGCACAAAATTGAATAGTTGCACTTAATATTTGATGCTTTGCGTGCAAGAGGCGGTTTGCGCGCAAGTTTGATGTTTTACGTGGAAGAGTCAGTTTTGTACGCACATGCCTTGGGAAACAAATGGATTAGTCTAGGATCAAACCACTATGGGACCATGAAAAAATGGGCCCATATGGGACCTGTCACGAAATATTTCCCATGGATGGTTCCTATTTTCTATGCAAGTGCGGAAGAGGCGATCTTATGCATAGTAGAGCAGCGGCCAACCTCTGGAGCCCTTTAGAAAGTAGGGTGTCCTCTTGTATTTATAGGAAAAACCTTGAAAGGTGGTGCACACAAAATTATGAGTGCACAATTGGTTTTTTACGTGACCTGTGGATGGTGTGCGTGCAGAGGGGTATTTGACGTCGCATTTGGCACGTAATAGGTTTATGCGAGGGGTTGCACGAAAAATTACGTTATTATGTGTAAGACTCCATTCATGAATCCGAGATTCCCTTTTGTGTGCATGATTCTATTTTTTCATGCAGGATTCCATTTTTTCATACAGATCCATACTTTTCCCCAAAATAGTCTTGGATGGCCATTTCTAGCAGCCTGAATTCAAACGACCATAACTTATGATTCACAACTCCGATCGGGCTCCTCGACCAGTCAAATCGAAGCCTGTAAAACAAGTTATGATTTAGGATCATGTCAAGAAAAATTAGGTGAATTAAATAGTTATTTTTTCCAGTGACAAAAATACTTCATAAATATTCATTGCGTTTAAGAAATAGATATTTCATTGGTACATGTATTCTCTTGTTTTGGTATTCGTGGATGACATTTTGGTGTACTCAAAGATTAAAGAGAACCATGAGTGTTATTTGGGAATTGTTACATGGACCATGTTTCATTAACAACATTATGATAAATTAACTAATTGAATATTTTTTATCTATAAAGTCAAATTATTGGGACATGTGGTATCATAATAAGATATTTTATTCAATTCTAATAAGTTAAGATCTATTATGACTTGGTAATAATTGAGAAATTTTATTTAGATCATAAGATTCTTGGGTCCAACAGGATACTACTGGTTAGTTTTAAAATATTTATATAGGTTGGAATAAACCCTAACAATTATCACCTATAAAGGGGTGAAATTGTTGTGGATATTTTATTGAAAGGAATATTTTGATGATATGATGTGGAGGTTGACCTCATCTTCTATTTTGATATTATCAGGAGTCGTCAAAACTATGTGGTCTACTATGATGTATCAAGTACAGGATTTGGATGTATACTCATATATAGTAACCACATGGTGGATTATGGTTCTCCCTAAATTTGAACACATGAGAAAAACTACCAAATACATGAACTTGAACTCTCTTATTCCATGCATACTCTCATGTTTTGGTGACACTATCTCTTTATGGAGAATTTTACAATCTATTTTTCTCATAAAATTTTAAGATATATATTATATTAGAAGGATATAAACCTAAATTAGAATAAATGGGTTAAATATATTTATTAATTGGAATTTTATGTCACCTAAATTAATGGATAATGGAATGTGTCCACTAAATCTCTTATTAAGAAATTTCTTCCTCAAGATTTGAAAGAGTCCAGTGATGAATGGAATCTAAAGGGTATTTTGGTCAAGATTCATTTAAAGGTGAATGTGGAGAATAAGGGTGTGTTTATTAATAGTGTTCAATTTATTACTTCTCTTATTTAGATTATTTTATATGAGAAAATATAATATAAAGAGTGTTATGCACTGAGATAATTATATATGGTGGGGAGACCACCGAAAATTTGTCCTAATCTCCCAAGGAACTTTTTCATATTCAAAACTGGTATGTGGTCCATTTATCTATGAGGAATGATTTGATGTATTATTTTCATCATTATAAATGGTTCTCCCACCTAGGAACCACAAATATGTATTATGATATGAAATTACTATACTGGTGGTTGAGTATGAGATATGGAATAACGGACTTCGTGTCACAATGTTATACATTTCAAAAGATCAAAGTCAAGTATAAAAAGTTTTTTTGGTATGCTACATATCCTTTCTAAACCCACTTGGAAATGATATTATATATTTATGGACTTCATCATCGATTTATCTCATGCCAATAGGGGTAATAACACTATTTGGGTTGTGATTAAAAGAATGAAAACATTTTCCCATTCATTCCAATCATAGATACAACTATGGTGGAAGAGATTGGGAGGCATGTGAAAGAGACTGCAAGGTTAAATATATTTCTTTATACTATCATCTTTTATTTTGAACCATGGTTCACCTAACATTTATATAAAGTACTCCAAGAAAAAATGGGATCCTAGGTGAATCTATGCACGACCTACTATCCATAGGCAAATGGACAGATAAAATGAGCAATACAATATTTGGAAGATATGATTTGTGCCTACATCATAGATTTTAGAGGACCCTGATATGACCATTTGAGACTGGATAAATTATCTTATAATAATAGTTATCATTAATTGATTGGAATGGATCATTTTAAGCTCTATATATCTATCCATTCTGTTCTTCATTCTACTATTCCAAGGAGGTGAGATTTACTTAGTGGGGTTTAGTATTTTGAAAGACATGATAAAAAAAATTTAGACCATTTGATAGTGATTTTTGATATCATATAGTCTCTATAAGTCTTATACTGATCATCTATGGCATAATTTGTAATTTTTAGGGGTGAATGGGTGTTCATAAAAACATCACATTGATTGATTCATTGTCAACTCAAGAAGTAGGTAAACCTTTCTTAGTGGTACATGGTACTATCTGAGATCACTAAGATAATCAAAAAGATTTCTTATCAATTTTAATTTCCCCATTAGTTAAAATGGATTCAAAATGTGTTCAATATCTCTCAATTGAATATTTATAACCCATACCTCTCTCATAAGGTTCCCTAGACCCGCACTCCTGGGCTCAGTACTAGAAACAAAAACTTCTACAAAATTAACTTTAACACCAAGTGAGATGAACCAAGATAAAATTTCATAAATTTCATATTAGTATTATATCTCAAAATAATCTCACAAATATTCGAGAATATTTTGTATAAGTGTCTTTGAGTACTATCTACATAAGAAATTTATTTTAAAACACATGTGAAAATTTCTCCATAATCAAATTCCTATAGACTCTCTTATAGAATTACCATAATTTAAACTTATCTTCATAACTTATGAAAAGGAAAAATGATAAAGTTGTGAGATAAAATGCTCATTAAGGACAAACTTATCAATATATCATCAAGGGTTAGATCATAAGAATATGAGAAAACACGAGCATTAGAGAAATTTATTATTAAAAATAACATAGAAAAATAATATTTGTCCATAAAACATGGTATAATGTAATGAAATCTCAAATGAACAAACATATACTGTTGAAAAATATTATACAATCATGAGATCATAAACATGAGCCATGGAGTAGAATTATAGGCCTATTATAGGTCAATAATCCAATAACATTAAATATATAATAACAAAGAACATTGGAACAAATATTATCATATGAAAATTATAACATTATTAGAAAACAAAATCTTCATGCTTCATATTGTGTAAAAAATCTTACACTTTCCCATTCTAAACACATAAAGGTTCTATGATTAACATCCTTATCCTATGAGATATAAATCCTTAACCAATATATTTGAGAGTGATATAGTAACCAACCGATAAATAATTAATACATATGGTTTCCAATTGAAAACAATCATTCATCACATCTTAAATAGTCCATGGAAAGAGAAATGGGTTTCATAATATTTCAAGATGACATCACAAAAATTGACCCTAAGAATGTAAATGGTTAATACTAAAAACTCAATAAAAATAAAATAATATTTAATAGGAACATTTATTAGGTGATTAATTGAAAAAAATTCCACGTAAATATAGATTTTAGATATAAATAGGAAAATGATAACCAAACTGTAAAAGAGATTTTAGAAAAGTTTTGTAACATTATTATAAAAGATGAAGTTATGAATCAAATTAAAAATTTATTTTTGAAATGTTGAAGTGAAAAAATTGGAAAAAATTTATTTTTTTTAAAAAATATCCAACAATAGATCCTTTAAATTACATGAATATTACAAAAAATAAATACAGAGTGGAAGATAAAACATTCTATTATGAAAGAATGGATTTTTTAAAATATTTTGAAATGCATTTCTTGAAATCCCACATCATAAAAAGATATAATAAAACTTATTTTTGAAAATATTTGAATGAAAATATGATGGTATGATGAGATAAAACATAACTATGATTCCAAATATAAAGGATAATATTGGTGAGGAGGGAAATTATGGAGGAGTGGAAAACCAACATTAAAGAGGATAAGAATTATTCTTAACATTGTCATACTTTTATGGGGAAGAAATTCATTAAGGATGAATATTTGAATAAATAGTATAATTTTAATCATATAAAAATTTAAATTAAAATATAAAATCTTAAAGTGGAAGATACCAATCATAGAAGTAGGAAATTCAAGATGAGACATTATAACTCAATGAAAGGGGGTTTGAGTTAAGGAAATTCTAACATCATTGTTATCTTTAAAATTGATAAGCCATAAAAGGTAGAACATTAGATGGTTTTTTAAATATATTAGGATTAATGAAAATTATGGTAAAATAAATACATGACCAATATATACACCATAAAAATGAAACAAGTGCGAAAATATGCATTATATCTCAATGAAGCAAAATTGAGATACAAAAACCCTTACCTCAGGTCCTGATTCATTATACGCATGCACCTAACATCTTGAATAATAAAATTATGTTTACTAAAAACTATATAAAAATAATTATTAATATATATTTCGTATTATAATGTCTAAATATTACCATATTATATCAAATTACCATATAGTTTTTGTTCATGTCGGTTATTTGAGGTTGTCCAGTCAATTTATCAATAACTCCCTTGGTATGATGATCATTTCAAATGGTGTTGTAAAATGGCCACCAAATCTCAAAAAAATATTTTTAAGTGATTTATTATTCAACTATAAAAAATATGTAGTTCTATATGTTTCCAAAATAGAATAAAATTATGAACGGTTCCTTGATGTGTTCATTTAATGCGGCTAAATTTACTATAACTGTTCATTACATGTATTACTTATTTACTATAAAATATTATCATTAGATAATATTAATAGGTTCATAATATAATATTATACATTATATATATATATATATATATATTTAAAATCAACTATGTTAGGTGGAAATGAAAAAAATGAAATACATCATTCTATAGAGGCGATAGCCCGTACGTACACAGACGATGTTCAAATTTTTTATAGAAGAGGAGGGGGTGTTAAAATAAATAATTATATTTTAATAATATTAATAATGTTATAATTATTATATTTTTCTATTAAATAAATCTTTTTTTCATCCATGAAAAGATTTTATGAAAAATATAACCCACCGTTCATGGAGGCTGTAGTCCGAAAAAATGCATGACAACGTCTTCATTTTTAGAATGGTTTTGTAGGGAGGTAGAAAAGTTATATTAAATTAGTATAATAAAATTATGAATATTTAAAATAATTATGTTATCATAATTTCATATATAAAAAATATTTGAGTTGGTATAATAAGATTTAGAATAAAATACCAAGAAGTAAGAATTACTCATGCTAAGAGCTTGGAATTTCTCTTAAAAGTCATATTGTAAATGAAGGGATTAGGTTAACTTCTAGAGAAAAGGGGATTATGGATGTTATGGAGACTCATATTATAGGTAAATTATTTATATTTTAAATAATAAACTGAATCTTATAGTTGTATTTAATGGGTTATGATATGCCCCTTTTATAAGTGGAGGAAAATGGATTTTTTGTAAATACCCATTAAATATCAATGATTCCATAAAACTATTCATGGTTCAATGACTCAAAAAAGCGTTCCAAAATTTAATATATATGTGAGTGTGTTTATAAATACTCAACCATGAATTTTAAAACATGTTTTAAACCTTTTTTTAATCCTTTTCCATTATATTATTTCACTTTATTATTTTTGTTTTTTCCCGGGTAACTAGTTTTTTTACTAAGTAATTTATGTTTTACTAAAAATATAATATAACCCATATTAACAATTTTAGTTAATTTAAAAATAAATTTATAATCTATTTAATCCAATTAAAATTATAAAAATTATAATGTTAACCTTCAATTTAAAACATATTATATATAGAAAAACCATTTTTTTAGAAAAATGATATTTTGATCTTTAAGTGTTCTAAATATTTTATAAAATTAATTAATAATTAAATGGGAGATAATATATTTATATAAATGTGAAAAAATAATATTATAGTATTTATATAAAATATATCATTTTAATTTATTACATAATAATTACACAACATTAATAAAATAATTTATTGAAAATAACCCTTTCACTAATATGAGGGTCATTAACTTTATTCTTAGTAATCATAAATTTATTCCTAAAAATGAAATTGAAAGTATTTAATAATATGAAACCCATTTTTCATATTTAATTTCTATAATTGATGAATACTAAATTTAATATAAGAGAATAAAAAAAGTTTTCAGAGTAAAGTATTACTTAAATTTCCAAAATGTTAAACATGGGTTATAAATTAAACATACTATTCTTTAATATTTTTTTAAATTATATATATATATATTTATATAAAAAGTTTTAAAAGTATTTTAATTCATTATTTTATTATGATAATGTTATAAAAAAGATGGTATTAGAGAAATTAGTATTTTTTCACTATTCACTTAAAAGTAATTTATTTCAGAAAAATCTTAAAAATTAATCCAAAGATAATATTAAAATTTTGAATGTAAAAATGAAGTTATTTTTTTAAAATTTATTAATTTATATTTTAGATGAAAATAAAATATATAAATTAATACTACTTTTGTTGAAAAAAATCCCCTTTAAAAGCATAATGTGTTCTTAATCCTATTTTTATTAATTTATAATTGATTATAATATTTTTTACTTACTATAGGACTTATTATTCTTAAATTTTCTAAATAATATTTATCTAATATTTCACTTATAGTTTTATTTTTGTGTTTCGTGTGAATTAATTTATCGATACAATGTTTATTTAAAGGAAAGTTACATAATTACATATTGGGGTGATACATATCATATTATGAATTGGGAAGAGTTTGAGCTAGAGCTAAATGCTTTGGTTACCAAGAAACTATTTCATATTATTGAATCCTAGGATAAATTTATTGTGAAAAATCTATCCTACTGATATGAGTGTTATGGAAACACAGGAGTTATTATCTTGTGTCTTCAGAGTGAGAGTTATTTGTGAAGGAACATTAAATGCACTTCTTTAATGATTTAACATATTAGAACTAGATTTTTGGAGTCATAAATTAATATAGTGGAGTTAATTGTCACATTCATGATGTCATTTTTAAGTAAGATTTATATTATTTATTCATTTTTTTATTCATTTTCATACCCAGGTGTTTTGATTTTTAAATTTTAAGAAAATGGGGGATAATTTCTGTTGCATAGGTGGAACACAGTTAAGAATAACTATGTTTCAAACTATGAAAAACATATAATTTAGTATCATTGGAAATTTCAATAGTTGATGGGTGGGTTTCCTAACTATGTGGCCAAACTATGAAACTCCCTAGGTGTGACCAATTCCACCTAAACAGTTGTCACACAGTTTGGTATATCATTTAAAAAAACCATGTTTCCTACCCAAAAAATTAAAAATATGAAACAAATACATTTCCCCGATATGTTTAAAAACCCATAACCCCAATTTATCATTCCTATTTGACTCCCCTATCCATCTCCTTCAATACAAAATTCCTACCTTCCTCCTTGGTATTGATTTTGGTGGTATTTCTCTTAGTACCCCTAAAAAATCATCAAGTATATGTATCTCCTCCCATCCTATTGCTTATTTCTCCTCTTCCCTTTGATTTCTCACATCCCATGTGGCTATAAAAACCTAGGTTTAGCTTCATTTGAATGTAATGGTGTAGGTTTTTGTATTTAGGGCCTACTATTTCTTCCAAATATACTATCTTCTATTTACAGTGTATTTTACCAGTTTATGGGTAATTCCAAGTGATAAAGGGTAGGTGGTTTCATATGTTTTTTATTTTATGAACCTTGAGTGTTCTTTTTGTTTTTTAAAAATAATTATACTTATTCTAAATCTTGTTATGAAATATTTTAGTAATATTATATGGGATATAATAGTTAGAATTTTTTCCCTTTGGTATTAGATATCAAATTATTTTATAAAGAATGCTTTATAAATGGAAATGAGGGATATTTTTGTGTATTTATTAAAATTATCCTATTAAAAATAGGGGAGATTCTCTATCTAGTACCTAAGGGAGATCATCTTATCGATCAATCAAAATTACTCTTTTTTTTAGAATTATCAAAATTATTTCAATGTTATTAGTCATATAAATCTCTTTTCTCTCTACTGACCATGCAAAAGGATTGACCTGGATAAAGTGATTTGGAAATGATCAAAATTATTTCAATGTTATTAGTCATATAAATCTCTTTTCTCTCTACTGACCATGCAAAAGGATTGACCTAGATAAAGTGATTTGGAAATAAGTGGAAGCAGATATTGTACCAGTGATCACTCAAAATATCTCATCTTTGAGGATGATCAAAACTAATTTGATGTTTTCTGGAATAAGGATCCGTTTTCCCACTATTTTTCATATAAATATATGATCTTAGATGAAAAATAAAGGTAGATATTGTATCCCAAGGGTGAAAAAACATTCTCCCCTAATGAACCCATGTGAAGGGTACCTGTCTTTTGGGGGTTTTCAAGAGAAGGTTTAGCTATGAATTTGCAATGACGAGTTTCATGGGAGACAAGGAACCATATAGATGAACGAACCTTTGGTATTAGATTCATCAATGTTATATGGAGGTGAAGACCTCAAAGTGTTGGTTCAAAAATTATTTGGGGTGTAATGGAGATTCTAATCAGTTGGAGGTTTGTGATGAGAATTAGGAGTAGATGACATCAGTATATAGGAGCTAGATAGTGATGATGGATGGGTGTTATCTGATGGTGATATCCAGCTACTTCCCATAACTTTTGTTAAATGTTGTTCACCTACCTCACCTCCCATAGACTTCCATTATTTCTATACACATTATTTATGTGTAGGAACTATTCCTTTTTCCACCATGGGAGTTGTGGAAGTAGCAAGTGGGCACCATGTTTGAAGTTAAATGGTTGGTGGGGGATTTGTGGGAGTTGTGTCAAACTTGAAACCTCCCACCATGACTATTTAAGGAGGGCCACTAGATCTTCTAGAAAATCATTCGAGCCAAGAGAGATCTTATATCCATTGTTAGAGAGCCTTGAGAGCTCTGTGAGAGAGAAAGAAAGGGATGTGTGTGTGGAAAGGGAATATTGTAACCTTTATTCTTAGTGAAATAAGTTCTGTTTTCCCTAATTTTATCTCTTTTCGTGATCATTGAATCACAATATGTGGTATCAATGGAGGTTTTGGTGAAACAATGGTGAGTAGTGGAAATTTTCCGATGACAAAAAAATCAAGTTTCCCAAAATCATGTTTTGAAGGAAGATTATTAATGTTCTTTTTGATCTGATTTAAACAACACAAACATAATTTCAAATGAAGCTAAAATGATCTCTCTAGGCTTGGTCAAAGTTTTTTCAAACTTCGGGTGCTAGAGTACCCCCTTGCTATAGGAGAAGGTACTATTCTGGTGCTGGTGACTTTTCTGGTGAGATTCATGTAGCTGCTCTGGCACACCACATCAACACCACATCATCACCATGTCATCACCATATCATCAGGTGATCTCAACCATTGATACTTATTTTGTCATATCTTGATCAATATATATACAATATAGATGACACATGAGACAATTCCACTATTTTCGACCGTTACAGATGCAACATTGAGCTTCATGTTTCTAGATTCTGCACCAATTTTTCATAATTTAAATTACATGGAGGGACCATCCACAGGAGGTGGTTGAGGGGCCATAAATAGATGCCAAAACCATAGCAGGTCTATAGATAGAAGGAGACCATCATAAAAATGGTACCATTGTGGAATGACGATACGTATGAAAATGAACTGTTGAAATTTTCTATAAGAAAATAGTCAAAGTAGAAATCAACAAAGAAGAAATGGATATGCTCATGTGACCATAATTGTAGAATTTGTTCATTTCTCCAAAGGAAAATAAAAGACATGATTTAATACATCAAGACAAGACACAAAATGTGTGATTGATATTACAACATCATACCACTTCACTCTATATCATTAGTATTTCTTGACTTATCAATCTGGTGAGTTTGGTGCAGTCAAGATGGGAAATACCAATTCTATAGATATTTATAGAATGGGAGATATCCAAGCCAAGATAAAAATTTGTTGGATCTAGTGCACTCTTATGTATGTGGACCCATGGAGGTGGATTCACTAAGAGGTAATTATGATTAATCATGAAGGTTATGTGTGTTATTTTTATAGATGAAGGACCATGTACTGGACTACTTTAAGATATTCCACACCATGTTGGAGAAGAAAACTAGAAATAAGCTAAAGTATCTTTGTTTATACAATAATGTAGAGTACACATCTATAGAATTTGATGCCTATTGTAGGAGTCAAGGAATACAACATGAGTGGATGGTTCCACATACTCCGATGAACAACGGAGTTTCCAAAAGGATGAACATAACTATCATAAAGAAGGTTAGAAGTATGATGTGTTTGGCTAAAATCCCTAGCCATTTTGGGGATATACTGTTTAGGATGTATTCTACCTCATCAATAGAAAACCATCAATCCCACTGAATTTTGATATTCCACAGAAGATATGGTCTCATAAACATCCATCTTATTCCCATTTATGAGTATTTGGATGTTTTTAATTGGAACATGTATTTAAGGAGTTCTGGAAGAAGCTATAAGGGAGATCTACTCCATAAATCTTATTTATATTTGGAGATAAGGAGTTAAAATACAAGATTTGGGACTCGAAGGAGAATAAGGTGATCAGAAGAAAGGATGACGTATTCCATGAGAACCAAACGATCATGGACATTCAAAATCCAAGAATTTATCAAATGGAAGGTTCCACAGAATTAATTCATGATCCAACACCTGTACGAGAACCACCTTTCAATGAAGAGGATTAGGTGAAATAAGACTCATCGGCAATGGAATATGAGGTATTGGAGGAGGATATTGAGTAGGGGGAGACTCAATACTCTCTACAAGATTTTTTAGAACCATAATAGGAGCTAGGTGATGTTGTGCCTCCCAAAAATAAAATTTTATAGGTTCAAATATCTTTAAAATGAAGGATTATATCAAAAAAATATTCAAGTTTGAGTAGCTATTGCTGATTGATAAGGGGGAGCTTGAAGGATACCAGAAATCGGTGTCTCATCCTGATAAAATCAAGTGGCTACATGCAGTAGAGGGTGAGATGGATTGTTTTATGAAGAACCAAACATTTGATTTTGTGGAACTACCCAAAGGTAAGAAGGCACTAACGAACAAATGGGTGTTCAGGTTGAAGAAGGATGACAACAAAAAAGAGGTCAAGCACAAAGCTCAGTTAGTTTTCAAGGGATTCCTTCAGAAGAAAGGAGTTGACTTTGATGATATTTTATCACTTGTAGTGAAGATGAATTCAATCCATGTAATTTTTGGATTGGTGGCTTTCTTAGACTTAGAGCTTGAACAGATGGACATGAAGACATATTTTAATCATGGTGATCTCTCCAAGGAGATCTATATGATGCATCATGAGGGTATTAAGGAATATGGAGAGGAAAAAACTCGTCTTGAAATTAAAAAAGATATTTTATGGACTGAAACAAGATCCTAGGCAGAAATACAAGAAGTTTGAGTCATTCACGTTGAGTCAGGGCTACAAGAAGACACCAGCAGACTAGTGTTTGTACATCCAGAGATTTCAAGATGGTAACTTTTTTGTTTATATACTTTATTTTGTTGACATGTTGATCATTAGAAAGGATGCAGTGATGATTCTCTAGTTGAAGAAGGATTTATCCATGTATTTTGATATGAAATAATTGGGTGTAGCTCAAAAAAATTTGGTAATGAAAATCATTCATGATATAAAGAGGAGGTTATTATACCTATCTCATGAGAAGTATATTGAACATGTTCTGAAACGTTTCAACATGTACAAATCCAAACTAGTGAGAATTATTATTCCTGGACATTTGAGGTTGAGAAAGAGATCATGCCAATCATCAAAGAAAGAAATCAAGGTGATGAAGATGATGCCATACTTCTCAGTAGTTGTAAGCTTGATGTATGCTATGGTGAGTACCATGCCATAAATTTCTCATGTAGTGGTGATCATGAGACGATTTCTCTCCAATCTTAGGAAACATCACTGAGATGTATTCAAGTGGATTATGAGGTATCTTAAAGGTACTTCAAATATATTTTTGTGCTATAGGGGAGATGAAACTCTCCTAGAGGGATATGCAGATGTAGATATGGATGAAGATCCTAATAGAAGGAAGTCTACATCACGATACATATATACTTTTACAATAGGATTTTTTTCATGGTAGTCAATGTTACAGAAGTGTGTTTATTTATCCAAGATAGAAGTAGAGTACATTGCATCTCCATAATCTATAAAGAAGATGTTGTGCATAAATAATTTTCTCCAAGATCATAGATTTATCTAGAAGGAGTACAATGTTTATTGAGATAGTCAAAGTGCTTTGGAGTTGATAAGTAACTCTATGCACCATTCTTCTAAGAAGCACATCAACATTCACTATCATTGGATACATGAAGTGATGGATTGATAGATACTACAACTTTTGAGGATCCACATAAAGGATAACTTGGTGGATATGTTGAAAAAGGTGATTTCTCAGGAGAAGATAGACCTTTGTAGATGCTCTAGAAGATTGCAGATGGAGGGGGAGAATTGATGGAGATAACCAGCTGCTACCCACCACTATTGTCAAAGGTGGTGCACCTACCTCACCTCACATGTACTTCCAACCGTGTTTCACAAATTATTCATGTGTATAAACTTTTCCTTTGGAATCCATTGGAGTTATAAAAGGATCAATTTCCCACCATGTTTGAAGTTTAATGGTTAGTTGGGGGATTGGTGGGAGTTGTGTCAAACATGAAACCTCCTACCATGACTATTTATGGAGGGACAAGGGAGATTATCGAAAATTATCCAAGCCAAGAGAGATCATATATCAATTATTAGAGATCCATGAGAGCTCTACAAGAGAGAAATAAAGGGAGGTGTGTGTGGGAGGGGTATATTGAAACCTTTATTCTTGGTTAAATAAAGTTATTTTTCCCCCCATTCATCTCTCTTCGTGATTAGTGAATCAAAACACAATCCAGCAATGATTTGGGGGATAAATCCACTTATGGGGGATGGAGAAGGAGGCATAATAAAGAAAGGTGGGTATGATATCCTTGTGTTATGGAGTTAGTTGGGATGAATACAGAGGCCTAACGGTGGGGATGGTGATTTGGAGCTAGCAGCGATGACCTCAGGATGTGGGGAGAATGTCGATGATGACCTTAAAATGATGGATATGACCTCAAGACATGGAGAGTCAATGATGATATAAGGATGTGGGTTGGATACTTACATAGGGGTATAAAATGGAGATGACCTTGGGGCATGGTTTTCAATGAATCATTACTCAGGATTCTCGAGACTTGATATACATGAACATTGGGCCATGATGGAAAGAATGATGATAATAGAAGGGCAACCTTTCACATGTCTAGCAACTAGAGGCTAGACTCTTTTAAAGAGGTGACCTTTATTGAACATCGCATGCACATCTAAAGAAAAAAGTGGGACGATAATTTTTTTTCTAGCTTGATGGTGTATTGGGGTATCCTACGGGTTATCGGTGACCTCAGGCAGTAGAGGGTAGTAGCATGTGGTGTGGTCGGGAGAAAAGTTAGGCCTATACATGTTCCATAATGAAGTGATTATTTTGGCTGGTGATTCAAGGGGTTTTGGTATAAAATGAAGTGGGATTATGGGCCATGTGATAATAGGCATACAAGTTTATTATATTTATATATATAATATTTATAAATAAAAGTGGTGGACTAACCCTTGGGGGAGGGGCTATTAGATTTCCATGTGTGGGTGGGTGGTGTTTTATGTTTTATTGTATATATACCTAAAATTATCCAACAAATATATATATATATATATATATATATATATATATATTAAAATGACCACTTTGAAATGGAATTTTTTTAATAATAGAATTGTGACATCTAGGAAGGGGAGTTGAAAAATGGTATCACAATTATCTTGGGGGAAGAGTAGAATTAAATGCCACTTTTGGAATACACCATAATAACTAACATATTAGACTTAGATAATAGGTCATGTTGTTTTGGATGGGTGTCACCACACCATTAGGCCAAGACATGAACTCCATAGTGGTCGGTTGGAAATGAAATTTTTGGATGGGTGTCACCTTGCTACTAGGACAAGGCACAATATCCTTAGTGGTTTACGCACATGGTATTGATTTTGGACAATTAGATCACAAGATGGTATGAGGGTTCTAGGGTTCCTATGACCTTAGTTACCTTAGGGAACCCACATGGTGCTTGATTATATTTATTTATATGAAATTCCTTATTTTAATTAAAATTATTAAAGTTTGTATTTTTTTTAAATCATAAAAGTATATTTTCATTTATTTTATTTTCAAACTGAATGCTTGAATTTATCTATCAAATTTTTATTAAACACTTGGCGGGATCCTACTGGGATATGTTTTTCTCATAAACTACATGAAACTGATGGGTGCATGTAGAATTTGTTTTAGAAGATGATAGTAAAGGCATGACACTACTTGGTGGTTGTTGGTTTTCTTGGTAGTAGAGCATGGGTTGGAGATAGTGACATGGTGGGAATTTGACCCCCATTTTACATGGATTTGGGAAGATTATTTTTTCTTTTTTGTTTAGCTAGTAGACGTTCATTTTATTTCCTAATCAACCTCCCATCCTGTGATTTTGTTATTTGTATATTAGATTACTCATTTCGGTTGATATTCATATTACCACATATGGTTTCTATGAAATTTGGAGATTTATTTATGTTACTTCATATTTATTGGCATTTGTTTTAGTTATATTATATGTGGGGACTTGACTCACTAAGTTATGGTGATGTATTTACAAGTTTAGGTTTAGACCTTCTTAATAGATTTATTGAGAAAAACCATTCCAAAGATAGTTTTCTTAATGACCAGGAACTAGTTTCCAGCCTATGAGGATTGAGAACACCTCGAACTGGGTGCCCAGTTCTGGGGTAGCCTAATTTAGTTCCTGATATAAATTACATAATGTTTAAATTTTAAAAATATTATTATCAATTTTAATGCATACATAATAGAGATATTTAATGTATCCCAACCAATTTTAAAAAAATTAATGGGATTTGAATGGGTTGTTTTTCAAAAATATTTTTATAATTCTATTTAAATGTTATAAATGAAATTTTACTAGAACCTATATGATGGTTTTTATTAATAATTTGTTTCTTTAAATTGTTAATTTAACACCTATGAAAAATTGATTTTTATTACTTTAATGTTTATATTGGATATGTAAATTCCATCATGTTATAATTATTTTTTTGTATTGGTTGTTTACTATATCCTTTTATGTTTTTATATGGATTTTATCATTTCATAAAGTATTATTGTCGATGAATAACTTGTTTACAATATTTTTCACTTCTTGGTTTCTTGTGTATGGGATATTAATACTGTTTTCTTACTTTAGAATTCTATGTTTAATGATCTCAACTTGTGGTCAGGTGTTATTTAATATCCTAGACACTTTAATTTATAGATTTTCATTCTTAGAAATGTTATAAAGATGTAAATTGTTTTAATATCAATAAAGAAATGATTTTTATCATGTTTATGTTATATCCATTTAATTTATTTTGATTAAGCGAAAAAATTGTTAATTACATAGGCCTTATGTGAATAAAGGAAATTAGTATTTGATTCATATCGATTTTATGTTATCTTGGGTCCTATTAGTAAACCCAGGTTTAGTTTTTGAAGATATAATTTTAATGGTAGAAATATACCATAGTTAAGCATGCCTTTTTTTGAATTTTTTATGCATTTCAAAGTAATTAATTTATTTCCAATGAACCCCAAATGAAATATAATTAAATGAAAAATAATTAAACTTCATTAATAATTGCATTGATGATGAGATAATGGTTTATTTTGACCTAGAGAGAAGGAATTATTTGGTTATTAAAGTTATTAAGTTTCTTTAACTAGTCCATTTTGCTAAACTAAACTTAAAAAATTTAAAAATAGTAAAGATGTTTATTTTGTAGTGAATCCATAACCATAAGTAATTTATTTATTATTATTTTTATTTAAAACTCATTTCCCACCCTGAACTAAATGGATTTCAATTATATAGTCAAATTATAAAGTGTAAATCTTTAAACTCTTTAAATACTGGAAACATGGATAAACCATAACTTGATACATAAAATTTTCTTTATTAAATATATTTTTCATTTCTAAATAAATTTTAAAATGCCAAAAAAACATATTTAGATAAGGATATTTTACTTTTATACTTATATGTCATATATCGAGTTTATTCGATATCTTATCCATTATTTATATTGTTAAGAGTATACATTGGTTATGATCAATGTTATACTAATACCATACTTCGTTCACTATCAGTATGAAACCATCATTAAAAAATCTTAATATTCCTATTTAGGAATATTACACATGGTTCAGACTTGAATTTCATGTTTTCAATCCGTGTGAATCATAAACCAACATATAATCATAAAAAATATAAAATTAGTTTAAAATAAACACTTCTGTGAAAAAAATATCTGGAACACACATCCTTAATAACCAAAAGATTTATAAATCAAATAAATAAAACCAAAATTCTTCCGAAATCCATTTCTACTCAATTTAGTTGATTCATTGTGAAAATAACTTACTTTTTAGTTAAAATGAAAACAAAAAAAGAATTTAAAACACACAATTCACTTCCACTCATAAAAAATAAATAAATTTCAATAAAAATTCTTGTAGAAAACAATAAATTTTAAAAATGTATGCCATATAAAAAAACCCAAAAAAATGTCCTTATTTATTAATAATAATTCCCCTTCAAATACATAATAAAATCAAAACCAAATTCCATTTTCAAACCTTTTTTAAGAAACCATGAGTTTTTATTTAACAAAACCTTTTAAATTTTTTCATTCGAAACAACTCTACCCAAACACCAAACAATAAGGAATTGGATTTCTAAATTCATATATATGATGCTTCATTAATAATTTCATGAAAACAAGAAATAAAAATCACGAAAACCTAAAATATATAAATTATTATCATGTGGGGGGTCATTATGATAGAGTGTGGAATCATTTTAAATGATGAACAATAAAAACACGAAAATACACATCATTATGAAAAGAGATTTCATATATTTTATTTTAGAAGTGGAATTACTCATTAAATGATGCGAGTGGTGATATATAGTATGAAATCCATAGTATATTGAAATAAAGGTTCAATCGATAGGGAAATTAAGTTTATTATATAAATACGATAATGGATTCTTCAACACTTTCTAAAAAATCACTAATACAATAAAATTTATCAATGACCAAATTGTAAGAACTGATAATTTAATATTTTATCACTGCTAATTTCTAAATCCTAGAATGATTCACCTCCATGAATGGTCTATGGAAATTAGTGTTTCGTAGGCCAAGAATAACTTTTCATAGGTATGGGTGAGTTTGTATTGTCTTAACTAAATTTTTTGTCATATGATAATTCTGCATGATATTGCCAATTTAATTGGGGTACCCATCCGGTTGGACAAGGAAACTGAATAATTCATGTATGGACACTTTGTGAGAATACTAGTTGATATTGATCTTAATACAATCTTGTTGGTAATGTCACTATTACAACCCCCACTAATAACATTCCAATTTTTGTTGAATATGAGAAATTTATAGCAGTCTGTTATTCTTGAAAAACTATTGGGTATTTGGATTAGAATTATATGAGGAAGCTCTGTGAGTTCTGTAGATCAAAAATGAATTCTTCTATAGATTGTGCTATAAAAGAAATAGGGAATTTGGACTTGAGATATTTATAGTTTGGGAATCATGATACATTTCCTAAGTAGTCCAAGGTGTATCCAATGGTGGATCAGGATGATATTCCTATCTCGGGTATGAAGAGAATGATCTTTTTAGATTTATATATTTTTATAGGTATGTCTCTATTTAATTTTTTTGATAAATATATTTGAGTTGGGTCTCCTTTCATTTTGACCATTTTTATCAATCCTAGGTCTGGTTTGGGTTAAGTGTTGTAGGGGTGCAATGAGAATATGAGGTGTGTTCTGGTTGTAGAACAAATTCACATCATGAACCCAATTCACAATGTGAATTTTTATAGGAAAACCTCATGAATTATATTAATGAAGTGATTTTTTTAGTAAGACCCCATGAATTATATTCACCTGATGAATTATTCTGGGTAGAACCCATGAATTTAATTCACCCCTCAAAAACAACCCATGAATTTAACACACTCTATGAATTATTTATTATCTTAAAGACACCCCATGAGTTTAATTCAACCCTTAAATTAATTACTCCCCCTAAAATAATTTCACCCCCGAATTCACGCCATGAAAAGGAACTCATGTCATGAATATATTTCACATTGTGAATTGTTTATTTTATGTTTTTTATGCTTGGATGATGTAATTTAAGGAAAATAAGGGAATGGATACTTTCAATACTTGAAATCAACTCAAATCATAGACCGAGACATTTTTAAAACCCTCAAGCATCACAGTTTTCTGAAACAAATATCCTTCTCAACTGAATCTCTTCAAGTGGTGATTTATGGGAATCCCCTTCAAATTAAAAGAGAGGCTACATCAGGTTTGGGAATTCCAGGCCTATAGATTGAAGGTAATCCTTACAATTCTTCTTTTTCATCATGATCCATTGTTGATGCAATTTTTGGTTCTAATTGAAGGGAAGGAGGAAGCCAATTTCTATAGTGAATGTGAGATTTTTTCATCACCTTTCCTCCTTTTGAGGTAGGTGGTAAAAATAACATCATTTTTGTCTAATTTAATTATCCATAGTAAGTGAAATATGTTCAATCTTGATGAATCACCGTGCATGTGACCTAATTTATTGGATAATACCTATTAAATAATAATCCTTTTTATACCAACAATTGGATCCCTTTGAGTCCATAGGCATGCATACTCAGATTTGTGGCCACTCGATATATGTGCTAGCCTTGGAACTTGTTGAGGCTTGGTTAGTTTCACATTATAGCCTTGAGATATATTGGAAAAATTGTTGGCTTAATATTATGAATTGGAATAACTTGAAATTTGTGTAATTAATTAAAGTATAATCACCTCAAATAAATTTGGTTAATTGATATATTAATAACCTTATGTTTAAATAATAAATGAAACAAGTTTGATATATTTTTCAGGATAATGGTAAAATTTGTTTTTTGAAACATAATTGTATAGAAAAATGATAATTTGATGAATTGATCATTGTTCCTTATGGTGATATATCTCGTATGTTTGATTTTTGTGATGATATTTTTTTCTTAGCTTTTGATAATATTTTGTGAAATTGATGCGATAGATTCCTAAGGGTTAGATTCTTATTAGTAGGCTAAGTTGCATGGATATGACTCATGATTTATGTTGATGCATGTGGGAATGGTGCATGATTTCATACTATATAATGGATATAGACACAAGTACTTGATGACCAAGAGTAGAGTGTATGATTATGTTGGATATCTGAGGACCAGATACGTAGTTTCTAAATGCTTGAGGGTGATATTTTGGAAAGCCTATAGGTAGAGGCCATTTGTTAATTTTATGTTCATATAATTAACCCATGTATAGAGAATATGCCACCGGTAGGGTGATTCATCAAGATAAGGGAGGATCAAATTTTAAATAAAGATACCTAGTTGGGTGTTGAAGTAGGTTTGGATAACCCCAGGTGTCAACCCAAATCTTGGGTGATCAACATATTCACTTTATATATAATATTAATTTATTAAACTAATAATATATTTATCTCTATATTTCATTTACTATATTTATCAGATTGGATTGTTTAGAAATTATGGTGTCAACCTACTGAGTTTTAATCACAACCTAGATGGGCTTCGATTTGGTACCCATATAGATTTTGTGGATGTAGGTTTCGATAAGGGTAAGGGACCCTATCATTGATTTGTAGCTTGAAATATGGGTTGGATAATTGAGATAGGACTGACGCGGTGTTCGAGACTGGGGTATTTATATTATTTTTTTAGTCTTCTTGTCTATTATCTGTATTAATTTTATCACATTATTTAGTTACTTTATTCTTTTCATTATGTTATATTATTTTTATTTAGATTTATTCAGTTTATCCCTTCTCTACATCGGTTTCTTATTAAATTATTCATATTGTTTTCTTTATTTATGCTACTCTTCTATTATTTTTACACTCTCATTTCAAATATTTACTAGAGAGTATATTATTGCGACTATATTACATACACCCTCATTGTTGTTTGGCAGCCTCTAGTATATAAGGAGATGCACCTGAGGTCACATAGACAACTCGCTCAGTCACTTGAGGGAGCACTGGGTTGGGGATATTAAAAAGTGGTATCAAAAGAGGTTTATTTTATATTGATTTAGTATTTGGGAAAGGTAAAAGTATACTAGGATATTTCAAGACTTGGTAATGATCTTTTCATGGGATTATCTAACTCATGTATGGGGGGAAATCCAAGTTCCTAGGTATGGGATTTTTTTTATGATGTTTTCTTATTATTTTTGTTATTATTACACCTTGGGTGATTCATATCTTGTGTGATGTTGTTGTTCCTTGAAATTTATACTCTTGTCCTAGTATGGTGTTATATGAGTATGTATACATCATGATAGGTACATAGGTATATATATTCACCTAAATTATTTCTAATAGGGACATAGTTATTACATATGATATATTTTTCTTTATAAACTATGGAATGAGATACCTGCTATATCTGATGAAAAAGGGAATAAATGAACTATTGTGTATTTACAAATCACTTTTTAAACCATGTTTATAGAGACCATGAGTCAGTGTTTCTCTTTTTTTTGACATCTTATAAGGTTTACCTTGATTTTATTAAATTCTCTACAGAGTGCATTTTTCTTGAAGAGAAAATTCCTCTTTTTCATCTTCAAATTGGGAATCAGGAGGGAAGAAATTAGCATGCTCCTAACATAGATGAACCAGAGATTTATATGGATCATAATAATTATATGGATGATCATATTTGATTCAAATTTTTGAGGGTCGTGTGATCCATGGAAAGGGATACTGTTCACACTATGCTCTCGATGTTTGAGCTGACGAGAGAGTGCCAACTACCGTATCCACCAACATTAATTAAGGGTGAGGCCCACATATAGCTGGGTTATATATTGATTTAGTCCAAATTATCTTCAAGAACCTTGATACAACCACATATATATAGGTGAAGCTTACTTCATACATGCTTCGTGGACCTTTCATTCATTGGTGAGACATTCTAAAGAAATCCGAGTAGTAAGAGGAGTTATCCTAGAAATAATTTAAGAAAAATATTTTGATCTACTTCTATCCTGAGGTGTGGAGGGATAAGAAGGATCACGAGTTCATGTACCTTACACAAGATATATTTTCAATTATGGACTATGTTAGATGCTTCACTGAACTGTAGCACTTCTCTCCATAGTTATTAGTTGATGAGATCTCTAGGGTGATATGTTTTTAGAATGGGATTATATATGAGATCAGGTCATTTGTGAATATATTTCTCTTGATAAGACCTGTGAATGTGGTGAATTGAGCTGTCATCATGGAATGAAATTTGAGAGAGGCCCATAGTGGTGGCCGTATAGTTTTAATAGGTAAATCTATGAACTCTTCTTCTAATGGAAATAATTGATGCTGTGATAGTCATCACTAGGGTAGTAGTGAAGAAGGTAGTCAAGGGAGTGGACTTATATCTCAGGACTATGGTTTTTTTGGGCTTTTGATGTGGAAGTTTTGGCCAAAAGATCCTATAGTGACCTCAATTTGTAGTGGATTGTTGTGTTTTTGGCAGGTTGGGTCATCTTCAGAAGTTTTGTAGAAAATTTCTATAGTAGATTAGTGGAATGGGATCAAGATAAGCACTTGAGACTGGAAAAGACTTATCTACCTTTCAATAGAGTGGTAGTTGGAGTTCCACTAGTCATTCATGATGAGGAAGGGGACATGGTACCCCAGTTCAAAAGTGGTATTTCCACTCATAGGGAACAACATATGGGAGAAATACTAGAGCCTAGGGAAGAGGGGTGATCCATTTGTATTCTATACTGTCTACTTTGATCAGTTTGGATGTATGACCTTCAATCGTCAAAGGTACAATTCCTGTATCATCTACCTTATCTTTCATTTTTTTTGATATAGGATCATCACATTACATTATATCATCAGTTTTTGAAAATTTTTTAGGTTTGGATGTGGAGAGAATATATGGGGACTTAATCATTGACACACTGTTGGGCGCGAATTCAAAGGGAATAAAAAACTTGAAGGAGTGTTCTCTTGAAATTGGTGGCAATAATTTCCTTTGGATTATTTTTGTGATGGAAATGATATGATTCGATTTTATTCTTGGTATGGTTCAGATAGTCATATTCCAGTCTCATATAAAATATTATCATAGGAGATTTACCTTTGTATCTCTATATGGGGGTATCTATACACACCCTGGTGAGTGGGATCTTCCGGCTGGTTGTGTTGGGCTAATTTAGTTCAAATTGGATTGTATCATGACTCAAATAGAAATACTTATTCTAGATGATGGAGGAATGTATTAGGATAATTTTACTCTAGTGGTGGACCATTTTTAGGTCGCCATTCCTGTATATTTCTCTATCATACCACCTGAGTGGGATATTGTTTTCACGATTGATTTGGTGTTAGGATCCAAGAAAGTTTCTATCCTAACTTATAGGATAGAACCAAAAGAGCTTAATGAGTTGAATTTTTAGTTGGAAGATCTAGAAGATAAGGGTTTTATATAGCCTAGTACATCTTTGTGGGGTTATCTAGTTATTTTCAGTAAGAAGGATGATGGGATATTGCGCTTATGTGTGTATTAAAGCATACTAAACCAAATGGTAGTCAATAATTGGTATCACCTTCCATGAATTAATGATCTCTTTAATCAGTTGAGAGGTACTCTAATTTTCTCCAAGATCAAATTGTGGTCAGGGTACCAACATTTAAAGGTGAGACCATCAGACATACCCCAAACTAATTTTAAGTAAAATTATGGATTATATGAGTTTGTATCTATTCCATTCAGATTAAAAAACACACCATCAATAATAACAGACTTGATTAATTATATTTTTCATCATTTATTTGATTGGTTTTTTGTTGTTTTCATTGATGAAATATTTGTGTACTCCCAGAAAGAAGATAAGCGTTGAGTATATTAAGAGAGAATTAGCTTTACACTAATCTATTCAAATGATGTTTCTAGATTTATAGAGTGAACTTATTGGTCCAGATTATTTTCGAGGATAGAGTGTCAGTGGGCCTAGAGAAGGTTATTATCATGGTATCTTGGGAGAAACCCAAGAATATATTTGAGATTTTGAGTGTTCCTGGTCTAGAAGGTTATTACCGGTGCTTCATCTTGGACTTATCTTATATGGAATCACCGATGTTTGGGATTCCCCGGAAAGGGGTGAAGTTTGTTTGGATAGATAATTAGGAGATATATTTAAAATAGATGAAGAGAAGGCTAAAATCATCATTGATCCTCACCTTACTTGATTTCATTAAGTGTTATACAATGTATTGCGATGAATCCAGAGTCAGACTCGAAGAAATTATGATATATGAGGACCATGTGGTTGCTTATGGATCTAGATAGTTGATATTACATGAGAGGAAGTATAAAAATCACAATATTAAGTTAGCATCAAGGATAAAAACCATAATATTCTGGAGACACTATCTTTTGGGTGAGGGGTTTGTTGTGTACATAGACCACAAGATCCTCAAGAACACATTTTCTCAACAAGACCTAAACCTTAAATAGAGGAGGTGGGTTGAGTATCTAAAGTATTTAAACTTAGAACTAGATTACACATCGGGTAAGGGAAATGTAATTACTGATGCCTTGAGCTAGAAGATATAGACAGAGGAAGTGTATGAGTCTTGCGATGAGTGGTGGTTAATGGAACTCTTTTCCGACCTAAATATAGATGATCGAGAGTCCCAGGGACAAGTATCTATAACTTCAACATCTATTATACTAGTTTTTCTTGACCAGATCAAGAAAAAGTAATTATCTGATCCATAGGTATTATCTCTTAGGGGAAATTATATGGTGGGAGAGACACAAACAATATTTTCTCTTAGTAGTAGTGTCATTCTTCTCTTTCATAGCTGAGTATGAGTTCCTATGAGTTTGCATGAGGAGATGATAAGAAATTTTAATTCTTCTAGATGGGAGGTACATCCTGGTTTGAAAAGTAAGTATCATGATCTCCATTGATAGAATTGGTGTCCAGGGATAAAAAAGGAGATAACAGAATTCATAGTGAGATGTTTCATCTATCAGTAGGTGAAAGCTAAGCATCAAAGGCCTACTGGGCTGTTGTAGAATCTACCCATTCCCGAGTGGAAGTGGGATGATAATGCTATATATTTTTTGAAAGGATTACCCAGGACACCAAATAAGAATGATGCAGCATGGGTGATTGTGGATCAACTAATGAGGATTTACCACTTCTTGCCTATTAGAGAGACCTTCACCATTGATGATCTGGGTAGTCTTTACATGTGTGATATAGTTCGGTTTCATGGTGTCCTAAGGATAATTTTTTATGATATATATCATCATTTTACTTATTGATTTTGATAGGGTCTTCAAAAGGATTTGGGATCACGGGTTCTCTTGAGTACAACCTATCATCCATAGACTGGAAAATAATTTTAATAGACTATTCAGATTTTGGAGGATATTTCATGAGTCTATGTTTTGGATTTTTATGGTTCATGGAAGTAGTATTTGGCACTCATGGAGTTCTCCTATAACATGATATTCGAATCATCGATCCAAATGTCTTGTTTTGAGGCCTTGTATAGAAGACTGTGTCTTTACCATATTTGTAGGTTAAAGTCAAGTGAGTCAGTGTTTGTGGGGCCTAGTTTCATGTAAGAGACAACTGAGAAGGTTCAGTTGATCAAAAAGTAGATGGTGTCCATGTAGATCTGATAGAAATCTTATGATGACCATATGAGATGACCTCTAGAGTTATAGGTTGGTTATTGAGTTTTTCTTCGGGTGTAACCTAGGCTGGGGAATATTCGTATCAGAAAACAAGGGAAGTTGATACCTTGGTTTTTCGAGTCATTTGAGATATTGGAGAGGGTCTGTATAGTGGAATATTTTTTCCCTTCAATAGGGATATAACACCATGTAAAATGTTTTATACATGTCATAACATAAGAGATATCATTATGGCACTTCTCAGATGATAGATTTTGATGACATCGAGTTGGATATTGATGCATCCTTTGTGGAGAATATAATTTGTATGATGGACCATAGTGAGAAAAATATCTGAGGAAATATTGTTCCACTAGCATGAGTGCAGGGGAAGTATGGGAATATTCAAGAGGATACTTGAGAGATAGAGTATGATGTGTGATTATAATGTCCATAATGTTCTTTAATACCCCACAATGATGCATGGATAATATTTGGGATGAGTAGTTATATGGTGGGAGGTTGTAAGATCCAATATTTTTCCTAGAATGTATCTCTTTAAATTTCAGGATAAATATATTTATGTTGGGTTTTATTTCATTTATACCTTGTTTATCAAGCCTAGTTCTGGGTTGGGTTAAGTATTTTAGGTGTAAAATATGAATAATAGGTGAGTTTTGGATGAAAACTGAATTTATGTAGTGAACCTAATTCATGATGTGAATTGTTCTATGAAAACCCCTTGAATTATATTCAGGACATGAATTTTTCTGGTCAAACCCCATGAATTATATTCACCCCTTAAATTTAATTCACCCATGAATTTAATTCACCCCCAAAAATAAATTCACCCCCAAAATACACCCCATGAATTATTTATCATCTTAAAGGCGCCCCAAGAGTTTAATTCTCCCCCTAAATTAATTAAACCCCCTGAATTACTTTCACCCCCTGAATACACCCCATTAAAAGGAACTTAATTCATGAATATATTTAATTGTGTGAAATGTTTCTTTTACATTTTGTATGATCAAAAAAGAGAGTTTAAGGAAAATAAGTGAATTTATTATTTCATGACATGAAATCAATTCATGTCATGAATTAGTCACATATATTCCTTTTTAAAACCCTCTAGCATCACGTTTTGATAAAGAAAACCTCCTTCTTGACTACAACCCTTACAATGATGTTTTTTGGGAATCCCCTTCAAACCAGAAGTGAGACTACATTGGGTCTTAACATTATGGACCTGGAGATCGATGGTAATCCTTTCAGTTCTTCTTCTTCTTCTAGATCCATTTTTAATGGATTTTATAGTTTTAATTAAATGTACGGAGGAAGCTGATTGCAACCACAGACATGAGTTTTTGTCATCACCTTTCCCGCTTTTACAGTGGGTGGTATAAATATTATCCCTTTTGTCTAATTTAATTATCTATAGTTTGTGTGATATTTTTTATTGTGTTGGAATTCCACACATGTGAACTAATTATTTGGATAATACATATTAAATAATAATCCTTTTTAGACGATCTATTAGATCTAGTTGGGTACGTAGGCACGGAGAATATGATTTGTGGAAACCTGATTGGTGTGATAGCCTTGGAAATTGTTAAGACTTATTAAATTTGAAATTATATCCCTAAGATATATTGGGAAAATTGATTTATTGGTGGATTAATATTATAAATTGGAATAAAATGTAATTTTTGTGATTTTTAAGGAAGAATCACCTCATAAAAATTTGGGTAACTGGTATGTTATTAACTTTAATGTTAAATGATAAATGAAATGGGTTTGATATATTTACGAGGATAATTGGAAACCTAGATTTATGAAACATAACTAGCTCGAAAAATGATAATTTGATGAATTTATCATAGTTACTTACGGTGATATATCTTGGATGTTTGATTTTGTCCTTGAGAATTGCTTGTTTAGATTTTGATCATATGTGACATCTATGTGATTGATTCTTGAGGATGGATTCTTATTGGAATGATGAGGTGTTTGGATATTATTCATGATTTATATTGATGCATGAGGTAATGGTGTATTATTTCTTACTACCTAAGGGATAGGTGAATAGGTACTTGATTCCCAAGGGTAGTCTGAATGATTATGTTAGATGTTTGAGGACTAGATACATAGTCTTTTAATTCTTGAGGGTGAGATTCTAGATAGAATATAAGAAGAGTCCATTTATTAATTTGATGTTTGTATGATTCACCCACAATGATAGAATTTTCCACAAGTTGGGTGATCTGTCCTGATGCAGGAGGATCCACCTTTATCCAGAGATTCCTAGAATGGCACCAACAAAGGTTTTCCTAACCCTGGGTGTCAACCTGGAGCTTGGAAGATCAATAGGTTTACTTTTTTCATAGTATTAATTTATTAAATTAATACTCTATTTATCATTATATTTCATGTACTATATTTATTAGTCTATATTATTTAGACATGGTGGTGTCAACCTACTAAGTTATACTCACACCCAAGATTGGCCATCATTTGGTACCCTGATAGATTTTATGGATGTAGGATTAGAAAAGGGAAAAGGACCCTATTGTTGACTTGTAGCTTGATGGATGTGTTGGAGCTTGAAGATGGGACTAACATGGGGTTTGAGACTATGATATTTGGAGTCATCTTGTGTTTTATCTATATAACTTTAAACATGTTATTTAGTTACATTCATTTTTTCCTTACACTATACTATTTTTATTTGGACTTATTCAGTTTTTTCTTTCTCATATTATGTTTTCAATTAAGTTATTCAAATTGTTTCTATTATTTCTTCTTCTATGAAATTATTTTTCCTCTCTCATTGTAACTATTTATTGGATGCTATAGTCTATCCATTATAATACTTACACTCTCACCACAAGTCAGCAACCTTTGGAATATGAGGAGGTGTAATCGAGTTCACGTATCCAACCAGAATGGTTACATGAGGGAGCCCTAGGTTGGGGATATTATAGTATCAATGGAATATAGTCAAACCCATCAGGCTCAAATAGGCTATACCTTCGATATAATGGTGTAGGTAGATACATGTTCTAAGCCTAATATTCTACATAAGGAGAAATCCTCTATGATAAAGCCAGATACTATGGTTGATCATAAGTCTGAGAATGAAGAAGGGCCTGGATATCCCTCTCAGGTTCTATATGGAAATAGGGATCAAGTTACTCAACAGTCTGGGAGGCTCTCCTAGGAGGATCTTACTGAGGAAACTAACTCTATATAGGTTGATACTTATTTTATAGATTAACTATTCAAAGGTATTGGAGGGTTCTATAGTACTTGTGATATTGTTATAAACATATATGTTCTTATCACTACTAGGATAGTTCACAGGTTTTTCGAATAAGGAAATATATGGGCTCCTATTAGTTCTCCTTTTAGGCCACTTCCTCTGAATAAAATTATATAGGTGAGGATATGTAATATATTGATGGAAAATATGATGGTGAGTTTTTTTCTCATGAGTTAGGTGATTCTATTTTTTCAAAAGATAATACCTTTATTTATTTAGGTGAACAAAAGGTAAAAAAGAAATTGTTTATTGATTCCTCTTTAAAAAAAAGGTTACTTCCCCTATGACTTTAAGTAAGGAACATATTCATCTTGAATCCCCTATTTAGGTGGAATTTCCATCAAATAACACTATACAAATGAAACGAGATAATAATGGGGAACCCTCTTTAGGAGATTCCCTCAAAATTATTATAAATTACAGAGTTTTTCAAGAGGAATAGGTTTTGGTTGGGACTTCACTATATGCTAACTCTAGGAATCCTTGAGAAATGATTGGTGAAAAAATTGATGATCTGTACACTAGTAAGTCAAACCCTCAACTCACTAAAAACATAGAGGGAGATTAAATTACCAATAAAATGGTGCATGAAGTTTTGGAATATGGTATGGAGGATTTTTCATTGGTTACTAACACTATCCCTTATTCTACTAGCATTGGGGTTTCTCCTATATTTGATGGACTTAATGTTAGTCTTGTATAGGAAAGAAACATCAAGGTGCGGGAGACTGAATCTAATAAATTTGGAATGATTAAATTAATCAATTCTACCTATGATACCTATATATAAGAGGATTTGTATCCTATTCCTCATGAAATTAATATCCCCAAGAATAACACAGGTAGTGAAGATTCATCTCTGGATCTCTCTAAGCAGGAGGAGGCCTAGAGAAATATTGTTAAATGTGACTCTGCTGATTCAAAAGTCCCTAAGGAACTTTGAAAACATGTGAATACCTATAGGAGATTTCATTACCCAAGAAGGAATGGTCATGGTCATATTCACATTAATTGGGGGGATCAACATAATGAGAGTCTTGATTCTCAGGTGGAGATCAAAAAAATTATTGGTCCAGACTAGTCTTTTTAAGATGAGGGCAATTTTGCTTTATCTGACCCCATCCCCCATACTTTTATTTTTGTTTTAATAATATGAATTTAACTCATAACTTTAAAAATATATATTTAATATTTTAAAAATGTAAACTTATATATTGATAATTATATTTATGCATAAAATTTTGGCATTTAAAGATATTTATTTTTCTAATAAAAATGTTTAAAGCATGCATTGTTATTTGATTTTTTATTCATATTTGACAAGATAAAATGTTTATAGAGATGAGAAAAAGAAAACAAAATAATCATTTATTACAATTAAATAAGGATTGCCATGATTAAGGTTTTAAATGGGACATTTCTGAGGGATAAAACTGAATACCTGAGATGAAATAGTGGTTCCAACACTTGGAATTGAAGATTCATGTCATTAAAACATTACAGAATGTAAAAAAAATACATGTCATAAAGTGTACACAAGTTGTGAAGTGAGGAAAAACAAAAAATGTGGTTTTCAACTCTTTCATAGTATGGAACCCACTTTCACATCATGAAATAATCTACACAGACCCATTAAGGAATGTTTTTATGGGGATTTCAATGGTGACTCCTCAATTTTGACACGAATGAACAATTAATGATTGGATTGACCCAAGAATCATAATGGGATACAATTATGATTCCCTAAATTCAATATGAACCCCATGGAAGTCTATAAATAATGATTTTGGAGATAAAAGTTTGGGGAAAGAAGTTACATTGTGCAGGGTTCTCCCCAGCCAACATCTCTACCTTCTTGTTTTTTATTTTTTTTCTCCTTCCTCCTTACTTCCTCCAACAAGGACTAGTGGATGATTATACCCTTGTTCAAGGTTATTTTATCAAAATGGGGAAGTTTCATTTGGATTTTATTTTCATTAAGTTCATGCATTAGGGTTTTTTTTATTTTGAATAAAACATACAATCACTTAATTTTTGTTTAATCATGGTCAATGATTGATAATCCTAAAAGAAAATTTTAATTGTGCAACTAGTTACCCTAATTTTTTCATGACCATTATCACATTTAGGGTATCATTGTTTAAAAAATGGTATCGATAAAATCTTGATTTGATAATTCCCTAAATTAAATGCCCATGGGAAAAAGGGGGATTAATACGTTGATGTGGGGATACCATGACCATTAGATCCACATAATGTAAAACTGATTCCAAAAAATGAGTTAATTAATTTAATTTCTAAACCCAGCTGCACTGGAACCCTAAAACTACAAATCCCTGATATGCTTCCAAAACCTGATTTTAAGCTAACCAATCTAATATTCATTTTATGATCTATTTTATAAACTATTTTTAAAACCAAAACTTCTTCCATCAATATCCATTTTCTTTCTTAAAATGAAATGAATGAAATTTTATTATTTCAAAAAATAAAGTTTCTAATTTCACCATCTCACGGGTTTAACCTTGACTCACTACCATATTTAATCTAATAATTTTTCCATGTTTTGTTGAGTTTTAATAATTTTTTATTTTGTCTAGCCCCATTGGTAAATAAAAACACCATCATGGGATTTTCAAAACTGGTACCGTTTCTGGGGATGATTACATTTTATTTTTTAGGTTATTAATTTTAAATTTTAGTATCATTATTTTATTTTAATTTATTAATTTATGCTAGGTGTTTTTTGCAACATTTTTTAGGATTTTAACACTTAATGCACAACTAAAACACACTGGAAAAGGAAAAGAGGATGTTGAAATTAAACTCAAACTCGAGAAAATACTAGGCAAGAACAAAGAAATTGTGACCATGGATGGAATAAATAATCCAAAAATTTCTAGGGTACCAATTAGAGGTATAGGGATACATACACTTGATGAATATGGGAAGAAATCCAACATAGGACTACAACTTAGCAACCTGTCACCTCCTATTACAACAAATCATTTCGAGATTAAACCACCCATAATCTAGATGATCTCGAACAATGTGCAATTGAACAGACCACCTCATGAAGATATGGATTTGCAACTGGGAAGCTTTATTGAGATATGTGATACCTTCCAATTCCAGGATATCTCAAGTGATGTGCTAAGAATTTGAATTTTCATATTTTCATTGATGGATCCAGAATGTGAGTGGATTAAGAGTTTTCCTACTCAATCCATCATCACATGGGATGAGTTAAAAAGAAAATTTCTTACCCTATTCTTCCCACCTTCTAATTTAATGGACATAAATGTAAATATTCTTGACTCTAGTCAACTTGAGGATGAATGAATCTACACTTATTGGGAATGTTTTAAGGATATGACTCGTAAAGTTCCTCATCATAGTATATAGATATGTATATTAATAAAAACTTTCTAAAAAGGTATTGAAAATGATAATAGGTTAATTTTAGATTCTGCAGCTAGTTGTATTCTAATTAAGAAATATATTGGGGAGAGATACAACCTACTATATGGAATTTAAATAAATAGATTCCAGTGGAAATATGAATGGTTGAAATGAATAGGTGTCCATAAGGTTGATAATAATAGCTGAACAATGGAAAAAAAGGAAAAATGATAAATAATATAAACACAATGATGGACTAGACAGAACAACCCCAAGGTACATATCTAGAAGAAGAAAATTATGTTGACTGTAAAAATTAAAATATTTTTCAGGGTTTGTGATGAAAAAAAAGGGCAAGGTTACTATTAGAGAGAACTTGGATTTTAAGAACCCCAAGGGTGCACACTAATGAGTCAAGTCCATACCGTGGAATAGAAATTGGAAAAATTAATAAATATGAATCAGGTGGTAATAAAATATATAAAGTTATTATCAATGAAACAAAATGGGACATTGAGAAATCTAGAGCATCAAGTAGATAAAATCAATGAATTACTTAGAGAGAGTCCACAGGGAGCACTGATTGGATGCTCCAAAGTGTTCCCATGTGAATATTTGAAATTTATTGCTCCGAGGAGTGAAAAAATAACTCAAAATCACCTTAAACAAATCTTTTCCAAGAAAAAAATCCTGAATAACTTGAATAAGAACCACCACTTTATAATCCAAGAATCTTATTTCCAAAGAGACAGGCACAAGAGAAGATCAATATACAGAAATGTAAATTTCTTGAACACTTAAAAAAATTTATATTAATATCCCTTTTATAAAGGATCTCACATTATATCGACATATGAATAATTCATGAAATAATTGGTTACCAACAAGAACATTCTGGAGGATATTTGAACAATTCCAATAGCATGAGAGTGTTCAGTGGTGGTATTAAAGGACCTACCTAAGAATAAATAATATCCTTGTATTTTTTTGATCACTATATTTATTAGAGCTCATAAATTTGGAAGATATTTATGTGAATTAGATATGAGTGTATACATCATGTCATTCCCCACATTCAAGAGTTTGGGACTTGAATTACTGAAGCCCATAAGAGTTTCACTTTAGTTGGTAGATTAAATAGTGAAGTACTCTCAAGTGGTCATCAAAGATATTCTGATAAAAGTTAACAAATTTTTCTTTCCCATCAACTTATTAGTGTTGTATATAGAAGAATAGTGGGCACCACTCATTCTGGAAAGACCAGTTTTAGCCACTAGGCATGCTCTAATTAACATACAAGGTGAGAAAATCCATCTGGAAGTTAGGTGTGAACAAGTTAGTTTCAATATCTACTGTACAATGAAGAATTGTGAGGTGATATAGGAAAATGAGCTGGGAGAATAAAAAATACCCGAATTTGAAGATATTGATGAATTTGAAGAAGTTCATAGGGTAGTTGGTATTGTGAAAGAGGATAATCAAAATAAAAGTACTAGGAAGAAGAAACATAAGATGAGAAGTCATACCACTAAAACATAAATAGTGACCAAAGCCACCACGTTTAAGAAGGGCAAATAGGTATTCATGGCACATGACATTCTATTTAGTTTTTTAGGATTAAGGAATAAATGGTGTATTATCCCAATGAAAATAATGAATGTTTTTTTAGGAGGAAGAGTTAATATATTTAGAGAGGATGCACATGGGGTGACCAATGTGGATAGGTTACAACTTTGACCATTTATATACCTCAATCAGGTAAAATATTTTCAATCATATATCATCTGAGATAACTCTAAAAGAGGTAAGGTTGATCCAATGATGTAAAAAAATCACTCATGGGAGGCAACTTGAGTTTTTAGGATTTTTATTTATTTATTTTTAGGCATATACGCCCACCCCAAAATCATTCAAAAATAATTCACTATGGCCTATGATTTCACCTATTTATTTTTATTTTTTAGTACCACCAAGACATAGGAAATAAATATGAGAGAAATATTTAGTACCAATACACATCATAAACCCTAAACACATCATGAAATCCAAGGAAATACACATCATGAAATCTATTCATGTCATGAATCTGTTGAAGGTAGAACCTATACAACCAAGTTTGAAATTTTATTGAAAGGGGAGTAAGAATTTTAATTTTGTAAATTTCTACTTCATTCCCCACATTTAATTTTTCTATAACTTTAAACTATCTATTTTATTCCCCACACTTAGTTTTTTCTTTACTCAATGTTCTAGGAGAAATAAAATACCTAGGATATTTTCCATTCCATGATTTTAAATTTATTTATTAATAAATTTGAATAAGATAAATGGAAAAAAATAATTATTAAAGATAAGAATGTGGTTTTGGATTTAACAAATCAGGATTTAGGCAGACCATTCAATTTTTGTATATGAATTTCTTTGAGATTTGGCCATGATTTGGATTCTTAGTATTTTTATTAATTTATTTAATTATTAATATGCATTTCCATGAGTAGTTTTTCCAAACCTTCATCACATTCCCAAGACATCCTATGAGCCCAACATTTCCCATTCTTTCTATCATATATTTCTTCAGATACTTGGAAATTTTTAATTTTATAACTTTCTAAAATTCTTATCAATGATATTACTGAAAAAATCACTTTTAGTATAATTGAGGAATATTTTGTTCAATCCCTTTATCATTAGACTCACCTTGCATTAATCATTTGTAAACTCATAGAATCCATGACCTGACTTGTTAGGAAATTATCCTAGTTAAAATTTTATTCTATCCATTTATACCTTCCTCTAAATATATTTCATAATATCTTTAAAATAAGTTTAGGGGAGAGGTTATCCATGGTGGATGGGGATTAACTTCAATAAGAAGACATTTTTTGGGGTTTCTAATTATGATTTTGGAAGAATCCATGATATCATTCACTATATTTTATCATTATTAACCTCTATTTCTAATAAAAAATAAAGAAAAAAATAAAAAAATAAGAAAACAAAAAAAGGAAAAAGTCCAAAATGGGTTGTCTTGGGAAGATAAAAAATCACCATTACTAGGCTGATGATCTTTTGATCATATGTGGTTAGGTGTTTGGGTGTATGGTTTTTCGAAAGAATAATTTTCAGAAAAAAAAGAAAGAGAGTGTGATTCGTTCATTATGCCCACTCTTATCATGATCCCACTTTGATATTTTTTGGGGGAAGAGAGAAATGAAATCTATAAAGGGAGATTTATATTGAGTTTAATGAATTTACCTATGTGATAGTTGAATATTTAATTTCTCATTTAATCACTTGATTTTTTTTATATTGAGTTTAAATCATGGTAATGAGATAACCCTTTTTAGTATTTTGAGATTCTATCCTTGATGAAAATTTTAAATTCAAGTGTGGGAGGATTTGATATGTAAATTTTATGTATATAGTTTTGGTATTTAAATACATTGATTTGGTTAATTAAATGATTAAATATTCACCAATTATTTAATTATTTTTTTATAATTTATAGGATTAAATATTTATGGATATTATAAAAAGGAACCAAAAAAATCATATTTTCACTTAAAGAAGGCTTCCCATGATGAATGATGTCAATGAGATGATTTAGTGGATGAAATTGAATATCAAAGATGAAATGGAGGTTCCATTATAAGAAATTGAAGATTAGTGCGATGAAAAAATTACAGGACATGAAAAAGTTACAAGTAATGAAGTTTAAACAAGACATGAAGTGAGGAAAATCACAAAAATTGGGAGTCAACACTTTTACGGCATGACACACACTTTCACACTGTGAAACTAGCCGGAAAGACCTAATAAAGATTGTTTTTATGGGGATTTCAATGGAGAATCCCCAATTTTGATACAAAAATACAATTAATGATGGAATTTACTTGGGAATCATAATGGGGTACAATTATTATGAATTAAATGTAATAGGATCCCTATGGAAGTCTATAAATTGGGAGTTACACTGATACTACGATTGATGATTTCAAACACAAAAAAGTAGGGCGAGAGCTGCACTGTGCAGGGTCCTCACCAGTTAATGTCTCCACTTTCTTCATATTTTCCATTAATATTATCCTTAAACCATATTCCTTCATCACTAGGATGAGGTGGTAGTTTCTACATTGTTCTAGGATAATGTGTCATAAGGGGGAAGATGCTTTTGTATTTTATTTTCTTTACATTCATGTATTAAGGTTGGTGAAATTTTGAACAAAACTTGAACTATCTTTATTTTTGTTTAATCATGATCATATATCGATAAAAATGAAAGAAATTTTAAATTGTGTAACTGGGAACCCTAATTTTAGTATAACCATTATTGTATTTAGGATATTCAAGTTTAAAAATGGTTCCACGAAAAATTCAATTTTGTAATTCCCTAAATTACCTAACCATGGGAAAGGGGGATTTCCGCATTTTGGAGGGGATATAATGACCATTTGAACCACCTGATATCATTTTTTATATCAAACATGAATTGATTAATTTATTTTATAAATCCAACTACACTCAAACCCTAAAACTACACAACTCTAGAATGCTTTCAAAACTTGATTTCAAACCAACCAATATGTTTTTTCTTGGTCTCTTTCTTTTCCAAAATTTTTCAAAAACTAAAACTACATCCTTCCTTATCTTATCTCTTCTATAAAATTAATTCAATAAAACGTTTTTCTTAAAAAAAAACCTAATATTTCAAATTACACAATCTCATAGTTTTGAACTCGATGCACTACTATACTTAATCTAATTAGTTTTCTATATTTTTTTAGTTTTATAAATTTATTATTTTTATTAGCCCCATAGGGAAATAATAATGCCCACATAGCTTGTCAAAAATAGTATCATTGAAAGGTATTTAAATAAAATTATTATGTTAATTAAATGGTTTAATCCTGCTTGGTTATTTAGTTATTTATTACTCTTTGAAAGGATGAAATTTTTATAGGGATAAAAAAAAACCAAAACAATAATTTTTTCCACTTAATGAAGGATTTTCATGATGAAGGATGTCAATAGGATTCTTATGAGGGATGAAACTGAATATCTGAGATGAAACAGAGGTTTCCACACTGGAAATTCAAGATTCACATCATGAAAACATTACAAGACATGAAAACATTACAATTAATGATTTTTTCACAAGATGTGAAGTGAGTAAAAAAAGTGGGTGTCAACAAATTCATGATGTGACACCCACTTTCATGCTATGAAAGTGGCATGGCAGACCTGGTAAGGAATGTTTTTACAAGGATTTAAATAGTGACTCCCCAGTTTTAACATGAATGGAAAATTAATGATGGGATTTTCTTGGGACTCTTAATCGGTTGAAATTATGATGACTTTAATGTAACATGAGCCCAATAGAAGTATATAAATAGAGAGTTGTGCTATTACTACAACTAGCGATTCCAAAGACAAAATCTTGGGGCAAGAAGCTACATTATACAGGGTCCTCACCAATAGACATATCCTCTTTCTCCATGTTTTATTTTTCTTTTCTCTTTCCTCCTTACTCCCACATCACAAGGATGATGGGGTAATTACTATCTTGTGCGAGGGTATTGCATCATAATGGGGAAAGTTCTTTGGGATTTTATTTTCTTTATGTTCATGTATTTGGGTTGCTGCAATTTTGTATAAAAATTATGATCTCTTTATTTTTGTTTAATCATGGTAATTGATTGATAAACCTGAATGAAAATTTTAGTTGTGATATTAATTACCCTAATTTCAGCATAACCATTGTCACATTTAGGGTAGTTGGGTTTAAAAATGGTATTGAGGCAAACTCGATTCAGTAATTCCCCAAATTACCTGACCATAAGGAAAGGGGGATTTCGGCTTTTAGGAGGGGATACCATGTCCATTTGATCACCTCGTCTCAACTATGACACGATACATGAATTAATTAATTTAATTTCTAAATCCAACTACACTTGAATCCTAAAACTAAAAACCCCAGTATACTTTCAAAATTTGATTTGAAACCAACCAATCTACTTTGAATTTATCTCTCACTTTTCCAAACTTTTGCAAAAACCCAAACCGCTTCCTTCCTTCTCCTCACTCATTCATAAAATCAATTCAATAAAATTGTTTTCTTTAAAAAAACCTAAGATTTATAATTTCACTATCTCTTGTGTTTGACCTCGACTAACTTCTATATTCAATCTATTTTTTTTATTTTGTTGAGTTTTATAAAATTTTATTTTGGTTAGCCCTGTAAGGAAATAATGATGCCCTCACAAGCTTATCATATATATATATGTATATTAATAACTATATTTCAATTTACATAGGATTAATTTCAATATATTACTAATTAGTATTAAATTTACTATCAATTATATTTAAAATAATACTAAATTATTATTATTTAAAACAAAATATATTAATTAATAATATAATATTAATTTAACACCTATATGAAAAATATAAATGTATAAATAATTTTTATTATATATTATTAAATATAAAACTGTAAAATTAAAAGTAATAATTTCAATAATTATATTTAGATTGATTTACAATTTCTAATCTATGAATATATTATTATTAATGATTATAGATGCATATATTGTATTGATTTTAAAAAAAATATATAATTAATTATTAATTATAATTAAAGAAAATAATATTATTTATATAAATGAAGAAATATATTTTAAAATATATCATTAATCATATAAATGTATAATTATATTCATAAATAATTATGTGTGTACATATAAAAATATTTAAAATATATATTAATTAAATATAAATATTAATTAAAAATTTCGTATTATAATAATTTATTAAAAAATTAATTATAAAATTACTAAAATTTTGAATATAAGTTCACTTTATATATTCATTTAAAGATTTAAAGTTGTATTTTTTTCAATTACTGAATTATATATATGACCATATTTATTCACAAATAAATATGCGTGTGTGCGCGCGTGTCTGTTTGAAGAACCCAATGGCATGTGTGTGTGTGTGAGTGAACTCAACATATATGTGTGTATATATGACTATATAAATGATTATAATATTAATTTTATTTTAATTTTTATATAAAATAATACTAAATTAATTACTAATATATAAACAATTATTATATTAATAAATACTGTTTTATAAATATTAATAATTACAAATTATGTTAATGTTTATAATATTAGTTTTCTTATACATAAAAATCATTCACATATAAATATGTCTGTGTGTGTGTCTAAATAACCTAAGGATATATGCATGTGTTTGTGTGTAATCGGTAAACTCAACACATATGTGTGTATATCCAACTATATACAATGCATATAATATTAATTTTATTGTAATATCTTTATAAAAAAAATAAAATTAAATAATAATATATAAAAATTCTTATATTAATTAATAATGTTATATAAATATTAATAATTAATAATTAATAATTATATAAATGTATATAATATTAGTATTATATATAAAAATATTAATAATTATAAATTGTATTTAAATTTTATTATTTTTATTATTTTTATTTTCAAAAATATTATTAATTATATAAATTAATAAGTATTTTATACTAAATAAAAATTAATTGTTATATATAATATCACAATCCTATTTTATTTAAATAAAAAATATTTTTAATACAATTTACTAATTAAAATAAATAATAAATTTTCTATCAGTTATATACTAAAAAAATATTCCATTCAATATTTTTTTATTGGAATTATAACTTTAAAAAAATTATAAATTATACACACACACATAGCTATATATATATATTATTAAAATTCGCACACACACACATCCAAATGAAATTTCATTAATTACATTTAAATAACATTAATTATTAGTATTATAAATGATGAAAAGTATATAAAAATAATAATAATAGTATTTAAATACAAAAAATATAATTAATTTGTCTAATTAAAGTTTGATTTGAAATCATTTAATTAAATTAAAGATATTATTTTCATTGTATTATAAATTTATATTTATAATTATATATATTTTAATTATATATATATAATTAGTTTGGGGCTTACCTGAGTGGTAAAGTGGCTGCAAACTTTTGCATCCAACCAGAGTTCAAATCCTATCATCCCCTTTAAGGGTGGATTTATTTGGCCATTTATAAAATTAAAAAGTGGTTGGGCGGATTTATTTGGCCATTTATGAAAAAAATTAGCCTACGTTATGGGAATGAACAAGGTATCTTTACAACAACAATAAATGAAAAATCATAATGAGACCAGAAGAATGGTGCATTGTAACTAGCTAGGTTGCGTGGTATGGTGACAAACATGCATCACTGGGTGGGTGACTCAAAAGAGCGATGGGTGCATTGAAACCTATCAACTGAACCTCTACCCACTCTTATTTCTGAGGTGGTGTGAAGTGGTTCACGACCATAGTGTGATAGAGGATAACACGATGTGATGGTAGCTGACAGGGGGTGGTGTGATTTTCCGACTAGCAATACAAGATGCTTGTGTGACCAGGTGGATATTGTGGCATGACTAGAAAGCAGTCCAACATGGTGTCATGCATGTTTCACTAGGTGGGAGGCTCTAAAGGGTGATGGTTTTAATGGATCATATCAACTAACTGTCTACCCAAACATATTTTTTATGTGAGAAATATGGGTGACCTTCCATAACATGCTGTAGGGAAATACGACATGAACATGCTGGCAGAGGGGGTTACACAACCTAAATATTGGTAACACGATGTGATGCAAGGTTACTCATCTTGGTCTTTGATTCATTCCCTTTAGAAGCCTTTGTGTCATCAATAATATATCCCTTCAGTCCACCTATATGTAGTAAAATAGGTCAATGGGGTGCTTGCCAATCCTTGAGAGAAGGGATGAGGCTTGATCCACTTGAATGTCTGGGTGCATGTATTTTTAGTTTGAATCCACTATTCTTTATATATATACATATATATATATAATATTTAATATATATAAGATACATATATTAATATCTATACCCTGAATGTGTGTGATTGTGTGCATGTATATGTATATATATATATACATACATTCACTATAATGCGATATGTGAAATTGAAAAACAAAAATCCCACATATATATACATATCATATACACTATTTAATTTAATATTTTATAAGATAAATATAATATCAGTTATAGGATTAGTGATGATAAATGTTTACTTTAATTAGTGTCAAAACAAGCATTGATGAAGGTAAACTTTTATCAGTACTCTTTTTTAGTATTTATAAAATTTAATGTTTATCGGTGCTTACTTAAATAACTAATAAAACATAGTTCTTTATTACACTAAACCTATAGTAGTGGCGTATGATACATTCTATAAACCAGGGATAGTGGAATCATGTTCTGACTTTTAAAGTTGATTATTTTTCATCCATTGTAACAAACCACGTCGTCTAAGACTTAGTTCTCAGTGAAATGGAAATTTGATATATTATCATATTAATTGAAATAAAAAATTAAATATTTTATTAAAAATACAATTTTTAATTTTATTTATCATGGAATCTAGATAATAGTTCAAAAAATTGAAATTTTGAGGAAAATATTTAAATATATATTCATCAGCAACTTCTTTATAAAAACATGTTATATATAGGTATACAAGATAATTAAATAATTTATTAGAATTCATTTTTTTATATATTCTCATTGAATACTTTAATGAAAATTGGTGATATTGGATAATTTTGAACAAAAATAAAAAAGCAGGGTGCATTGGAACTACACTACTGTAGATAAGACCTTTATCATAGTGCAAAATCACTTTTACCAGTGTTTTAAAAGTGTTTATGATGCATTCACTACTGTTAGTGGTTGGATTTTATCAGTGTTAGTTTTAAGATTGAAAAATAATAACTTTATCAATGATATTTTCAATGCTGATAAAAGCTATGTCGGCTGTTGTAGTATGCCCCAACATGAACAATAAACCGAAGCAGCTGATATATATCAAGAAACATCATTTATATTTCCAAAAATTAAATATATATATATATATTTACATTTCACCATTTAAAAATAAAATAAATTTAAATTTAAGTATTCTAATACATTTAAATTACATTTGATATGTATCATTATTTATAAAAAATTATAATTTCCAAACAACTCAAAAAGAATTGATCTAACTTGTAAAATATCATCTCCATGGATTAACTGAACCCTATAGAAAAGAAGAGTTTACATGTAATAAAAACCAATGATTATTTTATTAATATTAAATAATGGAATAAATAAAAACAAAATCATACACTAATTCATAAATAAAACATAAATAAAATAGATAACATAATACATAAGTAAATATATTATGATGTATCATAACTATAATGTCTTGGACCAGGTTCACTCATAAGTAACGGAACACAGTTGATCACATGGCCTCAAGTACTTCTCCCTATACACTAGAGGCTTCTAACTAGCAATGAGGGTCTATGATGGTATAGTGGGGATACTACCCCCTTTGTTTGAGTAACAACACAAGGGTGTAATAAAATAATAAATAGTGGAAATATAATAAATGGGTAATAGTGGAAGTGAACATTAAGACAAAGTAAACTAACATAAATAACACCTATAGTGATATACAAATAATGATGTCATGTGTGCATGCTATACAAAAATGGGGAATAAAAGGAAATAGATCAACAAGAGTATACAAAATTCTATACAAAAATGAACAAAAATACTAATATCTATCTTTGATAGCATAACAAGCATAATCTCAGTCCTCTACTCTCTTGCTCCATCCTAGTACATAAAATAAAGCGTCTAAAGCTAGGTTCTTCCCCTTGTCCCTACCTGCATCCACGAAGTCCATATAGGTACCAATCAGCCGCCCAAACAAATTATGATATAAACTCTATATTCCACTACCAATGGAATCTAATTCTATCTATCAAGTGAATATATAATGAGTAGTGTCTAGGAATAATGGATATAGATAGTAAACAAATAAACCAAGTTGGTCAAAGTTCCTCACGAGACACCTGTCAAATACTAAATTCTTAGGCCTAAGATGGAATGTTACATAACAAGTGGCATCATAATACTATATAAGTTTGTGAGTATGTATCATAAATAAAGGAACCATGTTATATTTCCTTGGTTTCCATGTAAAATAAACAAACAGGGGAACTACAAGGTTTCATGACATGTTTGACTATAAGACTCAAGTATACGTACAAATGGGTATACCCTTATCATATCATCCTAAGTTGTCCTTCATGAGACTTATAAATATGTTCTAGTTGGTTTCATGATATGAATAATAGGATCCATGTCAAGTCAAGTCATGTGGTACCCAAATCATCATGTCTACACCCAATTAATGGATTTGGATCGCAATTTCCAACATCTTATTTAAGGAAAAAGAACATCATGTCCAATAATACATAACAAGTAGAGGAAACTTCATGTCCAATAATACACAACAAGGAGAGGAAATATTATTTCCAAAATCCCTTTCATGTATAAGGACCACCATGAACACTAATACACAACATAGATAGGAAACAACATGTCCAACCTCCCTTTTAAGTATAAGGATCACCATGACTAATACTAAACAAAAAGGATAGGAAATACAATGTGTAATAATACACATCAAGGAGAGGAAACACTATATCCTTCTATCCTTTCAATTATAAGGATCACCATGTCTAATATTCTGAACTAACGAAATGTGTGTGAGTATTATGAAATGTCCAACATTTTCCTAGTCAATAATGAAAAAATCCATGTCTGGTAATAACAATCAACTATGCACAATCATATTGATATACATGATAACAATTTATAATTAATAATGGTATGGGTAACACGGTTATACCATTCTACATCCATTTATATCATTTATAAATTTCATTTAAGATATATACTAACACACCTTATAAGGTGGTTCAACCACATGGCCAAGAAAATGGGCCAAACATGATGTCAAACTATTTAAAATAATTTAATTTAAACATCTCATTTATAATGTAAAATTCAACAGGCCTCAAAAGGTGGTTTAAATACTTTTCTAGTAATATCATTTACAAACATTTTAAACAAAACACCATAATGGGTGGTTTTTTAGGTAGAAAACCTTTGATGATGGAAATAGGTTTCAAAGAATAACTAATTTTAGGTATTAGTAATTTATTTTTTTTAATTACACATTTAAGGGGTGATTCATGGAAGGTTTTGTAGGAATAAAAATGATGCATAATATATTTCACATTAACTTTTGGTAAATCACTGAACCACTTACCTTAGATGGATCATATACTACTCATCCAGTATCAGCCTCTATGTAGACAAACACTTGAAAATAAGGCATATTATCTCACATGGTTTTATAATTTCATATGATAAAATAAATGAATAAAATAAGTAATGGGACTTATGTTATTATCATTATATATCCAACATGATGAACAAAGATTGAATCAGAGTCCACATAGAGAGGATTGATCAAATCCTAACATGATGGAGGAAGAGATATCTCAAGTAAAGGGAGGAGGATGATGTTATGCATGAATGAGAGAAGAAAAAGGAGGCATAAATGTTAAATACCCAAGGGGTATAATGGTAATTACACTAAATTTTAAAGTTAACTTGGTTTTTCCACAAGGATAGATAAACTGTGCATCAACCATGCACTACCACTGTCTATATGGCACACCCCCTTGAACAGTTTATGCATGGTTTGGAAAACCCTATGCACACCATGTAGATCACATATAAAACATGTCAATATATTTTTAAAAGGATTTGAGGCCTCCCTATCCTATTTTTTCAAAACATTATCCTCTTTTTGGACACACGGTTGAGCCATACAATTTAGTCACATTGTTACTACAAACCATGCACCAATCGTGAGTCTCTATCCATTTCTCTAAAAGTCAGGGCTTTGGGATTCGAACAATCCCCACATGCTCCCAAATGCTTCTACGGTCCCTTGATTGATATTAAAAGGATAAAAAAATATGTTTAAATGAACATGTAAAGGATCCATACCTATTTGAAAACTCAGGATGTTATAACCTCCCCTCCTTAAAAAAACCCATCCTTGAGTTTCCCTTATGAGGGTAGTTGAACATCATCTAAGAATAGTTTCGGAGACTAAGAATGTACATCGACCTATATATCCTATGTCTCATCCTATACATGGTCATGTTTCCATATCATCCAGACTAGAGGAATTGAACTCCCTTGGAGAGATTTCATTCTTCGATCCCTGACACACACCTGATACTCCTCAAAAGAAGTATTAACATTTAACTCCACCTAATCAGGATAAAAAACATGAGATATGTATAAATAGAAATGGAAAAGGTTTGAAACATGGAATATTTCATTCATATATTGGTACCTTTGAGGAAACTGCAACTAATAGACAACCAACCCGAATCTCTACAAAATATCAAAGGGTTCAAAAAACCTCGGTAAAGAATTCCCTTGTCTTAGAATCCATATATGCCCAAATCTATGCAATAAATACAATAATATATGATCCCCACCTCAAACTCCAGAGTTTAGTGGTGATTATCAGAATAATACTTCTTCCTAGACTGAGCTATAGTCATATGATTCTTAATAAGTTGTACCTTCTCTGATGTCTCCTGAATAAGGTGAGGGTCCAGTAGCACTGCCTCTCCTGTGTCCAACTATCACATAGGTGAACAACATAACCTACCATATAAGGCCCAATAAGGATAAATATATATCATATATTATAAATTTTTATATTAAAAAATATCATAAATAGGTAAGTTTCACTACCTATTACCTCTAAAATCAAGGATGCATGCTTGGAGAACATCCTCTAATGCTCGTATCATACACTTATACTATCTATTGATAAATGGGTTTCCCATTGTACTCAAAAGTACCTACAAACATAGTTCCTTATATAACTCCTATAAGAACCGTGATGTAAAATGATCATTCTTATCTGATACGATGGTATATATAACTCCATAAAGGTATATGATCTCCCTAACATATAGCCTTCCTAGATCATCATATGAAAATGTATCTCGAACATGGAGGAAATGGGAAACCATCATCAATATATCCATGATAACCTATACCATGTCACTAACTTGATCTGAACTAGGTAAACCTGTCATAAAATCCATAGTGACTCTATCCCATTTTCACTCTAGAATGGGTAAGTACTGTAACAAACTAGCAGGCCATTGGTGCTATGCCTTCACTTACTGATAGGTGGAACACCAATTAATGAAACCTACTATCTCCCCTTTCATACTAGGACACTAATACCAAAAACATAAATCATAGTACATATTCGTGATATTGGGATGTACTTCCTACAAAAAGGAAAGATACTCTCACATCAACTCCTATTGGATGTTTTCTGGAACCCAGACACGTCTGTGAATGCATAAGATATTGACCATATCAACAACCCAAATAAGTAGTGGGTACTCACTTAAAGCACTCTCCCTTACGAATAAACCTTCAAAATCATGAATACACATAATCATTACTCGATCCAATAGTTTATAAGTCACTAATATGGCCATAAGAACAAGATGCCTCTGACACTGATAAACCTCCAAGTACAACCCAGATAACAAGGCCATGAACTTCCATTCACTACTGGACTCGTAATATTTTTATGTATTAGTATCCCTACTCAGAGCATCGACCACTATATTACCTTTTCCAGGAATATAATCAATTTCAACATTTAATGACTATAGGTATTCAATCCATCTTCATCATCTGAGGTTCAATTAATTCATGTTGAATATGTATTTGATTCTTTTATAGTATTTGTATATAATGAACTACTCTCTCAATAGGTTGTGCCTCTAAAAAACCAAGGCATTAAACAATGTTTCTATCATGAGGTTGTGCATTAGGTAGTTCTTCTCTTGGGGCCTCAACAACTGAGATCCATACGCCATGACTCAATTCGCTTGAATAGAAACAATTCCCACCCCAATTCTTAATTAATCATAATAAATTGTGTATCCACTTTTAGTATTATGTATAATTAGGATTGGAACTATTTCTTGACTTCCTTTATGATCCTAAAGGCCTTATCACACACTTCATACCACAAGAATTTAACACCCTTATTTTTCACGCCTATAATCAGTTCTATAAAGTGAGGTAAGCCTTGACTTAAATTAATATAATATCCATATAACCCCAATATACTATGTATGTGAAATATGTTCTTGGAATTATTCTAAGAAACTATGGCCCTCAACTTTTTTTGGTCTATAGATACTCTTTTTTCTGAGATAATGTGACCCATGAAGTAAACATTGTTGATCCAGAAGTGGAGTTTCATAATATTGGAATATAACCTATGCTCTATCAATGTACTCAATATGATGTAAAGGTTTTTTTCATGATCAAGTTGACTATGATAGTGCACCAATATATCATCCATGATAACCACAATGAAAAAAATCCATGTACAGCTGGAAAATCTGATTCATCACAGCCATGAAATCTATTGGTAAGTTCATGATACTAAATGGAATAACCAAATACATATAAAGGCCATATATGATTCTAAAATTAGTACGAGGTATATCTGAAGGCCCAAATCATACCTAATGGTAGCCCGGACTCAAATAGTTTTTTGTGAAGACCTAAAATCCTTAGAGCCGATCAAAGAGGTTGTCTATATGATGCAATATATATTAGTTCTTAACCATTAGATTATTAAATTTCTAGTAGTCCACACAAAGTCTGATGGTGTCATCCACATTATTTGATAAAAGGAAAGGTGAACCCCAAGGAGATTTACTGCTTTATATAAATAATTTAGCATCTAGGGATTATAACTATCTCTTGAGTTCTTGAAGCTCTATAGGAGCCATACTGTATGGAGTAATAGATACTAGTGTTTCTCCAATTAATTGCTCAATAGTACACTCCAACTCTCTATTAGGAGGTAGTCTAGAAAAACCATTAGGAAAAACATACCTAAAAAGATCCACTACAAGAGGGAAATATATATGATGTGGTCCATGTTCATCTAGAAGAAGGATAGAAATCTGGGCTATCACTCCACCCATACCATGATTCTCAGGTCTAAGTCAACTAGATTGGACAAACTATTCACCTTTTAAAAAATAAATACTACCCTCTGGTGATGTAAACGACACCCTATGGTGATAACAATCAATATAGGATTGATAGGGAACCACTAGTCCATTTGAATAATGACATCAAAGCCTATCATCTCAAGTATGAAGTAGTCCCATAAGAAATGATAGCCACCTATATCAAGGGGGTATTACTTACATTGACGTACACTCTCTGATCTCACTCCCAATAGAGTATCAAGAGTCATAACTCCATTAAAATACTGAATTCCAAGCCCAAGAATTTCCACAGTAGGAAGAATTATAAAGGAGTGTGACATGATTGTATTTAATAAAAAATAATAAAGTGGAGGCCAATAACATCGTACCTTGAATTATAGAAAGAAAAACACCCTACTCCTTTGGTGGAAGTTGTACTACATATATCTATCCCGATCTGTGACCCTAAGAAACAACCTGAATATCCTGAGTAGGTCTGATATACTGAAGATACATGCCCTGTGTTTAGTTCCTCATCTATGACCACCTCCTCACCTTGAAAAACCAGGAGTACCCCACTTTCTTTCCTGGTATGGGGCTACTGACCCCACTCCTGAACATGAAGTCAATGCAGATCCTCCATCATAGGAAACTAGAGGAAAAGTTCTACAAAATCACTGAAGATTCTCCATCTTTCCATAATCCCAACACTCAAAAAAATTTCTAAGACACTAGGAATTTGTATAATCTGGCTTCCCAAACTAATGGAATAACACTTTTCTACTAATTCTTCTACTCTAGCTACCAACTCTTTGAAGAGAATCCTATAGACAATGCTTACTACTGGTCAAAGTATTATCCTATCTAGAAGTAGCACCACGTTGGACCACACCTCTAGCCTCTATTATATTACACTTGATGATGAGGACCTGGATCACTATACTAGACATGATAGTAAACCTAAATACATTCACCTATGATAATAGTCCATTCTCGATCCCCTCCTCAAATATTCTAACTTTGGATAACTCATCACCCATAATAATCAGTGAGAAACACTGAAGCTCAGGAAAATGAACTGGATAGTCCATAACAAACACAATTCCATGATACAGGTGTATAAAATATTTAGTTTTATCATCTCTCAATGTCCCATGATATAAATAATCATAATAAGTTGTCTTTTAATCTCTCTAGAACATATCCTGATTCTGATCAACATGATTTAATACATCCCACCAATGTTTTATAGATCCATGAAGCATATATGTAATGTTATTCACTCTATATTCACTAGGTGTCTCCAAATTCTTTGAATAGATAACATAGCCTCCAACCATGTCTCAATAGTTTGGGTGTCTCCATACCCTAAGAAATCCATTGGATGTTGATATTATAATTCTCTCATCAACTCTACCATATAAGGGGTAGGTTGTGTATCTCCCTATATTGGTTGCACTAGTCATATGAAAACCTCTCAAAATTGAGCATCGATTCCTAGATTAGGAATAGTAGGAGGTTCCATGAGTGGATCTATAGGAGTTAATAATGGTGGCTGAGGGCCCAACACCTGATGAGCATGATCATCACCACCTTCCTGACGTTCGACCTGAGGCTGTCATACTGGATTGTTTCTACATATTCCTAACACATTCCTTAAATGAGATTTGATAACAGAATAGTTCATAAATAAGGAAATTGGATTAGTACAAGACTTCCTATGAGAGAGTCAGAAACTAGTTATATTTTCTTAAAATTAGGTATTGGGGACATAGGAATTTATAAAAAATCACAAGAGACACTCCCTAATTCCCACTATTAAGTTTGGGTTGGGTTCAATTTTTCTATTTCACCTTAAAGGTTTCGATATATGGCATTTCAATTATAAGTTATAGAGAAAAAATCTATTTTTAAGTTGTAATGGGAATCCCTATTTATCATTAACCATTTTTTATAAGTTTTATTAATAAAAAAGTTTTTATTTATATATATACCATGGTTTAGTTAGATGAGTTTACATTCACATGTTATAAAGTTATATGATTTATAAGTTATAATTGTCACATCATGTAACTAAAACGAACGTTTACATTCGATATTAGAATATAACAGGACCATATATGATGGTTAGATTTTATGGATCACCATTCAAAAAGTATATTCTGAGATCTAATGTAAAAGTTGGTTTCTGTTACATGATGTGACAATTATAACTTATAAATTATAGAACTTTATAACATGGGAATGTAAAAATTACTAGCTTTATAAATTACAATTGGAATCCATTTAATCACAACCAACTAACATTTCAATTAATACAATCAATGGTTCGTGGATCAAACATATTATAATTGGTTGGTTAAAGTACCACCATCATGTGATGTGGTAAAAAACTGTTTTGGTTGATGTTGTCATGTTAAGTAATCAATTATTTATTTCCCTATAAGAAATGTTAGCACATTTGAAAACATATATATCAAGGTACATATGGAATACTATATGAAATGAAAGCAATGAAATAGATATGGAATAGAATATTCATGACATGTGAATCCTCAGGTACCTATAATGATTCATGATAAATACCTCATTTCCATATTGGGACAAGGGTATAAGAAAATCCATAACAATAATAATAAACTCCACAAATCAGGTGTGTCATGCTTTAGTGAAATTATTATAACTATAAGAGGTGTAATCCAGAGAAAAAATTACCATCCCAAATAATTTTTCTTTTACCTATATCTTGGTTAACTACTCCTATGAACATGTCCATTAACACATTTTGGTATATTTATAGTATCCTGTCTACCAACCTAAAACAACAAGACAATGCAAAATAAACCTATTGTACCACTTTGTAATGTCCTAAACCTGGTTCAATGATAAGTAATCAAAATGAGTTGGTTATGTTTCCTGAAGAGCAATCATGTTGATAGGAATGATGGAATTTTCCATGTATATTAATAATAATCAACTATCCACAATCACGTTGATAGGAATGATCACACTTTATAATTAAGCAAGGGTTGGGTGACATTGTTATATCATTCAACCTCTATGTATCTCATTTATCCATTTTATTTAAGATATAATCTTAACACACCTTATAATGTGGTTCAACCACATGGCCATGCATATGGCCCAAGCATTGTGTCACACTATATCATCTAATTAAATTTAAACATCTCATTTATATTGTAGAATTCAACACACCTCAAAATTCAGTTTAAATACTTATCTAGGCATAAAATTTACAAACATTTTAAAAAACACACCCAAAGAGGTGGTTCATGTTGAGGTAGAAAACCTTCAATGGTTGAAATAATTCTTAAGTACTAACTAATATACGGAAATAGTGATTTATTTAATTGATTCCACATTTAAGGAGTGACAAATAAAGATCTATCACACCAAACAATGATGAAAAATATATTTAACTTGAAATTTAGGGAAAATCAATGAGCCACCTACCTTAGATGGGAAATATACTCCTTATCTAGTATAGTCCTATATTCCTGAATAGAGTGGGAGAAAATAGAGAAATTGATAAATTCATTAAAAATATGGCATATTAGCTAGCATGAATTTAGTATTACATATGGAAAAATAAATGAATAAAATATGTTAGAAGACTCATGGTGTTACAGTTAGATATCCAATATGATGAAATACTCTTGAATCAGATTTTGGATGGAGAGGATATCTCAAATCCCAATTTCATGGAGGAAGGGAGCTCTCAAGTGGAGGAGGAGGTTTCTATTTGTGAATGAGAAAAGAAAAAGGGGGAGAAAATGTTAAAGACCTAAGGGAAAAAAAGGTAATTTCACAAAATTTTAAAGGGGACATGGTTTGGATTCATGGTTGGGAAAAAAATTAATTAACCATGCACCACTACTTTCTATACGGTACACCCCTTGCGCGGTTTATGCACATTTTAAAAAATTGTGCGCACACTATGAAGATCACCTCTACAACATATTTGAAAATTTTTACATGGGTATGAAACCTCCATCACACATTTTTTCAAACCATTATTCTCTTATTGTGGGCCGCACGATTACTACTAACCATGTTTCAACTATATTTCTCTACCGATTTCTCCAAAAACTAGGGATATGGGATACAAAATAGCCCTAGAAAGTCCTAAACCATTCCTTGGTCCCTTAATTGATATTATAAGGTTAAAATAAGAGGTTTAAGATGAAATATAAAGGATCCAAACCCTTCCAAAAATATAGGATGTGACAATAATAATCTTAGTGTGTTTTTTTGTTTTTAGTGTGTAATGAACATTTTGAACTAAAATATGTCACTTTTAAACCAAGGACATGAATTTTTAGTCATACATGAAATATACTATGACATATTTATGTGATGATAATTCCTACATTCTAAAAATGAATCATGTATTGTATTTCTAAAGTATCAAAATAATTTTATAGCTATCACTACTGGAAAATGGTCATGTACCCACAATTTTTCAAGAAACCATGGGTATAGGGTACCCCTATACCAACGGTTTTAGAAAATCATTGGTATAGAGATAATACAGGGACCTATGCCCACAGTTTTCCAAAACCGTCGGTATAAGTCATTAATACCCCCGGTTTCTCCCAAAACTGTGGGTATAGATATTTTTTAAAGACCTATACCCACAGTTTGGAAAAACCGTGGGTATAAGTGTTTTTTTACAAGTTGTATTCCCACGGTTTTGGTCAAACAATGGGTATAGGGTTTTTTCGGAAGACCTATACCCATGGTTATTCCAAAGCGTGGGCATTGTGGGTTTTATTTTGAAGACCTATTCCCACGGTTTGGCCAAACTGTGGTTATAGCTTTCCAGCGGGGAAAAAAAATTACGCAGGACAAAAAAATATTTTGCAAGAACATGGTTTGGATTAATATAATTACAAAGATACAAATATAAATACAAGTAATATCCATAGTTTGGTCAGTCGGGTAGTACGTATTGTTTATGGCGGTCCCGTGTTCGAATCTCGGTGAGTTTTTTTTCTAATAAATGATTTAAAATTAATATAAGTAAATAGTTGTATCGATATATTCACAAAATTTTTGTAGCTCGGTTGGTCTAGTGATGTATTCCCCTTCGAGCAGTCTCGTGTTCGATTCTCAGCTTCCTCACTTTTAGATAAGCTTCTATATATATACTGAACATGTGGTTGGCTCGGTTGGTCAGTGAGGGAGGCATTCTTGTGGGGCGTCCCGTGTTTGAATCCCATTGTCTCTATTTTTTCAATATAAATCCTTACGGTTTGGAAACCATGGGGGCAGCTTGTGCCACGCTGTATAGAAGTTTTCCAAAATGTGACACCCCTATACCCATGGTTTTGCCAAACCGTGGGTATAGGCTCAGACCCCTATTGCGACGCCTCTCAGCCCCACGGTTCACAAAACTGTGGGTATAGCCTATACCCACGGTTTTGGGGGCTATACCCATTATTTTGAACTGTGGGTATAGGTCATCTTTCCTGTAGTGTATTTCTCAGTTTTGAGTATGTGATTTACATTTTAGACTGAAATGACACTTTAAACTAAAAAAACATTCACTTGGTCATAATTGTCACACTGTGCATCATATTGATATGAACTTAATTTTTTCATCTCAAAAATTAATCAAAATTAACTTTCCAAAATTATCATAACAATATTTTCATGTTTTCTTGGTTTTTAGTTAGTGATGTGCGTTTTGAACTAATATGACACTTTTAAATTGAAAATATACACTTTTATTCAGACAAGATGTATCGATTGTCTGATTAATTTGAGGTTAATTCATATAGGTTATAAATGAATAATAGAACATTATTTTTAAGTATAATTAAAATACCAATATGTTTTCTTGGTTTTGAATATGTGATATTATTTTTTCACTAAAAAGTCACTTTTAAACTAAAAACGTGAACTTTTAGTCATACTGGTCAGAATGTGTGTCAGATTGATGTGAATTTAATTCCAATAGGTTAAAAATAAACCATAGTTTATTTTACTATTGTTTCATGAAAATATGATTTCATCTTCTTAGTTTTTAGTATGTGATGTTCAGCTTGAACTAAAACATCACTTTTAAAGGAAAATGGACACTTTTAGTCATATTGGACACACTATGTCTTGGATTGGTGTGTGGTTAATTCCTATAGGTTATAAATGATTCATGTATCATTTTAGAAATTTTATTTTTTCCATGTAACACTTTTCAATATTTTCTAGAATATTTTTGGAGTTATTCAAAGAGTAAGTGCAAGACTTCGGGGCTCGTGGAGCCTCAGTTATGATATTATAAAAACAAAATATATAATATATTACACTATTATAGTTTTTATAAAGTAATTTAATATCACTTGAATGGTGTTTCATATGAGAAAACCAAGACTACCAATAAATCTGGAATATATGTTTTACCTTAGGTGTGGCATAATCTTTGTGTGCATCTAGTGTGTTGTTTAATAGTTGTTGTAGTTGGAATAATAAAATTATTAATTAGTTAATTAATTAATTTGGTTACTAATTAGCTATGACCAAATAAAACTACTATTTAAACACAATTATATAAAAATACTAGGGTTATCTGTATAACCCTAGAGATTGGGGAGGACCATGGATGCGAGATTTGGAAGATGATAATGAGATCATAGATCAACGACATTTTTCTAAGGATGTTGTTATCAATAATAGATTTCATGGATCTCAACAATGACAAAAACTTGGAAATAATTATTTTACAACGATTGATATAATCTCAATGTATGGATTTTTTTGGAATAATCCCTATTTTTGATTTATCCCAATCAAATGTTAATTAATTCTTTTAGAAGGTTGATTTTTGGATTGATTCTTGATTTACGGTTTTGGATTTTATTCATAGAATTATTAATGAAATTTTTTTTTATTTATTATTCATCATTATTCTATATTCTTCATTTCTATATCAATAGATTGAGTCCAACCTAAAAAATAGACAATGTTCGTTTCCTCACTTTTTTGTTTTGTCGTTTTCTTCCCTCATTCTTTGAATTTTTTTCATCTGTATTTTGTTTGATTGATGGTTCAACTATACCAAAGAACCAATCATTGCACAATCTATATTGGGTTTAATAGATCATCTCTATGGTTTTAGATTTAATATTGAATGAATTATTGAGGCCTGATGATGATGATGGTGATCCAATAGAGGTTTAAACAGTGGGAATTTCACATGCCAAATGAAGCAGGTATCTCTAGTGGTATATAAGAGATTGATTTACTAATGAATAATGGTTGTAATATAAATTCTATCTGGCCATTGATGGTGGAAAACTTCATTATAGGTGTTATGGCCATGTTTTCTAATAGATCTGAAGGAGGTGGTGGCATGGGTGAGGATGCGTGAATTGGATTGAATTTATACACAAAAAAAACAATGTACATGATGTGTAGTTCAGAAAAACACATTCCATATAAATCCCCTTATATAAAGGAAAGTGTTTCATTAATAGATAAATATCATATGAAATTTGGATCATCCACACACCATGTAACCCGATGCTAGAGAATCGGTGCGTACCCTTGGGTACATGGGCACAGACACAACCCAAGGACATAGGCATAACTAGTGTACAAAGGCACAACTAGTGTACACGGGAACAACCAAAGTACATTAGAATAACCCTAAGTATACCATCACAGGTAAAAACTTGGGAAGTTCTAGGATTAGTGGGACATGCTTTGTATTAATTTTACATGTCATGTATTCCTTACAAGATAGGTTATAACCCATAGAATCTTTAGTCTAGTTAAGAATCAATAGGGTATGTTCCCTTGGTGTGTCCCAATGAGGGTACAATGAGGCATCCCATATCAAGTATAAGTTGAATGATCTATTCTATGGTTCAATTATGGATAGATTCAGGTATCCCTCTGTGTGTCTAGAGGTGCGATCCTCTGTCATTCTTCCCTAGGATGGATAATATATCTCATTGACAACTTTTATGGCATGTGATCCCCATCCTAATGATTACTCTGGGTAGGCTTAGGTATCCACCATAGGCCCTATATGGGATCCCATATATAAGTATCAACATATTTGGAGTTCTGTCATGTACTTATTTAAGAAAAGGCCCATTGGGAATGACCTCTTGGATGAGCGCCATTACTTTTAGAAAGATTCAAGGAGTGAGTTATCCCAAAATCACATTACCATGAAGGCTCTAGTGGAATCCTAGGAAGGCTATGAGGACGTGACATTAATTTGAGACTCATTTTCTATCTTTGGATATATATATGTATTTTTATCATTCTTTATTTTATATGTCTCCATTTATGATTTATGTTTGATGATTTTGGGGTATCCTATTGTATATTTTTATACTCACACTTACTTTTGGCTCTATCTAAATGTGTCATGTATTATGAAAACTATAGGCCTTTCAATGGAATCCAAAGAGGACTAGGAGAAGGTGGATCATAGTTTCTCTACATAGACCATATTTGTCAATAGGAGTTGAATTTTGATAGCATTACCATTATAACTAGTAGGTTAGACCCTTTTTTAGTTCTGATGGTCTTGTATTTGGACCATTTTCTTTCCCATACTTGTTTAGTAATTTGATATGGGATTATTTTTATGAATTCATATATGGTATCAATTGTTTGTTTCCTTTCTACATTATATTGGTGTTTTTAGATGTGTGTGTGTACAGGTAACTTTGGATGAGGACTCCAATGTGTATGATATGCTTATTTGATGATAGTTTCTAGCCTATTTGAGATAGTCTTGGGGTGTTACACTTGTCTTTACACTATCTAGGTAGGCCCCAGAGGAATGAGTCATGAAAAAGTGGTATTAAAGTGGGTTTTCTTAAAACATAAGTTTAAAGATAGTCAATATGTGAGGTTTGGTTTGGGAATTAGGGAAAAAATGTTTATATGTCTCAAGTTACTCTCTTAGGATAGGGAACCCATGGATGGTGTGACATATATCATATCCATCCATCAGGACTATAATAACTATCTTGTTTAATAAGTACATATAGTCACTAGTTTTAGGAAAAAAATTAGTCCATGCATCATATAAGAATAAGTTTTCATTTTCATGTCCTTTTTTATTTAGATCCCCAGATCCGATCTTTGACCATGGCACATATTAACTTTTATAGTATACTTATACTATTATAGCTAGCTAGGATTCCATAGTAAGATCACGATGATTATCAACTTAGCGATAAGTCTTTTGTTTAAGAGCCTATTCGGGAGGTGGTACCTCCGGGTGGTTTATCGGTTTTGTCTACACCGATTGAGTAGTATGTTTATCTATTAGTATTGATAGATATGTGAAAAGTCCTAGTATAATTCAAAAGATTCAAATTAATATACCCCTCATGTTTTGGGGTGAGCCAGACCCCCAGACAGTAGAGGATTGTCTTGAGGAATTTGTGCATGTTTTACGCCTTATCAGTTCCCTTCCTGATAAGACGGTGGTCCAAGCAACGAGCCTTATCTGTGGAACCACTAGGTGATGGTGGATCTTGGTGAAATAGATACATTATGATGTGACTCTAACTTAGGTTGATTTTGAGTTCCTCTTCATAGATGAGTTTTACCCAGCGATGTTGTGGGTGGTATATATCCAAGATATTCTGAAGCTCTAACATGACAATATTTAATTCGTGAAGTATGAGTCAAGGTTTAATAATATATCATAGTACTCCATTGAAATGGTTCTTGATTAATACCTTCATGAATAGACATTTGAACATGTAATTCACCAAGATATCTGGGCTAGAGTGGAATCTATTTTCATTACTTCTTATGTTGGGGTTTTAGAGTGTTACTTAGTAGTGAATAGATTTCTAGATAAGAATTCACTAATATTTGGTTATAGAAATAGACACCATAGTGATGAGACTTCAAAATCTAGTATTTAATGACAAACTCAGTGATATAGGCATATGGGGTGCTTCCAAAGATATTCACGAGACATAGGGACTATCATCCATGGTTCTCAGGATAGTTCCAGTTAGCCAAGGGAGAGGTGATTCTACTACTATAACGGGCAATCCCATATTGCATGGGATTGTCCAAAACATCATTAATATGACATGTATATGGTTTAGGGACCACCTATATAGATGTATCATCTAAATCAAGGAGTTATAGAGGGTAGAATATGTGGTAGAGTATTTGGGAGAGAAGCCGAAGGCAGACAAAATTTTGATATGTTTCCACCACCACCTCTAGGTGCTCCACACAAGGCTCAGAGAGCTAGTGGTCATGGATGTGGACATCTGCAGGAAGAAGAAGATTATAACTGAGATAATCCATGGATTATTAGAGGTATTATTTATTTCTTTTATTATTTATCTTCAGTATTGATAAACATAGGAATAATAGACTCTTTTCCTTCCACACCCCTTGTTGATATCTAAATATTCCAATGGATCCTTTGACTCGACCCTTGAATTTAGAGACTCCTATAATTGGAGATTTATTAATCAAAAACATATGAAGATAGTGTGACAAGACTCTTGGAGGGGATACCTTCTTGTGGAATATTTTTATGTCAATGATTATGCCTTATAGTTTCATTCTATATATGGATTGGATCTATGAAGTTCTTTTATAGATTGACTATTTTAGGTAGAGGATGTAGTGAGTCTAAGTTGATGTGATGAGGTTTTCCATTTTTAGTGATAGGGAAACCTATGAAGAGGAGGATGATCTTGGATAGAAAGGGATACAACTGATTAATCATTAGTTATCTAGTATTACCCTTGTAGTAGTATATGTTACAAGATTTTATCCCTGTATAATTGTGGTAGAGTATAAATATTTCTTACCTGAAGATGCGACGAGCTCACCTCCACATTGAGAGATAAAATTCCTTATAGAACTACACCTAGGAACTTCCTTGATATATGTTATATCATATCACATGGTCCCTGCATATCTTTGATAGTTGAAGGTGCAGTTGGAGGATTTGTAAAGAAAGGGCTTTGTCAGACCTTGTGTGTCCCCCTAAGAAACCCCAATGTTGTTTTCTAAGAAGGTTTATGTGATATTGAGGATATGTGTGTATTACCACTTCCTATATTAGGTGACCATCAATAATAAGTATCCACTTTTAAGAATTTATGACCTATTTGACTATTTTAAGGGTGTAAGGTGGTTCTCAAAGATTGAACTCAAGTTAGGCTATCACCAGCTTTGAGTTTGGGAGGAGGATATACCAAATATGATATTTTGATGTCACTAAAATAACTATGAGTTTTTGTTTATGTGATTTGGAATAAAAAATTACAAAATAGTGTTCTTGGGACTTATGAACTAGATATTTGAACCCTCCTTGGACCAGTTCATGATAGTATTCATTAATGAAATCCTTGTGTACTTGGCACCAGAGGAGGATTATGAAATAAATTTGAGAATGATACTAGACATACTCTAAGATAAATAAATTTATGTGAATCTCTTAAAGATTCAGTTTTGTATTCGAGAGGTCTACTTATTAAGACATGTCATCTCAACAGAGGGAGTAGTAGTGGACCGAACACAAGTTAATGTAGTGATATCTTGGGTTCTACCCAAGAGAATGTTTGATGTGTAAAGATTAATAAGTTTTTAAGGCTGCTATTGAAAATTAATTCCTTATTTCTAAAGGATTTTTTAACCCTTTACTTCCTTTTCCTAAATGGGTTTGCCTTTCATGTGAGAGAGAAGTTCCATTTGGGTTTTTTAGAGTTGCAACATAGGTTGATGAGAACCCCCATCCTAAGACTTTCAGAGGAGGGTGTTGAGTATATGGTGTTATGAGATGCCTCTAGAATTGGTCTTGAATGTGTTCTAATGAAAAGGAAAGAGGTTATTGGTTATGGGTCCTGATAGTTGATACTCAATGATTTGAACTATGTGAACCGAAATTTAAAGTTGGATGTAGTGGTTTTCCTTGAGTATGTGGTAACACTATCGTATGGGAGAGAGATTTATCATATATTTTAACCACACGAGTATTAGATATATATTTTCATATAAGTTTCTTAACTTAAGATAGATGTGGTGTATATATTTCCTCCACAATTATGACTTTGAGATAGTCTATACTTCCAAAAAGGGGAATGTGGTGGTAGATTCTCTTAGTAGGAGATCTTGTTCATAGTTGCTGAGTGAGACATCTGAGAATTCAACCTTAATGAAGTTATTCTTATTGGATGTGGATGGTTCAAATTACCAGTACTTTATGGATGTTACCCCTCATATTCTTCATCATGTTAGGGAGGATCAACTTAGAGTTATCGATTGCAAGACCTTACATGACTATATTTCTACTAGAAATGATCTTGATGTATCTTTTAAAGGTGGGGAGCATGTTATCCTTTTCTAATTATGGAAAATGGTACTAAAAACACTATGATAATAGGTATTGATTGTTTTTCATGCATCCGACATAAAAGTAACCCCAGGAGTGGAAAATATGTACTAATACCTTAAACGTAAGTTATAGTGGCTAGGTATGAAGAGGTGGGTAGCCAAGTTTATCTCCCAATGCCTCCCTTTCTAGTAAGTGAAGGTCAATAAGTAGGATCTAGTTTCTTGGATTAACCTCTAGAGGTGATGGATTTAAAGTGGGATGGAAGCTAAATATACTTTTTGATAGCAATTACATGATTATCTAGGGGTCATGATGCTATTTTGGTGATCATATAAAGGCTCAATAAGTTATCCCACTTCATATCCATATGGGAGAAAAGTTAATTTGAGAGATTAGGATGCCTTTATATGTAGTAGATAGTGTAGTTCATGGAGTTCCCTCAATGATCATCTCAGACCATGATACTCACTTCAATTCACGAGTATGGATAGGATTTCAATAGGTCTTCGGGTCTCAGTTGTGGTTGAACATGACATTCCAACCCCAGAAATATGGATAAATAGAGTTGACCATTAAGGTTCTAAAGGAAATGCTTCATGATTTCATGTCAGCCTTCTTCCCTAGACAGGAGAATCATCTACCTTTAGTGGATTTTTCTTATAATAATATGTATGAAACCACCATTGTTATGGCACCATTCGAGTCCTTGTATGTGAACCCCTGTAGGTCGCCACTATATTGGACTGATCCAGGGGTGTCAACACTCATGGGCCTAGATTTGGTGCAAGAAAAAATATAGAAGGTATAGATCATCTAGGAGAATATGAGGACCACCAAAATTCATCAGAAGTATTATGAAGACTGACTATGGAGGCCATTGGAGTTCAATGAGGGGGACCATATGATCATGAAGGTCTCACCTAGATAAGGATTACATGTATTTGGATAGGGTGATAAGTTATCTCTAAGATTCTTTAGCCCTATCCAAATACTATATATGGTTGGAAAGGTGGAATACCTCTTAGCCCAAGCACCACTGTTAAATCGGGTACATGACATCTTCCATGTTTTTCATCTAAGGAGTTATGTGCACGACCTGTTTCATGTTATCGACTTGGGAAAGTTAGACATCAAGAATGGAGATACCTTCATAGATTACCTAGTAGAGATCAGGGTTTAGTATTATAATATCCTTTGTGGGTGAGTAATTTAGTTAGTTTTAATTCAATATAAGAACAAGAATATTTAGGAGAGCACCATGGAGCTAGAAAACTAGATGCGAGCTCAGTTCCCTCATCTTTTCTAGTACTTTTACATTTTTGGATGGAAATCCTTGAGGTGGAGAGAATGTAATGACTTTATTTCATATAACAATTTGGAATATTTTAAATAATACTTTCCAAGTTAGGCATAGAGTCAACATGAGATTCCAAGGCTCGTGGAGCCTCATTGTTGGTACAATAAAAATATTAAATATAATATATCACACACATCAAAATTTTTATAAAATAAAGGAATATCTCCAAATACATGTTTCAAATTGGAAAACCAATACCACTAGTAAATCCAAATTATAAGTTTTTCCCTAGTTCTGACATAATATTTGTATTCATCAGGAATTTGTTAAGAGTAGTTACTGGTGGAATAATAAAAAAATAAATAAATTAAATAATTTATTTGGTTATTAATTGGATGAAACCTAATCCCTATCATATTTAAAAATGGTTATGAAAAAATCCTAGGTTTATCTACATAACTATAGCGATTGGATATAACAATGTATGAGAGATTAGGAAAATGAAAATGGGATTCTGGATCGATGATTGATTCACCAAGGAATTTTTCATCAGTAATGGTGTTCTTGGATCTCTCTAAATATAATGACACATAAATCATTCTTCATCAGTGATGAATCCAATCTCGAGGTAGGACATTTTTTATAGGATTAATCCACATTTTTTATTCACCCATATAAAACATGGATTAATTATTTTAGAAGATTAATTTTTAGAATAAATTTTTATTAATGGTTGATGATTTTTTCCCTAGGATTAGGAATAAATAATTATTTTGTTGATTCATTATCATTTGTTTAAATTCATCGTTTATATATTAGTGGATTGAGGTTATCTCAAAAAATGGATGACGATGGTCGAGAACAAATCATTTGACAAAAAATCTTGGGCATAATAGATCATAAATGGGGGTTCAGATTTGGGATTTAAGGCATGATTGTGCCATGATGATGATGATGGGGATCCGATATAGGTTTAGATGGAGGGAATTTCACATGCTAGATAGTGTGGTTATCTCCGATGGTATGAAAAACCCAATTTACCTATGAAGAATTTCCAGAATCCAAATTCTAGATGGCTATTGATAGTGGTCAACTCCATTATGGTAGTTATGGCTATGTTTTCTAGTAGATTTGAAAGTTATGGCAACTTGGGTGAAGACGCATGAATAGGTTGTAATTTCTATGAAAAAATGATGTAAACAGGGTGTAGTTCAAAGGAACCCACACCATGTGGAACCCCCTATATAGTAGTTAGAGATACACATAGAGATAAATATCACAAACCATGCAACCTATCCACATGTCATGTGATTATATACTGGAATCCTTACATGTTCCCACGGGTACATGGGAATAGACATGACCAATTCACATGAGCATGACTAGTTTACACAGGCATGACCTAAGTACATGGGCGTGGCCAAAGTATAATGGAACAACATAGTGGACACATGAATAAGCATGGAATTGGGTGGGGGGGTTAGGGATTATCAAGACATGTTGTGTATTCATTATACACATCGTGTATTAATTCCAAGATAGGTTAGAGCCACTAGTCTCTTCAGTCTTGTTAATTGTCAATAGGGTATGCTCCCATGGTCCATCCCCATGGAGGTAAAATGAGGCATCCCATCATGAGAAAAGGATAAGTGATCACCCCTATGAGTTAGTTTTGGATAGAGTTAGGTATCACTATATATAGCCCAGGGCATGATCCTCTATCAGTGTTCCCTAGGTTGGGTCAGGTATCCTGTTACCAAATTTTAGGGTGTGTGATCCCCAACCTAGTGATTACTCTGGGTAAGTTTAGGTATGCCCCATATTCCTTGGGTGTGATATATTATCTATGTATCAATATATTCTATGTTCCAGAATGCACTTCATCATGGCGAGGCCCGACGGGCATGACCTGTCAGATGAGCTCCATCAGTGTTAGTAAGAACCAAAGAGTAATTTTTATCTGACATGTGTTACCTTGAATCCTATGTGGCCTGATTATCAAAACCAATTAGATGAGTGCCATTAGTTTTATAAATATCCAAGGAGTGAGTTCTCTCCGATGCATTTTACCTTTTATCCTCGAGTAGAATCCTAGGATTTCTATGTGGACATGACATTACCTTGTGACACAGTTTATATATTTGAATATATATGGATTTGTATCATCCATTATTTGTGTTAGATCTCTTGATGCTTTAAGTTTATTTATTTCGGTGTGTCCTACAAGGTATATTTATACTCACCCCTACATGGGATCTTCCTCCATGTGTCGTGTCTTATGTAGATGAAATTCCTTTTGATGGAGTCCCAATAGGACTAGGAGAATGTGGATCATAGTTTTACCAGATGAACCATATAAGGTCCCAAGAGTTGCATCTTGATAGTAGTCCCCTTCTTTCTAGGAGGTTAGAACATTTTATAGATTTGGTGGGATTGTATTTTACCCTCTTTCTTCCCCAAACTTATATCATACTATGATGTACAATTAGTTATATGTATGCATATTTTGTATCAATTGTTTCATTCCTTTATGCATTTTAGTGGTGTTTGGGGATGTGTGTGTGTGCACATGTACCTTAGTCTAAGGCCTCCCATGTTTGTGATATGCCTACTTAGTGCCAGTCACCATCACCTGGCCTATTAGAGGAGGGATTGAGGTGTCAAAGTCGGCTTACCTTCGACCAATAAGGTCTCACTGGGTTGATTCATGACATTTTCTTAATATTTTGTTATTTCTGAGTATGTGATGCATGTTGTCATTTAAAATTTCACTATTAATCTAAAAATAGGAACTTTACGTCATAACAGATACAACATGTGTGAAATTGGTATATAGTTAATTCATACATATCAAAAATAAACCATGGATTATTTTTCTAAAGTATCATGAAAATTAAATTATGTTTACTTGATTTTGAGTATATAAAAAAATTTTATAATAAAATTTCACTTTTTACTAGAAAAATGAACTTTCAATAATACGGGCCACACCGCGTGTCATATTTTTGTGTGGTTAATTCCTAAAAGTCACAAATTAATCATAGATCCTTATTTTAAAGTATCTTGACAATATGAGATTATTTTATCAATTTTGATTATGTGACATGTATTTTGAACTAAAAACACAATTTTAAACTGAAAATAATCACTTTAATTCACACCACCCATACTATGTGTTAGATTAATGCATGTTTAACTCCTACATGTTATAAATGAACCATAGATCCTTTTTTTATAAATCATTGTAATCTAATCACATTTTATCAATTTTAACAATTCAATGCATGTTTTGAATAAAAATTTTAGTTTTAAATAGAAAACAAACATTTTGAACACATGGAACCAAAATAAAAAAATGTGATATAAATATATTTTAAATAATGGATATGGGGATTTAAAAAACTAAAGAATAATATCAAATTTTCCAATGAATACATAATTTAATATAAAAAATGAAATAAAAGACATCATTACAATTTCAATAAAAATAACCCATAAATAATTAGAAAAAAATGTTAACATACCTTATATATTAATTTATAGAAGATCCCCTAAGCTAATCGTTTTGGTATGATAATGTTAATAACTAGTTGGATTTGTTCTTCAATTACTACCACCACACCAAGAAACTTGAGTTCGTTTTTTGTATGGAAATATATTTTTTCATATTAATTACCACTAATTATGATAATTAATTTTAAAAAGTGATATGGTCCTAAAAAAATAAACTCATGTGGCTTAGTGTGGTGGTTACAACTGATAAAAAATGCCTCCTAATTATTGAAAATAATATAATAGTATTAATAGTGTACCTTTTTTCAATCAAAAAAATTATATTAATTCTGCAATTCATTCAAAATTATGGGTCATATGTGTAACGTACCAAACCCAGATTCCACATAATTGTGCTCTGAGCATGATTGGCCACATGGCCTCAAGTGCATCTCCTCAAATGCCATAAGCTGTAGACTAGCAGTGAGGGTCTAGGTGTGATAATGGGGATACTATGCCCTCATTATTAGAGTGTAACACTGTGGAATAAAATAAAAATTCAATAGTGGAAATAGTAATACCATGCAATAGAGGTAAATAGTGGAAACCGATAATATAATTAAATCAGAATCATATCATTCCCAAAATTTTTATACATGTCAAATTTTTCTAATAAAATATTCAAAAAAGGTACACTAAAACCATATATAAATCATGTCCAAAACATACAAAAAGAAAAAAAGAAACCCAGTAGAATCGGAAGCCTCATCTTGGTCCCATGCTCTCATTCTCCTAAGCAGTATATCAAGTACCTGTAGAATGGCGCTTTACCTTATCGGCACCTACAATCATAAAATCTGTTTGGGTCCAAAACATTAACCAATAGGGTGTGATACTGAATCATAGTAGGAAACCACCCATGGTCTGTGCCAATCTATCAATGAATATATATAACAGGCAATGTATAATAATGAAAGTAGTAAGCTAAGAAGTACTCAAAATTAGAGACCCTACAAGAATTGGTATCAATTTAAATTTCATTTCACTATCCATTTTACAATTCAATTACATTGAATTTATATGTCTCGAGATTCGTCTTGAGCCCAACATCCATTGCATACCTGTAAGAACAACGAATACCTCAGAATGCAAACTATTCAAGTATGATTGAAGAACGAATACAAGTATGTACTTTGGCTTGGTAGAAGTGTCATAAGCCATTCAATATACAATATAACCTAAGCCCATCCTTGAAATTCCTAATATTTAATTAAAGCATCACTCCAGGTAAAAATCCATGAACACCCTACAAGACCATCCCGAAAAACCTCACAGGAGCCTAATATCATTCTAGGTGTAGTATGTCCATGTCAACTGAGCCTATCCTTGGAGGTTCTATAGGGATCCCCAAGTATCACTCATGACATACCATCCGTGCCTCTTGAGCCTATCCATGGAATCTTATAAGGATCCATGATTCACTTGATATTTAAGTACACATCCTATATGATCCCAACCATGGAATCCATAGTTCACTCACGACATAACATTATGAACAAACCGATTGAGCCCATCCAAAGAATTATAAATAATACAAGGTTCACTCAAGGGACCAAGTTACAATATACATATAATACCATCCATTTAATTCTAAATAGAATACATGATTCACCTAATTCTATTTACCAATTAACCATAACAGGTTCAATTTAACCATTTATTATCCATGCTAGGGTCAACACCTAAAGCATTTATAATACATCTCACCATTAAGGAAGTCTCAATATAGGACCAACCTATAAGGCATTTCCTTTCAATAATAACATGAGAGAATATATCATAACAAGAATCTCATGTAAAATAAACCATTACAAGGATTTTTCATAACCTAACTGTCACAAACCAGCTTGGGATGTCATCCAACCCGACACATGACCCGGTCCATGACGTGTCCTAAAGGGCATTCTCGATCCCCATGGGAAACTAGTGACATGAATCAAAAAACATAGGTGAGAATTATTTCAGCCCAAAATAAATAACTAAGATCAAACAATAAAACTAAACAACTGAATCTCAAGTAATAAATACATAAGATATTTAGTTACAAAAGATGAATAAAATAGGACTAAAAACAGGACCAAAACTAAACCTTACCAACCAGATATCCATGTGACATCTTGGTCACCTCCAACCTCATGAACAAATATTTCCAAGAGCTAGATCATACCAGGGAACCTGAACCAAAAGAGAACCTGCGAAATCGATTGGGTATACCGACACTGAGTGTTAAAAGTAGGGTGTGAGCTTCATAGCTCAGTAGGAAATCACTAGAGAATCCATCGAATTTCCTTTCCCAAAACAAACCAATCACAGTAGTTTGAAAATAAAATTATAAAAATAAGGTTTTTCCCTTGTTAGTTATAAAGATAATTTTCCTTTTTAAATCAACACACACAAAAATTTTCCATTTTCAAATGATGAGTTTACCACTTTAAAGACCAAAACCTAAACAAGGAAATATCGGGCTATGCTGGAAATAAATAAATAAGGAAAACTTAAAAGTAAACATGCAGTGTAAATGGAAACCCATGTACCAAGACATAAAAATGAGTATAAATAGATAAAAATTTTGGGCGATCCAAAACATCCCTAGAATAACCTTGGGCGTACTGAGTTCAAAACCACCTTCCCAAATATAGTGAAACCCCTAAGTCAATAACCATATGATTTACCGAACTTGGTCTCACTAGTGGTACAAAACTCCTAGCCTGTCAACAACTCTTGGATGGTACCAACCTATCTAATTATGTATGACAAGATACCATCACTCAATCATCTAAAAGACACCCAGGAACTCTTGGTAATAGTAAACTGTGTAAGTAGGAGGCCCTCAAAAATGTGACTCACCTTACCAGCGTCACCACACTTAACAAAACCATACAAGGGCACCACTAATATGACAACCCATAAATGGAAATCCAAGATAGGGGTTACCACTATATACATATACATATATAATCCACATCATTAAGGTTCCAACTAGGCTATCATACCACTTGATCATCCAACCCTTTCTTTAAAAACAAGCAGAATTCCAAAGGAACTTTAGCTTTACAACATTCAAATAATTTACCAAAAAAACATAGAAACAATTTACAAAACAAAACTAAACAACATTATTATATTAACATTGTCAAGCGGTCCTTTAAAAAAACCATCACCCATACACACCTCAAATTCCAAATAGTCCTACCTTTTCCAACTACTCACCCATGTATGTTTCAAGGAAAATTGGGGAAAACCTTAAGGAACCCATTCAGGGGAATTTTCAAAACACAATAAGTTCCACTTTCCTCAATTCAGGAAAACATAAAACCATTTTAGAGAAGATAGGAAAAAGGGTATAATAGGTTTTCTTGAGAGAGACTTACTCTAGAGTGCCATCTTCATTTGATTACACATCCATGTGTGCACCTAGTGCACCCATGGATGTGCCAACATCCAATCGAACAATCTAATTTTCATGAAAAAATCAAAACCCATTCTTATAAAACCACTATTTTCTTTCAAAACAAACTCAACAACTCAAATTTTTAAAAGGACACAACCAATCCCTTTTATAACCATGAAAACCTTGCCAACACATCTCACCACAACCCTTAAGACACAATTTCCCCAAATCACACATAAAAATAAAAAACATTAAAATCCAATAATGTTACCTTAATAAAAATATGGAAAAACACTTCTCAAAAAACCCAATTTCACTATAAAGAATACATGTCGTTTCAACAAACACCATAATTGCTCACAAACCTCGTAATAATTGAAGAATCACTTTGAAAATATATTTCGAAAACTTTTAACCAATTAAAAACATAGTGATAAGATATATAAAGGTGCTAAGGTGGTGGGAAAAGAGTCTATATATTTATTAAAATCACAAAACGTCAAAGGACAAGACTTAGAAAGGAAAGAGATGAAAACACCTACCTTGGAGGTGTGAGAATGGAATAGAACTTCAAGGAAAGGGATAATCGAGACCCATAGACAATCTGAATTCCCTATCCATAAGAAATCAACAAAAATTAGACAAACATAACCCTAGGGTTCATCCAAGAGGGAAACCACAATGAGAAACCCTAGAAAAAGATAGAGGAAGGTAGAAAGAGGGGGGAAAGACCAAACACCAAAGGATCTTAACTTAAATTAGAAGGAGGAGTAAAGTAAGATGATTGGAAGAAATGGAGAAGAGTCTCTAGGGCCCCTTGGTGATCCTAGGTTAGAGGAGGTTGGGTAACCTTGAAAATGGGGTTAAAATAAAATAGGGCAGATTAGGGTTTGGGATTTTTAATGACCTCGCACGACCGCACAATTTGGCTGCATGGTTTGGAAAACCATGCACCAACCGTGTAGTAGTTACTGTCAAAAAATGAACCAACCGCATGGATAATCCACATGGTTTGTGTGGTCATCTAGAAACTGTGTGGTAGCTTCTATCAGATTCTGAACCTACCGCACAATTACCTGCTACTACTGCACGGTTTGGCCTAAATGTGCGCTACCTGTGCCCCAGAAAAAAAATCACCTAAACTCAAAAATCAAATTTTAAATCGGGATTCAAAACCAAAAGTAGACCAAAGGACTTGAGACCCATAAAAGAATAAAATAAAATATTACTTGAGGTTGGGGTGTGACACTAAATCACGTGGGAAGGTTCTAAGTTAGAGTCAAATAGTCCAAACATTCTTAACAAGCATAGGCACAAACACCAGTTAAGGGGAAAGTCACTTATCCCATACCCTTAGACAATTCAAAATCCATCTAAGAACAAGAAAATTACATTTAATATACAATTCAATTTTTAAAAACCCACAAATAGTAATCCAAGGCATGCCTCATGGGCATCCTAGGCCAAACAACATAAAAGGGGAAACTAAGGCACTCAACCATGGGAAGACCTTACTCTAGTTATACAACCTAATAAGTGCCATAAAACACCTAATTAATTACCAAAACGATAATAGGTAATAACATGTTCACCATATAAATCAAGAAGGCACCCTAAAAATGGGCACATGACACTCTGACATATATAAACAACTCGACATTTAGTGAAAGGAACTAGAACACCTACCATAATATCATGCTAGATAGATCATCTAGTATCAAGCTCTGATTCTCCCTAGTTTGGGAGAAATATAAATAATGGATGAAGAATGGGATATTAGGGCATACAATCCTAAATTCGAATAGCGTAATCGATAAGTATAAGAATCAGATATGGCTAAAAAGGAATCGAGGTCTTACCATTGTAGATCCAAGGAGATGAATGGAACTTGATTCAGAGGTATAATAGAGTGGGGATCTAAAAACCAAGAATAGACTCAAAGGGGATCTCAAAAAAATGACCCACTATTATGAAACAAAGTAGGATAATTATTTTTAAGATAAAAAATATTTCAAGGGAAAATGGTCATTTTACCCAAAATATATAGGTTGCAGAGTTTACTTGCACAGTTTGTTAAACCGTGTGAAAACCATGCATGGATCTCTGTAAGAGAAAGGGGAACTTACACTATTACCCCATACATTTTTTCAAACTGTGTGGTAACTATGTATAACCCTCTATCTATGTTTACTAAAATTACAGAACTTCCATATGGCCGTGAGACCCAACCCACATGGTTTTCAATAACTGTGAGGCCTCCTCTTTTCACCTAAAACTTGGGTTCCAAGCTCTAGACCATCCCAAGATACCCCAGAGACCTCCCTGTACCCAACTACCATATGAAAAAGGCCATATTTAAGTAATTAAACTAATAATTTATAGAAAACACAAGATCTTTACCATAATGAATAACTTGGTTCTTACAATATGAAATGATTATAATGACATATAACTAAAATTAATTTCACCAATAATGATAATAATCTACCTTTTTATGATATTTACAAACATTGTTCCATCATTTAAGATTCTCACTCATTTAAAAACAAATCTATTTCCTCATTTAAATATGTGGATTGTTGATAGCCTTGGTAGTATTGGAAAAGTAAAGATAAAAAATGTTAATAAATATTTTAAATGAAATTGCGATTAACTTCGGAAATACCTATTTTAGGTCGATAGTTTTTGGATGGAATATTATATCTTCCATAAATTTATAAATTCAATAACTATAACCAATTTTATTACTTTTTTAGACACTGAAAAACATTGATAAAAACAATTATTTTCTTTTGATATCTGTTTTGATAGTGAAATATTATTATATATACCCTAACATTTATCTACTCATAGAAATAAATAGTTTTTGTATGTGCATTGACCAGCCTCATACCATGGTTTTGAAAAATAATTAAACACCAACCTATCATAAAAAACTGTTGTAAAATATAATATAAAACATATAATTTGAAGGATATTTGTTAAATGATGAATACTCTTTATTAAAAATTAAAAATGGACATCATGTGTTGTCTATTTTATAGATATCTATGCATTTAATCCAAAAAATATTTCTTTGGAGTATCCAAATTTATCACAATGGGCATCTAGTGAGTCCTAAATAAATAAAAAGTAAAAATTAATGGGAAAATGAAAATATATTTAATATGATTAGAGTGTATAGTTTTACCCATGAATTATTGGTATTAAAAATAACCAATATTTTGTTATTTTATTTTTAAATATTGTGACTACATGGAGTGATCTTATAGAAATTTCATCTTCATCTATAGATTTCTTTTTTGTAGAAGTGATATGAGAACTAATGAATCCAAAATTTTCCTCACATGGTATTCCCTTTACATTAGTGTGATATATAAATCTATATGAAATATAAATAGTATTAAACTATAATAAATATAGTAGATAAATTATTAGAAAAATAAATTATGAAAATATACCACATGTATACATTCACAAATAAGGCACCCAACTATTCATGCTTTATAATTTCATTTAATTTCTCAAGACACATCATGTCAGTAATGACCATCTCTTACATTTTTTCTTTATATTTAGTGCATGAAATTTTATTTTTGGATATTATATCTACAGGAACTTGTAATGTTAATAAATGAGACATTGTAATTAGTGTGGGGTAAATGAACCCTCAATAGGTCCTTTAGAATTATAAATTGAATTTTTAGGTTATCTAGACTTTACTTTCCATTTCGCCTCTATTTATCCTTCTATAATAACATAACAAAATTTAAATATTTTTATTTAATTATAAAAGTTTTTTTATATAAATTAAATTGGAAAGGATATACCAAATTATCAAAATAAATATTTATAAGATTAAAAAAACATTCTATGAAAGTTCGAATATAAATTTTAACCATTTGAATATCAAGATCATTAAAGGGAATAGGTAGATTGGTGTGAAAATCTTGAGCAACATGAATCCAAACTATCACATGTTCTTTTTAAAGTTTTTTATTTTATAGAATATCACCTTTTATATTGTACATTGTACCACACATAACAAGGTTATGAGTTGGTGTAGATTGATATAAATCACGACCAATTTCACCCCAAATAATTTTATACAAGAAAAGTATCATTAATTTTTTATTCACATTAGGTAGAATTTGCTATGAGAAAATCAATTTCATCAGGTAAGGAAGTACTTTAAGGGGAATTAATTGCCTTAAAATTTGAGGTGTGTGGATCTTCATGTCATGGTTGGTACTATATTGATTCTTCTCATTGATATATTTGAATAAATTAGTTTGTCACATATTTTTTCAAACTATTGTTTTGTTAAAGTTTATATCCATGTCTACCTATTTTTCATTTTATCATCTATATCCACCTACACCTTTTCTGTCTCAATGTATTCTCATGATGACACTCCAAAACCTACTTCTCAATTATGGCCATATTGTTCTAGATGCTTCAAATACAATGAATGTAGTCATTCATAGTGAAATTACCCTAGTTTGAGGTATCTCCCTTTTTATTATGTATTTCTAATCTTTGGAATGGTTTAGTTTGGCCTCAAAAATGTCCTAGATGGATTTAAAGTTTATTAGAGAGATTTTTGAGGGTGAATGGTTAGATCACAATTTGGTGAAACTGTTTTCCTTTCCCAGGTAATCAGTCATGATCTAGAGGGGTATTCTAAGAAGGTGCAATATTGGTGCATGAGTTCACAAAATCATGTGTTAAACATGTTACATTTAAATTATCAAGATAAATATGATTTTCATAGTTGACACATTGTTTACCAAACAATGCTAACTGACTATTTGATGAAAATAATTAAATATGAAAATTCAATTAAAGTCCTGGAACTTCCTCTAAAACCCTCAGTATTCCCTATAGTACTTAAGATATCTAATTATAGAACTCTCCATGGATATTATAGTGATCTTATTCCTTTTGGTGATCAATTACAACATATTTAATTGAATTTGATCTTGGAAATTGAAGGTAATAACCTCATTCTTCTTCTCCCTTATCGATCCTTCCATTATATCAAAAGTGGAACCTTAGTTCAGGATTGACTTTCCTAGATCTATTGGTTAGATATTTTATTTATTAATATTCTTTGGGATTCAATGAATGAATGGATTAGGAATCCAAGACCATTGATATTGTAATATAATTATTCATGTAAAATATATCAGAGGTAGGTGTATTCTCTTTTTTTTCATGTGAAAAATCCATGGAAAATATATTTAATTGGTATTTCTTAAAAACTATAATTATGAGTGACACCCACAAGGTATTTGGATAAATGAATATGTTTTTTTTAATAAGGGTTTGGATTTGTGATAACTTGGAATGGACTTAGTGTGCATTTTTATAATCATATGGGATGATCTATGTGGGTTAGACATGGTTGCAGTACCCATATTGTGGCACATTGGATTATACCACTGAGTGAAAACGTGGTATAAGAGGAATGAAAACCTCTCATGAGTGGGACTATCTAGGAGTGTCCTTCTAGCAGTGGTTGAATTGGTTGGTGTTATGCATGTGTTCATGATTTCACATAATGGGTGTGTTTTTTGTGGGAGTTATTTCTTTGAATTTTGATATATATAGATATATTGTGCACTAGTTTTCATTATTTTTTAAATCATTTATTTTAAATAAAATTACATATAAGATTTTTATTATTTTTTTTAATTTGAGATAAGTCTTAGAGTTTTTTTAATAGGATATATACTTACCCCCTTTATAGAAACCTTGGTGCATATGGAAATTTTGTTTATCATAATATATATTAGGAGATGATTTCATATTTTACCTATAGAGATATGTGAAGTTGTGGTCATGGACTTTTGGAGTTGGATCATGGGGTGCCTATCAAGTTTAGGAATTTAGAGTGGTTCCACTTTGGTGCCTTGTTTATTTTTATCTTGAGTACTTTTTACCATGAGTATTATCATGGGGAGATTCTAAAAAAAAAATTTCTCCTTTTTTCACTTTGATTATTTTTTTGTTATACTTTGGGATTTATTCTAGTTTTTTGTCATGTATCATATTGGTAAGATTTTAGGTTATAAATTTTTGGAAAAATCACCTCCATGTTATTGTAAATACTATGACTTTTATTGTCAGTATTTGGTGCTTTATGGATGTCACCAAATGTTGGTAACATTTCTGTACTTCCCAATCCAATGAGTCAGGTTGGGATATTATTAAAGGAAATAGTTTATTACAATTCTTCTATTGGGATGTTAATAAAGAGGTATTATATGTTGGAAATTAAAATTTCTAGCATAAAATTATGAATTAAGCCTATTTATATTGAATTTCAAGTTAGTAACGTGGTTTGGGTATATAAAGTGTTCATAAACACTTATGTTTTTATCTCATCGTCATGGGTTCAGCTAATGAGTGTTGATTATAATGCATTAGTAAAGAAGATTAATACTAGAATTTCATCATTCATATGTTATTTCAAATTATTTATTTTTACATTTTTTTACTATGAACTTTATTGTTGTGTTATAACATACTCTATAACCGAGAATTGATGAAACTTATGATAATTGATTGGGGATTTTTACTATGATTTTATAATAATGGAAATATTTATAAGACTTAGAAACTAAAAAGAGGGAGTGATAAAGAATGTGGTTTCACCTGAACCATAGCTGAGCCAATAACTTTTATAAAGAATTGGGAAAACATTATAAGATATAGAAAAAGAGAATCAAACTACAAAACCTAGCCATAATGATCATACTAATTATTACCAATTATCTGTATTTATTAATAATTATCTTTATTTATTACTATTTATTACAAATTATTAGTATTTAATAATAAATATTACTAATTATTACTAATTATTAGAATTTATTAGTAATTATTACATTTTATTACTAATTATTACATTTTATTACTAATTATTACAATTTATTACTAATTATTACAATTTATTACTAATTATTACAATTTATTACTAATTATTACAATTTATTACTAATTATTACAATTTATTATTAATTATTAAAATTTATTACAATTTATTACTAATTATTAAAATTTATTTCTAATTATTACAATTTATTACTAATTATTACAATTTATTACTAATTAATACAATTTGTTACTATTTATTACTAATTATTACTATTTACTACTCATTATTACTATTTACTACTCATTATTACTATTTACTACTCATTATTACAATTTAATACTAATTATTACAATTTATTAGTAATTATTACAATTTATTACTAATTATTACAATTAATTACTAATTATTACAATTTATTACTATTTTTGACAATTTATTACTATTTATTACTCATTATTACTATTTATTACTCATTATTACTATTTATTACTCATCATTACTATTTATTACTCATTATTACTATTTATTACTCATTATTACTATTTATTACTATTTATTAATAATTATTAATATTTATTACAAATTATTACCAGTTATTATTAACTACAACAAATTAATTATATACATTACTAATTATTAAAAATTAGTACTAAAATTTCAATTTATTAGTACAAATAAATACTCATGACAAAACAATTTAAATTTAATTTCATTACAACTAATCAACAATAATAAAAAATAACATTAAAAAAGAAATAAATAATAAATTAAATAAAACATAAATACCTTTAAGCTTGATTTTTAATTGATGTAGACGGCTTCACAACTTCTTTGTGAATAAAAAAATTAATTTAGAAAGATTTTCTCTCTAAAATCAGAGTTCAGAGAGAAACAGGATCTAAGAATTGAGAGGAATGAGAGGAAAAACGGATGGGGGTACATATGGGTTAGATTATTTGCGACGGGACTATTTGCGATGGGTATCCCGTCGCAAATAGTATCTTTTGCGACGGGACCCGTTGCAAATACCTACGCCTGCATTAATTACTTTCGGCGGTTAAAAAGTTATTTGCGACGGGTCCCGTTGCATATAGTCCTTGCTGACACACCTTTTGCGACGGGACGACATCCCGTCGCAAAAAGATATTAATCACCATCGGTTATTTGTGACAGGCCCCATCGCAAATACTTAACTATTTGCGACTGTGGGATCCCACCGTCGCAAATAACATTCACACGGTCTGGCGCGCTACTCGCGCCAAACCTTTTGCGATGGGAGACAAAATCTCATCTCAAATAACCTCTTGGACGGACTTTTTGTGACGGGATTTATTCCTGTCGCAAAAAGTCCTTTTTCCTGTAGTGATCATAAATCTTATGAAGAATGGCTATGGAGGCCATTGGAGTTCAATGAGGGGGACCATATGTTCATGAAGGTCTCACCTCGATAAAGATTACATGGATTTGGATTGGGTGATACGTTATCTCTATGATTCATTAGCCCTATCCAAATACTATGTAGGGTTGGAAAGGCGGAATACCTCTTAGCCCAAGCACCACTGTTAAATTGGGTACATGAAAACTTCCATGTTTTTCATCTGAGGAGTTATGTGCACGACTCCTTACATGTTATCAAACTTGGGAAAGTCAGACATCAAGAATGGAGATACCTTGATGGAGTACCTAGCAGAGATCAAGGTTTAGTTTTAAAATATCCTTTGTGAGTGAGTAATTTATTTAGTTTTTATTTAATAGAAGAAAAAGAATATTTAGGAGAGCACCTTGGAGCTGGAAAACCAGATGTGAGCTCAGGGCCCTCATCTTTTCTAGTTGTATTTTTACTTTTTAGTATGGAAATCTTTGAGGTGGAGATAATGTAAGGAATTGTTTTTTCTTATAACACTTTGGAATATTTTAGATAATATTTTCCAAGTTTGGCATAGAGTCAACATAAGATTCCAAGGCTCGTGGAGCCTCATTGATGGTATAATAAAAATATTAAATATAATATATCACAAATATCAAATTTTTTATAAAATAATGGAATATCTCCCAAGACATGTTTCAATTGGGAAAACCAATACCACTATTAAATCCAAATTATAAGTTTTCCCCAGTTGTGAAATAATGTTTGTATTCATGAGGAATTTTTTTAAGAGTAGTTATGGAAGGAATAATAAACAAATTAATTAAATAATTGTTTAATTTGGTTATTAATTGGATGAAACCTAATCCCTATCATATTTAAAAATGGTTATTAAAAAATCCTAGGTTTGTCCACATAACTATAGTGATTGGATATGACCATGTAGGAGAGATTTGGAAAATGAAAATTGGATTTTTGATCAATGATCGATTCACCAAGGAGTTTTTCATCAATAATGGTCTTATTGGATCTCACTAAAGATAATGATGCATAAATCATTCTTTATCAGTGATCAATACAATCTCAAGGAAGGAAATTTTTTTATAGGATTAATTCACATTTTTTATTCACCCATAAAAAACATGGATTAATTATTTTAGCAGATTAATTTTTAGACTAAATTTTGATTAATGGTTGATGAATTTGTCCCTAGGATTATGAATAAATAAGTATTTTTTTGATTCATTATCATTTTTTACATTCATCATTTCTATATAAGTGGATTGAGGCTATCTCAAGCAATAGATGACGATGGCTAAGAACTAATCATTTGAAAATAAATCTTGGGCGCAATAGATCATAAATGGGGGTTCAGATTTGGGATTGAAGGCATGATTGTGCCATGATGATGATGATGGTGTTCTGATATAGGTTCAGATGGAGGTAATTTCACATTCTAGATAAAGTGGATATCTCTGATGGTATGAAAAAATCTGATTTACCTATGAAGAATGTACAGAATCCAAATTCTAGATAGCTATTGATGGTGGTCAACTCCATTATGGTAGTTGTGGCTATGTTTTCTAGTATATTTGAAAGTGGGGGAAACATGGGTGAAGACGCATGAATAGGCTGTAATTTCTATGAAAACCTGATGTAAACTGTGTGTAGTTAATAGGAACACACACCATGTGAAACCCCCTCTGTAGTAGTTAGAGATACACATAGATATAAATATCACAAACCATGAAACCTATCCACATTTCATGTGATTATATACTGGAATCTTGACATGTGCCCATGGGTACATGGGCACAGACACAACCAATGCACATGAGCATGACCAGTTTACACAGGCATGACCTATTTACATGGGCATGACCAAAGTACAATGGAAAAACATAGAGGACACATGAATAAGCATGGATTTGGGTGGGGGGGTTATGTCTTAGCAAGACATGTTGTGTATTCATTATACACATAGTGTATTCATTCTAAGACAGGTTGGAGCCACTAGTCTCTTCAGTCTTGTAAAGTATCAATTGGGTATTCTCCCTCATTCCATCCCCATAGAGGTAAAATGAGGCATCCCATCATGATAACACGATAAGTGATCCCCTTTATGAGTTAGTTATAGATAGAATTAGGTATCCCACTATATAGCCCAGGGCATGATCCTTTATCAGTGTTCCCTAGGTTGGGTTAGGTATCATGTTACTGAATTTTAGGGTGTGTGATACCCACCCTAGTGATTACTCTGGGTAAGGTTAGGTATGACCCATATTCCTTGGGTGTGATACATTATCTTTGTATCAACATATTCTATGTTCCAGTATGCACTTCTTCATGGTGAGGCCCGACGGGCAAGACCTGTTAGATGAGCTTCGTCAATGTTAGCAAGAACCAAAGAGTAATTTTTATCTAACATGTGTTACCTTGAATCCATTAAGGCCTGATTAGAATAACCAATTAGATGAGTGCCATCAGTTTTATAAATATCCACGAGGTGAGTTCTCTCAGATTCATTTTACCTTGAAGCCTTGAGTAGAATCCTAGGATTTGTATGCGGACATGACATTAGTTTGTGACTCAGTTTATATCCTTGAATATATATGGATTTTTATCATCCTTTATTTGTGTTGTATCTCTTGATGCTTTACATTTAGTGATTTCGGTGTGTCCTACTAGGTATATTTATACACACCCCTACATGGGATCTTCCTCCATGCGTCGTGTCTTATGTAGATGAAATTCCTTTTGATGGAGTCCCAATAGAACCAGGAGAAGGTGGAGAATAATTTTACTACATGAACCATATAAGGTCCCAAGAGTTGTATCTTGATAGTAGTCCCCTTCTTACTAGCATAATATAACATTTTTTTAGTTTTGGTGGGATTGTATTTTCCCCTCTTCCTTCCCCAAACTTGTTTCATACTCTGATGTACAATTAGTTATATGTATGCATATTTTGTATCAATTGTTTCTTTCCTTTATGAATTTTATTGGGGTTTGGGGATGTGTGTGTGTGAACATGTACCTTAGTCTGAGGCCTCCCATGTTATTGATATGCCTACTCAGTGCTATTCACCATCACCTAGCCTATTAGAGGAGGGATTGAGGTGTCAAAGTCATCTTACCTCAGACTAAGAAGGTCTCTCTAGGTTGATTAGTGACATTTTTTTAATATTTTCTTGTTTCTGAGTATGTGATGCATGTTGTCAATTAAAATTCCACTATTAATCTAAAAACATGAACTTTACATCATACCAGATACAATATGTGTCAAATTGATATACAGGTAATTCCTACAGATAAAAAATAATCCATGTACTATTTTTCTAAAGTATCATGAAAATTAAATTATGTTTACTTGATTTTGAGTATATAACACATTTTTATAATAAAATTTCACGTTTTATTGGGAAAATGAACTTTCAATAATACTGGCCACATTGTGTGTCATATTTTTGTGTGGTTAATTCCTACAAGTCACAAATGAATCACAAATACTTGTTTTAAAGTATCTTGACAATATGAGATTATTTTCTCGATTTTGAGTATGTGAAATGTATTTTTAACTAAAAATACAAATTTAAACTGAAAATATTCACTTTAAATCATACTACCCATACTATGTGTTATATTAATTCACGATTAACTCCTACATGTTATAAATGAACCATAGATCATTTTTTGATGCATCATGGTAATCTAATCCCATTTTATCAATTTTAACTATTCAATGCATGTTTTGAATAAAAATATCAGTTTTAAATAGAAAATCAACATTTTGAACACATGGAACAAAAATAAAAAAAAGTGATATAAATATATTTTAAATAATGGATATGGGGATTTTCAAAATTTAAGAATAATATAAAATTTTCCAATGAATACATAATTTAATATAAAAGATGAAATAAAAAACATCATTAAAATTTCAATAAAAATAAACCATAAATAATTAGAAAAAAATGTTAACATTCCTTATATATTAATTTATATCAGAGCCCCTGAGCAAATCATTTTGGTATGATAATGCTAATAACTAGTTGGATTTTATTTTTCAAATACAACCACCACACCAAGAAACATGAGTTCTTTTTTTGTATGGAAATATATTTTTTCATATTAATTACCACTAATTATGATAATTAATTTGAAAAAGTGATATGGTCCTAAAAAAATAAACTCAAGTGTCACAGTGTGGTGGTTACAACTGACAAAAACTGCCTCATAATTATTGAAAATAATATACTAGTATTAATAGTGCACCTTTTTTCAATCAAAAAAATTATCTTAATTCTATAATGCATTCTAAATTATGGGTCATATGTGTAATGTACCAAACCCAGATTCTACATAAATGCGCTCTGAGCATGATTGGCCACATGGCCTTAAGTGCATCTCCCCAAATTCCATAAGTAGTAGACTAGAAGTGAGGGTCTTGGTGTCATAGTGGGGATAATATTACCTTATTATTAGAGTGTAACACAGTGGAATACAATAACAATTCAATAGTGGAAATAGGAATACCATGAAATAGAGGTAAAAAGTGGAAACCGATAATATAATTAAACCAGAATCATACCATACAAAAGATGTTGGTACATGTCAAAATTTTCTAATAAAATAGTCAAAACAGGTACACTAAAACCATATATAAATCATGTCCAAAATATACAAAAAGGAAAAAAAGAAACCTAGTATCATCAGAAGACTCAGCTTGGTCCCATGCTCTCCTTATCCTAAGTAGCATATCAAGTACATGTAGAAGGGTGCTTTACCTTATCGTCACCTGTAATCATATAATCTGTTGGGGTCCAAAACATTAAAAAATGGGGTGTGATACTAAATCATAGTAGGAAACCACCCAAGTTCTATGCCAATCTGTCAATGAATATATATAACAGGAAATGTATAATAATGAAATCAGTAAGCTAGGAAGTACTCAAAATTAGAGACCCTACAAGAATTGGTTTCCATTTACATTTCATTTCACTATCCATTTGACAATTCAGTTACATTGAATTTATAAGTCTCGAGATTCTTCTCGAGACCAACATCCATTGAATACCTGTTTGAACAACGAATACCTCAGAATGAAAACTCTTCAAGTATGATTGAAGAACGAATACAAGCATGTGATTTGGCTTGGTAGACACATCATAAGCCACTAAATATACAATATAACCTAATCCCATCCTTGAGATTCCTATGCTTTAACTCAAGAATCACTCCAGGTGAAAATCCACGAACACCCTACATTCCCATCCTGACAAACCTCACAGGATCCCGATGTCAGTCCTGGTGTAGTAAGTCCTTGTCAACTGAGCCTATCTTTGGAGGTTCTACAGGGATCCCAAAGTATAACTCATGACATACCATACGTGCCTCTTGATCCCATCCATGTAATGCTATAAGTATCCATGATTCACTCGAAATTTAAGTACATAACCTATATTAGCCCAGCCATGGAATCCATAGTTCACTCACGACATAACATTATGAACAACCACATTGATCCCATCCAAGGAATTCTAAATAATCCAAGGTTCAATCAAGGGAACAAGTTTCAATAAACATATAATACCATCCATTTAATTCTAAATAGAATCTATGATTCACCCAATTCTATTTACCAATTAACCATAACAGGTTCAATTTAACCATTTATTAGCCGTGCTAGGGTCAACACCAAAATCATTTAAAATATATCTCACCATTAAGGGTGTCTCAATCTTAGACCAACCTCTAAGGAATTTCCTATCAATAATCACATGAGAGCATATATCATAACAATAATATCATGTAAAATAAACTATTACAAGGCTTTTTCATAACCTAACTGTCAAAAACTAGCTTGGGATGTCATCCAACCCGACACATGACCCGGTCTATGACGTGGCCTGAAGGGCATTCCCAATCCCCACGAGAAACTAGTGACGTGAATAAAAAAACATAGGTGGTAATGATTTGAGTCCAAAATAAATAACTAGGATCAGATAATAAAACTAAAAAATTGAATCTCATGCAATAAATACATAAGAGATTTAGTTACAAAAGATGAATAAAATAGGATTGAAAACATGACCAAAACTAAACCTTACCAACAAAATCTCCATGTGACCTCTTGGTCAGCTCCAACCCAGGACCAAATATTTATAATAGCTAGATCATACCAGGGAACCTGAACCAGAATAGAACCTGCAAAATAGATTGGGTATACCGATATTGAGTGTTAAAAGTAGGGTGTGAGCTTCATATCTCAGTAGGAAATCACTAGATAATCCATCGAATTTCATTTCATGAAACAAACCAATAACACTAGTTTGAAAATAAAATTTTTAAAATAAGGTTTTTCCCATGTTAGTGATATAGCTACTTTTCTTTTTTAAATCAACACACACACAAATTTTCCATTTTCAAAGGATGAGTTTACCACTTCAAAAACCGCAACCCAAACATGGAAATATCGAGCTATGCCGAAAATAAATAAACAAGGAAAACTTAAAAGTAAACTTGCAGTGTAAATGGAAACCCATGTACCAAGACATAAAAATTAGTATAAATAGATAATAACTATGGGTGATCCTAAACATCCCTAGATGAACCTTGGACGTACTCAGTTCGAAACCACCTGCCTGCATATAGTGAAGCCCCTAAGTCAATAACCATCTGGTATACCAAACTTGGCCTCACTAGTGGTACAAACCTCCTAGCCTATCAACAACTCCAGGAGGGTACCAACCTATCTAATTATGGATGAAAATCTATAGTCACTCAATCATCTAAAAGACACATAGTAACTTATGGTAATAGTAAACTGTGTAAGTATGAGCCCCTCACACATGTGACTCACCTTACATGCGTTACCACTCTTAACTAACCCAAACACGAACACCACCTATACGACAACCCATAAATGGAAATACAAGATAGGGGTGACCACTATATACATATACATATATAATCTACATCATTAAGGTCCCAACTAGGCCATCATACCACTTGATCATCCAAACCTTTCTTTAAAAACAAACAGAATGCCAAATGAACATTAGCTTTAAGACATTCAAAGAATTTACCAAAAAAACATAGAAACCATTTACAAAACAAAATAAAACAACATTTTTATATTAACACTGTCAAGCGGTCCTTTAAACAAACCTTCACCCATACACACCTCAAATTTCAAATAGGCCTACCTTTTCTAACTACTAACCAAAGTATGTTTCAAGGAAAACTGGGACAGACCTTAAGGAACACTTTAAGGGGAATTTCCAAAACACAATAAGCACCACTTTCCTCTATTTGGGAAAACATAGAACCATTTTAGATAATATAGGAAAAAGGGTAGAAGAGGTTTTCTTAAGGGAGACTTACTCTACATTACCATCTTCATTTGATTGCACATTCATGTGTGCACCTAGTGCACCCATGGATGTTCCAACATCCAATGGAACAATATAATGTTCATGAAAAAAAATCAAAACTCATTCTTATAAAACCACCATTTTCTTTCAAACCAAAAACAACAACTCAAATTATTTAAATAACTCATCCAACCCCTTTTATGACCATGAAAACCTTGCCAACACATCTCACTACAACCCTCAAGCCAAAATTTCTCCAAATCATACATACAAAGAAAAAATTAAAATCCAATAATGTTACCTTAATAAAAATATGGCTAAAAACTTCTCAAAAAACCCAATTTCACTTTAAAGAATACTTGGAATTTTAACAAACACCATAATTTCTCACAAACCTAGGAATAATTGAAGAATCACCTTGAAAATCAATTTTGAATAATTTGAAACAAATTAAAAAACATAGTGATAAGATATATAAAGGTTCTAAGGTGGCAGGAAAAAAGTTTATAGATTTATTAAATTCACCAAACCTCAAAGGACATGACTTAGAAAGGAAAGAGATGAAAACGCCTACCTTGGAGGTGTGAGAATGGAATAGAACACCAAGGAAAGGGAGAATACAGACCCATGAACAATTCACATGCCCTATCCATAAGAGATCACCAAAAATTAGACAAACATAACCCTAGGGTTCATCCAACAAGTAAAACTCACCGAGAAATGCTAAAAAAATATAGAAAAAGGGAGAAAGAGGGGGGAAAGATAAAAAACCAAAGGATCTTACCTTAAATCTGAAGGAGGAGTAAAGTCAGATGATTGGAAGAAATGGAGAAGAGTCTCCAGGGACCCTTAGTTCTCCTAGGTTAAAGGAGGTTAGATAACATTGAAAATGGGGTTAAAATGAAATGGGGAAGATTAGGGTTTCATATTTTTAATGACCTCGCACCACCACTCAATTTGGTTTCATGGTTTGGAAAACCATGCACCAACCGTGCAGTAGTTACTGTCTAAAAATGAACCAACCACATGGATAATCCACATGGTTTGTGCGGTCATGTGGAAATTGTGTGGTAGCTTCTGTCCAATTCTGAACCAACCGCACAGTTACCGGCTACTACTGCACGGTTTGTCCTAACTATGCGATACATGTGCGCTAGAAAAAAATCACCTAAACTCCAAAAAATCAAAGTTTAAACTGGAATTCAAAAACCAAAACTAGACCAATGGACTTGAGACCCATAAAAGAATAAAATAAAAGAGTATCCGAGGTTGGGGTGTGACACAAAATCACGTGGGAAGGTTCGCAGTTGGAGTCAAATAGTCCAAACATTCTTAACAAGCATAGGCATAAACATAGGTTAAGGGGAAAGTCACTTATTCCGTACCCTTATCCAATTCAAAATCCATCTAGAAACATGAAAATTCCACTTAATAAACAATTCCATTTTTAAAAATCCACAAATGGGAACCCAAGTCATACCTCATGGGCATCCTAGGCCAAACAACCAAAAAGGGGAAACTAAGGAACTCACCCATGGGAAGACCTTACTCTAGTTATACAACCTAATATGTGCCTTAAAACACCTAATTAATTACCTAAAAAATAATAGGTAATAATAGGTTCACCTTATAAATCAATAAGACACCCTAAAAATGGGCACACGACACTCCAACATATATAAACAACTCAACATTTAATGAAGTGCACTAAAACACTTACCCTAAATTCATGCTAGATATATCGTCTAGTATCAAGCTCCAATTATCCCTAGTTTGGGATAAATCTATATAATGGATGAAGATTGGGATATTAGGGCAGAAAATCCTAAATTTGAATAGTGCAATCGATAAGTAGAAGAATCAGATATGTCTTAAAAGGAATCGATGTCTTACCATTGTTGATTCATGGAGATGAATGGAACTTGATTCAGAGGTCGAACAGAGTGGGGATCTAAAAACCAAGAATAGGCTCAAAGGGGATCTCAAAATAATGACCCACTATTATAAAACAAAGGAGGGTAATGATTTTTAAGATAAAAAATTTTTCAGGGGAAAATGGTCATTTTACACAAAATATCTAAGTTGTGCGGTTTACTCACACAGTTTGTTAAACCGTGTGAAAACCATGAACGAATCTCTGTAAGAGAAAGGGGAACTCGTACTGTTACCCTATACAATTTATCAAACTTTGTGGTAACTATGCATAACCCTCTATCTATGTCTACTAAAATTACAGAACTTCCACATGGCCGTGAGAGCCAACCCCCATGGTTTTCAATAACCATGAGGCCTTATCCTTTCACCCAAAACATGGCTTCCATACTCTAGACCATCCAAAGATACCCTATATACCTCCATGACCCCAACTAACATTTGAAAAAGGCCATATTTAAGAAATTAAACAAATAATTTATGGAAAACACAAGATCTGTAACATAATGAAGAACTGGGTTCTTACAATATGAAATGATTTTAATGACATATAACTAAAATTAATTTCACCAATAATTATAATAATCTACCTTTTTATGATATTTACAAACATTGTGACATCATTTAAGCTTCCCACTCATTAAAAAACAAATCTATTTTCTCATTTTAATATGTGGATTGTTGATAGCCTTGGTAGTACTGGAAAAGTAAAGATAAAAAAATGTTAATAAATATTTTAAATGAAATTGAAATTACCTTCGAAAATACCTATTTGGGGTTTATAGTTTTTGGATGGAAAATTATATCTTACATAAATTTATAAATTCAATAACTATGACCAATTTTATTACTTTTTTAGACACTGAAAAACATTGATCAAAATAATTATTTTGTTTTGATATCTTATTTAATAGTTAAATACTATTATATATACCCAAAAATTTATCTACTCATAGAAATAAATAGTTTTCATATGTTCATTGACGAGCCTCATACCATGGTTTTGAAAAATAATTAAACACCAACCTGTCATAACAAAACTATTGTAAAATATAATATAAAACATATAATTTTAAAGTTATTTGTTAAATGTTGAATAAAGTTTATTAAAAATTAAAAATGGACATCATGTGTTGTCTATTTTTAGATATCTATACATTTAATCCAAAAAATATTTCTTTGGAGTATCAAAATTGATAACAATGAGCATCTAGTGAGTCCTAAATAAATAAAAAGTAAACATTAATGGGAAAATGAAAATATATTTAATATGATTAGAGTGTATATTTTTACCCATGAATTATTTGTATTAAAAATAACTCATCTGTTGTTATTTTATTTTTAAATATTGTGACTAAATGGATTTCTCTTACTGAATTTTCATCTTAATCTATATATTTATTTTCTGTAGAAGTGATATGAGGACTAACAAATCCAAAATTTTCCTCACAAGGTATTCCCTTTACATTAGGGTGATATATACATCTATATGAAATATAAATAGTACTACACTATAATAAATATAGTAGATAAATTAATAGAAAAATAAATTATGAAAATATACCACATGTATACATTCATAAATAAGACACCCAACTATTTAGGCTTTAGAAATTAATTTAATTTTTCAAGACACATCATGTCCGTAATGAACAACTCATACATTTTTTCATTATATTTAGGGTTTGAAATTATATTTTGGGATGTTATATCTACAAGAACTTATAATGTTAGTAAATGATACAGTGTAATTGGGGGGGTAAATGAACCCTCAATAGGTCCTTTAAAATGATCAATTGAATTTTTAGGTTATCTAGACTCGACCTTCCATTTCCCCTCCATTTATCATTCTATAATAACCTACCAAAATTTAAACATTTTTATTTAATTATAAAAGTATTTTTATATAAATTAAATTGGAAAGGATATACCAAATTATCAAAATGAATCTTTATAAGACTAAACAACCATGCTATGAAAGTTCCAATATAAATTCTAACCATTTGAATATCAAGATCATTAAGGGGAATAGGTAGATTGGTGAGAAAATCATGGGCAACATGAATCTAAACTATCACAGGGTCTTTTTAAAGTTTTTTTTACTTTATAGCATATCACCTTTTATATTGTACATTTTACCACACATAACAAGGTGATGAGTTGGTGTAGATTGGTATAAATCATGAACAATTTCACCCTAAATAATTTTTATACAAGAAAATTATCATTAGTTTTTTATTCATGTCAAGTAGAAATTTCTATGAGAAAATCAATTTCCTCATGTAAGGAAGTACTTTAAGGGGAATTAATTTCCTTAAAATTATAGGTGTGTGGATCTTCATGTCATGGTTGGTACTATATTGATTCTTCTCATTTATATCTTTGAAGAAATTAGTTTGTCACATAATTTTACAAACTAGTTTTTTTGTTAAAGTATCTATCTATGTATACCCATTTTTCATTTTTTCATCTGTATCCACCTACACCTTTGTTGGCTCGATGTATTCTCATGATGACACTCCAAAACCTACATCTTAATTGTTGCCATATTGTTCTGGATGCTTCAAATCCAATTAATGTAGTCATTCATAGTTAAATTCCCCTAGTTTGAGGTATCTCCCTTTTTATTATGTATTTTTAGTCTTTGGAATGGTTTAGTTTGGCCTCAGGAATGTTCTAGATGTTTTTAAAGTTTATTGGAGAGATTTTTGAGGGTGAATGGTTAGATCACAATTAGGTGAAACTATATGGATTTCCCAGGTAATCATGAATGATTTAGAGGGGTATTCTAAGAAGGTGAAATATTGGTGCATGGGTTCAAAAAATCATGTGTTAAACATGTTACTTTTAAATTCTCAAGATAAATTTGATTTTCATGGTTGACACATTGTTTACCAAACTATGCTAACTAACTATGTAAAGAAAATAAATAAATATGAAAATTCAATTAAAGGCATGTAACTTCCTCTAAAACCCTTAGTATTCCCTCTATAACTTAAGATATTTAATTTTAGAACTCTCCTCGGATATTCTAGTGATCTTATTCCTTCTGGTGATCTATTACAACATATTGAAGTGCATTGGATCATGTAAATTGAAGGTAATAACCTCATTCTTCTTCTCCCTTGTTGATCCTTCCATTATATCAAAAGTGGAACCTTAGTTTGGGATTGAATTTCCTAGATTTATTGGTTAGATATTTTATTGATTAATATTATTTGGGATTCAATAAAGGAATTAATTAGGAATCCAAGACCATTGATATTGTAATATAATTATTCATGTAAAATATATCAGAGGTAGGTTGATTCTCTTTGTTTTCATGTGAAAAATCCATCGAAAATATATTTAATTGGTATTTCTTAAAAAATATAATTATGGGTGACACCCACAAGGTGTTTGGTTAAATGAATATGTTTTTTTAAATTAGGGTTTTGATTGTGAGAACTTGGAATGGACTTAGTGTGCATTTTTATAATCATATGGGATGATCCATGTGGGTTAGACATGGTTGCAGTACAAATATTGTGGCACATTAGATTATACCACTGAGTGAAAACTTGGTATAAGAGGAATGAAAACTGCTCATAAGTTAGACTATATAGGAGTGTTCTTCGAGAAGTGATTGCATTGGTTGGTGTTATGCATGGGTGAATGATTACATAGAATGGGTGTGTTTTTTGTGGGAGTTATTTCTTTGAATTTTGATATATATAGATATATTTTGCACTGGTTTTCATTATTTTTCCTATCATTTACTTTAAATAAAATTTTATATAAATTTTTTATTATTTTGGTTTAATTTGAGAGAAGTCTCAGAGTTTTACTAACAGGATATATAATTACCCCCTTTATAGAAACCTTGGTGCATATAGAAATTTTGTTTATAATAATATATATTAGGAGAAGATTTCATAATTTACCTATGGATATATGTGACATTGTGGTCCTGGACTTTTGGAGTAGCATCATGGGGTGCCTATCAAGTTTAGGAATTTGGAGTGGTTCCACTTTGGGGCCTTGTGAATTTTTATCTTGAGTAAATTTTACCTTGAGTATTATCATCTAGAGATTCTAAAAAAATATTTCATTCTCCTTTTTTCACTTTGATTATTGTTTGGTTGAACTTTGGGATTTATTCTAGTTTTTTTTCATGTATCATATTGTTAAGATTTTAGGTTTTTAATTTTTGGAAAAATCACCTCCATGTTTTTGTAAATACTATGACATTTATTGTCAGTATTTGGTGCTTTGTGGATGTCACCCAATGTTAGTAGTATTTCGGTACTTCCCAATCCAATGAGTCAAGTTGGGATGTCATTAAAGGAAATATTTTACTATAATTCTTCTATTTGGATGGTAATAAAGATGTTTTATATGTTGGAAATTGAAATTTCTAGCATACAATTATGAATTAAGCCTATTTATATTGAATTTAAAGTTAATAAGGTGGTTTGGGTATATAAAGTGTTCATAAACTCTTATGTTTTTATCTCATCTTCATTTGTTTAGCTAATGATAGTTCATTATAATGCATTAGTAAATAGGATTAATACAATTATTTCACCATTAATATGTTATTTAAAATTATTTATTTTTAAATTTTTTTACTATTAACTTTATTATTGTGTTATAATATACTCTATAACTGAGAATTGAAGAAACTCAGGATAATTGATTGGGGATTTTTTCTATGATTTTATAATAATGGAAATTCTTATAAGACTTTGAAACTAAAAAGAGGGAGTGATGGAGAATGTGGTTTCACCTGAACCATAAGTGAACCAAGGACTTTTATAATGAATTGGGAAAACATTAAAAGCTATATAAAAAGAGAATCAAACTACAAAACCTAACCATAATGATCATACTTTAAAAAATAAAAAATATAATCGAATGATTTTTAGGTGGATTTATGACCTAAAAAAGTGGAAACATGGATTAATAGTTTCAATACCCAAATTCAAATTCCATAAAAAATTACTGTTTAAGAGTAATAAGAAAAAGGAGATTCACTATATTATATAATGGTTGTGAATACACATCAATAGATGTAGTGAAAATTTTATAAAAGATAAAAAATATGAATGACTTAGTAATTGTTTTGAAAAAGTTTCAAATCACATACCTTGTATTTTTGAACTCAAATCTTCCAAAATATTGGGAAGATTTCTCTTTAGAGGCTAGATTTTTGTGAAATCTTGAGGAACATGGTCTAGTGATGGTGAAATTAGGATTATTTTAAAAATAATCCTAAAACTATTATAATCTCTTCTTAGAAAGAGATGATAAAAGTTTCTTTTATCAAATATAAAAATATATTCACTGAAAAAGTGAAAATTTATCGGTGCTAATTTTAATAGTGATAAAATGTACACTTTAATCTTACATATCTTCTGAAAGATCCATTTTAATCTCATGTAAGCTTCAGAAGGAGCCATTTAATCTTATACGAGCCTTTAATAATGAAATTATTAGTTTTGATAAATTGAATAATTTAATATTATGGCGTTTCCAAAAGAGGCAATTTAATATTAGGAAATCTTCACAAAGAGTCATTAATCTTATATGATCCTTTAACATTATTATTATTAGCAAGAATAAATCATAAATAAAAAAACTAAAACATATGTACATTATTAATTGTATAAAAAATATTAATAATTGATAATTATATTTCAATTTCATTAATTTCATTTAATATATATTATTAATTATATAAATGTGTCAATATTTTTTTACAATATATTATTAATTATATAAAAGTATAAATAAATATAAAAATATTTCAAATTACATTTAAATATAAATCATTTTCAATAAATTACTAATTAAACATTTATAATATTATTATATTATTACACCAAACCATATAAATGTTTATAAGATTAATTATATATATAATATTAATAATTATTAACTATATTTAAATATATTCTATAATATTAAAAACTTTTTTAATTATATAGAATATAAAATATTCAATAACAACTATATTTCAATTTATAGAGGATTATTTTCAATATATTACTAATTAAATATAAATATTAAATTTTCCATCAACTATATTTAAAATAATGTATAATTGTTTTAAAAAATATATAAATTACATATGTAATTAGATAGTATTTTTTAACTAATTAACTAAAGAATATACATTTATAAATATTTGTTATAATTTATTATTAATTATAAAAAAATTAAAAAATTTAATAATTATATTTAAATATATTTAAATTTTATTTTATAGAGATGTATATATATTAATATTTATATTTGAAAAAATTAATAAGTATTACATTTTTTTAAACCCATAATTATTAATTATATTTTACTACTATTAATTATATGTTAAAAAATACTATTACATATATAAAAAAATAAATATTTTTTAGGGTTTATATATATAATTAATTGTTTTATTGTATAATTAAATATAATAATATTAATAATTTTTTAAAATAAAAATATTTACATTAATTACTAATTATATAGATATATATTATTTTTTAAATATTAAAAATAAAACTAATTTTTATATATATTTAAAATTTATAAATTATATTGAAAAATATTGTGATTTGTATAAATTTATATTTTTTTAAATATATCATTAATTATATAAATGTATAATTATTTTATAAAATAGTTATATTTACAGAACAAGATTTAAAATATATATTATCAACTACATAAATCTAATTCTTAATTAGTAGATTTTGACTTGTATGAGTGGTAAAGTCACCCTATAATTCTATATGTGACTATTGTTGAAATTGAGAATGCCTACCTTGGGGGTTATTTTTAGGATATTTATGGTCAATGACATATGCGATGATACGGGAAAGGGTGAAAACCTAGGTCCATGGTGACGCAGTTCAAAACATAGCGAAGATCAAGGGGTCTTCAGGCTATCAAATAGCGGGCCTTCAGACTATTAAAATTTTGATGAGTTAGTTATAGAGTGGATATAATCTTGGAGGGGGTGTGATCTATCCCTGTTGGCCTAAGTATTTGTGTGTTGTTTCATTTCTTATAACCTCTAAGCTCTTAAATAAATAATTATTAATTAAATTTATTACTATTTGTGTTAAAAATACTATTCATTATTATTTATATTTAATTTATTATTTATTTTTTAGAAATATTTTTTAATTGTATATGTAATAAAAATTAATATTATAGGAATATGAATAACATTTCATATTTTAAAAATATATTACATAATGTATACATATATATTATTTTTTGTTATAATTTTCTATAAAAATAATAGTAATTTTATTTGAGTAATATATATATATATATATATTAATTATAAAAGTTTCTAAATACAACATATTATAATTTGATTTCATTGAATCAATCTTTGACTAAATTTATATATATGATTTTGGTCCCCATGGGGCGCAACATAGTTGTTCTTCCCCTATGGTGGCGAGGGGAAGTCTCGGGTTCAAACTTCTCATGTGCATGCATGGTTTTCTTAGTATTTATCCCCCACCCCTGATTTATTGTAATTATATATCTGAATGTACATCTATATTAATACATATGTGTGTGTGTGTTTCATTTCTTATAACCTATAAGACGTGAAATAAATAAATATGACATATACATAAAATAATTTCAATAATATATAAGAATTTATATGAAAATTTATAAAATTTTAACAGTTTAATTAACTCATATTAAACATTAAGTTACATATCGTTCATTAAAATAAAACTATATAAATATTTCATAAATAAATAGATAAATATTTTATTAGTAATCAATAAAATACATATAAAGGTTTCCCTTTTTATTTCTTATTTTTAGCATTGATAAAAGTCAAATTTTATAAGTGCTTAAAGGAAGCACTGATAAAAGTAAGTGCTTATTTTCCATGATTTTGTAGTTATTAAATTTCCCAAAATATAGATGTATCTTATTTAAAAAAAGATCAAATGATAAAATATTTAATTAAATTCATTTAAATAATATTTTTTATATACATATATAACACAAATTTAAATAAAATTTAATTATTTGTATATTTGATGGTATTTTCATCAAAGTATTAATAAAATATTACTTAAAATTACACTCATGAATCTGTTATATAAGGGAGTGATCCTTTACATATTTTGATATTTTTTTATGATTCATGGTCCTCTTTCCAAGCATTCAAATAATAATATATTGTTAACAATAACATATTAATAATAATATACGATTATCAATGATAATACAATGTTAAAAATCCTCTTTCTGAACCTTCAACATCACAATTCAATGAAATGATTTTTTTCACCATTAAGAATCTATAGATCATGATATACACCAATTAAGAACCATATAATCTATTGAATTTGTCTTGTCTCATTTCTATAGTGTCATGATCTATAATTTTATAATTTTTGGAACTCATCCATTCCAAGCCTCTAAATTCATACAATTTCATTATATATGTCAATATTGCTTATATTTTATAGTTTCATTTGAAGTCTCCAATGTGAACTATGGATTTACACTTTTAAAACCACAGATTAATATAAAAATGTAGTTTTATTTCTCTTCAATTTTTAACAACACCACCTATCAATTTTATATATTCAATTCTACATATAAAATTCATGTCTTGAATATACAAAAATGAAAATTCATATTTCTAAAAATATATTATTTGTAATATAAATGTTACAATATTATTCTAATTATAAATAATATCAATGACATTGATATATTTTACCAAATTAGTTATTATATTTTTGTTTCTATAATAATATTGAATTGGTATATTGAAAATATATTACTAATAATATGTATAATTGTTTTCATATCTTTATTAAGTGAATATTATACTAAAAAATTCCAAACAATTTACTATTGATTTTAATTATTTCAAATTATAATCCTTAATCTCTATAATCTAGTGAACTGATAATATGACATTAGCATTGATTTCCAATTATAACATTTTTCCTACATACCTAATTATAATACTTATTCAATTTGATGTTTTTTGGTCATATTTATATTTGAAAACTATATAATGAAGAATAAATTATATATAATTTTAGGATATTACTTGATACTGGTTTAACTGTTTTTAATATATATTTTATCCTTAGTCAGAATAACTTTTTTTTCGGGGTTTTGGGTTTTTTATTGATCCATTACATGAGCCCAAATTATTCATATTGAATTAAATTTTGAAATTGAAGTTATTTATTATTTCATTTTAATATACTCTCAGACATGAATGTTTTTATGTCTTTCATCAACTTCCCTAAAATTATAATAATAATAAATGGTTTTTTGTCATGTTATGCAAACAAATTACCATAGTTAGAAAATAGAGATATTTGTATGTTTTCATAAAGAAAGGTATGGGAATGATATGAAATCCTATAAAATGGTTTGACACAACATCCTAAAATGTGTTGAATTACTTAACAATTTTTAGATTTTATTGATAATGATTTCATATCCTATTATATTCATTGTTTAAATGGGAGGATAAATAATGATATTGATAATATGTTATTGGGGAGATTCTGCATAGTTTGAACACCAAATAAGATAATTCCTTTTCTATTATGATACATAATTTTTATTTTCTTTAGGTTAAATAAATTTAAAATAATAAATGATGCGTTTTTGTTTCCATGTTATTTGGTTTTTAGATTTTCTATTCAAATTAAAAGTTTCTTTCTGCATCAAAAAGTATGAGAATGCTTCTACACGACGCGAGACTTACCATATCAAGTTATCACTTTTTTTACGTACTCCTAAAAATTTTCTAATATATATTAGTATGTTGTTGAAATGTTGATTTTGTGACTCTAAATAATTGAATAATTCAAAAAAAATTATAATTAAAAATTGTAATATTTTAAATCCATTTTATTTTTAATTAAAAATAAATTTATTTTTATTCCAATGTAATTATTTGAACGCTTTATGCATAAATATACTACAAACTGATATTTAAAATTTTACTTTCATATCATAATTCAGGATATTCATATACTTAATTCTATTTCAACTTAATATTAAATTATTTAATTATACTAAAAACTAAATCCCATAGAAACACATTGGTAAACTACTAGTTATGAAATAATTAAGCAAAATTCAAAAATTTTTATATACCCATGTAATTCATGAAGGAAAAATTTCTTAAATCACCTTATTCAAATATTTTTAAAGAATATACAATTCTAGTTAGCGTCTTCAAGACATGAATGAACCCACTAGGGCCCGACGTGGGCTGACAGTAAACTGAATATACCACCTCCAGCCCACATTTAATAGGTTAGGGGCTGGTTACTACCACCAAGAAGGAATAAATAAATGAGATGCCTTAACCTATATCAAACTATAATAAATTCATCTCTAACAAAAAATATATAATAAAAAAAATGTATCCTTACATACACAAAACCACTAAATTTTATAAAAAATAATTCATGAAATAAAAAAAATATTTGGTACAATGTTATAATGGGAAAACCCGAAAAGTAAAAATACAACATATAATATCACCAGACACATCTGAAATATGGTAGGGGAATCCACCTCCATACTGTAAGAATTCCCCAAAAGAGAATAAAAAAACAATATCTCCACCATGTACCACTATATTCCATTATTCATCAGCTCTGATTGCTCCATATTTTACTATTCCACCACTAAACTATGAAATAACTATATAGAAAAAACATGTTTGGGTACAAGACCTATCGGGGGTGAATATAATCATATCTAATAGGATGTCCTAAAAACACAATGTAAGATAAAATAATAAGTTAACTAAATGTAAAGACCCAGAATTTACTTGTAATTTTTTTTAATTAAATTGGAATTTTACGAGTCCGCAAAAATTGATGGCGCGTGATTCCAAGGACCAGTGTGCCCGAAATCAATTTCTGAAGCTTTGTTCGGGTAAGTTTAGAGAAATTTCAAGTGGATTTTATAAATTTTGAACCGGTTCTTGGAATTGAAATCTGAGGGAACTTTTGAACTTGCAGCACCAGTATTTTCTTAAGGAGACTCTCACCTTGATGACAGTTGGTCAAGGGTAAATGTTAGTTTTTGAGTTTTTTTTGTGGAAATAATAAAATAAAATAAGCACATTTTTATTTTATTTTGTTGTAACCACCCATGTGAGAGTTGAAGTGTGGGGACCACCTGACCATAACCTCCCATGAAAGGTTATGGTGGTGGGGTCCACCCAAACCTAACCTCCCATGAGAGGTTATGGTGGTGGGGACCACCTAGGACTAACCCCCCCCCATTTAATTGAGAGAAACTCTCAACTCCCCTTATTAATGAGGGAGAGCCTCTTGAACTCCTCTACCATTAATGGTGCCACCACCTCCCTTAATTTAATTCTTCCAATCCACCCTAATTAATCATGCCAACTTAGGTGTTTAATTAGGCTAATTTGAAATTAGTACCAATGACTTAATAAGATAATTTTATCTATTATCTTTGGATACAATTTAATTTGGTTAGAAAAGGAGGATTGGGGAGATAAGAAACATGGGAGAAAGCTCCCAACGAAGAACATTATATCCTGATGAAGAACGCTCCACCGACGAAGAACACCGACGAGGAATGCCTTCAACTATGAAGAACGACCATGACTTCGACTTCCTTTCTCGTAACTTCCTTCGACGTAGGATGTGTTCATAAAAAACGAATCGACATCCGCCTTCTCACACCAATGTTGACAATCAACGAATAAAGTAGGGGTTTATTATTGAATTCTTGAATATTTTCGATTATTATCCCTATTCTTGGTTCATGATTAAAGTAGATCCACTTGATACCACTGTAAACGCGGACAGTGAGGGCCAAACTAACATGGACCGACCCCTCCCCTGATCGCATTTTGTGTTCTTCACGATGGATAAGGATGACAACCTATGTGGAGGAGCAAAAGAATGGTGTCCGTCACCACAGCTAGATGTGACAAAGGCAAAGACGCATGGTACCACTCTGTGGCACCGCTGCCCCCATCCTTGTGGCTACCCCTGTCCAAGCCACCCACAGACTCCACGCGCCCCATGTGCCCCGTGCGCCCCGCGGCTCTGCCGTCCATCCGCTCTGTGCGCCCCACGCACCCCACAACTCCGCACGCCCCGAGCACCCCATGGCTTCATGCACCCCCGCGCACCCAATGGCTCCACCATCCATGCGCCCCGCGCCGTCGCTGGATGAACTGGCCCGCTGGCCTCCCGAGCCACCCTAGTCGTGCCCGCCTGTCGATCCCTCGTGGTGCCCCTGCCGAACCAGCCCCGGCGTCTGGGCCGAGCTGCCCCGAGCCGCACCCCCTCGCGGCGCCCTCTAGGTCGAACATCCCTTGTGATTCCCTCCAGGTCAAAACACCCCCTCACAGCACCCTCAGGGCTGAACCACCATCGCCGTACCCTCTGGGCTGAGCCTTCCCCTCGCGGCGCCCTCAGGTCCGAACCGCCCTTACGTCGACCCGCAGCCGGTCCGCGCCCTCGTGAACGGTCCGTGCCGTCACAGCCCTCTGTGACCCCTCATGACTATATGAGCAGGGCCTAGCGGGCCGGGACAGACACAACATGTTAGACTGGGTCAACTTGAAATAGTTTGTCCCAGACTGGGTCGGGTAGGATTGATCCGACCGGGTCAGACCAGACCAAGGCCCACTACGACCCTTTACTTTCTTTTGGCCATATCTTTGGAACTGGATGTCGGTTTGATGAACCGTCAGCGGCATTGGTAATCTCAGATAATGACGGTCCCTTTGAGTATAACTCAGTAGAGTTTGGGGTATATTTTAGAAATGGTCAGGTTGGATCGTTCACAAATCCAACTGGGCCCCCGAGACTAAAAGGCTCATAACTCACAAACCGGGCATCCAATTGACGCACTGTCTCTTGCGTTGAGACCCCAATGGAGTGGAAGAGCTTTGAGATACTTATTTGTGGGATATTGGGATAGTGGAGCATCAACCATTAGCTTGTGGAGTGGATCTTCTAGATATGAGTGAGCTTTTGTGCAGGAACCTAGTAGCTGGCTGAGACATGACGATCGTTGACCGTTTGACTCGGAGTGACTTGACTAGCCGAGTGGAGAGAAGCTGGTTGGGGAGGTGGACCCATAGTGGAAGAGTGTTCTTGGTGATGTGGAAGATCCATGATACTCGACGGTAGGAGTACCTCTGTAGGCTATGAGGGGGAACGCTTGGGTGTGGCGTTAGACCCACGGTGGGGAGCACTTCTGTGTGACACAGCATACCCATGGCACTCGATAGGAGGAGTACCTCAGTAGTCCAAGGTTAGTGGGAAGCGCCTCTATGTGACGTGGCAGGCCTAATGTACTCGATTGAGAATGAGTTCTCCAGTAGCTGAGGCTTTGATAATGTGAATAAAATCCTAGTTGAGCTGAGTCAGTACTTTTTTGTTTTCCTCATGATTGAGATGGATTACTTGATAACTTAGGTATATGTATGGGAATATAACTAAGTAGGTTTATATGTTTTTTCCTTAATTTTTGGTTTATCCTTGGTGGATTTGAGAGACCTTTAGGGTCTCGGGGTCCCTGCTGAGTATCATTATTCTCATCCCCGCACAGGCTATGCACGCACCTTGTTGTTTTGTATGCAGATGATGGAAAACGCTGATTGAGGATGAGAGTACCAGGAATGGACGGTACCTGGAGGTGGACCTTATGAAGAGTTGGTACACAGAGGAGACTAATGGAAGTGGAGTGATGAGGAGGAAATCTATACCTACCCTTTAGGTAATAATCCTAAAGGACGACCCAAAATCTATTTTTCCATTCTTCAGTTGTACTTGTACTTCCAGTTCCTTGTACTTTATAGTTGGGCTTGTTTTTTCGGCCCCTTTTACTTTTCCGAACTCTTTTTTCATACAGTTTACCAAGTGTTTTGTATCCAACTGTGAGCTTTGTTCTGTGAGTTTATAGGTTATAAAGGCAATGCCTTCATAGTTTTAGGGAATTACGCCTTTGGTGCTCGTCAGCCCCTGGCTTATGGAAGGCGGGCTTGGGGTAGTCACGACATGGGCCCTGGGGACGGGTCATGACAAATTGGTATCAAAGGAGTCGGTTGTACCGCATAACTTAGGACTCTGATCTTTCTTTTCTGTGAAGTAATAGTGTTAAGTGTAGTTTGTGTGGTTTTCAGATTAGGGAGTCTAGTGTTGGTACGGCGGCCAATATATCCATACACCAAGACCCTGACTTCTGATATCCGACTTAGTACACAAAAACACTGATTGCGTGTGTGTTTTAGAATGTTTTCTTTAAGTCATCTCAACCAGGTTAGATCACTAGGTATAAATTTTTAACCATAGCGGACCTATTTCTTTCAGGATGCCTCCACGCAGACATCCCTCTAGAGTTTCGAGAGTTGTATGCACCGATAGCCCACCGAGCAACTAGGCCTCAGTGCAGGGCCCTTTTCCAGCGAATGCACCAGCAGGGCCACTCCCCGTTGGGTCACCGATTCCACCAACCCCAGCATCAGACGATGCATGCCACTTGAGTGCGTTGCATGAGATCCACTGCCATAGGCCACTGAGGTTTAGGGGAGAGATGAACCCACATGCGGCTAAGGATTGGTTGGAGGTTGTTGCAAGAGTTTTCCGACTGGTAGGGACACCATCCGATTTCATAGTATTCCTCACCGCTATCCTTCTACAGGAAGTATCAGGTAGATGGGGGAGATTGATGCTCCAGGTTCATGATGAGATGACGCTTCTCTAGGTAGACTTTGAGAGCCTGTTTCAGGAAGAGTTTGTCCCAACGACTCTTCTCACAGTGCGCATATAGGAGCTACTTCATCTACAATAGGGCAGAATTACTGTAGCTCAGTACTCAGCGAGGTTCACAAACCTCTCACGCTAGTCCACCGATATAGTGCAAGACCCATTCTCCAGGGCCTGAACCTTCGAGCAGGGGCTCAGACGGGAGATTAGATCTATGATGGTATCTCTTAGCATCCCGACGTAGGAGGGGATGTTAGATAGAGCCCTTTTGGTGGAGAGTTTACTTGCTGAGCAGTCTCTAGTAGTGAGATCCACCACTAGTCGACACGTAGTGGAGTATTCTACAGTATGTAGTAGAATGATTTCGTAGAGGTCCAAGAGGACCAGGCCTACAGGTGGATAACCGCATGACTCAGGATTGGTTGTGCGGGGCACTCAAAGCGGAGACAGACATGCCAGGAGCGTGCAGTGTTACTAATGCGGTGGGTAGGGTCACATGACTCGTGACTGTCTGACCTATCATATGGATGATCAGTAGATGGTTGAAGGACCACCCAGTCAGAGACATATTTTCAATCTAGGTGGTCTGCAAGGTGTAGGCAGACGTGGAAGAGGAGCTGGTCAAGCAGCTGGCAGTGGGAGATGTTTCGAGATATTACCACCACCACCACCATGAGGTCCACCCCGACTATAGGGAGAAAGTGGACAGGGGAGAGATCAGCTCCATGTAGGTGAGGCCTATGATCATGGCGCTCTAGAGATGATTTGAGGTACGATCTGTGTCTACTACACCATAGCTGCAGTTTTTATAGACACAGGTCCCAATCATTCTTTTATTTCCATTACCCTCATTTGGAGCTTGGAGATTCTGACGGAGCCATTGGCTCGATCCTTATGGGTATAGACTCCTATGTAAGTATATTCGATGATTACCAACTGGTTCTGGTAGTGTGAGATTACTCTAAGTGGTGAGAACTTCGGTTGGGATCTCCTAGTAGTGGCGTCAAGGCCTTACGACGTCATCTTGGGTATGTACTGGTTATCTACTGTCCATGCTCAGATTTATTGTATTAGGCGCAAACTATGGTGTGTCCGCATATATGTGACCAATTTTACCTTCACCAGAGAGAAGGGATCCTTTACAGCACAAGATAGACTTACTCAGAGGAGAGTGCATCCGATCACTCATCAGTTGGCTAGCCTTACCCTCGGAGTAGCTGATGTGGAGAGTCTGAGTTATCTTGTAGTGGTGGAATAGTACGTGGATGCCTTCCTTGATGTTGTTCTAGGTCTACCCCCTCACCGAGAGGTAGACTTTTACATTGGATTGTACCCCGGTATGACACTGATATCGACTCCAGCATATTGGATAGCTCCCGTAGAGATTTGCGAGCTGCAAGTATAACTAGAGGACTTGAAGGGGAAGGGATTCATCTAGCCCAGTGTTTCTCCTTGGGTAGCCCCGATTCTGTTCGCCCAGAAGGCGGATGGGATCTTGAAGCATTATGTTGACTATCGGTACCTAAACCAGGTGACCGTGAAGAATAAGTACCCACTCTTGAGTATTGACGACCTATTTGATCAGCTTAAGGGAGCACAAAGGTTGTCCAAGATAGAACTCAGATCAGGCTATCACCATCTCAGAGTACAAGACGACGATGTGCAGAAGACATCCTTCAGGTGTCAGTACAGAAACTATGAGTTCTTGGTTATTCCATTTGGCGTAACCAACATTCCGGCAGTGTTCATGGGAATCATGAACATGATCTTTCATCCATACGTTGATTTCTTTGTCGTAGTCTCCATCGAAGACATTCTGATCTACTCAACTACTGAGGAGGAGCATTCCTATCATTTGCGGGTAGTACTGGACACACTCTAAGATCATCATCTTTATGGTATGCTCTCGAAGTGCCAGTTCTGGATATGAGAGGATCACTTTCTGGGACATGTCATCTTTGAGGCTGGAGTTGCAGCAAATCCAGCAAATATTGAGGCGGCACTTTCTTGGTAGCCACCCAGGATTGTGACGAAAGTATATAGTTTCCTGGGGATGGCTGGATACTACCGGAGATTCATGCCAGATATCTCCGAAGTTGCACCACCACCATTATCCTTGAAAAAGAAGGGGAAACCCTTTGTGTGGTTGGAGAGATGACAACATAGATTTTAGGAGTTGAGGTAGAGGCTAACTAGGGCCCCCATCTTGAGGCTTACAGAGGAAGGCGTAGGCTATGTAGTCTATTGCGACGCATCAGGGACCAGATTTGGATGTGTCCTGATGTAGAAGCAAGTAGTGATCACATATGGTTCTCGACAGCTGAGATAGAATGAGAATAACTACGCTATCCATGACTTGGATTTATCAACAATGGTCTTCTCCTTGAATATGTGGATACACTATCTGACGGGCGAGCATTTTACCGTGTAATCTGATCACAAGATTCTCAGGTATATCTTCTCTCAGAAGGACCTGAACCTAATACATCGACGTTGGCTTGAGTTCCTTCAGGACTATGACTTAGAGATAGTATATACTCCTAGAATGGGGAATCTTGTTGCATAAACACTCAGTAGGAGATCTGGTATATAGCTGCTAGGTGAGGCGACAAAACAGCTGGCCGCTTTGCAGATATCCTTTGTGGATAGATATGGAGCAGCTTTTCTTTAGTCTCTTACAGACACTCCTATAATTCTTCATCAAGTCAGGGAGGCGTAGCATGGGGAAATTGACTTCAAGACACGATGTGCTCATATATCCATAAGAAAAGCACCTGATTGATTTTCTGAAGGTGGGGAGCACATCATCCTCTTCAGAGGACGTACCATGGTACTGGTGTCACTTCAGGAGAAAGTGTTGAGGGAGTTCCACACATCCCCTCTAGCGGTACATCTAGGAGTGGAAAAGATGTACTAGGACCTTTGACGACATCACTGGTGGCTAGGAATAAATAAAGAATTTGTTGATTTTGTCTCTCGATGCCTCACATGTCAGTAAGTGAAGGCATAGCATCAGGTACTATCAGGCTTGGTTCAGCCTTTAGAGGTCCCAAAGTGAAAGTGGGACGGGATATCCATGGAAGTTGTGACTGGTCTTTCATGTACATCCAGGGGACACGACTCTATCTAGGTGATCGTCGATCGACTCACCAAGTCATCCCACTTCCTACCGTTTAGAGATCAGGGTTCAGAAGAGATATTCAGACTCCTCTAGGTGTAGAAGATTGTGCAGCTACATCGGGTACCCATGACGATTGTATCCTATCGTGATACACGTTTTACTTTTATGATATGGAAGGGTTTTTACGAGACTTTTGGGATGCAACTTCGTTTTAGCACTGCCTTCCATCCTCAGACGGATGGTCAGACTGAGCGGACCATTCAGACCCTCGAGGACATGTTGTGTACTTGTGTCCTTGACTTCAGTCATGGTTGGGAGGATCACTTTCCTTTTATGGAGTTTACATACAATAACAGCTATCAGTACACCATTGGGATGACACATTTTGAGGAGTTATATGACCGAACTTGTAGATCACCCTTGTGCTGGACTGAGCCAGAGGTGTCACGACCCGTTCTCGGGACCCGTGCCGTGACTACCCCAAGCCTGCCTTCCAAAGGCCAGGGGCTGGAGACTAGCACCAAAGGCATAAATCCCAACAAAAGGGGAAGGAATTTCCTTTATAAAGAAAACAAACACCATAGAGTAAGCAAGAAGAGGTAAACACTAAGTAAAACTAAGTACAATAGTATGTGCGGAAAGTAAATGGGCTAGAATACAAACACAAATTGAAAATAAAGTACAACTGGAAAGAAAGTATATCAAATAAAAGTAAAGCAGCAACGTCGAGCCGTCCACTGGAAGTCCCACCTGAAGGGTTGGAAAAGATAGCCTCCTCCGCTCCTCGGGTCCATCCATCCGCTCCGTGTACGTCCCGCCCAGTGGTCCACCTCCAGGTACTGACCTGCTCCACAAGCCTCAGCCACGATCAGTGATTTCCATCGTCTGCATCCAACACAACGTAGTGCAGGCATAGCCCGTGCAAGGGTGAGTATACACTACTCAGTAGGCACCCCGAGACCCCCGAAGGTCTCACAGAATCCACAAAGGATAATCCACAAAGAAAATATACAATCACGAAGTAACATCAAACACTAATTAGGTATATTCCCATACATATACCTAAGTCATCAATTCCAGTTTGGATCCAACATCCGAGCCCAAGTTCGATCACGTCCACATGGGAGTACAACCCAAACCACACAGGATAACACAACCCAATCCACATAGGAAAGCAAGTCAATAATATCGAAGATATTGATTGAATGTCAAGACTCATCTCACACAGGTATACTTCTTCATAAGGTGATATAGATGATCAGATATAGCCACTGACTCATCTATGCTGGGACCCATGTAGAATACTAAACCAGCTAAGCTGTCGGACCCACATAGGATACAGACCAGCTACTCTGCCAGACCCACATAGGATAGCAAGAACAAAGTCAAACACTTCCAGACCCATGTAGGATACAAGAACAGTAGTCATCACCATCGAACCCACAAAGGATTTCAGTATGGTCTTCATCGCTGTCGAAACCACATAGGATTTCAGTGTCATCTTCATTGTCGTTGAACCCACATAGTATTTCAGTACGGTCTTCATCGCTGCCGAACCCATGTAGGATTTCAGTGCAATATTCATCGCCATTGAACCCACAGAGGATTTCAGTACGGTCTTCATCGCTGCCGAACCCACGTAGGATTTCAGTACAGTCTTCATCATCGTCGAACCCACAGAGGATTTTAGTGAAGTCTTCATCGCCGTCGAACCCACAGAGGATTTCAGTACGGTCTTCATCACTGCCGAACCAACGTAGGATTTCAGTGCAGTCTTCATCACCGTCGAAACCACAGAGGATTTCAGTATGGTCTTTATCGTTGCCGAACCCATGTAGGATTTCAGTGCAGTCTTCATCACCGTCGAACCCACAGAGGATCTCAGTACGATCTTTATCGCTGCCAAACCCACGTAGGATTTCAGTGCAGTCTTCATCACCATCGCAGCCAGCTCTAGGGTTCCCGCACATAGCATGCTTGATTCCGGGAGGGTTCGCTCCACGATCCAAGGGGGGTAGATACATCAACTGACACATAGTCCGGATTTTATGTATCCCAAGGTTCCATCTTGACAAAAGGAACTCAACGTGACAGACGGCGTGTCAATCAGAAGCCCAGTCTGAGAGTTATTGGCTTTTTCGTTCCAGGGGCCCCGTTGGTTTTTAAGTCAAAACCAACCCGACCACACTCCAACTGCATCCAAACCTCATGTTAAGTAATCCAAAAGGTCCATATCACTAAGAGGAATCCAACAAAGTTGACGACACGTCAATCAGACGTCCGGAGCTCAAGTTATAAGTGTTTCCGCTCCGAGGGCTCGATTGGTTTCGTGTTCGAACCAACCCGGCCGTACCCAAAGTTCTTCGAAACCTTGAGTGTAATATACCAAAACGACCGTCTCGATCCAAGGATCTCATCGCAACTAACTATGCATCGTTCAAAGGTCTATAGCCCAAGATATGTTCAAAAGAACAAACATGTCCGGTTTTAGGGGGTTTTGGGCCCGGACCGTCCCGGCCCGAGACCCCCTGGGTCGGACCGAACCGGGTCCGGGTCCGGCCCCTTAGGGCGCGGCCCAGCCCGGTGGGCGCGGCCCGGCCCGGTGGGTGCGGCCCGGCCCCACCGGCGCGGCCCGTCCCAGCCTGGGCGGCCGGTTGGCCCGGCGCGGGCACGCCCCGTACGGCCAGCTCGGTGCTGGCCGTGCCGTTGCGGAAAGGGGGGGGGGCTGCCCCTTGATTAAACCGCGGCCCCCACATGGGGGCCGCTGCCTTTTCCAGCTGGGGGTTACAACCCCTGGCTCCCTTCCAAAACGGCCGGCCTGGTCTGGCCGGCCGGTGCTGCCACCGTGGGACCCCGCGGTCCCGCCCCTCCGAGGTGCCGGCGGCCGGTGGTTCCGGCCGCCCCGCCTTGAACCACCGCGGCTTTAAGCCGTGGCCTTGTCCGACCGGCGCGGCACGACGCCAATCCACCGCGGCCCCGCTCTGGTTGTGGCCTCTCGTGGTTCTCCGGCGCGGCGTGACGACGCCGCGACTTTGTTCGACCTCAATGGAGCGGCGCGACGGCACCACGCTTCTTCACCCGTTTTTCATTGTTTTCGCGCGGTGCCATTGCACCGCGCTACCTTTGTTCATGCCGCAACAAACACATCATCAAAGTGGGAGGAGGGTCGGCCGTGTTCATGTGGTCCGACCTCCTCCCGTTATTACGATATCAGGCAGCCCAAATAGAAGTCGATGAACAGAAAAGAAATATTTCCTGGGCAAAAACAATTAACCCCTACCTCAAAGTGTTTATGAACGAAGGTTTGACGCGGGAAAAGGACGTCGCAGAAGAAGGATCCGTAAGCGTCGTCGGCGTCGCAGAGAAGAGGATCGTCGGCGTCGCAGTACACGGGATCGCGTCATTGATCTCCGTGGAACTAGAGTTCTTTGTCGTCTTCCGTTGGAGGCCGGCGTTCTTCGTCGTTCTTCGCGTTCTCCAATGAACAAGATGAAGATTCGAAGGATTTGATAAAATCCTCTCCCAATACTTCTTGCACAACAAAACTAAACATTAATGAAATAAGACATTGTCTTATTTAATTACCACACACAAGCCAACGCTCAATTTGAAATTCGAAATGAATTCCCGAATTAATTACATTGAATAACTTAATCAATTAATTAATTAAGAGAGTTGAATTTTCATTAAAGGGGGGTGCGGGTGTGTTACACAATTAATGGTGGTTTGAGGAAGTTGAAAGGGTGGGGATCGTGTGGGACCCACTTCACTAATATCCTACCTGGTGGAGTTAGGATATTAGTGGGTCCCACTCCAACCACTAATCTTAGGTTGAAACTACCTAGAATAGAAATAAAATTTGTAGCACAACATTTTATTTTATTCTTTAGTTAACCCATTTAATTAATAACCTCTCCCGAGCAAACGAAACTCCGGAAAATGTCTTCTTAAGCAATTACCAGCGCTGCAGTTCCATCGGTGCCCTCAGATTTAGATTCCGAGCACCAGTTCAATAGTTAGGAAAACCCGCTCGTTCGTTCACTGAACGTACCCGAGCTAAATTTCAGAACATGATTCCAGGCACACCGGGCCTCGGAATCAGGTTCCATCAGAAACTGCGTTCTTTTAAAATCCCAATGAAAATTAAGAAAAAAATTCCCTTGAATTTTATGGGTCAATACATTACTCCCACCTCAGGGATTTATGTCCCCGTAAAGATACATCATAATCTAGGGGAACAAAAGTGGGTACTGTGTACACATCTGAGCCTCCCGCTCCAAAGTGCTCTCTTGGAGGTTCCCGTGATACCATCTGATGCGCACTAGAGGTATCGACCGTCCAGGTAGGACCCACTCCTGTCGATCATCGATCTCCACCGGGACCTCCGCAAAAGTCTCCCCATCGTCAATGTCCAACTCCCCATGGTCGATGATATGCGTCGGGTCATGCACGTATCTCCTCAGCTGAGATACGTGGAAGATGTTGTGCACCCGGTGCAACTGAGGTGGTAGATCCTGGCGATAATCCACCTCGCCTATCCTTCTGAGGACCTGGAATGGTCCGATGAAGCGCGGAGATAACTTGACGCCTCGGACAAATCTACATAATCCATGTCGAGGTGAGACCCTCAAGAATACGTGGTCGCCATCCTCGAACTCCAGTGGCCTCCGCCTCCTGTCAGTATAAGACTTCTTCCAGCTCTGAGCTATCCTCATCCGCTCCTGGATGATCTGAACCTTCTCTATTGTGGCCTGGACCCTCTCCGGTCCCACAAGTGCTGACTCCCCAGGGTCTGTCCGGTGCAGAGGTGATCTGCAAGAAGTTGATTAAAAATAAAAGAAGTTGATTAAAAATAAACTTGAAAACTTGTAAAGGAATATTCTTGGAAATAATGTTCTAAAATTCCATTTGTACTGTATATGTTAAAAAAACTTTCTTCTCGTACTTTGACTGGAAAAGTCAAAAAGTACCTCTTACGAAAAACGACAAAAGATTCCTTTCATATCTTTAACTGAAAACTCACCGAAGGGTAAAATTGGATTTAAAAAATTGTAGAAGGATATAAATAATATTACACATTGAGGAAACATGGATGTAGATGATAAAATACACCCCAGTAAATACCAAATATAAACAATCTCAGATAAAAATGTGATTGTGAGATTTTCCCTTACCTTAGGTCCGATTTGCTTCGTATGTGTCCGAAGCTCCTGTATAATGATTTAAATAATGTAATTAACTTATTCCAGAATCATACTCATTTTTATGATATCATATATGGTCATATTCTTAGATTCTTACTTGTAATATTTCATTGGTACTTGTTATTCAGGTGTTTATTGCTTTATGTTCTTATGCATGTTTTGTCGAATAAATTCTGATTCTTCTTTTTAGGTTATAGAAAACTCATTTCCAGAATGGTCTTAGTGTAATATATATCATATTTATTCATTCAATTCATTTATATAATCATTATGAAATGAAGATCATGTAGAACGAGTCACATCACATCGTGGAGACGGAAGGTCGTACGTACGCACGAGCGATGATATCGTTCCCATGATTGTGGAATTGTATTGAAGTGTATGTATACTATTTCAGAAAAAATATCACTTTACAATAATCATATATAGTTATTATTTATTCCATTATAACCATCCAAGTAAGGCGGTGGTGGAAAATAGCTTACACCACGACATGGAGACGGTATTCTGTACGTACGCACGCGCTGTGATTTCATTTTCCGTAGGATGGATAAAAGGTGAAATAGGGTTGTTTCATATTTATAATAACATATAAGTATATGAGTGATACAGATGTTATTACTTCATAATGAAACAACTAAATAAGAATAAGTAGAAGAAGAAATAAATTTGAATGATTTGGTAACAGATATTACCTCTTCTTCGACACGCCTCTTTGAAACCTCCTCTTAGGGCACTAAGATTGGTCTTTGAAGTAGACCGGGACCTCTAGGATGTTTCTAGGGAAGTGAAGAAAATAAATTGGCAGGGGTTGGCCGATCTTGAAGGCTCAATGTGGTGTGAGGAGGAGAGGGAGGAGTTTCCCTTTTATAAGGGAGGAGAGGGGGACCTTTGGAAAGTGTGAAAATATTATATTATTATAAACTTATCTTCTATTTCATAAGGTCCAAAAATCATTAATGATGAAGATAAGATGACTCATGGTCGAAATAAAATCATCCAATCATAATTGGACATGTTTTAGAAAATATTGTAATCATTATAATCTTATTTATTTAAATCATTTATTAATGAGGTAAATACTTCATCATTATTGTTTCATAAATAATTTAATTTATTTGATGTCTAAAAATTATAAAAAAAATATCATCATGTAGGAAATATGTTTATATTTCCAATGAATATTTATAGTCTAAAATATAATTTATATAACCCCTTATAAAAATTAATTACTAAAAGATTTTTGTTAATGTCAATTTTGTCTTTACATTAAATTAATTAATCCAAATTGTCATTATCACTACCAAGTGGCTCAATGGGGTCCCAAAATCGACCCAAGGATGACCATGGTCGGCCCATACTCATCCAATAAGTTTAGGACAACTGTCAAGGTAATTTTCAATTATTATAATATTCTTTTAACCTTGAATTACCCTATTTACATTCAACCGCAGTAAATAAAAATTACCGTAGTTACTATTCATAATATAAAAAAAATAAAAGTAACATATTAATATAATTTGGACCCACTGATTCCAAATATGTAATACATTTTTCAAAATTCAAGTAACAGAAGTTGCAGTAATTAATTTAAAATTAATCCCATTGTTAAGGAAACGGGTACTAAAAGTTTAAACACTACCAAAGATTGAAAGGTTTTTACCTTTGAATTCAATATAAAATTAATGCTAATGACATGAATTATATTAAATGGTAAAAATATATTCTATTTATACTTTAAATCCATTCAATATTATAATTTAACCATATAAGTTATTGTGATGAAAAAAGTTTTTTTAATAAAAATATATCATGTTTTTACTATTCATCAAAATATGAAAGTTACCAGAATAATATGAAAAAATTATCCAAAGTACATTTTTATATCCTGATTCAAAATAAGAATTTTATTTTGTCAAATTAAACTTATAAATATGTCAAAAACTAGATTTAAAATGGGTGCGCCATCAAAAGGCGGCAAAACTGCATTTTTTGAAAAATACTTCTTTTATCAGAAAAACTGATTTTGTTTTCATACCTCATTCTAGAAAATGTGTAAAATGAATTATAATTTTATAAAATTCAAGATTCAGTTAATACTATTCATAACGGCTAGTTTATAATATTATAATAATATATCGTTGTTTAGTGAAACTCAGTATTGCGTACTACACACGCTATCGAGGAAGGTCATGATTGCGTGTAACGCAAGCCAAGCTAGTGTTTTGTGCAGAGAAAGATTCATTTGTGTATAACATAGGAAATAAAAAAAATATTTCTCATAAAATCTCTGGGTGTTACATAGTATGCCATTATTATTAGAGTGTAACACAGTGGAATACAATAACAATTCAATAGTAGAAATAGTAATAGCATGCAATAGAGGTAAAAGTGGAAACCGATAATAAAATTAAACTAGAATCATACCATACAAAAGATGTTGATACATGTCAAATTTTTCTAATAAAATAGTCAAAACAGGTACACTAAAACCATTTATAAATAAAGTCCTAAATATACAAAAAGAAAAAAAGAAACCCAGTAGCATTAGAAGCCTCAGCTTGGTCCCATGCTCTCCTTCTCCTAAGTAGCATATCAAGTACCTATAGAAGGGAGATTTCCCTTATCGTCAACTGCAATCATATAATCTGTTTGGGTCCAAAACATTAACCAATGGGGTGTGATACTAAATCATAGTACGGAACCACCCATGTTCTGTGCCAATCTATCAATGAATATATATAACAGGCAATGTATAATAATGAATGAAGTAATCTAGGAAGTACTCAAAATTAGAGACCCTACAAGAATTGGTTTCCATTTACATTTAATTTCAATATCCGTTTGAAAATTCAATTACATTGAATTTATAAGTCTCAAGATTCGTCTCGAGCCCAACATCCCTTGCATACCTGTTTGAACAATGAATACCTCAGAATGCAAACTATTCAAGTATGATTGAAGAACGAACTCAAGAATGTGCTTTGGCTTGGTAGACATGTCATAAGCCATTCAATATAAAATATAACCTAAGCCCATCCTTTAAATTCCTACGATTTAATTCAAGCATCACTCCAGGTGAAAATCCACGAACACCCTACAAGCCCATCCTAACAGACCTCACAGGCGCCCGATATCACTCTAGGTGCAGTATGTCCATGTCAACTGAGCCTGTCCTTGGAGGTTCTATAGGGATCCCCAAGTATAACTCATGACATAACATACGTGCCTCTTGATCCCATCCATGAAATCCTATAAGGATCCATGATTCACTCGAAATTTATGTACATAGACTATATGAGCCCAGACATGGAATCCATAGTTCACTCACGACATAACATTATGAACAAACCCATTAAGCCGATCCAAGGAATTCTAAATAATCCATGGTTCACTCAAGGGACAAAGTTACAATAGAAATATAATACCATCCATTTTATTCTAAATAGAATCCATGATTCACCCAATTCTATTTACCAATTAACCATAACAGGTTCAATTTAACCATTCATTAGCCATGCTAGGGTAAACACCAAAAGTATTTAAAATACATCTCACCATTAAGGGTGTCACAATCTAAGACCAACCTTTAAGGCCTTTCCTATCAATACTCACATGAGAGAATTTATCATAACAATAATCTCATGTAAAATAAACTATTACAAGGATTTTTCATAACTAAACTGTCACAAACTAGCTTGGGATGTCATCTGACCCGACACATGACCCGGTCCATGACGTGGCCTGAAGGGCATTCCCGATACCCAAGCGAAATTAGTGATGTGAATCAAAAAACACAGGTGGGAATGATTTGAGGCCAAAATAAATAACCAGGATCAGATAATAAAACTAAAAGACTGAATCTCAAGCAATAAATACATAAGAGATTTAGTTACAAAAGATGAATAAAATAGGATTGAAAATAGGTCCAAAACTAAACCTTAACAACTAAATCCCCATGTGACCTCTTGGTCCCCTCTAAACCCAAGACCAGATATTTCCAAGAGCTAGATCATACAAGGGAACCTGAACCAGAATAGAACCTGCCAAATATATTGGGTATACTGATACTGAGTGTTAAAAGTAGGGTGTGAGCTTCATAGCCCAGTAGGCAATCACTAGAGAATCCATCGATTTTACTTTCCCAAAACAAACCAATAACACTAGTTTAAAAATAAAATTACAAAAATAAGGTTTTTCCCATGTTAGGGATAAAGCTACTTTTCCTTTTTAAATCAACACACACAACTTTTCCATTTTCAAAGGATGAGTTTACAACTTTAAAAACCATAACCCAAACATGGAAATATCGAGACATGCAGGAAATAAATAAATAAGGAAAACTTAAAAGTAAACTTGCAGTTTAAATGGAAACCCATGTACCAAGACATACAAATGATTATAAATTAATAATAACTATGGGAGATACTAAACATCCCTAGATTAACCTTGGATGTACTCAGTTCGAAACCACCTACCCGCTTATATTGAAGCCCCTATTTCAATAACCATCTGATTTACCTAACTTGGTCTCACTAGTGGTACAAACCTCCTAGCCTGTCAACAACTCCAGGAGGGTACCAACCTATCTAATTATTGATTAAAAGCTACCGTCATCGAATCATCTAAAAGACACCTAGTGAAACACCCCAAGCTTCTATGATACGCTTCTCTTTGAATAATGCAATAGCGTATGTTGTACGCAACATCGAGTTCAAAAACACCACAACCAATCAAACTAACCGTTATGAAGAGTAATACCCACTTTTTGAAATTTATAAATTTTAGTTTTCAAAATGGACTTCATTTTTCGATTCGGAATATCGAAATTAGCCTAGGGTGAATTTTTGGTATTTTTCTGAAAAACTTCATTTTTTTATGAATAGTGAAACCACTAAGTGGTAGTTAAAAAACTGAATTTTTCATAAAACATAATTTTACCGCTTCTGTGAGTGGAATTTCAAAAATATGAGAGACATGATTAATATCAAGGAGTAAAATGTGGTTCAATGAGATGAAAATAATTTTTGGTGAATAGTAACTTTTTACTTTTATTTACCACGGTTAAAAGTAAATAGGGTAATTAAGGGTAAAAAATGATATTAATATTACCCTAACACATGACCTAATTCTATTGGACAAGTGTATCTCGACCAAAAACAACCTTAGGAATAAAATATTATCATTTAGGTCCACTTGGATTAGATTAGGTCATTTATTATTATTTAATTCAAAGAAGAGTTAAAAGAGTTAAAATCAAAGTTTATTTACTAAAACATTTTTAATATAGGGTTATACATAAGATAAATTATATTTTAAATATTAAATAAAAAGATAAAAAGATTTTATACATAATGGTATTTTATTTAATTTTTTTAGACATTAAATAATTTAATTTATTTATGACCCAATGAAGATGCAGTAATTACCATAATAGTGAAAAATTAAAATAATTGATATTATAAATACACAAATAAATATAATTTGAGACTTTTTATGAATTAAACTAATTTTATAGGTTAATATGACATGTTAGTATTTATTTAATTATCTTTTTTCAAATTAATCCTTCTTTTGTGATTTTTACAAAAATCAATTATTGAATAGTGTCAAAATTGACATAAAAGAGTTTTTAAAACAAATATTATATTATTAATTTATATTAAATTCATAAAAATCTAAGGTTCTGCCAAGAGACTTATATCATGATAGGTTTATCATTAATGGACCACTTTGGGGTCTCTTGGAGGTATATAGTATGTTTATTAACTATATAATATAAAAATAAAAAGTGACATGGTAAGTGTCAAACTAATTAACTAAGAGTTAAAACTAATAGACAAGGTTAATATAATGACCCAAACCTGTCTAAATTCAATTGGTTGAGTGGTTTTAGACCCATCCCCACCTTAAACATTAAATAATCCAATTTGGAGCCATTAGAAACCGAATATGAATTTATTATAAAATAATGTTTCTAGCTTTTCCAAAGGTTCCCCTCACCCCTCTTATAAAAGGGGGCTCCCCTTCTCATTAATTCACACCTTCAAAGCCTTTTGGTTCGGCCAAACCATGCCCAAATAATCTCTAAACTTCCGTCACTTCATCCTAGAGGCCTTCCTTTAGTCATAAAGCCAACCTAATGATCCATTTTGATCAAATCAAAAGGAAGAACCAGAAGAAGAGGTAATGTTTTCACCACCCTCTTTCAAATTCCTTTCTTCTTCAACTTCATATTTCATTCCCATTCTAAAATAATAACTCCATCATCTTATATATATTTTGATGTTATTATATATGGTACAACCATATTCAGTATTCTATCCATCCTTTGAATAACATGTCACCATACGTGCGTACGTACGACTTACCGTCTCCACGTCGTGGTGTAATTGTTATTCAATAAATTATTATTGGATGGGTATAATAATGATGTGTAATTCATTAAAATAATAAATATAACATGATAATGAATCTGTATATATGATATACCATCCAATTAAATATTATTTTAATATCAAAATAATGATATTGTCACTCGTGCGTACGTACGGACTACCTTCTCCACGAATGCGATGTGATTCATTCTCCATCATATCAATTAAAGTATAATTCTAATTTGAAGATTAATAATAAAGTGTAAGGATTTAATATCATTTTGGATATGAATAAGATACAACCTATCCATAACAAACATGTCTTACATAACAAAATATATAAAAGAAAATGAGTAAGTTAACACCCGGAACGAAGATAATTCTAAAATATTATTAACAAAGTAATGTTAAAAGATCATATATGATATCATATTAATATATATGATTATTGTATAATTTAATAAATATTATTTCACTATTATACCAGATGTTAACCTACCCCAACCAAGGAAAAGTACGAGGTAAGGGTTTATTTCACAATTTCTTCATTATCTGAGATTGTTTATACGTAATAATCTACTGGGACTTCTTTATCATCCACATCCATGTTTCTTAAAAATGTATTTCAAAACATTTTTAATATTTACTAGAATATGGGTTAAAGTCATTTATACCCTTGTTGACTTTTATAAGTGGTTTATAAAGGAATATTTCCGTCATTTTCCAAACAAGGTCTATTTTAACCTTTTCGACTGAATTTTGGGAAGAATGTTTTTTTAACTTATATGGCGGGTGCGGCTATTTTCCGCCGTTATAAAATCTTCGAATCTTCCCTTACAAGCTTATAAGAAAATTTTCAAAGTAAATGTTTTATTTTATAATTATGTGACTTTTAAATGATTTAAAAAAGGGATATTTCTCTCAAATAGTTTTGATTTCATCTATGTCAACATCCTTTGATGGATTTTAAGCTTATTTGAAGTTGATTTATTATGTTACAAAACTTACATATTGTATTGAAGATTTTGTGATTTTTTTGACTGTGGATGTGTTATTTTTATACCATTCATGGTTTATGGAGAAAGTATTGACATTTCGTATGCTAGTTTTAATATGAATGTTTATGTTATGTTTAAACCTGTTCATATGAGGAATGAATTGGACTTAATATGTGATGGGTGGAGCCCGCTATAGCTCCTCGATGCATCGGTAGGTCTCATGAGACAAACTAGTGTCTTGGCACAAGGCCTTGACAAAATCATATTTGCAGTCTTGGCACGAGGCCTTGTCTATGTGGTTATGATAGTCTGGAATTATGCATTCCATCATTATGAAAGTGGTTATTGATATTGCATGTGATTATTCGATTAGAATAATATCCATGTGAATAAGTAAAGGGAATTATTTCATTTTATTTTTTGCATACTAAGTTGAAGTTCAAGTTTAAAAGGCTTTTGTTTTAGTTATACATTACCTTAAATGTTTATTCTTATTTATGAAAGTTTCTGCTATACTGTTATCCTTACTGGGCATTTGAGCTCACCCCTTTTCTATGTTTTATTTTTCCCAAGATGTGAAGAATGAAATTATAAATGACCTGAAGGGATAGTATGAGGGGATAAGAGTGTGGAATATAGAGACTATGTTGTTGTAGTTTTCATTTTTATGATGTAATGTAAATCTTTATGAATATATCTAGTGTTTCCAAGGATACTAAACTAATCGGTATTTTGAGATTTGATCTTTCTTGTGATCATGTCAATGTTATGTAATAATGCACAGACTCTGGGTAACTAGGGTTCAGGCATTACAGTTGGTATTAGAGGAGGTTTAGTATAAACCTTGGAAGCTAGATTTAGATTAACTCTGATTAGAGAACATAGATTTAATATGGACTTTGAGGTTTAGTATAGAAGAACTTCCTAGAATTTTGGTATTGTAGAGATTTTGTGAGTTTTTTGAACAATACATCCCGGTCTGGATACGAGCAGGTAGAGGCGGCTCTGGCATAGATGTAACTAGGGGTAAAACCCGAAAACACCGCTTTGAGCTAGACTCGAACGGGAACTGGTGCACGACAACCGACCTTCTTGCACTCTTGGTTACGACACTCCCCGGGGATATTCTTAGGATAACTCTCATTTTCTTTTCAAATCATTATAAAGGTTTTATGAGTATATACTTCCTCAAAGAAAACATTTTTATTATTATGGATTATATCCATAAATAGTTCAATTTATTTTAAGTGGTTTATAAGTATGGAATTATGTATTTCGATTCATAAACTGATCTAGTTTATGCCATTGTTTATAAATGGCGCCTAGTGGAAGAAATGGAAACCGTATCAATTCATGTACTCCATGTAGGGATTTCCCTCCTACTCAAGATAATTATAGTGGAGCTGGTGATGCAACTCGTGCTGATCAACTAATCACCATACTGGGACAATTCACTTAGTTTATGAATAATAACCATACCCGTATGGAGCACCCTGATCCACAGCGTGGAGGATCAATGCTATATCGCTTCATGAGGCAGAAACCACCAACATTCAATGAGAGTACAAATCGATTAGTAGCTGAGAAATGGATAAGTTCCCTAGAGAAAATATTTCAGGCTTTGGTAAGTAGTGAAAGGGAAAAAGTTATCATGGTAGTTTACCGCCTCACTGGAGATGTTGATCAATGGTGGACATTGATTCAAAACACGAAGGAAGATGATGAAGTATCAAATATGGAATGGAGGGAGTTAAAAGATCTGTTTTTAGAAAAATACTTTTCTCGTGACCATCGAGAAGATATGGAAAGACAATTTCTTAGTCTGAGACAAAAGGAGGATTTGAATGTCGCAAAGTATGAGGCTAACATTACAAGGTTAGAAAGGTATGCTAGAGATTATATACGTAACCCAAGAAGTAATATTGATCATTTCATTGATGTGTTAAAACCATTTCTCCATCAAGAATTAGTCTCGCAATCCTTCTTGTCGTACGAAGACATTGTCTCATGTGCTATGAAGACAGAGAAAGAATTCTCTATGTCATATGAATTTAAAGCAAAGAAATTGAAGAAGAGATCTGCTGATCAATATGGGAATAGAAATAAAGGGATGAAGGGAAAAGTTGAATATCCATCCTGTAGTAAATGTGGGAAGAAACAGCCCGGTACTTGCTTAAAAGGAACGGGAGTCTGTTACAAGTGTGGTAAAAAAGGCCACCAAGCTCGTGATTAAAAGGGGAAGAAGGAAGCTACTGATGTCCAATGTTACAATTGCAGGGAGACAGGACATTATGCAAAGGAATTTACTAAGAGTTAGAGAAAATTACCTCTGAAAAGTCCAAGGGATCAAGGCCAAGCTTATGCTATCACTACTGCTGAGGTAGAAGCTCCGAAGGATATGGTGGCAGGTAATTTAATGGTTTCCTCATGTTTTGAAAATGCATTATTTGATTCTGGATCATCGCATTGTTTCATATCTTCCCAGTTTTCTAAGAAAATTAGATATTTCCAATTTGATTTAACAAGGGATTTGTCAGTTAAATCTCCTAAGGGAAGTATCATTGCAACAATGTTTTGTGAATCAGTCCCCATTAGAGCACATAAATGTTCTTTATCTGCTGATCTCATCATCATACCTATGATTGAGTTTGATATAATCCTCAGTATGGATTGGATTTCGGACCATGATGCGAAGATTTATTGTAAGAAGAATGAGGTTACGATTATTGATGATGATGATAAGGAACACCTTATCTTTAGAGCAGAATCGTCACCACCTAATTCTTATCTAGATCCACCCCCAATAGCTCAACTAAATTCAATTATTGGGGAGGAAGAGAATGAAATGACTGTGGGTGAGGAAAGGAATGTTCAAATAGAGGATGTACCTGTTGTGAAAGAATATGTAGATGTGTTTCCAGAAGATTTACCTGGACATCCTCCAAAAAGAGAAGTTTAGTTTTCCAAATAATTATTTCCTGGATCAAGGCCTATATCGAAGACCCCTTATAGAATGGACACTATATAATTAGTTGAACTAAATAAACAACTAGAGGAATTGAGTAATAAGGGATTTATTCGCCCTAGTGTTTCTCCATGGGGAGCCCCTCTTCTTTTTGTTAAAAAGAAAGATGGATCTATGAGGTTATGTATTGACTATAGAGAGATCAATGCTATAACAATAAATAACAAGTATTCCATACCATGCATTGATGATTTATTTGACCAACTGAATCGAGCTCAATAATTTTCAAAGATTAACCTTCGATCTGGATACCATCAGTTGTGTGTGAAGAAGGAAGACATTTCAAAGACAACATTTCAAACCAGGTATGAGCATTACGAGTTTACAGTAATTCCTTTTGGATTGACTAATTCACCCTCTATATTCATGGATCTGATGAATAGAGTTTTCAAGGAATATCTCGATGAATTTGTGGTGGTATTTATTGATGATATCTTGGTACACTCCAAAAGCTACTAAGATCATGAAAATCACTTGCGCATTATCCTGAAGACTCTGAGAAGACATGAATTATATGGGATTTTTAGCAAGTGTGAATTCTGGCTTCAAGAGATATGGCATGAAGGTTGACCCTGAGTGAGAGGGTAGAAGTCGAGAATATATATGATGCAATTGATAAATTGTGTGGGACCCTGCATGAGTGAAAGGATGGAGGTTAGGGAATAGTATATGAAATTTTATAATTCCTAACTATGAGTTAGAAGGTGGGGGTATTATATATAATTTCTAATGGGTTATGATACATTAACCCGAGTAAGAGGGTGGTGGTTTTCGGTGTGGTATGTGATGTGATAAGAGAATTCAACATCATTGAGAGGGTTGGGGTATGAGATATAATATGATATTATGATTCTATATGATACCATTCCATATGAACGAGGTTAGTGATCATGGACTTAGTGTTCGGCCATTGTCCCATGTTTTAAGGTATGGTTCAGATTATCATGTGTGGTGACTAATTTTATATCATGGGATGAGACAGTTATAGATGGGTGTTGTGGTGTCCTGTTTAGCTTGTGATGACTCAATTCCTGTGATTTTATGTTTTAGGTTTTATTGTTTATTTTTCTCATGCATACAAATTTATATGACAATATATGTTAGTACAACATTGAGAGACCCTATTGAGATGTATTTCTCACTCCTAGAATGGGGATCATGGTGAAAATTCACACCTTACCTTTGTTATATATGTTATTTTTTTAGTATATGGGTTTGAGTATAGGTTCGATGGAGAGTGAGGTTAGAGTTTATCAGTAGGATTGTAGATGGTGTCTGAGGTGAGGTGATTGGTTAATAGTGAATCCACATGTATATTTTTTCATTTTTATTGTATATATGATGGGTATGGTGGGTAGTATATTGAGATATATTTGTTTATTACGAAACTATCCATTAAAAAAATGAAGTATTCGTATTTCATTGTGGATTTCATGATATAAAATTATAGACATGAATAAGTGGATTATCAATTTTAGTTGATTTTGGTAGTTTATTTATTATTGGTGGATATGAAATAAAGAGTATATTCTCCCAAAAAACTATTCATTTAATCTCTCCACTACTTGGTAACCTCTTTCGTATGATGAGATGAAGTTGAGGTATTTTTGGTGACTCAATTTGAGTGCATTTTAGATGATTATTGCAGAGCTATTAAGTCGGTAATATTTAATTTAAAATACTAATATCACGATTTAATTTTTAGAATTGATTTATTCATTATTTATAACTATCTACTAAAAATATTTAATTCCCTGAGAAGATAAAATTTAACAATTCAAAATAAAAGATTTTTATGAATCTAATTTAGTAAAAAATGATAAAATTATGGATATAAAACTTGGAATCCCCTTACAAAGAAAATAAATAGTCATATAAATATTCATTACTACTCATTCTATTTGCATCTACCAAATCTAAAAAAATACACTTCTGTATTAAAATTTTCTTCAATATATATATATTTAAATATTTTTTGTTTTTATATTTTCACATTTATTTATCATTTAATTATTTTCATTAATTAATTTCACATATTTTAAATTTAAATTTATTTTTTATTTTCCTTCACAGTTATTTGATTGGATTTAGTTGATTAAATCTTATTTAAATTTTTCTATCAAATTTTATTTTAATTTTAAATTTATATTTGTGGAACAACTGTGTTAGAACTAAATATGAAAATTATTAAATAGTGATATAAAACTAGGATAAAATAGTTTAATAAATAATTTTACATTTATATTTTTTTCTTGTTTGATTTACAAAATTTGGTAATGAAATTTTTTTCAATAGTTCGATGGATTCAATAAAAAAATTTATTTGAATTATTCGAATCAAATATTATAGTTTTTTAGAATGGTAAATTACATATTAACTGATTCTATTAATGAAATAAAAGGTGAAGAATTCCATGAAAAAATATATCCATTTCTTTCTATATATTTACTTATGACTAGACTGTTATAGCAAATTAATATTCAAATATACTTCCTCTACCACATAGAATGATGATAAACATGTAATGAGATCAATTTATATATGAAATTAAGTATAAATACTTTAATTTAAAATAATATAAACCAAATAATTAAAAGACCCAATTTATATAGAAATCATACAAAATTTACCTCCACATGTTGATGGAAAATCATTATATTTTTTTAAAGGGGATAGTGATATAGAAGTTGATCAATGAGAGATATCATTTCACTATTAAATAGAATCATGCTCTTCTATTAAAACTATTTATTACAATTTTACTACCTTATTTTGTGTTATATTTTGGATAAGGGGTTCATTTGGTTAAATAATATATCTCTCTAATAAAAAAAATCCATAGATGGTGTATAAAATCCTATACAAGTTATACCCAATATCTAAATTTAAATAATTAACAATGTGTTAATTTTGAATGTAAGAATTTTGTAATTTCTTACACCCAATATATTACATGTTAATAGGCATGAGGCTTAATAATAGTATTATCTTCAATATATTCCCATACAAAAGGATATACCTTATCTCAGGGAGGATCGACCATAGAATTTTTTATTTTCACCTAGAACATTCCAAAATATTTATGATCTACTTAGATTTTTCAATAACTTCCACCACATTATTCCATAACTGATTACATGGAATGGTGTCTGATGTATATTACCACAAAATATATCAATTTTTTGATGGGATACATACATCACATGGACTAGCATATATAGTATATCCATGATGGATATATGCAATTTTCTTCTGAGTTATAGATGTTATTAATGAAGATTCTTAAATTTATTATATCATTTCTATACTCCTCAACTACCTCCTTTAATATAATGACTATGTTCTAGAATATTAATGATAAAACTAAAAGAGGATATATTTCACGTTATATTATAGTTTTCAATAAAATATTATAATATTTTTTATTATGTGTTTTAAAATGAAAATTAAAACCTCTATATATTTATATTTAAAAAAATATTTACATTTTACTTGTATTTTGTTTCAATTTAGGGAAATATTTCATTTCATATAATGGGGAAGGATTCAATAAATAGTTTTCATTTCATTTAATAATATATAATCCTTTTGAAAATTATATTTTAAATTATTTTATCATTTTATGTAATCTATGATACATGTAATTAACTGAACCATTTTATCAATTTTTATAATTTTTTTAATATAATGAAAAAATAATTATCATTTTTAATTGTAATATTTTTAAATCATGAATAAGATTTATAAAACATGATAAATAAAATGTTAAATATTATTAAAATCTTGTGAATAGAAACATTTGGGGTTAGAATTTTAAGGATTGAAGACAATAATATTCATTAAATTACTTTAATTTTTGAAATATTTTATTTTGAATCACACCTCATTTATATAATATGTGTGGCCATGAAGCCACATCATGAATTATATCTACTTTTGGGTAGTTAGTGTTTTATGTGTTTTACATAATTAAATAATCTTGAAACCAAAACACTATTGTGAGTACAAGATCCATATTGATATATTAACCACTCAAACACCCCCATTTAACTCCACCAGTCATTCATAATGTCAGACATTATATTTTTATGGTTTATTTGGGTTAAATACCAGTGATATTGATAAATAATATATCGATTATTATCATTGGAGGATAAAATTATCATTGGAATGAAGGTGACATATCGAGATCTATTTGTCTCTTGATATCTTACATTATCTCCCTTGGAAATTTATAATCAAAGTTGAATAGAAATATTGATTTGTAACACCCCAAGCTTCTACAGTATGCTTCTCTTTGAATAATGCAATAATGTGTGTTGTACGTAACATCGAGTTCTAACACACCACAGCCAATCAAACTAATCGTTATGAATAGTAATACCCACTTTTTGAAATTTATAAATTTTATTTTTCAAAATGGATTCATTTTTGTATTCAGAATTTCAAAATTAGCCTAGGGTGAATTTTTGGAATTTTTCTGAAAAACTTCATTTTTTGATGAATAGTGAAACCACTAAGTGGTAGTTAAAAAAATGAATTTTTCATTAAACTTAATTTTACCGCTTTTGTGAGTGGAATTTAAAAAATACTAGAAACACAGTTAATATCAAGGAGTAAAATTTGGTTCAATGAGATGAAAATAATTTGTGGTGAATAGTAACTTTTTACTTTTATTTACCACGGTTAAAAGTAAATAGGGTAATTAAGGGTAACAAATGATATTATTATTACCCTAAAACATGTCCTAATTGTATTTGAAAAGTGTATCTCGACCAAAAACAACCTTAGGAATAAAATATTATCATTTAGGTCCACTTGGATTAGATTAGGATATTTATTATTATTTAATTCAAAGAAGAGTTAAAAGAGTTAAAATCGACATTTATTTACTAAAACATTTTTAATATATGGTTATACATAAGATAAATTCGATTGTAAATATTAATTATTAAGCTAAAAATATTTCCTACATAATGGTATTTTATTTAATATTTTTATACATTAAATAATTTAATTTATTTATGACCCAATGATGATGCAATAATTACCATAATAGTGAAAAATTAAAATAATTGATATTATAAATACCCAAATAAATGTAATTTGAGACTTTTTATGAATTACACTAATTTTCTAGGATAATATGACATGTTAGGATTGATTTAATTAACTTTTTTCTAAGTAATCCTTCTATTGTGATTTTTTAAAAAATCAATTATTGAATAGTGTCAAAATTGACATAAAAGAGTTTTTAAAACAAATATTATATTATTAATTGATTTTAAATTCCTAAAAATCTAAGGTTCAGCCAAGAGACTTATATCATGATATGTGTATCATTAATGGAATACTTTGGGGTCGCATGGAGGTATATAGTAAGTTTATTAACTATATAATATAAAAATACAAAGTGACATGGTAAGTGTCAAACTAATTAACTAAGAGTTAAAACTAAAAGATAAGGTTAATATAATGACCCAACCCAGTATAAATTCTATCGGTTGAGTGGTTTTCGACCCATCCCAACCTTAACCTTTAAATAATCCACTTTGGAGCCATTATAAACCAAATATGAATTTATTATAAAATAATATTTCTAGATTTTCCAAAGGTGCCCCTCACCCCTCTTATAAAAGGGCACTCCCACTTCTCATTAATTAACACTTTCAAAGCCTTTTGGTTCAGCAAACCCCTGCCCAAATACTCTCTCAGCTTCCCTAACTTCATCCTAGAGGCCTTCCTTTAGTCAGAAAGCCATCCTAAAGAGCCCTTCTGATCAAATCAATAGGAAGAACCCGAAGAAGAGGTAATGTTTTCACCACCCTCTTCCAAGTTCCTTTCTTCTTCAAATTCTTCTTTCTTTCCCATTATAAAATAATAAATCCAGTATCTTATATATACTGTGATGTTATTATATATGGTACAACCATATTCAGTATTATATCAATCCTTTGAATAACATGTCACCATACGTGCGTACGTACGACTTACCGTCTCCACGTCGTGGTGTAATTGTTATTCAATAAATTATTATTTTTACGGGTATAATAATGATGTGTAATTTATGTAAATAATAAATATAACATGATATTGATTCTGTATATATGATATACCATCCAATTAAATATTATTTTAATATCAAAATAATGATATTGTCGCTCGTGCGTACGTACGGACTACCGTCTCCACGAACGCGATGAGATTCATTCTCCATCGTATCCATTCATGTCTAATTATCTTTTGAAGATTAATAATAATGTTTAAGGAATTAATATAATTCTGGATATGAATAAGATACAACCTATCCATAACAAACATGTCTTACATAACAAAACATATAAAAGAAAATGAGTAAGTTAACACCTGAAATGACGATAATTCTAAAATATTATTAACAAAGCAATGTTAAAAGATCATATATGATATCATATTAATATATATGATTCTTGTATAATTTAATAACAATTATTTCACCATTATATAGGAGGTTAAACTACCCCAACCAAGGAGAAGTACAAGGTAAGGTTTTATTTTTCAATCTCTTCATTATCTGAGGTTGTTTATACGTAATAATCTACTGGGACTTCTTTATCATCCACATCCATGTTTTTTAAAAATGTATTTCAAAACATTTTTACTATTTACTAGAATATGGGTTAATTCCATTTAAACCCTTTTTCACTTTTATAAGTGGTTTATAAAGGAATCTTTCCGTCATTTTCCAAACAAGGTCCTTTTTATCCTTTTCTACAGAATTAAGGTAGGAATGTTTTTTTAAATTATACGGCGGGTGAAACTATTTTCCTCCGTTATAAAATCTTCGAAGCTTACCTTACAAGATTATAAGAAAAATCTCAAAGTAAATAGTTTATTTTATAATTATGTGACTTTTAAATGATTTCAAAAAAGGGATATTTATCTCAAATAGTATTGATTTCATCTATGTCAACATCCTTTGATGGATTTTAAGCTTATTTGAAGTTGATTTATTATGATACAAAACTTCCTTATTGTATTGAAGATTTTGTGATTTGTTTGACTGTGGATGTGTTATTTTTATACCATTCATGGTTTATGGAGAAAGTATTGGCATTGTGTATGCCAGTTTTAATATGAATGATTATGTTATGTTTAAACCTGTTCATATGAGGAATGCATTGGACTTAATATGTAACGGGTGGACCCCACTATAGCTCCTCGATGCATTAGTAGGTCTCATGAGACAAACTAGTGTCTTGGAACAAGTCCTTGACAAAATATTATTTGTAGTCTTGGCACGAGGCCTTGGATTTGTGGTTAGGATAGTCTGGCATTATGCATTCCATCATTATGAAAGTGGTTATTAATATTGCATGTGATTATTCGATTAGTAGAATATCCATGTGAATAAGTAAATGGAATTATTTCATTTTATTTTTTACATACTATGTTGAAGTTAAAGTTTAAAAGGCTTTTGTTTTAGTTATACATTGCCTTAAATGTTTATTCTTATTTATGAAAGTTTCCACAATATTGTTATCCTTACTGGCCATTTGAGATCACCCCTTTTCTATGTTTTATTTTTCCCAGGATGTGAAGAAGTAAATTATGAATGACTTGTAGGGATAGTATAAGGGGATAAGAGTGTGGACTATGGAGACTATATTTTTGTAGTTTTCATTTTTATGATGTAATGTAAACCTTTATGAATATATCTAGTGTTTCCAAGGATACTAAACTAATCGGTATTTCAAGATTTGATCTTTCTTGTGATCATACAAATGTTATGTAATAATGCACCGACTCTGGGTAACTGGGGTCGGGGTGTTACAGTTGGTATCAGAGGAAGTTTAGTACAAACCTTGGAAGCTAGATTTAGATAAACACTGATTAGAGCACATAGATTTAAGATGGACTTTGATGATTAGTACAGAAGAACTTCCTAGAGTTTTGGTATTGTAGATATTTTGTGAGATTTACGAACAATACATCCCTGTCTGGATACGAGCAGGTAGAGGCGGCTCTGGCAGAGATGTGCCTAGGGGTAAAACCCGAAAACACCGCTTTGATCTAGACTCGAATGGGAATTGGTGCACAACAACAACCCTTACTGCACTCTTGGTTACAACACTCCCGGGGGATATGCTTAGGATAAATCTCAATTTCTTTACAAATCATTATGAAGGGTTTATGAGTATATAATTCCTAAAAGAAAACATTTTTATAATTATGGATTATATCCATAAATATTTCAATTTATTTTAAGTGTTTCATAAGTATGGAATTATGTATTTTGATTCATAAACTAATCCAGTTTATTCCATTGTTTAGAAATGGTGCCTAGTAGAAGAAATGGAAACTGTATCAATGAACATTCTCCATGTAGGGATTTCCCTCCTACTCAAGATAATTATAGTCGAGCTGGTGATGCAACTGGTGCTGATCAACTAATCAACATACTGGGACAACTCACTCAGGTTATGAATAATAACCTTACCCATATGGAGCACCCTGATCCACAGTGTGGAGGGTCAATGTTAGATCACTTCATGAGGCATAAACCACCAACATTAAATGGGAGTACAAATCCATTAGTAGCTGAGCAATGGATAAATTCCCTAGATAAAATATTTCAGGCTTTAGGATACAGTGAAAGGGAAAAAGTTATCATGGCAGTTTACCGCCTCACTAGAGATGCTGATCAATGGTGGTCATTGATTCAAAACATGAAGGAAGATGATGAAGTATCAAATATGGAATGGAGGGAGTTCAAAGATCTGTTTTTAGAAAAATACTTTCCTTGTGACCATCGAGCAGATATGGAAAGGAAATTTCTGAGTTTGAGACAAAAGGAGGATGTGAATGTCCAAAGTATGAGGCTAACTTTACAAGGTTATCAAGGTATGCTAGAGATTATATACGTAACCCAAGAAGTTAGATTGATCATTTATTTGATGGGTTAAAACCATTTCTCCATCAAGCATTAGTCTCGCAATCCTTCTCGTCGTACGAAGACATTGTCTCATGTGCTACGAAGACAGAGAAAGAATTATCTAAGTCATATGACTTTAAAGCAAAGAAAGAGAAGAAGAGATCTGCTGATCAATCTTGGAATGGAAATAAAGGGATGAAGGGAAACTTTGAATATCCATCCTGTAGTAAATGTGGGAAGAAACACCTCGGTACTTGCTTAAAAGGAACGGGAGTCTGTTACAAGTGTGGTGAAAAAGGCCACCAAGCTTGTGATTACAAGGGGAAGAAGGAAGCTACCGATGTCCAATGCCACAATTGCAGGGAGATGGGACATTATTAAAAGGAATGTCCTAAGCGTCAGGGAAACTTACCTCAGAAAAGGCCAAGGGATCAAGGCCAAGCTTATGCTATCACTACTGCTGAGGTAGATGCTCCGAAAGACGTGGTGGCATGTAATTTAATGGTTTCCTCAAGTTTAGCAAATGCATTATTTGATTATGGATCATCGCATTGTTTCATATCTTCCCAGTTTGCTAAGAAAATTAGATATTTCCAATTTGATTTAACAAGGGAGTTGTCAGTTAAAACTTTTAAGGTAAGTATCATTGCAACAAAGTTTTGTGAATCAGTCCCTATTAGAGCACATAAATGTTCTTTATCCGCTGATCTCATCGTCATACCTATGATTTAGTTTGATATAATCCTTGGTATGGATTGGATTTCGGACCATGATGCGAATATTTATTGTAAGAAGAATGAGGTTATGATTTTTCATGTTGATGATAAAGAACATCTTATCTTTAGAGCAGAATCGTCACCACTTAATTCTTATCTAGATCCACCCCCTGTAGCTCAACTAAATTCAATTATTGGGGAGGAAGATAATGAAATGACTATGGGTGAGGAAAGGAATATTCAAATAGAGTATGTACCTGTTGTGAAAGAATATGTAGATGTGTTTCCAGAAGATTTACCTGGACATCCTCCAGAACGAGAAGTTGAGTTTTCCATTGATTTAATTCCTGGATCAAGGCCAATATCGAAGACCACTTATAGAATGGACACTATAGAATTAGTTGAATTAACGAAAAAACTAGAGGAATTGAGTAATAAGGGATTTATTCTCCCAAGTGTTTCTCCATGGGGAGCCCCTATTCTTTTTGTTAAAAAGAAAGATGGATCTATGAGGTTATGTATCGACTACAGGGAGATCAATTCTATAACAATAAAGAACAAGTATCCCCTTCCTCACCATGATGATTTATTTGACCAACTGCATGGATCTCAATACTTTTCAAAGATTGACCTTCGATCTGGATACCATCAGTTGTGTGTGAAGAAGGAAGACATTCCGAAGAAAGCATTTCGAACCAGGTACGGGAATTACGAGTTTACAGTAATGCCTTTTGTATTGACTAATGCACCCTCTGTATTCATGGATCTGAGGAATATAGTTTTCAATGAATATCTCGATGAATTTCTGGTGGTATTTATTGATAATATCTTGGTATACTCCAAAAGCTACGAATATCATGAAAATCACTTGCACATTATCCTGAAGACTCTGAGAAGACATGAATTATATGGGATATTTAGAAAGTGTGAATTCTAGCTTCATGAGATTTCTTTTCTTGGCCATATTGTCTCTAAATATGGAATCTCTGTTGATCCTTTAAAGACTAAGGCAATCCAAGAATGGCCCGCACCTACGAGTATAACTAAGGTACGCAGTTTTATTGGTTTGGCAGGTTATTATCGACGTTTCGTCCAGAATTTTTCCCGATTGGCTAACCCATTAATGAAGCTCACACATAAAGGGGTTAAATTTGTTTGGACAAAAGAGTGTGAATAATGTTTTGAAGAACTAAAGAGAGGATTAGTCAATGCTCCTATATTGAATCTACCATTGGGGAATGATGGGTTAGTTATTTATAGTGATGCATCGAATAAAGGACTTGGTTGTTTCCTTATGCAGAATGATAGGGTTATTGCCTATGCATCACGACAGTTGAAAATTCATGAACAAAACTATCCTACTCATGATCTCGAGTTTACAGCTGTGATCTTTGCTTTGAAGATATAGAGGCACTACCTCTCTGGTGAAAAATGTGAGATTTTTACTGATCACAAGAGTTTTAAGTATATTTTCTCACAAAAAGAACTCAACATGAGGCAAAGGAGATGGCTTGAATTACTCAAGGATTATGATTGTATGATACAGTACCACCCGGGGAAAGCAAACAAGGTGGAAGATGATTTGAGTAGAAAAGACCCTGGAGTTTTGAACAATATGATAATTGAAAGGGATCCAATTTTCATGGATCTAGTGAAGATGGACATGGTAATAACCAGGGAAGGTGAAACATCAATGCTTTTTCAAATGGTTGCCAAACCATATTTACTAGAAAGGATTAAGAGTTCTCAGACCGATGATGAAGAATTTCGAAAGAAGATTAAAGCTTTGAATGATGGGAGATTGAGATACTTTGTGTATGAAGAAGGAATTTTGAAATTCAGGAAGAGACTTTGTGTTCCCGATATACCTGATCTAAAAAGGGAATTGCTGGAAGATTCTCATAGTTCCAATTTCTCTATACACCTTGGGAAGACCAAAATGTATAGATATTTTAAGGAACATTTTTGGTGGGACAACATGAAGAGGGAGATTGCTGACTTTGTTTCAAGATGTATGGTTTGTCAACAAGTGAAAGCTGGAAGGAAACAGCCTGGAGGAGTCATGCAACCTCTTCCCATACCAAAGTGGAAATGGGATAATATTACGATGGACTTTGTCATGGGGCTACCAAAGACTCCAAGAAGGAATGATGCAATATGGGTCATTGTTGATCGTCTTACCCTGTCAGCACATTTTCTTGCTATAAGGGAAGATTTACCACTTGAACAACTAGCAAGACTATATATTAATGAAGTTGTGAGACTTCCTGGAGTAGCCCTATCGATTGTTTCTAATCGTTATCCCCATTTTTCTTCATGATTCTAGGAAAGTCTTCAGAAAGCCTTGGATACTGAACTTCATTTGAGCACTGCCTACCACCCTCAAACAGATGGACAATCAGAACAAACTATTCAAACCTTAGAATACATGTTGAGATCCTACTCACTCAACTTTCAGGGTATGTGGGATTAATATTTACCTCTGGTAGAATTTTCCTATAATAATAGCTTCCATTAGAGTATTAATATGGCACCATATGAAGCGTTATACGGAAAGAGATGTCGCACACAAACCTGTTGGGATGACGTTGGTTAAAGAAAACTTGTAGCCCCAGAACTGGTGGAGGAAACGATGGAAAAGGTGAAGGTAATCCAAAACCATATCAAAGCAGCTCAAAGTAGGCAGAAGAGCTATGCTGATAATCGAAGTAAGGATTTGGAATTTCAAGTCGGTGATCATGTTTTCCTGAAGGTATCTCCAAGGAAGGGAGTCATACGTTTTGGTAAGAAAGGTAAATTGAGTCCGAGGTACATCAGACCTTTCGAAATTCTAGAACGAATTGGGGATGTAGCTTACTGTTTGGAAATGCCTCCAAATCTCTCCAAAGTTCATGATGTGTTCCACGTATGACTATTGAGGAAATACAAGCATGACCCAGCGCATGTACTCAGCTATGAGGAATAAGAACTGGAACCCAATCTATCTTATTGCGAAGAGCCGGTCAAGATTCTTGATATGAGAGAACATGTACTGAGAAACCGGACGACTCGTCTGGTAAAAGTCTTATGGAGAAACTATAAGATCGAAGAGGCAACGTGGGAAACCGAGGAACTTATGATGAAGAACCACCCAAGTCTTTTCATGCGGTATTATTCTAGAAATTTCGAGGATGAAATTATTTGAAGGAGGGGAGAATGTAACACCCCAAGCTTCTACGGTACGCTTCTCTTTGAATAATGCAATAGTGTGTGTTGTACGCAACATCGAGTTCTAACACAACACAACAAATCAAACGAACCATTATGAATAGTAATACCACTTTTTGAAATGTATAAATTTTATTTTTCAAAATGGACTTCATTTTTGGATTCAGAATATCGAAATCAGCCTAGGGTGAATTTTTGGTATTTTTCTGAAAAACTTCATTTTTTGATGAATAGTGAAACCACTAAGTGGTAGTTAAAAAAATGAATTTTTCATAAAACTGAATTTTACCGCTTCTGTGAGTGGAGTTTTGAAAATATTAGAGACATGGTTAATATAAAGGAGTAAAATTTGGTTCAATGAGATGAAAATAATTTTTGGTGAATAGTAACTGTTTACTTTTATTTACCACGGTTAAAAGTAAATAGGGTAATTAAGAGTAAAAAATGAAATTAATATTATCCTAACACATGTCCTAATTCTATTGGACAAGTGTATCTCGACCAAAAACAACCTTAGGAATAAAATATTATCATTTAGGTCCACTTGGATTAGATTAGGACATTTATTATTATTTAATTCAAAGAAGAGTTAAAAGAGCTAAAATCAATGTTTATGTACTAAAACATTTTTAATATAGGGTTATACATAAGATAAATTCGATTGTAAATATTAATTAGAAATCTAAAAATATTTCCTACATAATGATATTTTATTTAGTATTTTAATACATTAAATAATTTAATTTATTTATGACCCAATGATGATGCAGTAATTACCATAATAGTGAAAAATTAAAATAATTGATATTATAAATACCCAAATAAATATAATTTGAGACTTTTTATTAATTAAACTAATTTTATAGGTTAATATGACATATTAGGATTGATTTAATAAAATTTGTTTAAGTAATACTTCTGTTGTGATTTTTACAAAAATCAATTATTGAATCGTGTCAAAATTGACATAAAAGAGTTTTTAAAACAAATATTAAAATATTAATTGATATTAAATTCTTAAAAATATAAGGTTCGGCCAAGAGACTTATATCATGATAGGTGTATGATTAATGGACCACATGGGGGTCTCTTGGAGGTATATAGTATGTTTAATAACTATATAATATAAAAATACAAAGCGACATGGTAAGTGTCAAACTAATTAACTAAGAGTTAAAACTAAAAGATAAGGTTAATATAATGACACAAACCTATCTAAATTCTATTTATTGAATGGTTTTACGACCCATCCCCACTTTAACCTTTAAATAATCAACTTTGGAGCCAATTGAAACCGAATATGAATTTATTATAATATAATATTCTAGCTTTTCCAATGGTGCCCCTCACCCCTCTTATAAATGGGCACTCCCCATTCTCATTAATTCACACCTTAAAAGCCTTTTTGTTCGGCCAACACCTGCCCCAATACTCTCTAAACTTCCCTCAATTCATCCTAGAGGCCTTCCTTTAGTCCGAAAGCCAACCTATGGATCCCTTTTGATCAAATCAAAAGGAAGAACCCGAAGAAGAGGTAATGTTTTCACCACCCTCTTTCAAGTTCCTTTCTTCTTCAACTTATTCTTTATTTCCCATTATAAAATAATAACACCAGTATCATATATATACTGTGAAGTTATTATATATGGTACAACCATATTCAATATTCTATCCATCCTTTGAATAACATGTCACCAAACGTGAGTACGTACGACTTACCGTCTCCACGTCGTGGTGTAATTGTTATTCAATAAATTATTATTTTGATGGGTATAATAATGTTGTGTAATTCATGAAAATAATAAATATAACGTGATAATGATTCTTTATATATGATATAACATCCAATTAAATATTATTTTAATATCAAAAGAATGTTATTGTCGCTCGTGTGTACGTACGGAATACCGTCTCCACGAACGCGATGAGATTCATTCTCCATCGTATCCATTCAAGTATAATTCTCATTTGAAGATTAAGAATAATGTTTAAGGACTTAATATCATTCTGGATATGAATAAGATACAACCTATCCATAAAAAACATGTCTTATATAATAAAACATATAAAATAAAATGAGTAAGTTAACACTTGAAACGATGATAATTCTAAAATATTATTAACAACAAAACGTTAAAAGATCATATATGATATCATATTAATATATATGATTCTTGTATAATTTAATAAAAATTATTTCACCATTATACAGGAGGTTAACCTATCCCAACCAAGGAAAAGTACAAGGTAAGGGTTTATTTCGCAATCTCTTCATTATCCGAGGTTGTTTATACATAATAATATACTGGGACTTCTTTATCATCCACATCAATGTTTCTTAAAAATGTATTTCAAAACATTTTTAATATTTACTAGAATATGGGTTAAAGTCATTTATACCCTTGTTGACTTTAATAAGTGGTTTATAAAGGAATATTTCCGTCGTTTTTCAGACAACGTCCTTTTTAACCTTTTCGACAGAATTATGGTAAGAATGTTTTTTTAACTTATACGGAGGCTGCGGCTATTTTCCGCCATTATTAAATCTTCGAAGCATCCCTTACAATCTTATAAGAAAATTTTCAAATTAAATGTTTTATTTTATAATTATGTGACTTTTAAATTATTTCAAAAAAGGGATATTTCTCTCAAATAGTTTTGATTTCATCTATGTCAACATCCTTTGATGGATTTTAAGATTATTTGAAGTTGATTTATTATGATACAAAACTTCCATATTGTATTGAACATTTTGTGATTTTTTTGACTGTGGATGTGTTATTTTTATACCATTCATGGTTTATGGAGAAAGTATTGACATTTCATATGCTAGTTTTAATATGAATATTTATGTTTTGTTAAAACCTGTTCATATGAAGAATGCATTGGACTTAATATGTGACGGGTGGAGCCCGATATAGCTCTTCGATGCATCGGTAGGTCTCATGAGACAAACTAGTGTCTTGGCACAAGGCCCTGACAAAATCTTATTTGTAGTCTTGGCACGAGGCCTTGGCTATGTGGTTATGATAGTCTGACATTATATATTCCATCATTATGAAAGTGGTTATTGATATTGCATGTGATTATTTTACTATTAGAATATCCATGTGAATAAGTAAATGGAATTATTTCATTTTAATTTTCCCATACTATGTTGAAGTTAAAGTTTAAAAGGATTTTGTTTTAGTTATACATTTCCTTAAAATGTTTATTCTTATTTATGAAAGTTTCCGCTATATTGTTATCCTTACTGGGCATTTGAGCTCACCTCTTTTCTATGTTTTATTTTTCCCAGGATGTGAAAAAGTAAATTATGAATGATCTCCAGGGATAGTATAAGGGGATAAGAGTGTGGACTATAGAGACTATGTTGTTGTAGTTATCATTTTTATGATGTAATGTAAAACTTTATGAATATAAATAGTGTTTCCAAGGCTACTAAACTAATCGGCCATTCGAGATTTGATATTTCTTGTGATCATGCCAATGTTATGTAATAATGCTCCGACTCTGGGTAACTGGGGTCGGGGCGTTACACCCAGGAACTCATGGTAATAGTAAACTGTGTAAGTATGAGGCCCTCACACATGTGAATCACCTTACCTGTATTACCACTCTTAACTAACCCAAACAAAAACACCACCTATACGACAACCCATAAATGGAAATCCAAGATAGGGGTGACCAATATATACATATACATATATAATCCACATAATTAAGGTTCCAACTAGGCTATCATACCTCTTGATCATCCATCCCTTTATTTAAAAACCAGAAGAATGCCAAATGAACTTTAGCTTTACAAAACTCAAAGAATTTACCAAAAAAACATAGAAACTATTTATAAAACAAAATAAAACAAATTTTTTATATTAACATTGTCAACCGGTCCTTTAAGAAAACCTTCACCCATACACACCTCAAATTCCAAATAGGCCTAACTTTTCCAAGTACTCACCCAAGTATCTTTTAAGGACAATTGGGAAAAACCTTAAGGAACACATTCAGGGGAATATTCAAAACACAGTAAGCATCACTTTCCTCCATTTTGGAAAACATAGAACCATTTTAGAGAAGATAGGAAAAAGGGTAGAAGAGGTTTTCTTGAGGGAGACTTACTCTAGAGTGCCATCTTCATTTGATTGCACATCTATGTGTGCACCTAGTGCACCCATGGATGCTCCATCATTCAGTGGAACAATCAAATGTTCAGTAAAAAAATCAAAACCCATTCTTATAAAACCACCATTTTCTTTCAAACCAAACTCAACAAGTCAAATTATTTAAAGGACACAACCAATCCCTTTTATAACCGTGAAAACCTTTCCAACACATGTCACCATAACCCTCAAGCCACAATTTCTCCAAATCACACATAAAAATAAAAAATTAAAATCCAATAATGTTAACTTAATAAAAATATGGCTAAACACTTCTCAAAAAACCCAAATTCACTTTAAAGAATACGTGGAATTTCAACAGACACCATAATTTCTCACAAACCTAGGAATAATTGAAGAATCACTTTGAAAATCTATTTTGAAAAATTTGAACCAATTAAACAACATAGTGATAAGATATATAAAGGTGCTAAGGTGGTGGAAAAAAGGTTTATAGATTTATGAAAATCACCAAAAATCAAAGGACATGACTTAGAAAGGAAAGAGATGAAAACGCCTACCTTAGAGTTTTGCGAATGGAATATAACTTCAAGGAAAGGGAGAATAAAGACCCATGGAAAATTCAGATTCCCTATCCATAAGAGATCAACAAAAATTAGACAAACATAACCCTAGGGTTCATCTAAGAGGGAAAACTCATCGAGAAACCCTAGAAAAAGATAGAGATAGGGAGAAAGAGGGGGAAAAGACAAAAAACCGAAGGATCTTACCTTAAATACGAAGGAGGAGTAAAGTCAAATGATTTGAAGCAATGGAGAAGAGTCTCTAGGCCCCCTTGGTTATCCTAGGTTAGAGAATGTTGGATAACCTCAAAAATGGGGTTAACATGAAATGGGGAAGATTTGGGTTTTGGATTTTTAATGACCTCGCACGACCGCACAATTTGGCTGCATGGTTTGGAAAATCGTGCACCAAATGTGTAGTAGTTATTGTCAAAAAATGAACCAACCACATGGATAATCCACATGGTTTGTGCAGTCATGTGGAAACTATGTGGTAGCTTCTATCCAATTCTGAACCAACCACACAGTTACGTGCTACTACTGCACGGTTTGGCCTAACTATGCGATACTTGTGCGCTAGAAAAAAAATCACCTAAACTTCAAAAAATCAAAGTTCAAACTGGGATTCAAAACCAAAACTAGACCAATGGACTTGAGACCCATAAAAGAATAATATAAAAGCGTATTCGAGGATGGGGTGTGAAAAAAAGTCACGTGGGAAGGTTCGCAGTTGGAGTCAAAAAGTCCAAACATTCTTAACAAGCATAGGCATAAAAAACAGGTTAAGGGGAAAGTCACTTATCACATACACTTATCTAATTCATAATCCATCTCGAAACAAGAAAATTACATTTAATAAACAATTAAATTTTTAAAAATCCACAAATGATAATCCAAGGCATGCCTCATGGGCATCCTAGGCCAAACAACCAAAAAGGGGAAACTAAGCCACTCACCCATGGGAAGAGATTACTCTAGTTATACAACATAATATGTGACTTAAAACACCTAATTAATTACCTAAATGATAATAGGTAATAATAGGTTCACTTTATAAATCAATAAGACACCCTAAAAATGGGCCCATGACACGCCGACATATATAAACAACTCGACATTTAATGAAATGAACTAGAACACTTACTTTAAAATCATGCTAGATAGATCATCTAGTATCAAGCTCCGATTCTCCCTAGTTCGGGAGAAATCTGAAGAATGGGATATTTGGGCATAAAATCCTAAATTTGAAAGCACAATCGATAAGTAGAAGAATTGAATATGGCTAAAAAGGAATCGAGGTCTTACCATTGCTAATCCAAGGAGATGAATGAAACTTGAATTAGAGGTTGAACAGAGTGGGGATCTAAAAACCAAGAATAGGATCAAAGGGGATCTCAAAATAATGACCCACTATTATGAAACGAAGTAGGATAATGATTTTTAAGATAAAAAAATTTCAGGGGAAAATGGTCATTTTACCCAAAATATCTAGGTTGTGCAGTTTACTCGCACAGTTTGTTAAACAGTGTGAAAACCATGCACAAATCTCTGTAAGAGAAAGTGGAACTCATAATATTATCCCATAAAATTTATTAAACTATGTGGTATCTATGTATAACCCTCTGTCTATGTCTCCTAAAATTAGAGAACTTCCAAATAGACGGGAGACCCATCCCCCATGGTTTTCAATAACCGTGAGGCCTCCTCTTTTCACCTAAAACTTGTATTCCAATCTCTACACCATCCCAAGATACCCAAGATACCTCCATGACCCCAAATACCATTAAAAAAGTCCATATTTAATAAATTAAACTAATAATTTATGGAAAACACAAGTTCTGTACCACAATGAAGAACTGGGTTCTTACAATATGAAATGATTATAATGACATATAAATAAAATTAATTTCACAAATAATGATAATAATCTACCTTTTTATGATACTTACAAACATCGTGACATGATTTAAGTTGCCCAATCATTTAAAAACTAATCTATTTTCTCATTTGAATATGTGGATTGTTGATAGACTTGGTAGTTTTGGAAAAGTAAAGATAAAAAAATGTTAATAATCATTTTAAATGAAATTGAACTTACCTTCAGAAATACCTATTTGGGGTTGATGGGTTTTAGATGGAATATGATATCTTCTATAAATTTATAAATTCAATAACAATAACCAATTTTATTACTTTTTTAGACACTGAAAATCATTGATAAGAATAATTATTTTGTTTTGATATCTTATTTGATAGTGAAATCTTATTATATATACCCTAACATTTATCTACTCATATAAATCAATAGTTTTCGTATGTTCATTGACCAGCCTCATACCCTGGTTTTAAAAAATAATTAAACACCAACCTATCATAAAAAACTATTGTAAAATATAATATAAAACATATAATTTGAAGGTTATTTGTTAAATGTTGAATAATGTTTATTAAAAATTAAAAATGGACATGATGTGTTGTCTATTTTTTAGATATCTATGCATTTCATCCAAAAAATATTTCTTTAGAGTATCCAAATTGATCACAGTGATCATATAATGAGTCTAAAATAAATTAAAAGTAAAAATTAATGGGAAAATGAAAATATATTTAATATGATTAGAGTGTATATTTTTACCCATGAATTATTTGTATTAAAAATAACACATATTTTTTTATTTTATTTTAAATATTATGACTACATTGAGTCCTCTTAATGAAATTTCATCTTCATCTATAGATTTATTTTCTGTAGAAGTGATATGAGGACTAAAGAATCCAACATTTTCCTCACAAGATATTCCATTTACATTAGTGTGATATAAACATCTATATGAAATATAAATAGTATTACACTATAATAAATATAGTAGATAAACTATTATAAAAATAAATTATGAAAATATACCACATGTATAAATTCTTAAATAAGAAACCCAATTATTCATTCTTTAGAATTTAAATTAATTTCTCAAGACACATCATGTCCATAATGACCAACTCATACATTTTTTATTTATATTTAGTGTATGAAATTATATTTTGGGATGTTATATCTACAAGAACTTTTAATGTTAATAATTGAGATAGTGTAATTGGTGGGGGTAAATGAACCCTCAATAGGTCCTTTAGAATTATCAAATGAATTTTTAGGTTATCTAAACTCGACCTTCCATTTCCCATCTATTTATCCCTCTATAATAACCTACAAAAATTTAAACATTTTTATTTAATTATAAAAGTTTTTTTATATAAATTAAATTGGAAAGGATTTACCTAATTATCAAAATGAATCTTCATAAGATTAAACAACCATGCTATGAAAGTTCCAATATAAATTCTAACCACTTTAATATCAATATCCTTAAGAGGAATAGGTAGATTGGTGAGAAAATATTGAGCAACATGAATCCAAACTATCACAGGGTATTTTTAAAGTTTTTTACTTTATAGCATATCACCTTTTATATTTTACATTGTACCACACATAACAAGGTGATGATTTGGTGTAGATTGATATAAATCATGACCAATTTCACCCTAAATAATTTTACACAAGAAAAGTATCATTAGTTTTTTATTCAAATCAAGTATAAATTGCTATGAAAAAAATCAATTCCCTTAGGTAAGGAAGTACTTTAATGGGAATCAATTGCCTTAAAATTGGAGGCGTGTGGATCTTCATGTCGTGGTTGGTACTATATTGATTCTTCTCATTGATATCTCTGAAGAAATTAGTATGTCACATAATTTTTTAAACTATTGTTTTGTTAAAGTATCTATCTCTGTCTACCTATTTTTAATTTTATCATCTGTATCCACCTACAACTTTGTTGTCTCGATGTATTCTCATGATGACACTCAAAAACCAACATCTAAATTTGGGACATATTGTTCTGGATGCTTCAAATCCAATTAATGTAGTCATTCATAGTGAAATTCCCCTAGATTAAGGTATATCCCTTTTTATTATGTATTTTTAATATTTGGAATGGTTTAGTTTGGCCTCAGGAATGTTCTATATGTTTTTAAAGTTTATTAGAGAGATTTTAGAGGGTGAATGGTTAGATCACAATTAGGGGAAACTATATGGATTTCCCAGGTAATCATGCATGATCTAGGGGGGTATTCTAAGAAGGTTCAAGATTGGTGCATGGCTTCAAAAAATCATGTGTTAAACATGTTACTTTTAAATTCTCAAGATAAATATGATTTTCATGGTAGACACATTGTTTACCAAACTATGCTAACTAACTATGTGATGAAAATAATTAAACCTGAAAATTCAATTAAAGGCCTGGAACATCCTCTAAAACCCTTAATCTTCCCTCTATAACTTAAGATATCTAATTATAGAACTCTCCATAGATATTCTAGTGATCTTATTCCTTTTGGTGATCAATTACAACATATTGAAGTGAATTGGATCTTGTAAATTGAAGGTAATGACCTCATTCTTCTTCTCCCTTGTTGATCCTTCCATTATATCAAAATCGGAACCTTAGTTCGAGATTGACTTTCCCAGATCTATTGGTTAGATATTTTATTGATTAATATTATTTGGGATTCAATGAAGGAATGGATTAGGAATCCAAGACCATTGATATTTTAATCGAATTATTCATGTAAAATATATCAGATGTAGGTGGATTCTCTTTGTTTTCATTTGAAAAATCCATAGAAAATATATTTAATTGGTATTTATTAAATACTATAATTATGGGTGACACCCCCAAGGTTTTTGGTTAAATGAATATGTTTTTTTGAATAAGGGTTTTGATTGTGAGAACTTGGTATGGACATAATGTGCATTTTTATAATCATATGGGATGATCCATGTGGGTTAGACATGGTTTTAGTACCAATATTATGGCACATTGGATTATACCACTGAGTGAAAACATGGTATAAGAGGAATGAAAACCGCTCATGAGTTGGACAATATAGGAGTTTCCTTCGAGTAGTTGTTTCATTGGTTGGTGTTATGCATGGGTTCATGATTTCATAGAATGGGTGTGTTTTTTGTGGGAGTTATTTCTTTGAATTTTGATATATATAGATATATTTTGCAATGTTTGTAATTATTTTTCCTATCATTTATTTTAAAAAAAATTTGATATAAATTTTTTATTATTTTGGTTTAATTTGAGAGAAGTCTCGGAGGTTTCCTAATATGATATATACTTACCCCATTTATAGAAACATTGGTGCATATGGAAATTTTGTTTATCATAATATATATTAGGAGAAGATTTCATATTTTACCGATGGATCTATGTGACATTGTGGTCCTGGACTTTTGGAGTTATATCATGGGGTGACTATCAAGTTTAGTAATTTGGAGTGGTTCCACATTGGGGCCTTGTGAATTTTTATCTTGAGTACTTTTTACCTTGAGTATTATAATATGGAGATTCTAAAACAATATTTTTTTCTCCTTTTTCACTTTGATTTTTGTTTTGTAATACTTTGGGATTTATTCTAGTTTTTTTTCATGTATCATATTGGTAAGATTTTAGGTTGTTTATTTTTGGAAAAATCAGCTCCATGTTTTTGTAAATACTATGACATTTATTGTTAGTATTTGGTGCTTTGTGGATGTCACCTAATGTTAGTATCATTTTGGTACTTCCCAATCCAATGAGTCGGGTTGGGATATTATTAAAGGAAATAGTTTATTACAATTCTTCTATTAGGATGGTAATAAAGAGGTATTATATGTTAGAAATTGACATTTCTAGAAAACAATTATGAATTAAGCCTATTTATATTCAATTTCAAGTTAAAAAGGTGGTTTGTGTATATTAAGTGTTCATAAACACTTATGTTTTTGTCTCATCGTCATGGTTTTAGCTAATGAGAGTTGATTATAATGCATTAGTAAAGAAGATCAATACTAGAATTTCATCATTAATATGTTATTTCAAATTATTTATTTTTAAATTTTTTTACTATGAACTTTATTATTGTGTTATAATATACTCTATAACCGAGAATTGAAGAAACTAATGATAATTTATTGGGGATTTTTGCTACCATTTTATAATAATGGTAATTCATATAAGACTTAGAAACTAAAAAGAGGGAGTGCTGGAGAACGCGGTTTCACCTGAACCATAGGTGAACCAAGAACTTTTATAAAGAATTCGTAAAACATTATAAGATTTAGAAAAAGAGAATCAAACTACAATACCCAGCCATAATGATCATACTTTAAAACATAAAAAATTTAATAGAATGATTTTTAGGTGGATTTATGACCTAAAAAAGAGGAAACATGGATTAATACGATCAATATAAATTTTTATTTCCTAAGGATTTCATCTAATTAAATGGTGAATTTTTCAATGTACAAGATGGATTATCTTTAATGATAATGGTGGGAATTAACTGCTCAATATAAAATCAACCAAGGAATTACTTGAGAAGGACTCGAATAATTGTTCAATTTTTTTTTCTTATTTACCTAAAATTTAACCAATGATGTATTTGTTTATCTTCAAACAAAGAAATATTATTGTGATAGAATATGAAACAAATTTTGTGAACTTATTTCACTCTATTCTAGAGGTACCAACTTGCATGACTCTGAAGGAATATACATTAAAGTCAAGGATACGACTAGATATTTTTTCTAAGGTGGTAATTTTATTGTTCAATGATTATACACACATGGTTAACAATGAAACTATGTTTGAAATATAAATATATGGGAATGGTAGTAGAGTAAACACTTTAATTATTCATATACATAGGTGAAATGCAAGGCATATATCAAATGTTATTCCCAAAAAGTAACCTTCACATCCTTGGATGGTTCTTATAAGTTATTTAAAGGGGATTGGGATATGAATTATGGAATAATAGGGCCTTTGGTGGTAGTATATAAAGCTAAATATTCTCATATGGAAATAATGTCTTTGGGTGCTATCAAAGAAAAAGAGATTAATATTATTCCTATTATAGTAGACTGGTACCCTGATTTATTTATATATTCTTTCTATAGTTTACCACTTGAAAGGAAAATTGAATTTTCTACCAATCTAATTTTAGGAATGATTTATATTTAGCTTCCATAATATAGAATGGAAGAAACCTAATTATGAGAATTTAAGGTCCTATTGGAAGAGATGGAAAGAAATATATTCAATAGAACAAGAAAATCACCTTGGGAAACTCTAGTCCTCTTTATAACGAAAGTATACTGTTAAATTTTTTGTGTGTTTACTATCATAAATTTAACCAAGTTACGATTAATAATTGATATAATTCTCCTCAAATAAAATACCTTCTCTATCAATTTAAGGGATTTTAATGGTTCTAAAAAATTGATTTATGATCTCGATATCACCAACTTCGAGTAAGGAAAGAGGTTGTTCTGAAGATATATTTTCAAAGATTTTATGGAAACTGTGAATACATATTCATTCCATTTGGACTTATCAATACATTGGAAATTTTCATGACTTTAATGAATCATATGTTATACATGTAAATTGACTCATTTTTAGTGGTATTTTCCAATGATTTTTTTATTATAATATCTAACTATAAATGACCATGAAAATCACTTAGTGATTTTATTGGGAACATTGTGTGAGAACCAACTTTATGATAAATGATCTAAGTGTAATTTCTAGATATATGACGTTTGATTCCTTTTCCATGAAATTTATGAAAGAGGCATACCAATCAATAATAAAAGGATCAAAGAAGTTATTTATTAGAAGCCACATAAGAACATCATTATGATATGAAGATTTATAGGATAAGTAGGTTGTTATCAACACCTTTTTTATACTTCTTAAGGATATATTCTCCTATGATTTATTTTACAAGAACATGAGTTCTATTAAAATATAATGGGGATTTTTAAAATCCTAATCGTTGCATAAGGATCATCTCGACACTTATACACATACTTCTAGAACTAATACGGGGTTATGTTGTATATTGTGAAGTGTATGGATAAACACTGGGTTGTATTCTCAATAAAAGAGAATATTTTATTGCTTATTTCTCAAGGTAGTTGAAAAATCATGAAACTAATTATATTATGCATAACATAGAATTAAATTTGGTGGTCTAAGCATTATAACCATGGAAATACTATCTATTTGGTAGAAATTTCACCATGTTTACTGATCAAAAAATATTGAAACACATATTTTCATAAAGGGATTTGAACCTAAGGAAATGAAACAAGAAGGAATATATCCGGATTTTTGACTTTGAATGGGTTTATACACCAAGAAAAGGAAATTTAGCGGATGATGCTTTGAGTCAAAAATCATATAACAAGGTTGTTATAAAGTAAAATCACCAATAGAATAATATAGGATTAATCATGGACATTCAATTGTAGGGTAAGGAACAAAATAATAATGTAGTTTTATTTATCATCACTCTTAATCCTAGTTTAGTGAGTCTGATCAAGGAGTCTCATTAATTAGATCCATATTTTCTTTTCATGAGTTCAAAACTCAATAGTGGGAAACCATTGTTGTTTGGAAAGTGGATTCAAACTATGTTTTTAACTTTTGTAATTGAATCATAGTTTCTTCATCGTGCCAAGAATAGATTCTTTTTCTCATCTCCATTCAAAATGGGAAGTTAACCTTGGAATTAAAAATATCTATAGGGCTACGAAGACCCATATTTGGTGTCCATGTTGAAATAAAAATTGGGATATTTTTTCATGATATATCTCACCTAATAGTAGGTTAAACCTAAAAACCAATGAAAAATGTACATGTTTCAGTCGATGTATATACTAGTATGGAAATGGAAATAGATTGCAATAAACATTATCACCGGTCTATTGTGAAAACTTTAGAAGCACGATGTTACTAAGATAATTTTCTACTAACTCACCAAATTTGAATATTTTATTACAATTAGAGAGATTTGTCACGACCCGTCTTCGGGGCCCGTGCCGTGACTACCCCAAACCCGCCTTCCATAGGCCAGGGGCTGGCGACTAGCACCAAAGGCGTAAATTCCGATAACTGGGAAGGCATTGCCTTTATAAAAGTAAACAAAACACCACAGAGTACAAGCGGAAGTAAAACACTAAGTACAAAAGAAAGTTCTGAAAAGTAAATGGGCCAGAATACAAACCCAATTGAAAGTACATCTACAACTAAAGAAAGTACAACACAAAAAGACAACATCTGGAAGAACGGAAGCGGCTCCTGGGTCATCCTCCTCGGATCCTACTTGAAGGGTAGGTACAAATAGCCTCCACAATTCTCTCGCCCATCAACCTCCTCCGTGTGTTGTCTCGTCGTGAAGTCCACCTCCAGATACTGACTCGTCGTGTGATCCACCTCTGGGTATCATCCAACCCTCGAACACTCGGCCTCCGTCAGCACTGTCCGTCGTCTACAACCAACACAACAAGGTGCAGGCATAGCCCGTGAAGGGGTGAGTATAACGATACTCAGTAGGGACCCCGAGACCCTCAAGTTCTCACTAAAACCAACATGGATAACCACAAATAAGATCTCAACAGAAAACCTCTACTTAGGTATAGGCTCATACATATACCTAAGTTATCAAGTAACCCATCTCAATCATGAGGAAACACAAAGATCATGAAATAAACGGATAACCACTACCCAGGTATATGCCCATACATATACCTAAGTTATCAAGTGACCCATCTCAATCATGAGGTAAACACAAAGGTCAAAAGTCTCAGCTCAAACCAGGATTTTCATTATCGAAACCGTAACTGCTGAAGAGCCCCGTCTCTAGAGTGTACAGTGGTCCTGTCACGACTCCGAGGTACTGCTCACTAACCTAAGACTGCTGAGGTACTCCTCCTGTCGAGTACCGCGGGTCAGCCACCCAAACAGAGTAGTGCTTCCCGCTGAGGTATGCCACCCAAACACAGTAGTGCACACCCCCTAGTAGCTTGCAGAGGTACTCTTCGGATGAGTACCGTGGGTCTGCACTGTCACACAGGTAGTGCTCCATCCACCATGGGTCTGCACCTCACAAATTAGTGCTCCCTCCACTGGGCTAGTCGACTCACTACAAGTCGATTCGGTCAAGCAGTCGTCAGGTCTCAGTCGGCTACACGGTCTCCGTACTCCGCAAGCTCATCTCCAGGAGGGTCCGTTCCACGAGCTACAGGTGAATACTCCAAGTATCTCAAAGTCCCATGAAGAAGTATCTCAAAGGACCGCCTCGTCATAGGGGTCTCAACGCAACAGACGGCGCGTCAATCGGACGCCCGGTCTGTGAGTTATTAGCCTTTTCGTCTCAGGGGCCCGGTTGGTTTCGTGAGCGAACCAACCCGGCCGTATCACAACTGTACCCCGAACTATCATAGGGTATACTCATAGGGCCCGTTTCTCAATGGGATCACCAACGCCGCTAACGGTTCGTCAAACGGACGTCCGATCTTAGAGATATCAGCTTTTCCATTCCAGGGGCCCGGTTGGATTTCGGGTACAATCCAACCCAACCACTATCCAAAAGCAACCAAAACTTGGGTGATGTATGCCAAATGTTCCGTCTCACCAAGAGGAATTCAATGAGACAGACGGCACGTCAATCGGACGCCCGGTTTGTGAGTTATTGGTTTTTTCGTTCCAAGGGCCCGGTTGGTTTCGCGAGCGAACCAACCTGACCGCACTCCGACGGCATCCAAACCTCGAGCGGAGTAAGAAAAAATATCAATATCTCTTAGAGGAATCCATCAAAGTCGACGGCACATCAATCGGACGTCCGGAGCTCAAGATATAAGCGTTTCCGCTCCGAGGGCCCGGTTGGTTTCGTATCTGAACCAAACCGGCCGAACCCAAAGTGTTCCAAAACTTGAGTGCAATATACCGAAACGACCGACTCGATCCAAGGATCGCATCGCCGCTGACGGTGAATCGATCAGAGGTCTACAGCTCAGGATATGGGCAAAAGACCAAAGAGGGTCTGAAAACGGGGGGTCTAGGCCCGGACCGACCCAGCCCGACCCCCCTGGGTCGGCCTAAACCGGGTCGACCCGACCCGGGTCCGAGTACAACCTGGTTGGCCGCGACTCGGCCCAGACAGGGCAGTCCCACTTGGCCTAGGTGAGACCCGGCCGGCCGGCGCAGGCGTGGCCCGCCGCCTGGCGGCTCGGCCGTGATGGTCGAGCGGGTGCAAGGGGGCGCCGCCCCCCTTGATGACACCGCGGCCCCACGTGGGGGGCCGCCTCTCACCAACGGACGCGGAAAGGCCGCGTCCTGCCTTCGGTTCCGCGTGGCCGCGGAACCCAACCCCACCGCCGGCGCCGCCACGCCGGCGACCCGCGCCGCCGGTGGAGTCCGCGGGCCACCGGAGTTGCTCTGGTGGTCCGATTTCATTTTCGTCTACGCCGTCGCTCATCCCGGGTCCTGTTCTTCACTACGGAAGCCTAAAAATTACCTTGTGGCCTCGTTTTTCGTCGGCCGTCAATACGCACATCAAAAACAAATCGCGCCGTCTTCGTGGTTTTCCCGGGGCGATGCCTTGGCACCATGCCCCTTCGCCGCAACCGGACTCCGACTGCGGATTCGTTCGGCCCTAAAGGTGCAGCACAAAGGTGCCACACTTCTTCGTCATGATTTTCTAAATTCTTGCACGGTCTTGCGCGGTGCTATGGTCCTGCTCCATCTCTGTTCCAAACAACAACAAGAACAACAACAAGATAAGGGAGGAGGGTCGGCCGTGTTTGTGCGGTCCGGCCCCCTCCCGTTAATCGATAGCAAGCGGTCCAAATTTTTTAAACGGCGAACGACGACGGTACTAATCATGAACGAAACAAAATAAACCCCTACAGTTTTCCCCGAATCAATAATTCCCAACCCGTAACAGAATATTCACGGATCAACTTAATATTTAGTTGATCCGCGTTCTTAGATTTAGAAGGGAGCAAAGGAGGGTTTACAAATAAGTTCCCTACCTTGAAAAAAGTTGTTGAACGACGGTGTCGCGGAAAACGGCGTCATGGGGTGAGGTTTCGTATATTCCGACAGATAACGTCCGAGGTGGATGCCGCGTCTCCCTTCCTATCACGCGGAGAGAAAATTGAAAGGCCGAATGTCTATGGCGAGTTCCCTCGTCGGTGCCTCCTCCTTTGTCGAGGAAGAAGAAGACAGAAGAAGAAGTAGTTCTTTTAAAACTTCCAAGCTCTCTTCCCTTACCCTCAACACCACAAAAGAAAACCCCTAACTAAGAATGGTTCCACATTATTTAATCAACCCAAGACAAGATTTTACAAAAAAAAGTAAATTCAAATGTTGAATTCACTTAATTAATGTGTGTGTTGTCTAGAGTTAAAGAGGGAGAGGGTGAGGAAATGAAAGGTTACTCAAATAAAGATAGGTTTACAAAAATTAAGAGGGATTTAGGGAGTTTAAGTGGAATGTGAAGGGGTGGGGTTCGTGTGGGTCCCACCTCACCTTAAATCCTCTCATGGGTGGTTAAATCCAAGTGGGTCCCACCCCTAACTTCCTTACATAGATTAAAACCACTTAAGAGAGGGTCAAAGTGTTATAACACAGCACTTAATCTACGTAACAAGAAAATAAAATACAATTGTAACAATTATATTTTATCCCTCAATCTTCTTAAAACAACACCTCCCTAGAAAACGAAACTCTAGAAAGGGTCTTATTAAGCAATTACCGGCGATGCGGTTTCATCAGTGCCCTCGAAATTTGATTCCGAGAAACAGTTCAAAAGTTAGAAAAACCCGCTCGTTCGTTCACTGAACGTACCCGAGCCCAACTTCGGAAAATGATTCCGGGCACACCGGGCCTCGGAATCAGGTTCCGTCAGAAACTGCGTTCTTGTAAAAACCCAATGAAAATTAAGAAAAAATTTCCCTTGAAATTTCTGGGTCTTTACATTACTCCCACCTCAGGGATTTACGTCCCCGTAAAGCTTCAAGACAAACTAGGGTCACAAAAGAGGTATTGAGCACTCACCTGAGCCTTCTACTCCCATGTGCTTACCTGGAGATTCCGTACTGCCAAAAAAAGTGCACCCGAGGAATTGACCGTCCTCGTAGGATCCGCTCATGTCGATCCTCGATCCCTACTGGAACCTCCGTGGAAGTAACCCCATCGCCATTGTCCTGCTTCTCATGGTCGATGATATGCGAAGGGTAGAGCGCGTATCTCCTCAGTTGAGATACCTGGAAAACGTCGTGCACTTGGTGCAACTCAGGTGGATGGGTCAAGCGGTAAACCACCTCGCATACCTAGATGAGGACCTAGAAAGGTCCATTGAACCTCGGAGATAACTTGCTGCCCTGGACACATCTCCGTAAACCTCGTCGAGGTGAGACCCATATAAGGACGTGAATGTCATACTCGAGCTTCAGAGGTCTCCAATTCCTGTTAGAACTGAAACTCAAACGACTGCTGCCATGAGGGTATGGTTGACCGACTCAAGAGTGATTGGTTTCACCCTCCTGTGAAAGATTTTATCCTATGCTTCCTGGGGTTTCCTTTTTGGCGACCAAGGAAAACCCATCCCGACATTTACCTAAAACCATCAATTTGAGTATGAACAGTTATTTCCCATTCCATACTCTAACTAATGTCATAAAGCCTCGATGCTGCCACCAAGAGATTCCAACCAAAACTCTCGCCTCTAGGGTCTGACCACACCGTCAGCGTAAGTGTGATTATCGAGTCTCCTCCCAAGGTATCTCCAGACGTGAGGGTCAAGTCCGTGGCTTCTGGAAACTCTAGGTCTGGAATAAGATTTGAGAAATCAAGGAATGGTTCATATCGACGTCTATTTCTACAGCATCTAGTAGTGGAAACAGACTATCCCTTGAATCATTTTTAGAGCCATTGGGTCACGCTCCTTGACCGCATGCAGCCTCACTCTTCCTTCTCCCTCCAACTCCCTGAGCCTGGCGGGGATAACTAAGGCGGGTGGTTGTAGCATGTTAAGATGTACACCACCTCATGCTGCTCTCCTAGCTTTTCCTCCATGTCTGCTGCTCCACAGACTCATCTCTCCTTAAGGTTTCCTCTTCTTTAAACATTTAACACGCTCGAGTCTCTAAGACTAGAGCCGGTTTCCTGTTTCTTACTGCATTGTGCAGTCTTCATCTGCTCCTGGATGATCTGTACCTTCTTTGCATATGATCTGAATGAGCTGCTAAAATTTCTCCTTTGCTGAAAAGAGAAACTCGGTCTCATCCCATGGATGAACCACGCCCATTGCCTAATACAATCAATACTGACATGAATGATGCATTCACACCATGGATGACGTCGTAAGGCCTCTACGTAACTACTAAGAGATCCAACTGTCACTCTCGCCTCCAAGGGTCGAGTCACACAGTCTGCATCAGTGTGAGGTCACTGGGTCTCCTCCAGTAGAAATCTTGAAAGTGATGGTCAAGTCAACAGTTTTAACCGGGACCACTCAGTATCAACCAAACAAAATGACAGGAAATAAAAAAATATAAGTGTCTTTTTATTATTGTATCTCATAGTACAAAGACACGAATGCAACAGCAACATGGAACTAGAAGTACAAGGGACACATCCACTAGTTCCGATCCTGTATACCTGATCCCGGAGCTCTACTGCCTTGTACACTGCTCGGCTGTTGCTCAAGCACCCGCTGCTGCTTCTTCCTCGGTGGCTCTTCCAAAGCCTGCAGATCAACTGTACGAGGAGTCGGACAGTCACGTTCCATGTGACACTTTCCGCCACACGAGTAACACTGTATGTTTCTGGAACACCTAGCTCTGTCCCCACCCCGGGTGCCCCGTACCACCGATCATAAAACCCGAGATCGCCCAACTGCTGGTCTAGTCCTCCTGGACTTCTGCATCATCTGTCTACTGCCCACAGATTACTCGGCTACTAATCGGATAACACGCGGAAAAGGCAACATCTCCTGAACACGCTTGGGGTGTAGAGCTACTAGCACAAAATCCACCCTGAAGAAGGTCTCAAAGTCTTACCATGTGAAGGTCATCCCGTCGCAAAACTGGAACATGTGGCTCCACCACCTGCCTGCTGCTGCCTGAAGAAGGCTGGCAGCAAAGATCACCGTGAAGTCTATAGGCGTCCCCACTAGCCTGAAGACGCTCACCACAGCCTCCATCCAAACCTCAGCCGCCTGCAGGTCCGTCTCTCCCCGGAACCTGGGTGGCCTCTGGAACTGGAACTCGTGCAGCGCACTCAAGTGCCATACATCGCCTAGTACTGGGGCTGGTGGCATCGGTGGCCCAAAGTATGGTAGTACCGCTGGTGCCTCAACTATAAGAGGGCCCTGTACCGAAGCCTCGTCGCTCGACAGGCTGTCAGTACGCACATCCCTCTGGGCTCTAGCTGGTCGTCCGAGAAAAGGCATCCTGAAAGAAACAATGTGACATGGTCAAACGATTATACCTGGTGAGCTGACCTAGTTTGAGCAGTTTTAAGGGAAAACCTTTGAAAACACACACACAATCAGTATTTTTGTGCACAAAGTCGGAAATCAGTTGTCAGGGTCCTGGTGTATGGATACGTCGGCCGCCCGCACCAACACTGGACTCACTGAACTGAAGACCACACTCGGTACCCTTAACACTATTCCTTCACAGAAAGAAAATATCAGAGTTATAAGTTCTGCGGTAGAACCGACTCCTCTGATACCAATTTTTCATGACCCGTCCTCGGTGCCCATGCCATGACTACCCCAAGCCCGCCTTCCATAGGCCAGGGGCTGGTGACTAGCACCAAAAGCCTAAATTCCGATAACTGGGAAGGCATTGCCTTTATAAAAGTAAAAAAAACACTACAGAGTACAAGCGGAAGTAAAACACTAAGTACAAAAGAAAGTGCTGAAAAGTAAATGGGCCAGAATACAAACCCAACTGAAAGTACAGCTACAACTAAAGAAAGTACAATAGAAAAAGACAACAGCTAGAAGAACGGAAGCGGCTCCTGGGTCGTCCTCCTTGGATCCTACCTGAAGGGTAGGTACAGATAGCCTCCACAACGATCTCGCCCATCAACCTCCTCCGTGTGTCGTCTCGTCGCGAAGTCCACCTCCAGATATTGACTCGTCGTGTGGTCCACCTCCGGGTACCATCCAGTCCTCGAACACTCGGCCTCCGTCAACACTGTCCGTCGTCTGCAACCAACACAACAAGGTGCAGGCATAGCCCGTGCAGGGGTGAGTATAACGATACTCAGTAGGGACCCAGAGACCCTCAAGGTGTCACTAAAACCAACATTGATAACCACAAAGAATATATCAACAGATAACCTCTTCTTAGGTATAGGCTGATGCATATACCTAAGTTATCAAGTAACCCATCTCAATCATGAGGAAACACAAAGATCATGAAATCAATGGATAACCACTACCCAGGTATATGCCCATACATATACCTAAGTTATCTAGTGACCCATCTCAATCATGAGGTAAACACAATGGTCAAAAGTCTCAGCTCAAACCAGGATTTTCATTATCGAAACCGTAACTGCTGAAGAGCCCCGTCTCTAGAGTGTACAGTGGTCCTGTCACGACTCCGAGGTACTCCTCACTAACCTAAGACTGCTGAGGTACTCCTCCTGTCGAGTACCGCAGGTCAGCCACCCAAACACAGCAGTGCTTCCCACCGAGGTATGCCACCCAAACATAGTAGTGCACACCCCCTAGTAGCCTGCAGAGGTACTCTTCGGACGAGTACCACAGGTCTGCACTGTCACACAGGTAGTGCTCCGTCCGCCATGGGTCGGCACCTCACAAAGTAGTGCTCCGTCCACTGGGCTAGTCGACTCACTCCAAGTGGAGTCGATTAAGCAGTCGTCAGGTCTTAGTCGGCTACACCGTCTCCGTACTCCGCACGCTCATCTCTGGGAGGGTCCGCCCCATGAGCTACAGGTCGATACTCCAACTATCTTAAAGTCCCACGAAGAAGTATCTCAATGGACCGCCTCATCATAGGGGTCTCAACGCAACAGACGGCGCGTCAATCAGATGCCTGGTCTGTGAGTTATTAGCCTTTTCGTCCCAGGGTCCCGGTTGGTTTCGTGAGCGAACCAACCTGGCCGTATCTCAACTGTACCTCGAAATATCATAGGGTATACTCATGGGGTCCGTTTCTCAACGTGATCACCAACGCCGCTGACGGTTCTCCAAACGGACGTTTGGTCTGAGAGATATTAGATTTTCCGTTCCAGGGGCCCGGTTGGATTTTGGGTACAATCCAACCCGGACACTATCCAACAGCAACCAAAACTCGGGAAAAGTATGCCAAAAGTTCCGTCTCATCAAGAGGAATTCAACGAGACAGATGAAACGTCAATCAGACACCCGGTCTGTGAGTTATTGGCTTTTTCGTTCCAGGGGCCCGATTGGTTTCGTGAGCGAACCAACCCGCCCACACTCCGACGACATCCAAACCTCAAGCGGAGTAAGCCAAAAGATCCGTCTCACCTAGAGGAATCCATCAAAGTCGACGACACGTCAATCGGACGTCCGGAGCTCAAGATATAAGCGTTTCCGCTCCGAGGGCCCGGTTGGTTTCGTATCTGAACCAACCCGGCTGAACCCAAAGTGTTCCAAAACCGGAGTACGATATACCGAAACGACCATCTCGATCCAAGGATCGTATCGCCACTGACGTTGCGTCGATCGGAGGTATACAACTCAAGATATGGGAAAAAGATCAAAGAGGGTCTGAAAACGGGGGGTCTGGGCCCGGACCGACCCGGCCCGACCCCCCCAGGGTCGACTCAACCCGGGTCCGGGTATGACCCGGTTGGGCGCGACCCGGCCCGGCCTGAGCTCAACCTGGCCCAGCCTGGGCGCGACCCGGCCCGGAAAACGCGGGCGCGGCCCGGCCGCCTGGCGGCTCGGCCGGGATGGCCGAGCGGGTGCAAGGGGGCGCCACCCCCCTTGATGACACTGCAGCCCCGCGTGGGGGGCCGCCTCTCACCAATGGATGCGGAACGGCTACGTCCTGCCTTCGGTTCTGCGCATCCGCGGAACCGCACCCCGCCGCGGCGGCTCCGCCTGGCGGTGCGCCGGGGCGCCGCGGGTGACCCGCGCCACCGGTGGAGTCCGTGGGCCACCGGAGTTGCTCCGTTGGTCCGATTTCATTTCTGTCTGCGCCGTAGCTCATCACGGGTCCCGTTCTTCACTGTGGAAGCCTAAAAATTACCTTGCGGCCTCGTTTGTCGTCGCCCGTCAATCCACACGTCAAAAACAAATCGCGCCGTCTTCGTGGTTTTCCCGGCGTGGCGCGTCGGCACCGCGCCCCTTCGTCGCGGCCCGACTCCGACTGCGGATTTGTTCCGCCCCAAAGGTGCGGCACAACGGCACCGCACTTCTTCGTCGTGATTTTCTAAATTCCCGCACGGTCTTGCGCGGTGCGATCGTCCCACGCCATCTCGGTTACAAACAACAATAAGAACAACAACAAGATTAGGGAAGAGGGTCGGTCGTGTTTGTGCGGTCCGGCCCCCTCCCGTTAATCAATAGAAAGCGGTCCAAATTTTTTAAATGGATAACGGCGACGGTACTAATCACGAACGAAAAAAAATAAACCCCTACATTTTTCCCCAAGTCAAGAATTCCCAACCCGTAACATAATCTTCGCGGATCAACTTAATATTTAGTTGATCCGCGTTCTTAGATTTAGAAGGGAGTAAAAGAGGGTTTACAAATAAGTTCCCTACCTTGACAAAAGTTGTTGAACGACGGTGTCGTGGAAAACGGCGTCACGGTGTGAGGTTTCGTATGTGCCAACGGAGATTGTCCGAGGTGGATGCAGCGTCTCCCTTCCTTTCACGCGGAGAGAAAATTGAAAGGTGGAATGTCGATGGCGAGTTCCCTCGTCGGTGCCTCCTCTGTCGAGGAAGAAGAAGACGGAAGAAGAAGTAGTTCTTTTAAAACATACAAGCTCTCTTCCCTTACCCTCAACACCACAAAATCCAACCCTTAACAAAGAATGGTTCCACATTATTTAATCAACCCAAGCCAAGCTTTTACAGAAAAAAGTAAATTCAAAAGTTGAATTCACTTAATTAATGTGTGTGTTGTCTAGAGTTAAAGAGGGAGAGGGTGAGGAAATGAAAGGTTACTCAAATAATGATAGGTTTACAAAAATTAAGAGGGAGTTAGGGAGTTTAAGAGGAATGTGAAGGGGTGGGGTTCGTGTGGGCCCCACCTCACCTTAAATCCTCTCATGGGTGGTTAACTCCAAGTGGGTCCCACCACTAACTCCCTTACATAGATTAAAACAACTTAAGAGAGGGTCAAAGTGTTATAACACAACACTTAATATACTTAACAAGAAAATAAAATACAATTGTAACAATTATATTTTATCCCTCACTCTTCTTAAAACAACACCTCCCTGGAAAATGCAACTCCAGAAAGGGTCTTCTTAACCAATTACCGGTGATGCGGTTTCATCGGTGCCCTCAGAATTTGATTTCGAGCAACGGTTCAAAAGTTAGAAAACCCCGCTCGTTCGTTCACTGAACGTACCTGATCCCAACTTCGGAAAATTATTCCGGGCACACCGGGCCTCAGAATCAGGTGCCGTCAGAAACTGCGTTCTTGTAAAAACCCAAAGAAAATTAAGAAAAAATTTCCCTTGAAATTTCCGGGTCTTTACAAGCCTAATATGATGGAGTATTTTACAAAGATATATATTAAGGAAGTGGTGAAATCTCATGGAGTATCGATATCGATTATCTTTGACCACCAACCTTGATTCACTTTATGGTTTTGATGATTTTTGAAACAATACCTTGGAAATCAGTTGACTATGAGCATGAAATATCATCCAGGAATGGAAGGATAATCAGAAATTAAAATCCAAACATTGGAAGATATGGTTTAATCATGTGTTATGGATTTAAGTGGGTCGTGGGAAGATAACATTCCTTTAGTAGAGTTTTATTATAACAATAGTTATCAATCCATGATAAATATAGATCCCTTCAAGACACTGCATGGCCATCCATGCCGATATTCACTTTATTGGGAAGAGATTGGGGAAACTTCATTGATCAGACCAAGTGTTTTCCATGAAACTATTAACAAAATCTAGATGATTAGGAAATGTATAATAAAGACACAATGTTTCTAGAAATCATATAAAAATCATTAATGAAGATCGTTATCTTTTGAGGTAGGTGACAATGAATTATTGAATATTTCATCGATATTGAGTCATCATTGTTAGGTAAAGAATGTCAAGTTGGATCCTTAGTATGTTTGGCCATTTGTGATTTATGAAAATATTGGGGATTTTTCATATCAGTTTGCCTTACAACAGAGTTTTAGTGATTTATATAACTTTATCCATGTGTATCTATTAACGAATTATCATCATTACCCTATCCATGTGATATGATGGGACCATGTCACTCTTGAATGTGATTCTACATTTATCCATGCTATGTTTCATATTTTGGATAGACAAGATAAGTTCTTTTTAGGGACACATCTATATTTAATACGGGTATTATAACATCATGGAAAGATTGAATAGGATACATGGGAACTGAGGATCTATATAATTGATTAGTTTTTAAAACTCGTTAATTATAATGATGACCCATGCCTTCTCGATGATGGAAATCCATATGGTGGGGGGAGTGTAACACCACCAGTTTGAGGCATTCCCTTATTTTATTCTATTTTAAGGCTTTTTATTGGTTGGTTTAAGACTTAGTAAGGATTTGTGTGTTTTTAAATTGTGTTGGAGAGGTATTGGAGGGTGAAAAATTTGAGCATAGTTAGGGTAAACCATGAATATTCACAAAGTAATCACGTAAGAGTTGGAGGTGTCTTTTGGGAAGGCGCACAGTAGGCACACTATTTGTAAAAACCATGAAATAGTAGTGCATCTTTGAAATTTTCAGGAAAAAGAATATTTTCATGGTAGCACATAGTTTTCTAAACCATGATTACTAACCTTTAAAAGAAAATAATTAAATATAAAAATTTAGTTAAGGACCTAAAACTTCCCCAAAAACCCTCATTCTTCCTCCACTAACTTAGGCCCTCAAATTACAGTATTCCCCTAAGAGATTCCAATTATCTCATTCCTTCCAATGATTAATTCCAATGGATCAAAGAGCAATTAATCTAGGAAATTGAAGGTAAGAGCCTCGTTATTCCTCCCTCTCATTGATCCTCCCATTATCACTAAATAGGGACCATAGATCATTATTTCCTTAAATAAATATATTGGATAGATCATGTCTTGATTAATCTTGTGGGGGGTTAATTGAAGGAATGGATTAAGAATCTTAGATATTTTATATTTTAAGATAATTATTCATTTTGAACTCATTGGAGGTTGGTGGATTCTATTCTCTTTCCACTTTATCATAGAATGTGAAGGATCATTGTTTCCTATATAAATTTATTTCCTTTAGGGTAACGAACAAAATAATAATGTAGTTTTATTTATCATCACTATCAATCCTAGTTTAGTGAGTCTGATCAAGGAGTCTCATTAATCAGATCCATATTTAATTTTCATGAGTTCAAAACTCAATAGTGGGAAACCATTGATGTTTGGAAATTGGATTCAAACTCTATTTTTCACTTTCGTAATTGAATCATAGTTTCTTCATCAGGCCAAGAATAGATTCTTTTTCTCATTGCCATTAAAAATGGGCAGTTAACCTTGGAATTAAAAAAATATAAAGGACCATGAAGACCCATTATTGGTGTCCATGTTGAAATAAAAATTGGAATATTTTTTCTTGATATTTCTCACCTAATAGTAGGTTAAACCTAAAAACCAATGAAAAAAGAACATGTTTCAGTCGATGTCTATACTAGTATGGAAATGGAAATAGATTTCAATAAACATTATCACTGGTCTATTGTGAACACTTCAGAAGCACGATGTTACTAGGATAATTTTCAACCAACTCACCATGTTTGAATATTTCATTCCAATTAGAGAGTCAAATATGATGGAGTATTTGACAAAGATATATATTAAGGAAGTGGTGAAATCTCATGGAGTATCAGTATCGATTGTCTTTGACCAACAACCTTGATTCAATTTATGGTTTTGGTGATTTTTTCAAAAATACCTTGGAACTCAGTTGACCATGAGCATGAAATACCATCCATGAATGGGTAGATAATCATAAATTAAAATTCAGACATTGGAAGATATGGTTTAAGCATGTGTTATAGATTTAAGTGGTTCATGGGAAGATAATTTTCCTTCAGTAGAGTTTTATTATAACAATAGTTATCAATCCATGATAAATATAGATCTATTCAAGACATTTCATGTCCATCTATGTCGATCTTCACTTTATTGGGAAGAGATTGGGGAAACATCATTGATTAGACCAAGTGTTTTCCATGAAACTATTAACAAAATATAGATGATCAGGAAATGGATAATAAAGACCCAATGTTACTAGAAATCATATTAAAATCATTAATGAAGATCGTTATCTTTTGAGGTAGGTGACCATGCATTATTGAATATTTCACCGATATTGGGTCATCACTAGTAGGGAAAGAAAGTCAAGTTGGATCCTTAGTAAGTTTTCCAATTTGTGATTTAGGAAAATATTGGGGACTTTTCATATCATTTATCCTTACTACTGAGTTTTAGTGATTTGTATAATTTTTTCCATGTGTCTCCATTAAAGAATTATCATCCTGACCCTATATATGTGATATGATGGGACCATGTCACTCTTGAATGTGATTCTATATTTATCCATGCTATGTTTCATATTTTGGATAGACAAGATAAGTTCTTTTTATGGACACATTTATATTTAATACAGGTATTATAACATCATGGACAAATTTAAGAGGATACATGGGAACTGATGATCTATGTAATTGATTAGTTTTTAAAACTCTTTAATGATAATGATGACCCCCGACTTCTCGATGATGGAAATCCATATGGTGGGGGAGTGTAACACCACTAGTTTGAGGTATTACCTTATTTTATTATATTTTTTAGCCTTTTAATGGTTGGTTTAAGACATAGTAAGTATTTGTGTGTTTTAAATCGTGTTGGAGGGGTTTTGGAGGGTTAAAATTTTGAGAATAGTTAGGGTAAACCATGAATATTCTCCAAGTAACCACGTAAGAGTTTGAGGGGTCTTTTGGGAAGGCGTAAAGTAGGCACACTATTTGTAAAAACCATGAAATAGTAATGCAACTTTGAAATTTTCAGGAAAAAGAATATTTTCTTGGTAGCACATAGTTTTCTAGACCATGATTACTAACCATTCAATGAAAATAATTAAATCTAAAATTTCAGTTAAGGACCTAGGAATTCCACAAATACAGCATTCCCCTAAGAGATTCTAGTTATCTTATTCCTTCCAATGATTGATTCCAATGGATCAGAGAGCATTGAATCTTGGAAATTGAATGTAAGAGGCTCGTTATTCCTCCCTCTCATTGATCCTCCCATTATCACTAAATAGGGACCTTAGATCATTATTTCCATAAATAAATATATTGGTTAGATAATAACCTGATTAATCTTCTTGGGGGTTCATTGAAGTAATGGATTAAGAATATCAGATATTTTATATTGTAAGATAATTCTTCATTTTGAACTCATTGGAGGTTGGTGGATTCTATTCTCTTTCCACTTTCTCATATAATGTGAAGGCTCGTTGTTTCCTCTATAAATTGATTACCTTTAGAAAACCTTTTTGAAAACTTAATGGGAAATAAATTTACCTGGTTTTTATTAAAAACTAAAATTGTTGGTGACACCCACAAGGTGTTAGGTTAAATTGTTAAATTAATATTTTTTAAATAATTATTTTTAATGTGAAAAATTCTTATAAACTTTGTGTGTGTGTGTTCATAAAATTATAGAAATGTCCATGTGGGATAGACATGGTTACAATGCCAATATTATGGAACATTCGGTTATGCCATTGAATGATGACTTGGGACTGGAGGATTGAAAATCCCTCACGGGTTAGACTCTTCAAAAGTGACCTTCAGGGAGTGGTTGTATTGGTTGGTGTTATGAATGGGTGTGTGAGATCATTCCATGGGTGTGTTTTTTGTGTGAGTTATATCCATGCCTTTGAATATATATATATATATATATATTCACTAGATTTCATACTTATTCCTGTCTTTAATTTTAAATAAAATATGAGCTAACATGTTTCTTGTTTTAGATTTGTTTGGGGGAGTCTTGGGGTTTGATTTCTGGGTTGTATAGTCACCCCCTACATATGAACCTTAGTGAATATACAAATTTTATTTATCATCATACGTGCAAGTATATGTTTTTTAATTTACTAGAGGAAGCGTACGATGTCGTGGTCTTGGATGTTTGGAGTTGGATTTTGGGATGGTTATCAAGTCTTGGAGTTTTTAGTTGTTCCACTTTAGTGCCTTGTGACTTTTTATCTTGTGTCCTCTTTACCTTGGGTATTATTATCTGGATATTGTAAACTTCTTTTTTTATCACTTCTTTGGTCACTTTGATTATTATTTGATTTTACTTTTGGAGTTATTTTAGTTTTATATCATACATCATATTGGTTAAGTTGTAGGTTGTTCATTATTGGTAAAATAATCCCTCATGTTTTGGTAAATCCCATGACATTTATTATCAAAATTTAGTACCTGGTGGATGTCATCTATGGTTAGTGGAATTTTAGTCCTTCCCAAGCCAATGGGTTTGGTCGGGATGTTCCACATAGGATATAGTTGATGAAAATTATTGTGCATAAACTAGATAAAAAATATAGCAAAATAAGTTGTCATTGTTATAAATTAAAGTTTTAAAGTAGGTCAAATTTATATTATGTCATACTTACACATGATTCCAATGTATTATTATTTTTTCATTCACTAATTTTACCTTTTTATTTATGCAAGCCTCCTTTGATATCACATGACGTGGGATGGATATGGATTGAGATTTTTATTTATCAATCTAAATATAAAAAAGGATTTTTTTTCATATATCATGAAATTCAATCTATATATTTAAAATACATACCATTTTATCTTGTAAATCATACCCCATCCTTGCTTTATAAATGGGGTATGGTGGTTTTGATGCACAATTTTCATTTTCTATAGTCATTTATTATTTCAGAAATTAAAAATTGAAATAAAATTTATTAATAAAAATAATTTCAAATAAAATAATACCAATTATATTTTACCTTAAATCATTTATTATCCCGTCAACCAAAAAAATCATCCCAAGTTCCTTGGTTTATGATGTGTGTGTATATATCTAGTAGGTGGGGTTTTACTTTACCTTCATTATCCTAAAGATGATGTTTCATAATAAGTGTTTTAAATGCACTATAAAACTTTCTAGGAACCATTATTTTGACTTTTATCTGACTTTATTCTAATATAAATGCACTCTTCAAGGGATAATGGAGATTAAATCAACATTTCATTATTCTTTTAGTAAAATAGAGAATTTATATCATAATGTTACCATAATTTATTCCTAAATTGTCTTCATTAAAACATTCATGTCATTATTCCATGTATCTATATCAATTGTCACATGAATTCAAGTACTAAACCCAATGTAACTAATGAAAATGGACTTGATGGGGTCAATAGGTTAAGCACATACATTCCAACCAACCTAAAATTTTTGACCTTTACTTTTTACCTTAATAATTTTTACTAACACTATCACACTATTCCACTCGTATTATTTTTCAACCAAACTGACTTTTACCACATGGTCACTATCATGTTGTTTCTCACCATCAGAATGGTTTTCACCATCTATCATTTTCTCAATTTCCACATCACAACTATATTGTTCATTTATATTGGTAACATCTGCTAATTTTGAATCCATTAATTGCATAACTAGTTAAAAATCTAATTTAGAATATGTAAATATTATAGTGAATAAATAATATTATAAGGAATCACATTTTATATAAAAAATAATCTAATACATTTTAGCTATTAATTAAGATATTTTTTTCATTAATGGTTGAATATATTTTACCCCTCTATTAATTTTCCAAATTCCTACATTATGGACCCCTTTATTATATAAGATACCATTTACATTTTGACCACCGTGAAATGATTATGAGGTCCCAACGCAAGGGTTTTAATTAATGGAATTTTCATTTGGATATATAGTTGTTTTAGTCAACAACAAAATAATTAACCAATTTCTATTTATAGGATTTAGGGTATAACATGCCTTTACATCCAGTGATTCTATTATGAACGATTCATCCTTGTACACTTCTATATTGAAATTCAATTTTATGAATCCTAATTCATTTATTTTAACCGCAGTCCTGTTATCAAACCATTTTCATCAAAAAAATACTTGTAATATTGTATAATCTAACTCCAATATTTTTTTTAATGATTCCGAAGAATGAAATATTCGTATAAATTACATTTCTATCCTTGGTAGCACTACCAGATCCATAAGAGTAACTCTATTATTTTTCCTCACACTAATTTCATCCAATTAATTTATATAGATTGTATAATTGTCAGTTACATGATATTTATATGATAATACTTGTATACTTGGTGCTTCGGATATCCATCAAATTCATTCTAAAATTGAATCCTTATTTGTAGATTACAACTTAAAAATATGTCTTCAAACCATCACATGATCAATTTTTTTCCATTGAGGAGTGTGAGTTGGGTAATGAAGTTTCCCATATTGAGTTATTTTATTTGTGTTCCACATTAATTTACTTGGAGTATCTTCAATTCTATATATCTATCTAAACCTTAGAATGATGGGAATGTATACTACAATTTTTGAAGGAATTGATTCATCTTTATTCTATCAACTCACACTACATTTAGGGTATTTTTTAAGTAATTCCGTTTCCTTATGAAATAATATGTAGTTATTTAGATAAGAATGTATTCTTTCGGAGATTATAACCATTGAACATAACATTATTTTAGAATTATATATTCAATAAGTAATGTTATTATCTTCTTGTAACATAACATTCAAGGGGGAAATTATATCTATAAAATTGGGGCCACGCCATGCATTTACATATTTCAAATTATATAGCTTTATTATGACTAAAAATATTGTATATTTAGTACAACCAACATACAATGATATATTTTCACAACTCTTTTACTTCTGAAATAGATTTGGATAATCAAAATGGCCTTCTTTAACTATCATTATCATTTCCTTAATATGATCTCCATCATCATTTACATTTTTTACTCATATAATATGATCCATAAACCCTTGTGTTATCTTAGTCACAAGATATATTCAGTTCTTCCCCATGTTTAGTCCAACATTTATAACTCTGATCTATTATATGATAGATCAAGTGTTCTTCTAACTTTTTTTGGAAAAAATTTCTTGATTAACAAAAACATATACATAGAAAAATAATTTGATAAGGGTCATTTCCATACTCCATTGCAAACTTGATGACCACTTTAACCCCGTAAATATAATCTTTTGTCATCTCATTGAAATCCATCCATTTTTTATTTATATTCATTATATTTAGTTCAATATATCCATATTTTAAAAAAAAATTAATGCACAAAAGGTATGCATATAATGTGTCATTTTTTACATGCATAAATTTCATATAATATAAATTTAAAAAATATAATTATAAATTATAATGTATACATATATAAACGATTTAAAAGAAAAAATATAAAGAATGTATCGTATATTACATTTCAAATTATATACATATAATAAAATTGGTGTATATAAATATAATTTTATATTATACACACACACCCACCCACACAGACACACATACGTAGATATATTTACAAATTAAATATATACCTTTAAATATAAAATTTTGTGTGTGTGTAAACATATAAATATACATGTATAATGTAAATATAAATATAAAGAATAAAATAAAATTATAAACTATAAATTTAAAAAATATGAGTGAAAATTACGATACATACATAAATGAAGTATATAAAATGTACATAAAAATTTAATGAAGACACTTAATATTATATGTATGTGTGTTTATTTATATAGAAATATATAAATTTTCATATATATATAATCACACACACACACAAAACAAATATATAAATATTTATACAAATAAAAATAGTTGAAACACACACATTTATATATATGCATATATGTGTGTGTGTTTATATAAATAAATACATATAGAATATTATGTGAAGTACAATAAAAAATCACAGAAACAGGGATCAAATTTATAGATAATTTAAAAAAATTCACCAAAAAACCAATCCATGAACTACTGAGAAATCAATAGTTTCAATGACCAAATTCAAATTCCATAAAAAAATATTTTTTAAAAGTAATAAGAAAAAGGAGATTCACTATATTAAATAATGTTTGTGAATACACATCAATCAATGTAGTGAAAATTTGATAAAAGATAAAAATATATGAACGACTTAGTAATTATTTTGAAAATGTTTCAAATCACATACCTTGTATTTTTGAACTGAAATCTCCAAAATATTGGGAAGATTGATCATTAGAGGCCAAATTTTTGTGAAATACTAAGGAACATGGTCTAGTGATGGTGCAATTAGGATTATTTTAAAAATAATCCTAAACCTTTATAATCTCTTCTTAAAAAGAGATTATAAAAGTTTCTTTTATCAGTTATAAAAATATATTCACTAATAAGGTGAAAATGTATCGCCACTAATTTTAATAGTGATAAAACGTACACTTTAATCTGACATATCTTCTCGAAGAACCATTTTAATCTCATGTACACTTCAGAAGGAGCCATTTAATCTTATACAAGCATTTAATAATGAAATTATTAGAGTTGATAAAATGAATAATTTAATATTATGTAGTTTCCCAAAGACCCAATTTAATATTATGTAATCTTCAAAAAGAGTAAATAATATTATATGAGCCTTTAACATTATTATTATTAGCACAAATAAAGCATAAAGGGAAAAAACTAAAACATATATACATTATTAATTTATAAAAAATATTAATAATTAATAATTATATTTCAATGTCATTAATTTCATTCAATATATATTATTAAATATATAAATGTGTGAATATTTTTTTACAATATATTATTAAGTATATAAAAGTATAAATAAATATAAAAATATTTCAAATTACATTTAAATACAAACCATTTTCAATAAATTACTAATTAAATGTTTATAATATTGTTATATTATTACAGAAACCCATATAAATTTTTATAAGAATAATTATATATATAATATTAATAATTATTAACTATATTTAAATATATTCTATAATATTAAAAACTTTTTTAATTATATAGAATAGAAAATATTTAATAAAAACTATATTACAATTTATAGAGGATTATTTCCAATTTATTACTAATTAAATATAAATATTAATTTTTTATCTATTTTATTTAAAATAATATAGAATTATTTTAAAATATATATATAAATTACATATTTAATTAGATATTATTTTTTAATAATTACTGAAAGAATATAAATTTATAAATATTTTTTACAATATATTATTAATTATAAAAAAATTAAAAAATTTAATAATTATATTTAGATATATTTACATTTTATTTTATATAGATGTATATATATTATTATTTATATTTAAAAATATTAATAAGTATTACTTTTTTTGAAACCCATAATTATTAATTATATTTTTCTACTATTAATTATATTTTAAAAAATACTATTACATTTATAAACAAATAAATATTTTTTAGGATATATATATAAAATTAATTGTTTTATTGTATAATTAAATATAATAATATTAATAATTGTTTAAAATAATAATATTTAAATCAATTACTAATTATATAGATATATATTATTTTTTATATATTAAAAATAGAACTAATTGTTTTTTATATTTAAAAATTTTAAATTATATTGAAAAATATTATTATTTGTATAAATTAATAATTTTTTTAAATATTTCATTAATTATATAAATGTATAATTATATTAAAAAATAGTTATATTTACAGAACAAGATTTAAAATATATTTTATCGATTACTTACATCTAATTCTTAATTAGTAGATTTTGACTTGTATGAGTGGTAAAGTCACCCTATAATTCTATATGTGACTATTGTTGAAATTGAGAATGCCTCCCTTGGGGGTTATTTTTAAGATTTTTATGGTCAATGACCTATGCGATGATACGGGAAGGGGAAAAAACCTAGGTCCATACTGACACAGTATAAAACATAGCCATGATGATGGGGTCTTCAGGCTATCAAATAGCCGACCTTCAAACTATTAAAATTTCGATGAGTTAGTTATAAAGTGGATCTACTCTTGGGGGAGGTGTGATCTATCCTTGTTGGCTTAAGGAATTGTGTGCTGTTTCATTTCTTATAACCTCTAAGCTCTTAAATAAATAATTATTAATTAAATTTATTATTAGTTGTGTTAAAAATACTATTCACTATTATTGATATTTAATTTATTATTTATATTTTAGAAATATTTTTTAATTGTATATGTAATAAAAATTAATATTATAGAAATAGTAATAATATTTCATTTTTTAATAATATATTACATAATGTATACATATATAATATTTCTGTTATAATTTTATATAAAAAATAATAGTAATTTCATTTGAGTAATATATATATATATATATATATATTAATTATAAATGTTTCTAAATACACCATATTACAAATTCATTTCATTGAATCAATCCATGACTAAATGTATATATATGACTGTGGTCCCTATGGGGCGCAGCCTAGTTGGTCTTCCCCTATGGTGGTGAGGGGAAGTCTCTGGTTCAAACTTCCCAGGTGCATGCATGGTTTTCTTGGTATTTATCCCCCACCCCTGATTTATTGTAATTATATATATGAATGTACATCTATATTAATACATATGTGCATGTGTTGTTTCATTTCTTATAACCTATAAGACTTGAAATTAATAAATATGAAATATACATAAAATAATGTCAATAATATATAAGAATTTATAGGAAAATTTCTAAAATTTTAAATTTTAAATTAATTCATATTAAACATTAAGTTATATATATTTCATTAAAAAAACTCTATAAATATTTCATAAATAAATAGAGAAATATTTTATCACTACTCAATAAAATAAATATAAAGGTTTCCCTTTTTGTTTCTTATTTTTAGCATTGATAAAAGTCATATTTTATAAGTGCTTATAGGAAGCAGTGATAAAAGTAAGTGCTTATTTTACATGATTTTGTAGTTATTAAATTTCCCAAAATAAGGATGTATCTTATTTGAAAAAGTATCAAATGATAAACTATTTTATTAAATTCCATTAAATAATATTTTTTATATACATATATAACACAAGTTTAAATAAAATTTAATTATTTTATATTTGATGGTATTTTCATCAAAGTATTCATAAAATATTACTTAAAATTACAATAATGCCTTTTTTCTATAAGGGAGTAATCCTTTACATCTTTTTATATTTTTTATTTATGATTCATGGTTCAATTTTCAAGTATTAAAATAATAATATATTATTAATAATAACATATTAATAATAATATATGATTATCAATGATAATACATTATTAAAACTCCTCTTTCTAAACCTTGAACATCACAATTCAATGAAATGAGTATTTTCACCATTAAGAATCTATCCATAATGATATACACCAATTAAGAACCATATAATCTATTGAATTTTTCTTATCTCATTTCTATAGTGTCATGATCTATAATTTTATAATTTTTGGAACTCATCCATTCCAAGCCTCTAAATTCATACAATTTCATTATATATGTCAATATTTCTTATATTTTATAATTTCATTTGAAGTCTCCAATGTGAACTATGGATTTAGATTTTTAAAACCATTGATTAATATGAAAATGAAGTTTTATTTCTCTTCAATTTTTAACAACACCACCTATCCATTTTATATATTCAATTCTACATATAAAATTTATGTCTTTAATATACAAAAATGAACATTCATATTACTAAAAATATATAATTTGTAATATAAATGTTGAAATATTATTCTAATTATAAATAATGTCAATGACATTGATATATTTTACCAAAGTAGTTATTATATTATAGTTTCTATAATAATATTGAATTAGTATATTGATAATATATTACTAATAATATGTATAATTGATTTCATTTCTTTATGAAGTAAATATTATACTAAAAAATTTCAACCCATTTACCACTGATTTTAATTATTTCAAATTATAATCCTTAATCTGTATAATCTTGTGAACTGATAATATGACATTAGTATTGATTTCCCATTATAACATTTTTCATGCACGCCTAATTGTAATACTTGTTCAATTTGATGTTTTTTGGTCATATTTGGAATTGAAAACTATATAATGAAGACTAAATTAAATATAATTTGAGGATATTACTTGATACTTATTTAACTATTTGAAATATATATTTTATCATTAGTCAGAATAACTTTTTTTTGGGTTTTGGGTTTTTTATTGATCCATGACATGAGCGCAAAATATTCATATTGAATTAAATTTTGAAATTGAAGTTAATTATTATTTAATTTTAATATACTCTTACACTTGAACATTTTTGTGTTTTTCATAAATTTTACTAAAATTATATTAATAATAAATGGTTTTGTATCATGGTATGAAAAAAATTCACCATAGTAAGAAAATAGAGATATTGGTATGTTTTCATAAAGCAAGGGATGTGAATGATATGAAATCCTAAAAAATAGTTTCACATAACATCCTAAAACGTGTTGAATTACTTAACAAGTTTTTGGTTTTATTGATAATGATTTCATATCCTAGTATATTCATTGTTTAAATTGGAGGATAAATAATGATATTGATAATATGTTATTGAGGAGTTTCTTCATAGTTCGAACACCAAATAAGATAATTCCTTTTCTATTATGATACATAATTTTTATTTTCTTTAGGTTAACTATATTTAAAATAATATATGATTGGTTTTTGTTTACATATTATTTGATTTTTAGATTTTCTATTCAAATTAAATGTTTCTTTCTGCATCGAAAAGTATGAGAATGCTTCCACAGGATGCGAGACTTACCATATCGAGTTATCACTTTTTGTACATACTCCTAGAAATGTTCTAATCTATGTTAGTATGTTGCTGCAATGTTTATTTTGTGACTCTAAATAATTTAATAATTCAAATATATTTCTAATTAAAAATTATAATATTGTAAATCAATTTTATTTTTAATTAAAAATAAATTTATTTTTATTCCAATATAATTTTTTGAACGCTTTATGCATAAATATACTACAAACTGATATTTAAATTTTTTTACTTTCATATCATAATTCATGATATTCATATACTAAATACTATTTAAACTTAATATTAAATTATTTAATTATAATAAAAACTAAATCCCATAGAAACAAATCGGTAAACTACTAATTATGAAATAATTAAGCAAAATTCAAAAATTTATATATACCTATGTAATTCATGAAGTAAAAATTCCTTACATCACATTATTCTAATATTTGTAAAGAATATAGAATTATAGTTAGCATCTTCAAGACATGAATCAACCCACAAGGTACCCACGTGGGTTGGCAGTAAACTGAGTATACCACCTCAAGCCCACCTTTAATAGGTTAGGGGCTGGTTACTACCACCAAGAATGAAAAAAAATGAGAGGCCTTAACCTATATCAATCTATAATAAATTCATCTCTAAAAAAAATATATAATCAAAAACCTGTATCCTCACATACAAAAAAACCACTGAATTTTATAACAAATAATGCATGAAATAAGAAAATATTTGGTACAATGTTATAATGGGAAAACCCGAAAGGTAAAAATACAACATATAATATCACCAGACACATCTGGCATATGATAGAGGAAACCAACTCCATATAGTAAGAATCCACTGAAAGTGAATAAAAAAATATTATCTCAACCATGTACCACCATATTCCATTATTCATTAGCTCTGATTGCTCCATATTTTCATATTCCACCAATAAACTATGCAATAAATATATAGACAAAAGATGTTTGGGTACAAGACCTGTTAAGGGTGAATATAATAATATCTAATAGGATGTCCTAAAAACACAATGTAAGATAAAAAATAAGTTAACTATATGTGAAGACCCAAAATTTACATGTATTTTTTTAATTAACTGGGAATTTTACGAGTCCATGAAAATTGACGGCGCGTGATTCTAAGGCCCCGTGTGCTCGAAATCAATTTCTGATGTTTTTTTCGAGTATATTTAGTGAAAGTTAAAGCGGGTTTTTATAAATTTTGAACCGGTGCTTGGAATTGAAATTTGAGGGCACCGTTGAACTCGCAGCGCCGGTATTCATTTATGGAGACTCTCACCTCAATGACAGTTAGTCGAGGGTGAAAGTTAGTTTTTGAGTTTTTCGTGGAAATAATGAAATAAAATAAGCTCATATTTATTTTATTCTATTGTAACCACCCTTGTGGGAGTTGAAGTGTGGGGACCACATGACCAAAACCTCCCATAAGTGATTAAGGTGGTGGGGTCCACCCGAACCTAACCTCCCCCGAGAGGTTATGGTGGTGGGGACCACCCAGTACTAAACTCCCTATTTAGTTGAGAGAAACTATCAAATCCCCTTAATAATGAGGGAGATCCTCTTGACCTCCTCTACCATTAATGGTGTCGCCACCACCCTTAATTTAATTCTTCCAATCCATCCTAATTAATCTTTCCAACCTAGGTGTTTAATTAGGCTAATTTGAAATTGGTTCCAATGACTTAATATGATACTTTTATATATTATCTTTGGATACCATTTCATTTGGTTGGAAAGGGAGGATTGGGGAGAGGAGGAACTTGGGAGAAATATCCCATTGAAGAACTTCATCTCCTAACGAAGAATGCTCCCCCGACGAGGAATGACAATGAGGAACACCTTCGACTACGAAGAACGACCTTGACTTCGACTTCCTCTCTCAGAACTTCCTTCGATGTATGACATGTTTGTCTACAACGAATTGACGTCCACCTTCTCACACCAACATCGATGATCAACGAATAAGGTAGTTGGTTATTATCAAATTCTTGAATATATTTGATTATTATCCTTGTTCTTGGTTGATGATTAAAGTAGAGCCGCTTGCTACCACTCTAAATGTAAAGGGTGAGGGCCAAACTAACATGGCCCGACCCATCTGAAGATCTCCTTTGGTGTTATTCGCGATGGAGAAGTATGAAAACCTACGTGGAGGAGCACAAGAACGGAGGATGGAACTACCACCAGCCGTAACAAAGGAAATGGTGCACGGAACCACTCCACGGCACCGCCGCCCCACCGCACCCTCTCGGAAGCCCCGACCGAGCTGCCCTCCCCCTCGTAGCAGCCCCCGGACATGCCGCATGTGGCCTCCATGCACCCCGCGTTCCCCATGCACCCCGTGGATCTTCCGTATGTGCACCTCGCCCGCCCCACACACCCCGCGGCTCCACACACCCGGCGCACCATGCGGCTCCACCGTCCGCGCTCCCCGCGCACCACACAGCTCCACACGCCTCGCGCACCCCGTGGCTTTACCATCCGCATGCACCGTACCGTCGCTGGCCGAACCGGCCCTCCATCCTCCCGAGCCACATCAGCCACACCCACCCGCTGGCCCCTCGCGATGCCCCGACTGAACCGGCGCTGGCCTCCGGGCCGAGCTGCCCCGAGTCGCACCCCCTCGCGGCGCCCTCCAGGATGAACCACCCTTGTGACGCCCTCCGGGCCGAGCCGCCCCATCGCAGTGCCCTCCGGGATGAATCACCATCGCAGCGCCCTCCAGGCCGAGCTGGCCCCTCACGGCGCCCTCTGGGCCGAATAGCCCTTGCATCGAGACGCAGCTGGTCCGTACCCTTGCGACCAGTATGTGCCCTCGCGACCCTCCGCGACCCCTCGCAGCTAGATGGGATGGGCGTAACATGTCGGGCCAGACCCAACGGGTTAGGCCGGGTCGACCTGAAATGGGTCGGCCCAGACTAGGTCGGGCTGGGTCGATATGACCGGGTCAGACCAGACCTGGGCCCACTATGACCCTTTAGTTTCTTTTGGACATATCTTTGGCACCATACGTCCGTTTGAAGAACCGTCAGTGGTGATGGTAATCATGGAGCATGCTGGTCCCTTTGAGTATACCCCACTAGAGTTTGGGGTATAGTTGAGAAACGGTCAGGTCAGATCATGCACGAATCCAACTAGGCCCCCCAGGACTAAAAGGCTGATAACTCACAAACCAGAAGTCCGATTGACGCACCGTATCTTGTGTTGAGACCCCAATGACGTGGAGGAAATTTGAGATACTTCTTTGTGGGACTTCGAGATAGTGGAGCATCGAACAGTAGCTTGTGGAGCGGTTCTTCCGGAGACGAGTGAGCTTTTAGGCGGGAACCTAGTAGCTGGCTGGGACTTGACGACTACTGACTGTTTGACTCAGAGTGACTCAAATGGCCCATTGGGGAGCTCCTGGTTGTTGTGGTAGACCCATGGTGGAGGAGCATGTTTGGTGACGTGGTAGACCCACAGTGGGGAGCGCTTATGTGTGACGCAGCAGACCCATGGTACTCAACAGGAGGAGTACCTCAGTAGTCCAAGGATAGTGGGAAGTGCCTCTGTGTGACGCGGTAGGCCCACTGTACTCAATTGAGCAGGAGTTCTCTAGCATCATAGGTTTTGATTTTATGAATAAAATCATGGTTGAGCTGAGTCAGTACTTTTGTGTTTTCCTCATGATTGAGATGAATTACTTGATAACTTGGTATATGTATGGGCATATATCTATGTAGGGTTATCTATTGTTTCCATACATTTTGGTTTATCCTTGGTGGATTTGTGAGACCTTGAGGGTATTGGGGTCCCTAATAAGTGTCGTTATACTCAACCCTGCACAGGCTTTGCCCTCACCTTGTTGTGTTGGATGCAGATAATGGAAAAAGCTGACTGTGGCTGAGAGTACTAGGACTGAACGGTACCTAGAGGTGGACCTTACGACGATTCGGTACAAGGAGTAGACTGACGGACATGGAGTGCTGAGGAGGCTATCTATACCTACCCTTCAGGTAGGAATCCCAGAGGATGACCCAGTAGCTGTTTTTTCTTTCTTCAGTTGTACTTGTACTTCCAGTTCTTGTACTTTACAGTTGGGCTTGTATTTTCGGCCCCTTTTACTTTTCAGAACTCTTTTGTTATACAATTTACCTAGTATTTTTTATCAAACTGTGTGCTTTGTTGTGTGCTTTTATAGGTTATAAAAGAAATGCCTTCCTAGTTTTAGGGAATTATGCCTTTGGTGCTAGTCGCCAGCCCTGGCCTATGAAAGGCGGGCTTGGGGTAGTCACAGCATGGGCCTCGGGGGATGGGTCGTGACAAATTGGTATCAAAAGAGTCGGTTCTACCAGAGAATTTTGGACTATGATCTTTATTTTTTGTCAAGTAATAGTGTTAAGTTTAGTGAGTGTGGTTTTCAGTTCCGGGAGTCCAGTTTTGGTGCGGCGGCCGACGTATCCATAGATCAGGACCCTGACTTCTGATATCTGACTCAGTGTACAAAAACACTTATTGCGTGTGTGTTTTCAAATGTTTTATTTATGTCAGCTCAAACAGGTCAGCTCAGCAGGTATAAATTTTAAACCGTAGCACACCTGTTTTTTTTTTCAGTATGCCTCCATGCAGATAGCCTGCTAGAGTTTCGAGAGTTTTACGCACCGATAGCCCACCGAGCGACAAGGCCTCGGTGCAGGGCCCCTTTCCAGTAGAGGCACCAGCAGTACCACTCTTCGTTGGGCCACTGATGCCACCAACCCTAGCAGCAGACGATGCACACCACTTGAGTGCGTTGCACAAGTTACAGTGCCAGAGGCCACCGAGGTTCTGGGGAGAGACAGGCCCACAGGCAACTGAGGATTTGTTGGAGGTTGTGGTGAGAGTTTTCCAACTGTTAGGAACACCAGCCGATTTCATGGAAATCCTTGTAACTATCCTTCTACAGGAAGAAGAAGGCAGATGGTGGATCTTGATGCTTTAGGCTCATGATGAGATGACGCTTCTCTGGGCAGACTTTGAGAGCCTGTATCGGGCAGTTTTTGTCCCAGCGACTCTTCGTGTAGTGAAAATATAGGAGCTACTTCATCTACAGTAGGGCAGCATGACTGTAGCATAGTACTTAGTGAGGTTCATAGACCTCTCATCCTACTCCTATGATATAGTGCGAGACCCATTATTAAGGGCCTACACCATCGATCAGGGGCTCAGACGGGAGATTAGAACTTCGATGGTCTCTCTCAGCATGCCGATGTAGGCGGGGGTGTTAGAGAGCCCTCTTGGTGGAGAGTTTCCTTGTGGAGTAGTCTCCCGCAGTGAGATCCACCCCCAGTCAACACGCAGTGGAGTCTTCTACAATAGGCAGCAGACAGATGTCGCAGAGGTCTAAGAGGACAAGACCAACAGGTGGATGACCGCATGAATTAGGATCAGTTGTGCAGGGAACCTGAAGTGAAGAAAAACATGCCAGGAGCGGGTAGTGTTACTCATGCGGTGGGAAGGGTCAGATGGCTCGTGACTATCTTACCTATCATACGGATGATCAATAGATGCTTGAAGGACGGCTTAGGAAGAGACATAGATTCTATCAAGGCAGTCTGTAGGGAACAGGAGGATGTGGCAGAGGAGCTGGTCGAGCATCTGGAGGTGGGTGATGTTTCGAGATATTACCACCACCACCACCACCATGAGGTCCACCCCGACCACAGGGAGAAGGTGGACATGGGAGAGATCAACTCCAAGAAGCTGAATCCTACGATCATGGTGCTTCAGAGATGATTCGTGGTACGATCTGGGTCTACACCACCATAGGTGCAGTTCTTATAGACATAGGTGGCAATAATTCTTTTATTTCCAATATCCTTGTTCGGAGCTCGAAGATTCTGACGGAGTTGTTGGCTCGATCCTTAAGGCTAGAGACTCATACGGAAGCAGATTCACTGATTATGCACTGGTTCCAGTAGTGTGAGCTTACTCTAGGAGGCGAGAGCTTCGGGTGTGATCTCCTAGTAGCAACGTCGAGACCTTACGACATCATCTTGGGTAGGGAATGGTTATCTGCAGTCCATGCTCAGATTGATGGTATTAGGCATTAAGTGTGGTGTGTCTGCATGGATGGGACCAGGTTTACCTTCACTGGTGAGAAGGGATCCTTTGCAAAAAAGGATGGACTTACTCAGAGGAGAGTGCAGCTGATCACTCATCTGTTGTCTAGCCTTACCCTCGGAGCAGTTGATGTGGAGAGTCCGAGCTATCATGTAGTGGTGGACCAGTACACAGATGTATTCCTTGATGATGTTCTAGGTCTACCCCCTCATCGAGAGGTATAATTTTACATTGACTTGTACCCCGAGATGACACTGATATCTACTCCAACATATCAGATGGCTCCTGTGGAGCTTCACGAGCTACGGGTATAGCTAGAGGACTTGAAGAGGAAGGGATTCGTCTGGCCCAATGTTTCTCCTTGGCTAGCCCCGATTCTGTTCGCCAATAAGGAAGATGGGATCTTGAGGCTTTGTGTTGACTATCGGCACCTAAACCAGGTGACCATGAAGAACAAGTACCCACTCCTGAGTATTGACGACCTATTTGATCAGCTGATGGGAGCACGATGGTTCTCGAAGATAGATCTCAGATCAGGCTATCACCAGCTCAGAGTACAATATGAGGATGTGAAAAAGACAGCCTTCAGGTGTCGGTATGACCTATACGAGTTCTTAGTTATGCCATTTGGTGTAACGAACACCCCAATAGTGTTAATGGGACTCATGAACATGATATTTCAGCCATACCTTGATCGCTTTGTCGTAGTATTCATCGAAGACATTCTGATCTACTCGACTACTGAGGAGGAGCATGCCTATCATTTGCAGGTAGTACTGGACACACTCTGAGAGCACCAGCTTTATGGTAACCTCTTGAAGTTCCAGTTCTAGATTTGAGAGGTTCACTTTATGGGACATGTCATCATGGATGCTAGAGTTTCAGTAGATCCAACAAAGATTGAGATGGTACTTTCTTAGGATCCAACCAGGAGTGTGACAGAAGTACATAGTTTCCTGGGTTTGGCTGGATACTACAGGAGATTCGTGCCAGATATCTCCAGAGTTGCAACACCACTATCATCCTTGAAAAAGAATGGGAAACCCTTTGTGTGGTTAGAGAGATTCCAACAGAGCTTTCAGAAGATGAGGTAGAGGCTGACTAGTGCACCCCATCTTAAGCCTTCGAGATGAAGGCGTAGGGTACATTGTCTACTGCGATGCATCAGGAACTAGACTCGGATGTGTCCTGATTTTGGAGCAAGAAATGATCTCATATGTTTCTCTACATCTGAGATAGAATGAGAAGAACTACGCTATCCATGACCTATATTTAGCAGCAGTGGTCTTCTCCTTGAAGATGTGGCGACACTATCTGATGGGTGAGAATTTTACCATGTACTCTGATCACAAGAGTCTCAGGTATATCTTCACCCAGAAGGACCTGAACTTTAGACATCGACATTGGATTGAGTTCCTCCAGGACTATGACTTCGAGATAGTCTATACACCTAGAAAGGGGAACGTTGTTGCAGATGCACTCTATAAGAGATCTAGTATACACCTGCTAGGAGAGGTGATGAAGCAGCTGACCAATTTGTAGATATCCTTTGTGGATACAGGTGGAGAAGCTCTTCTTCATTCTCTTACAGTCACTCGTCCACTTCTTCAGTGAGTTAGGGAGGCACATCATGGAGACGCTAACTTCAAGACATGACATGCTTTGATATCCACAGGACATATAGCTGATGGATTTTCTGAAGCTGGGGAGCATATAATCCTCTTATGAGGATGTACCATGGTACCCGTGTCACTTCAGGAGTAAGTGTTGAAGGAGTTCCACACATCCCCTCTAACAGTACATCCAGGAGTGGAAAAGATGTACCAGGACCTCCAACGACATCATTGGTGGCTGAGAATTAAGAAAGAAGTTGCAAAGTTTGTCTCTCAATGCCTCACTTGTCAGCAAGTGAAGGTGGAGAATCAGGTACCAGCAGGCTCGGTTCAGCCTTTAGAGGTCAAGAGTGGAAGTGGGATGGGACATCCATGGACTTTGTGATAGGTCATCCACGTACATCCAGAGGACATGACTCTATTTGGGTGATCTTCGATCGAATCACCAAGTCTGCCCACTTCCTACCAATCAGAGAGCAGGGTTCATTAGAGAGATTCAGACGCCTCTATATGCATGAAATTGTGCAGCTACATGGAGTACCCATGATGATTGTATCCGATCGTGATAAACATTTTACTTCCCATCTATAGAAGGGGTTTCATGAGACTTTCAGGATGCAGCTTCATTTGAGAACCACCTTCCATCCCCAGACGGATGGTCAGACAAATCGGACCATTCAGAACCTCGAGGACATGTTGTGTGCTTGTGCCCTTGACTTCAGACACAGTTGGGAGGATCAATTTCATTTGGTGGAGTTTTTGTACAACAATAGATATCACTCCACCATTGGGATGGAACCTTTTGATGCGTTATATGGGAGACCTTGAAGATAACCCATGTGATGGACTGACCCATGGGAGTCGGTACTAGTGGGACTAGAGATGGTACGGGCTACCACAAAGAAGGTGCAGGTCATCCAGGAGTGGATGAAGATTGCACAAAGTAGGAAGAAGACATATGTCGATAGGAGATGGAAACCTCTAGGGATTGAGGATGGAAGTCATGTATTTCTATAGGTCTCACCTCAATGAGGTTTGCAGAGATTTGGCCGAGGTGGCAAGTTATCTCCACGGTTCTTCAGACCTTTTCAGTTCCTCAATAGGGTTGGTGAGGTGGCATATTGCTTAGCTCTTCCACCTCAGTTGCACAGGTTTCACGACGTCTTCCACGTATCCCAGCTGAGGAGATACGTTCACGACCCTTATCACATCATCGACCATGGAGAGGTAGACATCAACAATGGGGATACTTTTATAGAGGTTCCAGTAGAGATTGAGGGTCGACATGAGTGGGTACTTATTGGACAGTTGATACCTTTTCTATCCATTTTCTGGCAGTATGGTAACCTCGAGGAGAGCACATGGGAGTGGGAGGCTCAAATGCATGCTCTATACCCCCATTTTATGGCCTGATGTTTATGAAACCTAGTTATTATTCATGTGTTTTATGATTTTGTGATCTGTTTATTTTCATGGGATATGCTTTTGAAATGATAATGAAAACTATATATTTTTCCATATGTTATGATATGATTACATGTTAATGACACCCATTTCAAATCATGGGTTATGATATGATTATAGATTATTTTGTGGCACATGTATGTATGATTTCATTATGATATGAGTGTGTCCAATATATCCCTACAATGAATTGGGTAAAAATTTATATCTCATTAGATAGATGAAGATAGTCTTGGGAGTGAACCATGATAACTATGATTTCCATGGGAGTGAACCATGACTACCAATATGGTATGTGATGTAAAATAATATTACAAATATTGCCATGGGAGTGAGAAATGACTACAAAGATGGTATGGGGAGTGAACCCATACTACTAATATGGAATTAGAAATGATTAATTGACTTCTATGGAAATAATTTTTACATGATTATTTTTCTACCATAATTCCATGTATATACCTATGTATTAATTCATGAATTATGTTCTTGATTTCTTTATTATCTATGTCTAATGAACTACCAAGAATTATTCCATGATTCATGCTTATAATCTTATGATATGCGGGTTATGATATTATAATTTTATGATCACATCCTTATACCCCTATGATCATTTTTATTCTTACATGTCTTCATTATTTACCCTTAATGAGCATCTAAGATCACCCCTTTTTTATTCTTCCTTTACTAGGTTATGATTATATCTATAATGTATGATGTGTCTAAGAAAGGTTATAGTAATGAAGAACTTCATGTGATATATTTTAGTTCACTTATATACCAATGTTTATGTTTGCATGTTTCCAAAGGCACTAGACTAATATGGTCTTTTGTTATTTGTTTGTATAATGTTTTAAGTATTCTGAAAAAGTTATGTAATGTTAATGTATGAAAAGAAAGGGTCACTATAGTTAGTATAAAAGTAATGGTTTAGTTAACATTTGGAAGCTATGATGAGAAACAATTCGTGAGAACCCTATGTACATGTCTAAGAATAAGTCCAAGGATAAGGAAAAGTATAGGACAATGTCTTGGAATTTTGGTAAAGGATAGAGTAAGTAGTTTCATATATATACATCCATGTTTGGATACTAAAAGTGCATATGGATTTTTCTAAGATATTTATTGGTGTAATAACTCTAACATGGTGTGTCAGGCCTCAGTCGATGTAACCTAGTAAATGACATCAAGCCTTGCTGCAAACCTAGTTTGAAACTCCTAGGGGATATTCTTTGGGAGTTCATGAACTCTTTACGAATCTTCTTGATGGATTTAAATAGATTTTATCCATGAATAATCTAGAAAAAACCTAAGGTGTTATAGATTATGTAATGTGTCATAATTTTGGCATCCTATATGTGAATTCTCATGAATATGTGGTTCCTCATTTTGATAGCTATTTCTTACTCTATGATTTTGGTTTTAGTTAATTGATGGAACCTGATGGAACTGTGTTAATAATGATAAAAATGGGAAATGAAATGAATTTTACTATTAAGAAACCAAATAATATGGTAGTAGGAATGAAAAATATTAATTCTATGCTGACCCAAATCTCTTAATCTATGAATAATGGTGGGCTTCCAAATAAGAAAAAGAGGAAAATTCATTATGTTGATTCCTTCCTGAGGAAAAATACACCTTCTCATAGCTGGTCATCTAATCCACTTTTTTTGAATAATGGATCAATACTACTAAAAATATATTCTCTGTTATCTAGTGTTAGATCAGGAGATACTCATTCTGGTTGTTTATCAGTTATAAGACAAAGCACACTAGTGGTGGATACAAATCCAGAATAAGATGATACAATATGAAATTGAATAATTGGATTGGGATGAGTTCAAGAACCTATTTCTCAATAAGTAATTTCCTCATGTTCCTCATACTAATATGGAGAAAGAGTTCCTTGATTTTAAGAAAAGGGATGATGAATTTTTTGGTACCTATGAGGAAAATTACATAACAATTATGAGGTACGCTTCAAGAATTATCATCAAAACCAAAACTAACGATAATAGGTTCTTTAGAGAATTAAATCCATGTATCAGATGGGAATTGTCCATAAAATACTTTAGTATCATTGAATAGATTTTTCATTGTGAAATCAAGGTTGAAATGGAGGATGGAGCCACATTTCAATCCCATGGTTTTGAAAAGAAAAGGAATATGGTGTTTAATGGAATATCTAAAAACCATAAAGAGAAAAATATTAAATTTATATTATTCTCTACGTGTGGGAAGAAGTATGGATGAAATTGACTTAAGGTTTCAAATAAATGTTTTACGTGTGGAAGGGAAGGCCATTATATATTTTATTTTCCATGTGATGGAAAGAAGTTAGTTGGTGATGTGAATGGAGAAAAAGAAGTACATAATGAACCTTCCATAATTCAGACCTACAAGTGTAAGGAGAATGAGAATTATTCTAACCACTTCCAAAACCCAAGGACAGGTAATGATGAACAATGTCAGCAACCTATTAATTCAAGGGACAAGGGGAAATATAATGGAATCACTATTTCTAATCAGGGGTATGATAATGATGTTGTGAAAGGTACACATACCATACACACTAGAATTGATAATGTCTTATTTAATTCTAGATCTACCCACAATTTTATATCTAAAGACTTTTATAAGGGTTTTACGATTAAAACAAAATGATTAGTTGTGGAATTAGTAGTGAAAACCCCTAATGGTATGATGATTTAATCCCAAGTCTCTAATTCCTTTCTATTTAATAATTGTGGGAATGTGCTCTAAGAAAATATTTTCAATATTCCTTTGGTTTAATATGATGTCATATTAGGATTGTATTAGATTCCTCTATATAAATCATACATCAATTATAAAGGAAGGGAAGTTAAGTATGATATTTCAAACCCTCTTATGATCATCCATTAATACGATGATAAGAATAAATTTCTTATGGAGATTGCATACAATGTATGGGTGTTAATTCACAATCAGAAGGGTTATTTATGTCAAATGATTGGAGATAAAATAAACAATGATGATATTTATATTGTTTGATAATTTTTTTATGTATTTTCAAGATAGTTTCCATGAATTCCCCCAAAATGAGAAGTTGAGTTCTCAATATACCTCATACCTAGTTTCACTCAAATTTAAAAAACTAATTATATAATGGCCCCAATTGAGTTTCAATAATTGAATAAGCAACTACAAGAAAACCATGTTAAGGTATTCATTAGACCAATTGGGTCACCTTGGGGTTTACCTATTCTTTTTTTGAAAAATTAATATAGATAATGTGAATTTTCATTGACTATTAGGAGTTGAAAAAGATCATTATCAAGGATGAGTATCATCTCCCACGTATTGATGTCTTGTTTGATCAAATTTAGAGAGCTCAATAATTTTCCAATATTGACATTCATTATAGATATCATCAATTGAGGGTCAAGAAGGATGATATAGACACGAAAACATTCTGTACAAGGTATAGACACTATAAATATATTGAGATGCCTTTTAGTCTTACTAATGCCCCTAATATCTTTGTGGATTTGATGAATAGAGTATTTATGGATCACCAAGACCAGTTTGTGGTAGTCTATATAGATGATAATATTATTTATTCCAAGGGAATTGTAGAGCATGAAGATCACGTGAGAATTATAATGAAGACCCTAAGGAGGGATAAACTATATAAAAAATTTACAAAGTGTGAATTTTTGCTGAAAAATGTTTCATTTTTGGGTCACATAATCTGAAGAGATAGTATATTAGTAGATCCATCAAAGATAGAGGCTATTGAATTATGGTCTAGACCAACCATGATGACTGAGATTCATACATTTCTTTTTTTATAAGGAGATTATTGATGTTTTGTGTTAAATTTATCACAACAATCTAATTATCTTACCAATTTAACTTGGAAGGGAGACAAGTTATTCTGGACGAATGAATATGTGGAAAATTTCAAGGAATTGAAAAGAAGGTTAGTCAGCGCACCTATTATTAAATTAACCTATAGTAGAGAAGGGTTTTTAATTTATAGTGATTCATCCAAGAATGGATTGGGATGTTTTTATATAGAATAAAAGGGTTATCTCTTATGCCTTGTAGTAGTTGATGATTCATGATCAAAATTACCCAACTTATGATTTGGAGATAGTAGTGGTAGTTTTTTCATTAAAGATATGGAGTAATTATCATTATGGAGAAAAGTGTGACATATATATATTGATCATAAAAGTGTGAAATATGTATTCACCCAGAAGGAGTTGTAAATGTTCCAAAGAAGGTGGTTAGAGTTGATAAATGATTATTACTGCTCAATACATTTCGACCCTAGGAAACCAAATAGGGTGGATGATGCTTTGAGTTGAAAGGTTCATTCTAGCTTATCCATGATGAGGATAAAAAAAGATCCAATTGTTCTCTATTCACAATAGATGGAGTGGGAAATCCTAAAGGAAGGGGAAGAATATAATCTTTGTCAAATTAATGTTCAACCGTCTATGCAAGTGAAGATTAAGGAGGAGTAGAAGGAAGATATAAAGCTACCAAAGAAAGTTATAAATTTTCATTTGTTTAAGCTTGATCATGATGTAATGATAAGGTTATGAAACTGTGTATGTGTTCCTTCCATACCAGATTTGAAGAATAAGATGTTTAAGGAAGCTTATAGTTATTTAGTCTCTATTCATCCTAGATGTGTAATGATGTACAGGGAAATGAAATAATTCTTATGGTGGGATGGAATAAAGAGATAAATCATAGCATTTTTATCTTAGTTATTGGTATTCTAACATATTAAGGTTGAAATACCAAAGTCAAAGAGGATGTTTCATCCATTACCCATAAAAAAATAGAAATAGGATACCATCAGTATGGATTTTGTTGTTGGACTACCCAAAAACTATAAAGGGTTTAATGCTACATGGGTTTTATTAGATTACCTTATAAAGTAAGTACACTTCATTTTTATCATACAAGACTTCTCTCTAGTTTATCTTTCAAGGATATACAATAATTAAGTGTCAAGGTTTCATAGAGTACCACATTATATTATATGAGATCAAGATCTGAGGTTTACCTCTATGTTATGGAGAATTATTTAGTAATAACCTGATACATAATTGAGTTTCAAAACTTCTTATCATCTTCATATAGATAGTTATTCTAAAAGAATATTTCAAACCCTAGAGATTATATTGAGATCTTGTTATCTGGATTTCAATGGTGGTTGGTATCAACACCATCCATTAGTTGAGTTTTTTATACAACAATAATTTTTACTAAATAATTTGTACGGATAATTATCAATCCCTCCATGGTAAGAAATTTTGATTTCAAATGTACAGGGATGAGGTTGGAGAAATAAATCTATTTGGACCTGAGATTGCTAAAGAAACAGAAGAGATAGTTAGAGCCATTCAATATCATATCAAGGTAGCTCAAAGTCTGTAGAAAAGTTATGTTGATAACTGAAGATGTGACCGAGAATTTGAATTTGGTGAGAATTTATATCTATGGATTTCTCCATTGACGATGTTTATGATGTTTCAAAATAATGGGAAACTATGACCCAAGTTTATTGGTCCCTTTGATATTATTGGTCATATCAAAATGGTGGCCTATCTCTTGGAAGTTCTTCCAAATCTCTTTCAAGATCATGATGTGATCTATATAACTCTCTTGAGTAATTACATACATAAACCTTCACTTGTAATTAAAATAGAGGTCACACCACTAGATCGGGATCTTTATTATGAGGAATAACTAGTTGAAATTCTTGATTATATAGAGAAAGTTATATGGAACATGACCAGTCAAATGGTCAACGTTCTATAGAGAAATAGCAAGTTAGAGGATGATGGGTGGGAACTTGAGGATATGATGAAGAATAATTATCCATTATTTTTTAAATTAATGATTAATTTAGTGGGTGAAATTCATTTTAAGGGGGTTAGAATGTAAAACACATAGTTTTTTCCGACCTTTTATCTCTCGGATAAATTAAATTTTCATTGATATCTTGCATTGTACTTAGTCAAATATTCCTTTCACAAGGAATCAACCTGGATTAAGTTACAGGCAACACCTAATTTTTGTATGTTACAAGAAATACCTACTTGGCGTATGTTACATCCAACACCAACTTTGTGTACATTACATGCAACACCGAGTTTCAATGAATCATTTTTTTGTGATAATTATTTAAATGAGATAATTAGAATCCATCCATTAAAAATAGTAATATTAATAGTAATAAATAATTTTACAATATTTTTTATAATGGTTTTATATAACTAAAAAATATTTATAATGAAAGATATACTTATTTGTAAAGTCCTTAACATTAAAAAATACCATTTTCTCAAATTAACTACTTTTAATATCCTGTGAAAAAAATAAAATTAATTTTAGAAACATTTATGAATTTTATTTTATAAAATAAATTTATATTTTTTAATTTAGAATTTCATAATTATCTTAGGTTTAATTTTTTGGATCTTTCTGAGAAACAAAATTTTTGGATGAATAGTGAAAAATACCAAATCTTAATTCAAAACTTCATTTTTCTCTAATATATTCATAAGGATAAATCATATTTTAAACAAGTTTAAAAGTTTAATTAGATCATATTTTTAACAATTAATCCAATTTATGTCATTGGAATTAATTTCACTTCGAAATTGGGTATAAAAACTCAGCAAATTTTTGTATTTTTTACTTTAAAAACCCGTATTGTCATTTCATCCTTATGATTAAATTTAAATTAATTTTTTCCACTTCTATGATTGGAATTTTTTAAAATGGATTAATTTTTTTCAATAATCATAATTTATGATTTCTATTATGCTCAACATAGTTTTTGATGAAATATATTATGGAATGTGAATAAAATTAATTACAATGATTAAGAGAACAATTTAGTTAACAAAGTAATAAACCGTAAATTTAAGACTGAAAATGACCTAAAAACTTGTTAAAGAGACATTTTATGACTATATTTAGACCATATACTCCCTTTAATATAATTTTCTCTATTTTTGGATCCACTTTACATGTATAGAACGTGGGTGGAATTTTTTTTCGCAAAATATATTGGAGTGCCACTCATCTTCCACTATAAAGGCCTCCTCTTCTCCCACTTATTCACACCTCTCAAGATACTTTATATTGAATATGCTATACCAAAATAACTCCTCAAAATACCTCTCATAAACCTATAATCCTCACCATTTGAAGAAATAAATCCAAGGAATCTCTTTGTTTCAAACCGAAAGGAATTACCCAAAGAAGAGGTAACATCCTTCCTTATGGACATTTTTTTATTTTCTTTCTCCACCCCCTCAACTCTCCTCATTACATGATTTTATAAAAAAACCATTATAATCAATATAATAATATTTTATTATATCAATAGTTCAACCTACATTTCGACACACTTTTATCTAATTGGTATCAAACATATAGTTTACATGTTTGATGAATTACCGCCTCACAAAACAATGATTGTTCATTTTGAAATTTACCCCTTTTATAGTTGGTATTCGGATGGAAACACTAATAATATATGATATATATTATATTTACTATGAATTTATGCTTTTTTAATTATTTTATAACACATAACTTCACAATTTACATTTTTGTGTAAACATGATAATTTCGTTTGAGGGGTGTGGACTACCGCTCCTCAAAGAGATGTGATTCGTTCACACACTACATAGAATGTATTAAGTATTTTTAGTGAACTGATATGATATATAACATAATAATGATACTTTAATGATTTTTTTACATATATAGATATATTCCTTTTTCTTTCTTTCTTTCAATATGATAATAAAATGGAAATGGCGTTCATGCATACGTACGACCTACCGTCTCCATGAATGATGTATTCCATTTTATACATATATATTTTTTATGGACTAATTATACTAAAAATATAATAAATATAATTGATATTTATCAATTGGATTAAATTATTTAAATCATGATATATGTATAAAAACCATATATATAAGAAATTAAGGCACATGTGATGAACAAAGTGAATATTATCTGAAGTGAATCCTTAACCTAGAATTGTTAACAAGTGGGTAATATAAATTCAATAAAACCATATATGGTATTATATAAAAAATATGGTTATTTTATATATTTATAATAAACTTATATTTATTATATGTGATGTTTTTATGAGTTTGATGAGAGTCAAGACCTAAGGTAATGGAATTTCGTCTCACTTTTCATATCTTTGAGACACATGCCATGTTCACCACTATTTTCTTTTTCATGGTGAATATAATTTCCATAAATTTGTTATATTATTATTATTTTTAAATTTATTTCTTTTTAGATATCCATTCTATTATCTTTATCTCATGGGGTTTACGTTTGAAGGGTTACCAAATCTGTAAGACATTTTTGTCCTAATTTTCCTTCTTTGAGAAACATGTTTTGTTATGCACCTTCATTATTTTTCTTGGTGTATATAATTCTATTGGAAATTTAATATCATGAATCTAGTTATTCTTATTATGTTTTCATATTGATGTAATTTAATTTTATAAAATGTATTGTATGATTCCATGTTACTATATGGTAAGACTTTATTGAATCAATCCCATCATTTATCCGGATTTTCTACGATTATGAACACATAGATGAAATATTATAATACATATCTCAATAAAACTGATGTGTTTTCTTATCCTCTATTTATTCAAGATATATACATGTATTAGTACTATTTTACACTATTCGGTACTTAATATAATTAAGAAAATGTTTTATGAAAAATAAGACCACAATTCTCTCTTCGGTCAGAAATATTTTTTATTTCAAAAACCATGTTTTAAAAAATGTCTTCAGAAATATTTTTCAATAAAAAAAGATTTTAAAAATGTTTAATTTTTTCAAATATTTCTTTAAAAGTTTTCAATTTTGTTTTTCAATAAAAATATATATATATTTTTTGTTTTGAAAAGTGCTTTTCAATGAAGAATGGATATTTTACTTAATAATTTTTTTTTTAAATATCTTTCAAAATTATTTCTTATATAAGATTACATTCATTAGTGTTACTCATGCTTTTCTAGGGAAATTATTCTATTTTACCATTCATATTCCTTCTCTGAATATATTATGTTTTGATCGCATGATGTTTATGAATCGAATTTCACATTCAAGGAATATATGCTTTTGAAACCCACTTCTTTTCACAGATTATGCTTATGAAATGATTCTGAAACCTATATCATTTTCCATAGGTTATGATATGATTTATTTTTTATGATACCTAGTTCATTTCATGGAAAATTTATGAATTATTTCATTACGGGATCGGTGGGACCTATATCACCTTGCAATACATTGGGTAAATATTTATATCACATAAGATAGAATAAGATGGTTTTGGGAGTGTGCCTTGACTACTAATACAGGCATGTGAGTGAACCATGAATACAAAGATGGTATGGGAAGTGAAATATTACTTGTAATATGTCCATGTTAGTGTACCATGACTACAAAGATGGTGTGGGGAATGAACCCATACTACCAATATAGACTTGTAAACAATGCCTTGAATACTATGGAAATATTGTTTACATGATTATGCATCTTCCACAATTACATGTCTTATTCCATTTGTATTCCTTCAAGTATTATTCTATTTATTTCCTTATGATCCATGTCTTATGAAATTATATGATTCATTCAATGATTCATGTTTATAATATTACGATTTTCATGGAATGATCTTATGATGTTATGATCATATCCTCATACACCTATTCTCATGTTTATGCTTATATGTTTCCCTTTCATAACCTTATTGAGCATATGAGATCACCCATTTTTATGATTCATTTCCTAGGTTATGAAGATATGTATTTTGTTTTATGTGTTTAAGAAGGGTGCTAGTCATGAAGAAATCAATGGGAGATAATATAGTTAACTCATATACCAGTGTTTATGTTTCCATGTTTTCAGAGGCACTAAACTAATACGGTCTTTGGGAATCTATTTATATAATGTTTTAAATATTTCACAAATGTTATTTAATGTTAATGTATGAAAAGTGAGGGTCTATATAGAAGCAACTACAGTACAATGAAAAATTCATGGCCCTTTTTTCCTCACCATGCCTAGGACCACGATGTGGGGAGCTACTAGTCACCATTTTGCAAATATGGTCCCCTAAAATATGAAACCCAAAGCTTTACCCTTTTTGAGAATTTCAAGCTTCTTATTTCACATAGGAAGTCCACCAAAGTGAAATTCAAAATATCATGGCCAACTATGAAGTTTCTATTACCATGGTTCATATTAACACTACACATCTAATCCCATGACCATTCTCCCAGCATCAAATTCCAAAACGACCAACACCACAACATCCACCATTGTGTGGTGATCCCATGAGTGGAAATAACACTTTACTAACCAATAGAACACCTTAAAAATCCTTATTTAAATCTCCATGCCATGAAAAAACATAAAGGTAGAGTTTTAATTAATTCAGGCCCTCATAACACATAAAAACTAATTTTTTAAATGATTTTATTCTATTTCTTTAAAAAATTTTATTATTAATTTAATAAAATTAATTTAGTTTTATGAATAATTTTTATATTATAAAAAACCTTTCTAATTTAATTAAATTAATTTTTAAATGTAAATTTTTTAAATTTCCAAACATATAAAAATATATGTAGAACTGAAAATATATGTATTAGTTTTTACATGATCAAGGTCATGTTTATATCATCCTAATTTCTACTAAAAAATATGCATCAACCACTGCATAAGACAGAAGGGTGAGATAAGAAATTATGGAAGTCGTGGGTGGTGATTCAACTTGCATTGAATTCATAGTGATTTCCTAAATTCCTAACTTCTCCCACAAATGATTTCACTCAACCAATGCATGTTGAAGTTCAAATTGGTCCTATTATTGAGTAAACCTTAGTGACTCTACCACCTTTACAATATTGAAATAATGTTCCTCATAAAGAATATATCTACTTATTTATACAATTTTTAACCATTATATATATATATATTAAATATTATGGTTACTTCTATTTACACCCACCAATTCAACATTAATGTTAAATTAACCACATTTCAATATAATACTACTTTCAAATAACCATATAATTTATCTCATTAATTATTATTGTGTCCAATGATGTTATCAAAACCATATATCCTTAATGGGCATATAATCCCAATGGAAAAATATATATAATTGTAATATTACATTCCTATATATATTCTCACACACTTAATCAAAATTAACCTTCTCATTATATAATTTCATTTCTAAATATTTTTATCATATTTCTATTGTGTTTTATCCATGATGTAGATATCATCGATTTTATGATCATCAAAATATATTAGGATAAGGAATATTTCATTCTTGTTGTATTTTTTAACATTTATTTTTATTACTTTTATAGTTATTATAATAATGTTTTATTTATATATCTTGAAATGTATTTCATTTTGTGTTGTAATTTTCTACCATAATGAAATAAGGAAATGTGCAATTTAGTTTTATATAGTTTATAACATAATCTACCTTGTATTTAAAATAAATATAATACTGTAAGTTTATGGTGTTACATTTTACCCCCTTAAGATAATTTCACTATCTAAATTTCATTACCTAGCTGAAAATGAGTATACTTTTCTTTTAATACATATTTAGGTTCCAATGTGTATTCCTAAAGATTATATTTTTACAAAATAATCTTTTCTAGGAGAGTGGTATTACATCACTGTACTTTATTTCTATGATTAAAGATCTACATTTTTTATTTTTTATAAAATAGATCATATTCCAATTTCACAGATTCATAGTTCAGTATATGTGATGGATTCAGTATATACATCCTAAAATATATATATATATATATATATATATATATATATAACACATAATGCAATGGTGAGAGGTTTAACAAATGTTATTTGTAGTTATATATTCCACAAATTATTAAGAATCTCAATGGGACTAATGAATCTAGTGTTTAACTTCTATTTCTTCCTAAATCTCACAATACTATACCAAGGTGATGTTTGAAGGAATATTATATCCTTAACCTCAAACTCCATATCTAATTGAAAATTATTATAATAGTTCTTCATATGAATTTTTTCTACTTTGATATATCACTAATTATTTCAAACCTATATATCATTTATTATACTTGATCTATCTTTAACAAAATCCTCTCCCTAAATTTATCACAACAAGATGAAGTTCCACATCACTTCCCATATAAATCATTATACGATTCCATTTATTTGTTAGGGTGAAAATTTTTATAATTTGAAAACTTCATTAAAATAATATATTGATCCCAAATTCCTTAAAAATATAATGAACAAGATCTTAGAATATCTTCTAATATCAAAATGGTATTTTCATATTGACCATAACTTTGAGGATGATAATCTATGTTAAAAAATTGTTTTTTATTCGATTCATGTTAAATAGTTCTCTAGAATTTTAATTTTTTCTTTAGGACTCAAGATGATATAATTAAAAGAGGAAATTCATTTAGCATGAAAAATTGACTTATGTATATCCTTCCAATATTATAAAGTGAGAGATATTTTAAACCAGAATGTGATGTGATGACTTTGTTAGTAGATCTTCCAATAACCATATTCCATTTTACAATTTAAAATTATTAGAAAGACCGATGATTAAAATAATGGTGACATTGTACCATTTAGATAATATAATAGGTAGTGGTTGCATCATGCCCTTATATGTTAAATGAACATACTTTACTTGTTAGTATATAAACAATCAAGATATATTATCCACAATATCCATTTTCATGTTGGCCCACTAGAAGTTATACTTAAGAACTATATACATCATCATTCTTCCTAGGTGAATAAAGAAGGATGAACTATATGGATCATAAAAAATAAATTTTTTTATATATTTTATGGATGAGAATTATATCCATGTTCCAAATCTTATAACTCTAAATCTATCAAGTTTGTACTCCGAAATATTTTATACTTTCTTCAATAACTCAATATAATCTTTCTAGGTTTCCTTTGTATTCAAATTGAGGGATAGAAAATTAATTTGGGAAATTAATAATTTCAAACATTCATTTTTTATTTATATATATATCCTTTAAATATACCTAAATAATAGGTCCCTTCCAAACCTAATCAAGGATAGGTTATGATTAATTTTTCCTCTCAGAGCATCAAAAACATTATTTTCCTTCCAAGGTTCATAATTTATTGAGAAATACAAATCTTTGATTAAAGATTAAAATCTTTTTTAGCGCATGATAAACTCATTCTATGTGAATATATACAATACAATGTTGTGAACTATATATATATATATATATTACACTTCTCAACATAAATATAATTACACCAAACCATTAATGAAAAAAATATCATTTCTACCTCTTAATCATGTGTCTGATATTTTTTCACATGGTAATTAAATTATCACGATGTATAAGCTATCACCATTTCATTTTACATAGGGGAACATCATGATACCTTCATTGGGGTATCACCATATATCATAAACCCTTCTCCACTATAGGGAAGTGTAAGGAAAAAAGTAGTGACCAAGCTCTTCTTAATCTGATTAATTCTTTATTTATATTCTTCTATCTAGTAGAACATTAATACCATCAACATTACATTTTATATTAGATTTAAAAATTAAGAAATATTTCTCAGAAAACATCGATATTATCAATATAATCTAATGAAACTATAGATATTTATCTTAGGGGTTATTCTGAGCTATCCTTCAATCACCTCTATTTTTTAAGGATCTACTGATATACCCTCACTTATAATTACATGAAGTAAAACAGATATATTTTATAGATAAAATTCACATCGTCCAAACATGGAATACAATTTATCATTTCATAAGTTCTATATAACATTCCTTAAATTCTCTTGAGGTTCTTAATTTCACTTATAATATATGAAAATATCATCAATAAAGACTACCAAATATTTGTTATTATAATCTTTAAGAATATATTCATTAGATATAGATAGATTTTAGAGTAATTGGTATGTATGAATTGTATCAAAATGAATTAATTTAGTCCATATCTTTTATGTAAAAATTTATTGGGTATATCTTATATTTTAATCTTAACTAATGGAATCCAAATCAAATATACATCTTAAAGAAGTATTTATACTCTCTAAGTTGATCCAAAAAACCATCAATATAGGGTAGATGGTACTTTTTCTTGATCATTATCTTTTTAAGATAAAAATAATCAATCTAATTATGAAATTATCCACTCTTATACTTTGAAAAGAGGACTAGATCACCCCACAGTGAAGCACTTGGGAATATAAAAACCTTTCCCAAATTCTCTTGAAGTTTCTTCTTAAATTCATCCAATTAAATGGCGTAAAATTTATATGGACTCTTGGATATATGGACCTATCCAGGTATCCATTATTATTGGGTATTAGGAACCATATTAAGGAATTATTTTCCAATGGTATTTCGTAATCACATTTACATTTATATTTGATCATGAGATTATATGGTATATGAAATGAGATCTCCTTATTATTGAAATTGATTTGGGATCTATGTATATAATACTAACCCATTCCGAATACCACATTAGATTCTTACAAGGGAATAATAAATATATTTAGATAATGTGGATTCCCTTAATCCTTAAATAAATATTAGTAATCTAATTTTGATGCAATCATAACACCACTAGGTGTTTTTAACAATAATTTAGTTTTTAAAGTCTAAGGTTGTGGCGTAATATTTTTAGAAAACTTACAAGATATAAAAGAATGTGAAGAACCAAAATAAACTAGAAATCATCATTTTTATGTGGAAAATAAGCTTCCCTTTCACCAATTCATTATAATGATCTACCGTGATATTAGGGATTATATATTACTTGTCCCGAACTAACCCAAGTTGAACCTAAAATGGTCTCTCATGCCTACTTGTGGTGAGGAACGAGAGGTGTTCCCAATCCTCCTAGGATGGAAAATAATTTTAGTCATCATGCATAACTCAATTGGTAAAAATATATCCCATGAAAATACTAATAAATAAATATAAAATGAATAATAAAAATAAAAACAATAAGTGATTAAAGGAAACTTGACATACCTCTATGTGACCATGTAGGTTACCACCAACCACAAAACCAATATCACTCTATGATGACTGAGAATGATCTGGAAGCTAATCTAGAATCTAAAAACAATGATAGAGATGTAGGATTTACTATTAAAACTCAGTAGGCATGACTGAATTATCTACTCCCAATTACTTACCCTTAAAATTAAATCCATATCATGTTAATTTGAAATACATATACTTAACATATGGTGTTCAGTCCCTTTTTAGAACAAATAACAAGTTAATAATTCTGAAGAACTATTTTCCTCTATTTCTCTAAAATATATTTTCTAATTAAGAAATTAATTTATAAACCCCTTTAAATTTTGATACATACTACGAAGAGAAATTTCAAGGAAAATAGTGAAAAATACATCACAAGTGATAAAGTATGAGTTTTCAGAAGAATCCTGACCATTAAAATGATTTTATAAAAACATCACAAAATGATGGAAAATAGAATAAAAGTGAAACAGTTATCATGGTATATACCTAGAAACCTAGTAAAGATACCCTAGATGTACTGAGTTTGAAATCCATCTTCCAACCCATCGATGAAATCAAAAGTCAATAACTAACCCGTCTTCTCTCAACAAGCCTCACCAGTGGAAAATCCTGCATGGATACTCTATGGGAATATAGTCAATGTAATCAGTAATTAATAGAAATTATATCTTGACTCTCACTATAAATCCTAGTATCCCATGTCTATAAAAAACATATGAGGTGATGAAGTAAGAATGAAGAAGGAAATAAACCATGCATGCTAAGGCCTACCTCCTAAATCCATCAATTCAAATTCCCTGTAGAGAGAAGAGTATCCATAGAGGTTAATTTTTTTCATGAAAACATTCAACGGTTCCAAATTGGATGAATAATTTTTTAAAAAAAGTAACCATTTAGAAACCCCCTTTATAAATAGCTATCATAATTTAAAACCGTTTTCAAATTAAATCGAATATTGAAGGTTCTTTAAATTTTAAACAAACATGGAAAGATGCTTTTACAGAAGGAAACCAAGATGAAAACATAATAAAGTATGAAAAAAATGTAATAAAATCATTCCAATAACTAGAACCATATCCTATATTATATAGAATTTATAATATAAGAAATTCATACAAATAAACAAGTAAGAAATCATAGTTTTGAAATTAATGTCTTGGAAGTAAGGAACCTACCTCAAAACATTCTAATATTGGAAATGGATTCTTGAAACCACTTCACACATACATGCATATAAAACATAATAAATATATTTATACTACTTAAACTCATGTATATCTTCCCCTCACCATGAGAGAATATGTTCTAAGAGGCAATATTTATATATGTGATTACCTATTCATACATATGGAAGTTTCCTTCAAGGGGACCCAATACCTCAAAGAAACAAAGGAGAATAAAAAATTCAATAAAAACAAACATTATAATTGGTAAAATCAAAAGGTAAATGAAAACCATCCTCAAATGGTGGTGGGTGGACCAAAATAGTCCAACAAGCTTCACCTTCAGTGGTGGGTACTGAAACATACCCCAAGATGAACTAAGAGACCCTTTTCAATCCCTACCAATGAATGAAGGAACCATAAATAGTATCAACCCTCACCCTAGGGTAGAGAAAAATAAAGAAGGGAGATTCGGAGAATAAAAACTCCAATTAAAAGAAAAAAGGAATATAAGAGTTCACTTTTGGGAATCGACCAATAAACCTCAATAAATCAGAAGGAATCAGTATGGAGGAGAAAGATATGAAGAGGGGTAGCACACATGTAAGGAGTAAGGTGGAGGGGGTAGGCACACATGGGAGTGGGGTGAGGGTGAGGGTAATACCCCTGTTGAGGTTTAATGAAAATAGTAATACTAATAATAAAAATTATAATATCATTAATAATAATAACAATAATAACAATAATAAATGGTCAACAAAAAATTATAATAAAACATTTTTTAATTCTAGGAAACCACACATGATTTTTCTGATTGTTTGGAAAAACTGTTATCCAACCATATGCCTCTACTGGAGGCCATGGAGGCCATGAATGGGCAGGCCGCATGATTTGGGAAACTATGCATCGACTATGCAGTCAGATCTGTAGAAAACTAAAGGCACACCCACATGCTTTGCACATGGTTTCTACTTACTGTGTTCCAACCATGCACCCATGCTAAAAAACACATAAATTAAAATTTAAAACCCAGTTCGACCCAATAGAGACTGAAGATGTCATATTTAAAGAATAAAACCTACGTCGGAAAAAAATATGAGCAAGGCTGAAGAAAATGAACCACCCAGAAAAGGAATAATGTAAGATACTCAAGCCTTAAATGAAAATATCAAGATATGGAACACACTGATCCATAACATAGAAATCACCAAGGAAACCCGCTGTAGTCTATTTAAGATCTCTATAAGCATCCAACATGTGACCTGTTATCTAGACTAACCAACAACTATGATCAAGGTCAGGTGAAGTGGAAACAGTGATCCATATTTTTGGAAAAAATTCAATATTACTAAATATAAAAAAGAATAACTAATATACTAGTTTCACCATGAGGGTTTTCTATGGTGGTCTCCCCACTATTTTAGGTTTCTGGAAAAACCTAAATTTTCCATGCTTAAAAAACATACAAATCGTGTTTTTTTCAACATCGGTGTAAATTCTTAACTTCTCATGTCACAATCAAAAAAAAATTAGGATAAGACATCAATGAGAACCATAGTGTATCTCCCCCCCAATTATGGGACTAACTAGAAAGGAAATTAAATAAATAGGAACACTCAACATACTCATATCCATGTCAAAAGAAACCCAACACAGGAAACCCAAGCTGGGAACTAGACCTGATCAAAATTCATAATTTACCAATATAGATCATATCTAAATAGGTGCCACCCAAAATGAAAACCACACTAAAATAAGTCTACCCATTAAAAATTTCCCTCTGTTGGGCACAACCGCAAGGATCTCAAAAGAAACGAGGCTACCAATATATCCAAATAAGATGTTTCAAAAATGGAAATCAACATCAAGGGGACACTCAAAAAGTTTCCACTCTTATGTCAGAGAAAACATGTTAGATAGACACCCCACACCTATAAATTCCTGCACTTCATGCAAAACATCAATCTATAGTCTATTATTGGAGCCTTGATGTTCTAGAGAATCTATTTATTTATAGTGAGGAGTTGTTAATCCCTCACCAAAACTTCCTCTTTAGATTCACAACATATAGAAACTCTTTAGGTGAATCAAATAGACACACCAAATAGAATAGGGATACATTATAGAGACCAACCACCCACTCCTTATTGATACGTATCTTATGTATACTTAAATAATATGTAATAAAAACTAAATCAAAACATCTCATAAACAAAAAATACAATTTTTAATCATAAATCAAGATACCAAACTCAAAACACAATTCAAACCACATTTACTACACATAACAAATAAAATCCCATGAAAAAAAGACTCTAAAAATGAAAATAAAATAACAAAAAACTATTCCCTCACCTTTCAAAACATTGAATCCCCTACCGCAATTTTTTGAAAAGTCTTTCTGAAAGAAAAAAAACCAATGGTTGGACACCTACCATTGTTATTCCATGAAGCCTCACATATATACATCACTTCCAAATCAAGAACACTGCCACACATTCCCCAAACTATCCTTTTACCACATATATACATCTAAATATGTATATATATATGTTTGTGAGCATTCATAGGAATAACAAGTGTCAAAACAAGACATTTCCATTCCCAATTATTTTTCAAACCAATATTTTAATTTCCCAACCAATTTTCAAAGACACCTTTTATCATTAAAGAAACACATTTCCAAATTCTCAAGAAACATCAACTTTACATTTCAATTTTTTTCCAAAGACACAAAAAAATATCAAAAACCACTTCCAATTATCTTTTTAAAAAACCATTAAAATTGAAAAATAGTTCCCCATCCATTTAAAAATCCCCAATATTTTCCATTTTAGAAATCCAAATTTAGTAAATAAAATATTTTTAGAAACACAGGAAATAAATCAACACCAACTTAAACCCACGACAATAATTAAGAAAAGAAACTCAACACTCAACAGATAAAAATTACAAAATATAGAAACACGTCCATTACACACAACTTGGTTTCATGGTTTGGTAGACTATGCACCAATTGTGTGACCACACTGGAGGCCATCAGAGGCAGTTTCGTGGACTCTTCTTGGTTTTCCAAAAAGTGAATAATAACTACACACACCTTCAAATTAACACATAAAACCACTCAAATCCTTGGAGTTTCTAAAAAAACCCACAAAGTATCACATCTAAACATATTTTTTTAATGAAAAACCAAAATCCTAAAAAAACCAAAGTACAAGCTTGGATTATGGGGCATAACCTTCCCGGAGAACCCTAAAAATTCAGTTTTCCTTTTGAATAGGTTGTGATCAAGAACCTAACTACAAATTACCCTGTAAATTACAATAATCCTATATCCAAACTACTAGATATTGCAAAATTAAAAGTGGTAATATATCTGATACGAGTTTTTCACAATCCATACAAGTTTTACCCCAAACTAGTTACTTGAGACGACTCCTGAAATGGCATAAGAGGTGTTACTGATCCTCCCGAGATAGAAAATGGTGTAGATAATCAAAGATAACTCAATTGGGAATAATGTTTCACATGAATAATGAAATATAAATATAAAATAAACAATAAAAATAAACACTAGTAGTGGGTAGAAATAAAACTGGACACACCTCTATGTGACCCTATGGGTCCCCACCAACCACTAAACCAACCTCACTCGATGATTAGTGAGAATGAGCTGGAATCTTCAGAAAAAGCTAAAAAAGATATAGATATAGGCATGAGTATTAAAACTCAACATGAATTATCGAATGATCTAACCCTACGCCTTACCATTAAAATGAAATCTATATCATGATAGTTTGAAATAAATATATTTAAAATAAGGTTTTGATTCCCATTCCAAAATAACTAACAAGTTATTAAGTAAAAAGAATCATTTCCATTTATTTTTCAAATTTTTTTCTAATTAATAAAAGACTTTATAAACCCATTTAAAAGAAGATACATTCAAAAATGAGGAATTCTAATGAAAAACTATGAAAAAGTATCACATGTTCTAAAGTATGAGTTTCTAGAAGAAGAATATCAGTTTAATGATTTTATAAAAGAATAAAAAAATGATGAAAAATAGAATACATGTAAAACAATTATCATGGGTCATACCTAGACACTAATTGAAGATATATTAGATGTACTCATTTTGGAATCCATCTGTTGGATGATCAATGATATCCAAATTCAATAACCAACCTGATTTCTCTCAACTAGCCTCACCACTTGCATATCCCATGCGACTACTCCTTGGGGATGTAGTCTATATTATCGAGACTAAATATAAAATGTATATCAACTCTCATTATAATTCATAGGATTCTATGTTGATATAAGATATGGTTGGTGAGGAATCAATCACTAACCTAAGAAAAGACCCAATGAATTCTAATGCCCACCCCCAACACTATTTATGTGAATTCCCCCATAGTGGAGAGTATGCACAGAGGAACATTTTTTTCAAGAAAACACTCAAAGGTTCCAATCATGACTTAGCATTTGAAATTAAAATTTATCATTTGGAAATAAAATTTATAAATATATTTCAAATTTTAAAACCTTTAAGAAGATAAATCCCACATCCAAGGTTCTTTACATTTTAAAAAAAACTTTGAAACCTAATTTAATAGAAGAAATCCAGGACAAAAACTTTGTAAAATAAGAAAAACATGGAAGAAAATCATTCCAATCACCAAAAACATTTCCTATATTATATATACATCAAAATATAATAAAAAATATGTATAAAAAATCATGATTTAATATTTTTTGAAATTAAAGGTTTATAACAAGGAACTTACCTAAAAACACACTACTTTTGATGATGGAAACCCAAAATTGCTTTATAGTTACACACAAATACACATTCAGATATGTATTTATAAACTTTGACCTTATGTACATATTACCCTCACAATTAGGGAATATGTACAAATAGGGAATATTAATATATGTTCTTACCTATTCTTACCTGTGAATGTTTCCTTCAAGGGACGATAATACCTCCCAAACAACCAAAGATAAACCAACAATATAAAACACCCTAAATAAAATTGGTCCAATCAAAATGGAAATGAAAACCAACCTCAAATAGAATAAGGTGAACCAAAATATTCTAATATGATTCCTCTTCGGTGTAAGTTACTGAAATATACACGAAGTCAAATTGAGAGACCCTTCAAAATCCCTAACAATGAAAGAAGGATCAAAAAATCTGACTAATTGTCACCCAAGGTTTCGACTGAATAAAGTGGGGTGAGATAGAGAAGAAAAATTCCATGGAAATGAATAAATGAATATGAAGATACATCACCTTAGAGAAATGACCAAGAAATCTAAAGAAATCAGAAGGAATCATCATGGAGGAGAGGGCTCAAGAGTGGGGTGGTGCATGTGCGAGGAGGGGGGGTGCATGTGAGAGTGGGGTGAAGGTTCGGTGAATACACATTTTGGGGTTTAATAAGAATATTTAAAATAATGAAAATAATAAAACAATAATAACAAAACAAAAACGACAACAACAACAATTAAACAACAACAACAACAAAAATAATAATAGAACATCTTTTTCAAAGCCTGGAAACATGCACGGTTTGGAAACATGGATGGAAAAACCTTGTGATAAATGTGTGCCTCTATTAGAGGCCCAAGACACCCCACATGGGAAATATGCATGGTTAGGGAAAATTTTAATCATCTATGTGGTGGAATATACTAAAAAAATTTATATACTTACATAGTTTCTACTTAACATGGTCCAAACATTCACCCATGTTGAAAAACCCAAAAAATAAAACTAAAAACACGATCTGGGATGCAACTCTAAAATGAGACTAATTATAATTAAGAAATTAAATATATTTAATAATTCAAAGTTATGGTGTGACAATACCTTCCTTGAACCCTTGGGTTTAGAGGTTTTTAAAGACAATTATTCTCATTAGATCTTAGATTGTTGCATTGATTTTCATTTTTCCTAAATTAAATACATTTTAAGTAAGGGTGGTTCATTATTTGGGTATTTATTATCCTTTTTTATTTTGATTGGCCTCTATGTATTTCTTTAACAATTGTGTGCTTGATATCCTTATCTACCACATATAAAAAAAACTTTCTAATCCTTTGAGGATTTTTATCAAGTGATTCTTGCCACATTTTTAGCATATAGATAGTTTAATTTTATTTCCTTAGTGTGATTTATCCATAGAGTTTCCATGAAATTAATTTTTAATTTTCTTATCTCCAATTCCATTTGAATAATGTGAGTCACTAATTTTCATTTTCACCTTAATTTCACATCATAAAATTTCTTTGTAGCTACAAAATATCCTTATGGATAATTACTTTAAAAGGTTTAGTTTTTTGGACACTCAAGAAACGATCAATCTTGTTTATAAGGTCAAAAATAAATCTAGAGGCATACCTTGAGAGACTCATGAATTTTTCATCATATATAAAAATTCATTCATTATCATTTTTATGTAACTCAAAAAATTATTGATCTATTTTAATCCAAAGAGTTTGAGGAAAATATTGTGTAAAGAATATTTTCTTAAATTCCTCACATTCCAAAGAGTTAATTTATTCATTTTTTACTTATATTATTGATCAAATTACACCATTTTCCCACATTAAATTCCAACAGATATGCAGTTAATGTTATATTTTTTCAATATTATTTAAGAATAAAAATATCTTTTCTTTCATGTTGATCTAGTGCTCAACAATTAATAAATCATAATATACACTAAATTAAAATGATAATTGATACATGAAGGGCTTGATAATATGTCTCTCCATATTTGGTGTGTTTGATAGATCAAAGTGGTTCAGTTTATTTTTCATAACATCAGAAATAATCACCAAGAAGATTATTACTCCACCTCTTATGACATTTTGCTTCTTAATGGGACAATAACCTCATTTTCCATCAAACCTATTATTATCTCAATCCCTCCAAATTCATTCCATTTACTAAAACCAAAAGGGTTAATTTGATTAATGATAACTAATATCCTATGAAAATCATAGTGAACAATAATATGAATTATAAAAATCAAATCTCTAATGAATTAATTTATAACACCTTTTCTCCAACCTATGGTACTTTTGGATTAACCTATGTTTCTTTTATGTTTAGTACTCTTATAATTCTTAACCGAATACAGAAATAACTAAACACTAATTCAATATATAAATAGATTATCCAAGAATAACATGCATATATTATACATAATTTCTCTAATTTAAACATTATATATCACAAAAAACACTATCTCATAATCAAATGTTATAGTGTCTTTAGAGATTAGCTACATAATAGTCTTATTATACATTATGTTTTCAATATATCCCACAAAATTATCCACACATGAATTCCTTATAAATATATTCCAACATTTAATTACATGGGTAAATAGGAAAAATAATAAGAAGTTATCTTAAACACCCAAAAAGGTAAAACCTTACATAAATTTCAAAAAGGGTTTGGTTATAAGAATATGAAAAAGTATAACTATGGTAGATATTCATAATTAAAAAAATCATGGTATAAATAGTAATTATTCATAGGAAATCATTGAACAATATGGATAATGACTTATGAACATAGAACCACAAAATAATCATCATGGAAGCATACCACATATTCCATATCATGGATACATGTGAAAATAATCCTAAACCATGGAAACATAACTTAATAATGTGGAAAAAACATAATCATAGAAACCATAACATATATCATGTATAAATAAGAAGACTACCATAAAAAATTGGATAAAAAATAACTACATGTGTCCTATAATATATTCGATTAGACATCACTACTAGAATCCCATAGTGAATTGAGCATCACTACTCACATCCTATAATAATCTCCTGATATATTAAAATTTTCCTAATGTATTGGTGGGATATATTAGATCCACAAATAACATAATAAAAAACCATAAATATTTATAACACATGAAATCAATCACACATATTATTATGAAATGATTCATGTAATTAATATCCATTACATAAAATTTTGATATGGTATGACAAAAATTAGATCATGAATTAGAATTGTTGATACAAAAAATTGATCTCCCAAAAGAAGAATATAATTTGTTAAATTAAATGGGGATCCTCATAATAAATCCACATGATAAATATATTTTAAATATATATAATAAAAACAAAGAAAAATACTAAAAATATATTTTTTTAAAAAATTCTTACATATTCATAAAAAAGTGAAGTTTGATGTCAATTTAATAAATCATTTTTATAATGGTGATAAGAATAACTTTTAAAACACTATTTCAATGGAATCCCCAATAGTAGAAGCATTAAAAGTAATAAAATCTAAGTAAAAAACATAATATATTAGATAAAAAACATATAAAAGTGAAAATAAATAACTTTTTAATCTTTTTGATAAGTTTTAGAGAAAACCCACATCTAAAAAAGAGTTATAAAATTTAATATTTAGTAAAGGTAAAGAGAAATATGAAAGGTATATAAGATCATACATATTTTGATTCCAAGAAAATAATAGAAACATTTTTGGTAAGAATGAATATGGGAATGTATGAGAAAGAGATGATATAGAGTTTGAGAGTTATTCTGAAGAATTTAATATTTTTATGAAGAAAAAAATCTATAAAAGAAGAATATTTTGAAATAAAAATATAATTTTCTCAAATATAAGAATAACATATATTAAAAAATATATAAATTAAAGAATATAACAAACTTATACAAACATAATTAAGAAATAATGATTATGAATCAATTAAATTTAAATTTAGTAAAAAACCCTTCTATTTTATTCTCTATTTGATAAACTTGCTTTGAAATATTGTTGTTATTTTTATGAATGTTATGGTGATAGGTCATAAATATTGGTTAAAATATCCCTTTTTATGAATTTCACTTCAATAAAATTAATTTATTTTTTAGTGAATATATATACACATATTATCATTAATTATTTATAAAAACATCTTAAAATCATCATTATTAAATCATATTAGTATTATTTATGTTTTATTAATAATTCATTATATTAAAATTAAAACATCATCCATTTTGATAGTAGAATCGACCTAATTATGAACTTGTTATAATGATTGAATGACTATGAACATGTTATTATACAACTAAATTATTAGATTTATTGAATAATAATGGATTAAAATTATGTTAATAATGTGATAAATTATATTTAATAAGAGACGATTGAAAAGATAATGAAAAACAATTATTGAGATGATAACACTTATGTTGAAGACTTGAATCTTATCTTGTCCAGTTATTGGGAAATGAATGATTTTGGAATTAGTCTTATGACTAGAGGTTAACAAACATGAGATATGATTATTAGGGAGATAATTTATGTATGGATTTAGGGGTAAATTTAAGGAAAGGTGTTTTTTGAAGTTTTTATAGGAGGGAACCTTTTATTGGTGAGTTTGATTGGTATTTTCAAAAATACAAATTTCTTAATGAATAATAAATGTAATCTCTCATGGAATGTGGATCCATAGTTGAAAAATAATATATATAGTATAATTATAGGTCTATAATTCCTTCATACTCACATTTTGAGAAAAAATGTTAAGATATATTAGAACTTTACCGTTTAATTTAACCCTTTCACATCATTTTACCATTACCATGGTAACTCAATTTTTATCTCAAAAAGTCACTTTTTTTCTTTAAAATGAAATTGACCTTATTACCAAATTTATAGGTAATTATTCTATTTATTAAACCAAATTTGTTTAATTCAAATTTTAATGGTGATAAAAAACTAATTTTAATTTAAGAATTCAAAACATATAAGAAAATATTTTTCTGAAAAATGAAATTTTAATAATATAAATCAAGATATTATCATTCCATGATAATTAATAATCTTTAGATGAATTTTAATTATATATATATGTATACAAAATCAATACAATCAATTAAAATAATTACTTAGTATCAAAAAAAAGTCATTACCTTTTTTCGAAAAATGATTTTATTCCTAATTGTTTTAAATTTATTAATTATTTTAAAAAAATTAACTAAATATTATAAATAAATTTGTATTAACTTAAATATTTTTAATTTAATTAAATTAATTACATAAAATTAAATTTAAAAAAAATTCAAGATGAATAAAAATAAAAGTAATAATTGAATATTTATATATTACATTTATTAAGTTGACCATTATATTTCCCCCTTAGATGCTTGGGTGTTGGGGTTTTTATAGAATGTAATACTATCCACCATTAATTAAATTAACCATTACATTGTAATATAGTCCAAAATTACACATTAAAACCTTTGAATACTTGTACATAATACCTAAGGGTTTGATAAGAAATGGTGGTTGTTGAGGGTGGTGATTCAAGCCACATTGATATTATAGTTATTTTGATCAAGATGTATTGGTTGAAGTTTGGCTTCATCTTGATGTAGCTAAAAACATTGTGATACTACCTAATTTTTAATATCTTAAAAATTAAACTCATAAGGAATAATACAACAACACGATACAATTTTTTATCATTTCTACATTGATTTTATAATGAAGTTAATTTTATTTGTAACAACCAATTAAAACGAATATGTAATAACAATCCAATTTTAAAAAAATACTAATTTTAATAAAAATATAATTTATGTTATTAATTTTTCATTAGTTCAATGTTATTATGAATATACATAAAATACCAATGACCAAATATATAAAATTTTAATTTTAAACTCATATATATAACCTTTCACAATTAATCAAAATGACTCCTCTATTTCCATCATTTAATTTCAAAATATATTTATCATATTTATAGTGTGTTTTATTCCTTAAGAACATATCATCAATGGGATGATCCTTTAAAGAGGCCTTAATGAGGAATATTTCAATCTTTTGTATTTTTATTTACTTATGGTTTTATAATTTTTTTAATTTTTAAAATTATGTTGGATTGATCTATTATGTAATGTATAAAATTTTTTTTATAATTTTTTGCCTTCATGAAAAAAAGTTATTTTCATTTTAGTCCGATGTTGCATGAAACAAAATCTATCATGACTTTAAAGGAAATTTAACACGATAAGTTTGGGTTGTTACAATGTACTTACCGATGGTTTTTAATAATACTGAGTAATTATAAGTGTTTTATAATTATAAATAGTTCTATAATTTCAATTTATTTTTAGAAAATCATAATTCATGATGGTTGTTATGAATTGAAGTTAAGGGTAGACTTGAGAATTAGATATTAGTATGGATATATATATATATATATATATCTATGTTAGGGTGGTATTATTCATAATAGGTTGTCTTCTTAATTTTGGGTAATCAAAACAATAGTATGATTATAAATGGTGCTCATATATTTTTAGTGTTTATGATGGATTCATGAATATTAATGGTGATAATTATAATTACCCATATGTAGTAATGATCTTTAATAAAAGGATATTAATATTTTGGGTTTATAGAGGTATTGGGATGATAATTTTGTATATAACTCTATTTTTTTATTTAATCGATTATATAAACTCATCATCCTCTATATCATCACCACTTGAGATTTTAATTAGTAGATGAAATAAATTTCAATAGGAGGAGAGATTATTAAATAGACTGGTAGTCCACTCACATTCATCCTATTACAATATAATAATGGTGATATAGTTTGTGGGAGTTGGTATTAACAGGATCCTATCTCTTTTTTTATAATGGGATATATGTATATAAATAAACCTATATTTTTATTGAGGGTGATTTTGGGGAGATATGGGTAGGAATGATGAAACTTAGCACTGCTTGTTATTATTTATCACATTATTTCAAAGATGAATTATTATAATTTATACATATTGTAATGTGTTGGTCTAGAGGACGATCCCACCAAGTATTATTATACTCACCCATATTCTATTAATATAGTTTTTTGATCCATAGGAGAGTATTATTGGAGATATTCATTATTTTTATCTAAATGACCTTTTAGAGGATCCAAGTTTCATTTTTATTTGATTTTTGAGGTATATAATTTTGTTTTTTTTGTGTTTTCCATACTTATTTCTAATTATTAGTTATTTCTATAGATGATATTTTCATATATATATATATATACATTTTAATTTATTCATTATTACCCATGTTTATTATTAGTTAAGATTTCAATTTTTAGAGGGTAATATCTTCCATTTATAGGTTATATACCCTTTATATTATTTACTGATCTCTTACCTATCATAAGAGGGAATGGATGTCATAATCAATCTTTTCCAGGGTTGGGTTATGATTTTTATTGTGGTATATTTTCACTAAAGTTAGAACATTAATATAATATTTAAATTCTTTTTTGTAGATATACATCCCATATAATGGAAAGTAAAACTCATTTAAGGATATAAAATATGACAATAAAGATAATATACAACTTTAGAAAGATGATGACATATGATTAAATTTATTTAAGAAAAATAAAATCATTGAAAACGATATGAGAATAAATAATTTAATTGTCGTAAAAGGATATAATCACAAATTACTATGTTTTAACTGACTTTGTGACTCAATATATAGATTCCAATTTACCAAAAAGACTTGTATTACAAAGGTAAATGATTAAAAACATTAAGAAATGAAAAAATAATGTAAATAACTACCTTTTAAGTGGATAATAATAAATATTATATTATTTTAATTAATATGAACATATATTATAGATAAAAAAACTTTTATGGCATTAATCAATAATATTTAGAATAATTAGTGATGTTTTTTCGATGACTAGTTAATGTATGAAGAAAAATTGATAGGGATTGAATTAGAATGGAATAATTTTTATTGATATGTTTTCACTTACACTAGATTGTATGAAGGAGTCTCCTATTTATTTATCAACTCACATAAATCACATGAAATAAAATTGAAAAAAATAGTATCACATGATAAATTTACATGGTTTACCCTTAAAGAATGTGACTATATATTTTCAATGATTGGTAATACATAAGTCATAGATATATCAATAATATAATAAAATGTTCCCAAACCTAGAATGGTATGATTCTTGACAAAATGAATGTTTCTAAAATATGATTTTGAAATCCCTATGGTTTGTAATGAAAGTATATATTAGAATGGATATATCTTCACTAAAGTTCAAAATGGAAAACAATTAATGAAAAATACCTCATTCATTATCTGATATTCCAATAATAATAACTATGTACATTTAATTACCTTATTGAATAAAATTCTTAATATGTAGTAATAACATAAGCCTTAACCCTTAAATTTAGTCACTTACATGAAAATGTTATTCTATGTATTCATCTATATTTCTTAATAATTTAATTTTTCAATAAATAATATATTATAATAGATAAATTCCATCTATTTAAATTTGAAATTACCTACTAATTTTTACTTTCAAATCTCTATTTTACTAATATTTAAAATCTCAAAAAAGTTTGATTTTAAATTAGTATTAAATCCTATAAAAAACTAATATTTCACCGAAAAAATGGAAATAAGAAATTCTTATTTAAACATTGAAAAACATGGATAGAAAATCCATTTGAAAACACCCTTGAATATTTTATAGATTTGATTTATAAAATCAATATTTGAAATTATGAAGAAATAGCCATGTATTTAACTAGAATACAAATAATAAAAAATATGCATTTAACTTAATATTGTCTTGGTCAAATAATCATTTAAAACTCCTCTTGGCCAATATTTTTCAATTCCATACCATCAAATTTAAATTTATTTTTAAAATTTTAATGAAATATTTATGGAATATTAAATATACATGTTTAGAGAATTGTTTCAATCTTTTAAATGCTCAATATTATGAGAAGTGGAATCCATTAATTTTTTCCAAGTAGAATAATTAATTTTCATTTATTTGAACTACCTGATTAACTCCACCAAATCATAATAAACATATTTTATTAGTAAAATCAACCATGATTAATAAACATAATAAATTTTAATTCATTGTCATTTAATTTGTTCAACATAGTTTTCAATAATCTTTTCTTGGTCAGTTTTTTTATTCAAAATGGTAAATTTAAAACTATTTGTCAATCATTTACTCTATATAGTTGACACTATCATCTTTACGGTAACATTAATTATTACACAGTTGACTATGAATCTTACATATTCATAAATTTCACTAAAATTTATAAAAATCATAAAATCTATAAAAATTCATCCATATCACAATTATATAAAAAAATAATAAAAAAATTTATTTCATGTATTTAACAAACCATTTTTATAAGAATTTAAATTTTTGGATTTAATTTCCTCTATTTTGAAAATTACTCACATATATAATATTTCTTTCTGAAAAAATAATTTCATAAAAATAAAATAGGGAATTAGATTACCTATAATAAGTTATTTAACATCGATAATTTTCTCAAATTTTACATATATAAAATTTATGTTCCAAAGGTTCTAAGAACAATTTTTAGGGTGGGGGGGGGGGTTAATCAACTGTTTTCTTTTTACAAATTTCAAAATTTTGGAAACTTATCCTTTGAAATTTTTTATAATTGCTTCTTTATCATCTGTTAGTAAACTCATATGCATGAAAGTATATGAATATAAAAAAAGAGTATGAGATTTAAAAGGTTTGTCCTTAGTGTAAAAACCTACCTCCATGCCATATCCACTCCCTTAGGTCTATAAAATTTAAATATAATGGATAATTGAATACAACATATACCAACTCCCATTAGACACCTTCTATCTCTTGATAGAAATTATTATACTTACTCCTGCTAGTTTACTATTTTTTTCTTCAAAAAATGGGGCCCAAAAAAAAAGAATAAAAAATCTATTCAAACTACTCCACCAAATTACCATGGTTTCATGAATCTGTGTCTGATTATCTCAATATAATAAACTTATTATGATAGACTCATTCTGATAAACTCAGTCTGATAGACTCGTTATAATACACTGAGTCTGGAAAAATATAATGTAATCTCCTCTCTATTTATAAGTTCTCTAGAATTAGTAAAGGTGGGAGACTAAATTTTTTTTCCCAGTCACCCAAATTAAAAAAACCCAAAATATCATGTTCATTTGATATTTATATTTTAAAACATAAAACCTTATAATATTTTCTAATGTCTTGTGAAATTGGCATGAATTATCAAGACCATCTTATGAAATTCTCAACAATAGACTAGAAACTAAGGTCTAGAAAACTCAGTTCAATATATATTGTCAGTCTGATTGACTTTATTCCTTGGATTAGTCCAATTTGACATTATTCCTTATCTTAGTATGATTTTACTTTATTTCTCATCTATGCATGATTTGGCTTTATTATTAAACTCAATCTAATGTGACATTCTTCCTTAGTTCAATCTGATATGATTTTATTCCTTAGCTCAGTTCGATATAAATTTCTTCCTCAGCTCAGTATGATGTATAGGAATCAACATCATTCAAATTTACTAGTTTCTAAAAATAAATATACTAACTTGTGCTTGTATTATGAACACTTTATGATATATTAGAGACTTGAACAAATAGAACATAATAATTATTTTATTAATGTTCTCCAAGTTCCCATAGACAACTTTCAATACTACTTTTCTATCTTTTGAAAACAACTATAATTTTTTTTTGAATTTGATATTTATTAGCTTCTAATATTATTAATTTTATGAACTTTTCAATTTCATACAAAAACACACTATGATGAATAGGGTTCAATACTGTGTGTCTCATCAACAACTTTTAAAATAACTTCTTCATCCAAAATTCCTTCAACTTCTCATCAAAAAAATTATAGGATTTCAAAAACACATATTGAAATTTACATAATTTTTTTTACAAAATGATTATTTTTCAATAAATAAAAAACCTTTTTAAAGAAAAATACGTCACAAAGAATCTTAAATATCCCTCTTTGGATTTTACTTACAACTTTGGATAAAAAATATGTCAACTCACCATTTTTTAAACACTCATTTCACAACTCATGTTTTCAAATTTTACCAACGCACATCCTTTCTATAAAGAGGGTATCTTAAAAAGAAAACACTGAATAAAGTATTTTTTTGAAGTAATTACATCTCTTGGTGACAAGAATTGTTTTTATTTTAAGATAAACTCCCACTAAATTTTAACTTTTCATATACCTTTTTTTCTCTCAGCCATTTTATAATAACCAAAAATTCAGATTAATTTATGTAGTAAAAGTTATAAAAATTGACTTCCTTGTTGAATAATGTTGTAAAATTCCCCCTTTTTTCTAAATAATCCAATTCATGATGGGGAAGGCCCATAAGATGTTTAAGAAAAATTCAGTGGAGGATGAACATGAATTTTCATCCTCAATTATAAAAACCTCTCTTTAGGCAATAAATTTTTGATGAAATAAACAATTTGATACTTCATTGAAACATATTATAGCACAAACACTCTTTTAGAAACCTTTTACTTTATAATGTAAAACTTGATATCAATATGTTTTTATCAAGAATGTTTAATAGTATTTTTAGATATATTAATAGAACTCTAATTATAACCAGTTATCTTTAATAATCAAATCATCCAACTAAACCTTCATCAACAACATTTGAGTATACTCCAAGGTAGCTACAACATATTTCGATGCTACTGTGCTCAACGTTATTAAACTCTATTTCTTACTATACTAAATCAAAGAACATTATCCTATATAAAATTTTCATACAAAATTTGATTTTCTATCATTGTAATTTCCAGAGCAATCATCATCAACATAAACAATAATGTTCATATCAGAAATCCATTTTTATAATAAATCATATGAATTGTTTCCTTTAATATGTCTTAGAAATCCACTTTTTCTAATATGTGAGATTCTATCAGATCTCTTTGATAACTGGAAATAAAAGTCATAGTATAAGAAATATCATTTCTTGAGGTTGTGATATAAAGAAAACTTCATACCAGCTTCCAAAAATCATTATGATTCACAAATTTTCACGTTTCATCTATAATCAACTTTTTTTCACTGATATAGGAGTTGTAACTTCTTTATATTATTCCATATAAAAATTCTTTAAAAATTCTATTGAACACTATTCTTGAGATTGGAAAATGATTTTTTTGATCAATTAACTCAATAAAGAATGTTAATTCTCCCAATATTGACATTAAAAATTTATTCTACATTTCCTCATAATATAATTTACAAACTATTTTTATATCTCTAAAAAAATTATATTATCCCGATAAAAAATTACAATTATGGTGATGGAGTTAACTTATTTCACATAAAAGTTACTATAAACATTTCCTTTAGAAAAAATCAGCACTTTCAAACAATATTAATGTTTATAATACCATGTACATGGTGCTTATTTCATCATATAAACAAATTTATTTAGTTTGAAAACCGTTATTTCATCTTCTTCCAATAGAAACCCACAAGGTTTCTCAATGTAAATTTATTCATGAATTTCACCATTTAGAAAATACAAATTTACATACTTCTGATAAAATGTGTAATTTTGATGTGCAACCACAATATAAAAATTCTAATGGTTTCTAATATTTCATCTTAGGAAAAGGTTTCTTCAAAATCTACACCTTCCACTTACGCATAGTCTTTGTAAAAATGAATTTATTTGTTTCTAAAAACATCCCTACATTCATTAAACTTGTTTTTATACACCCATTTTGTACCAACAAAAATTTTATTTATTATATGTGGAAAAAGTTCCTAGGTTTGTTTTTCTCAATCGGATATAACTATTCATTAATTGCATCAACCCATTTTCTGTATTCTAGTTCTTCTGAAACAGATTCTAGTTCAATTCGTGAAATGGGTGATATTTGATTTTATAATCTCAGACTATTTCTTGTCTAAACTATATCCTTCTGATTCCCAAGAATATTTTTCATCCCAACATGTGTTTTTATGTTGTAAACTTTATGATTTTTATTCTAACTTTACTTTCCTCACCGCATTATTCTTATGAATTTTGATATGTCTATTTTGAATCACCCTAATTTCCATTGAAAATATTCAGTTTATATTCCTAAAAATTAAGTACATATTTTTTAAGAGGTTTTTTAATAACTGTTACATCATATGAATATAATTTTTTTTAAAAATTTGTTCCAACATTTGTAATTTCTTATTTTGGGTAAATATCCCATGAAAATTCCTTCTTCAGCATTATCATCAAATTTTCCAAGATCTGGATTTTAGTTTTTTAGTAAATATAGACTTCCAAATATTTTAAAGTAATTAAATGATTCTTATTGTTATAAAACATTTACTTAGAATTAATGTTATATTCTAGAATAAAAAAAATCTATTTTTTACATGTACCATAGTACTAACAACTTCTCTCTTGTAGAATATTGAATTTTTGTATTCTGATAACAAAAATTTTCATATATCCACCAAACTTCTATTATTCCTTTGTGATACTCCATTTTTTTGTGGAATGTATGGAGTAATATAATGATATTTGATTCCATGATTTCTATTCACAAATTAAGAGGAATATCATATGAATTTTGTTCTATTATATTTTATAAACTTTTTTATAAAAGCCCTCATTTCTCTCTCAATTACCCTTATGAAAACTCTAAAAAAATTACTTCCTATGACTTGTGAATCATAAAAATAATGTTGGTCATTCAAGTGAAATAACCTATGAAAGTGATAAATTAAAAAACCCATTTTTTATTGATGTCCCCTATGCCCACATAAATTAGAATGAATGGGATTACGATGTCTCGTAAAATGTATCTAAACATTCTTATGACTTTTGTTAGTCATTTTACCATTTTTTAAAATTTATGAAAACATCAAATTCTCTTTTTTTAAATTCTTAAAAATTTCATCCAACATCAAATTTATATAGTTTGTTTATATTTTTCTATTCAATATTCCTATGTTTTAGGTGCCACAACTTATTTTCATCCTCATCACTCAAGTACTAGGAGTTATAAATTTATCCTATTTGAAATAGATTTCCACTAGTTCTCTCCCCTATTATAATAAATTTTATATCTTCCAAACTTTTAATGATACAAGATTATTTTATTAATATAACTTATTTTCATTTTTAAAAAATATTACTTATAATGATTATGTTTTTATCACATCAATAAAATAAATTTATTATATTTCAAAATTTTTTCTTAAATCATAGCCATTCAAATCACTCTAATTTTTGTGGAAATATCATTACCAATGTTAACAACTACAATATCACGATTTTCTCCATCTTTCAAGATTTTGAAATCACTTTCATGTTTTATGAACAACCATTATCAAGTATCCAAGGTTTTTTATTTTTTTACTTTCTTTCAAAGATATCTCCAAAACAAAAGGTTGTTCCTCAATTTTATTCTATACAACTTTCTTTTCTTTTATACTATAAAAAAATGTTTCAGATGGACTGTCATAAATTTTTCAGTATGATGGCCATCCTGGTTAGTTATTCCATATACTTCTTTAAGACATTAATTTGTTTTCAAATGGAATATTTCAAAGATCTGAAGTTTTTAATGTCAAACCAGATGATTGTAAGAGAAATTACTCATTCTTCTACTAACATTACTTACACTCTATTCATACCTTATTATTAGAAGAGAAATGTTATGAAACCATTTATATACCCTATTCTCATAGATTCCATAAAACCATTAAAAACCATCAAATATGGATTTTTTGTTGAATTAATATCTTTCTATAAAGAAACTTTGTTAAGGTTGATAACTTCTTTCTACTCTAACATACACTGGGCGTAGACCAGCTTTCCTACCAAGGGAGTTTTTAAATTGTATATATGTGATAGGTTTCTTACATTGTTTTTCAACCCATGTTTTCACAATATTTTTCTTCTCACATAAAATGTTAGAAAAATTAGATGAATTTTTTTTTGGTTGGGGAGTATTTCACATGAATCTTGATTTGAGCTTTCTCAGCAACTTTAGAAGTCTCATTTTTTACATTTGAAGCTTTTTTCCACTCCCTTATCTTTACACTTCTTACTGAGATCTTTGGCCATATTTTCCTATTTAGAAATTCTAATTTTATTTCATAAGATCTCCTGGAATTATTCTTGTTATTACATGAAAACAACTTTTTCACCTTCAACAAAATTTACACTATATTTCTTTTTCATTCTTATTTCCTTCTCAAGATATGTTATTTTCTCAAGAAATGCAACAATTATTATTTTTTGTTTATACTATCCTTAAGTTTATTCACCTCTTCATTATTTATTATTTGAGGAGTCATTTATTTTCTCAACATTTGAAATAAATGTTTTTAAACTTTTAGACATTCTTCTTCTATATAATAGTTATCATTTGAGTCCAATTCACATTTTTTACTCGCCATAAAAGTTTTTTTTCAAGTTAACTTTTTTTTATAGTTGATGGATGACTTTTTAAATTTATAAATTTTGTTCTATTTATACACTCAAGGTATATAATTTTAATCATTTCAATATTATCCAAATTTATTCTTATGGAAATTAATAGAAAAGTGTTTGATTCCACCAAACTTAAAACACTTGAGAGGATGTTTTTATCGATACTTAACTCTTACTATTTGATAATTCTTATATATAAGAGTCAAGTTTTATTAATTTAAATCATAATACTCTTTATCTTATGAATCACAAGGATTAAAATCTCTAACATCTTGAATTTTTCATCTTTCTTATAGCTTCAAATTCCATTTCATCTTTCATTTTTTTATCACAACTAATTTTCTCATTTTATAAGATCTAAGAAAGTTATGCAGTTTATCATGAGATAAATAAGTTTTATCTCCAAATGATGAAATTTTATAACCAAACTATTCAGAAAAATTTATCATGCATTACTTCAAAAATTTTAAATCTTCCAGGGAATATCTAAAACCTATAATGTTACAAATAACTATATTAATTTTGGTAATGTATTTATCAATAGTTTCTTCATCTTTTATTCTTATGTGTTCAAACTTACTACATTATATTTGTATATTTTCTTCCTTCACATTAATATTCCCTTCAAAAATAATTTCTAGCTTCTCCCACATTCTTTTGATGATTTGAGACTCATCAACTTCATATAAACATTTTTTGATAGATAAAAAAGGATAAAGTTTCTAGCCTTTCCATCAACATCAATATTTTATCTTCTTTGAAAATTTCATAGGAGAAACTTTCTAAATAGGTGGAAAAATAACTATAACATCATCCAAAAATTTCAAGGGCAAGAGATAGGATATATGGAATCATCTTATTTTTCCAACCATAGTAATTTTTTCTACAAAATTTAATAATTTCTCTAATTTTGAAAAAATTAAAATTATCTATGACAATGATTCAACAAGGGAAACTCACCTCTCATAACAAATGATATTCCAAATTACCAAAGAAAAAATGAGAAGGGGGAGGGGGTTGAATTAGTTGTTTCCTTTTGAACAATTTCAATTTTTTTGAAATGTAGCCCCTACAACTTATTAGAGTTTATTACTTATCATCTTTTAGTAAAATCAAAATCATAAAAGTATAGGATGTAAAAAAACAAAAAAATATTTACATAGTTCATCATAAATGTGAGACCTTCATCCTATCCATGGAAACTCCTATGGGTCTATGGAATTCCACTATAATGAATAAATGAATAAAACTTGTGCCAAATTCCATTAGACACATTCTATATCTTGGTAGAAATGATTATAGCAACTCTAATCATTTTACAAATTTTTTCTTACAAAAAATGAGCTTCAAAAAATTATAAAAACATTGTTTACTGTTATCTAAAAATTACCTAGGTCTAATGAATCGGAGTTCCATTCCCTTAGCCTAATAAAATCAGTATGATAAACTCATTTTAGTAATATAAACATGCCTCAGTCCAATATTCTAATCAGAATACATAGTCTAGATAACTCTTCTATAACTCGCATCAACATTGGTTGGAAAACACACTTATGACACCAATTCTATAAAGTTTCATATTTTTTCCACTAATGAACAATTTAAAATACAATGTAATTTCTAATCTATTTATAGGTTCTCCAGAAGTTTTAAAGGTGGAAAACTAATTTTTTCCCACTCAACCAAATTACAAAAAATATAAATTTCACATTAATTTGAACATCATCTTTGACTAATTAAAATATTATCATCTAATATAGTTCCTTCTCAAAACAAATTGGATTCTCTATAACATCTTCCCGAATTTAGAACAATAGATCATAATATAATGTTTGGAAAACTCAGTTCATTTGAAAATTTCAGTCTAATTGACGTTTTTCCTTAGATCTATCTGATTTGACTTTCTTCCTCATCTCATAATGATTTAAATTTATTCCTTATCTCAGTATGATTTTAATTTCTTCCTTAGGTCAATACCATTTTTCTTTCTTCCTAGCTCAGTTTGATCTATATTTCTTTTTTAGCATAATCCAATATGACATTCTTCCTCATATCAGTTCAATGTATAGGAATCAACATACTTTAGGTGTACCCCTTTCTACAATTCCTTCAACTAACATGTTCTTATTCCATGAAATATTTATGATATTTTAGATACTTTAAATAAAGAAAATAATCACCAATTGTTTTTTGGAAAGTTCTCTAAATTCTAATTAAAAACATTAAAAATAACTTTTTTGAATTTCAATCATATAAAAAGATAACTCTCTTAATTAAATCTTCAAAAACTTATAAATATCATTATTTTAAAAAAATATTAATTTCATAAATAACTCACTTTGATGAATTGGGTCTGATCCCATGTGTCTAATCTCCATCTTGTAAAATAAATTCTTCATCCAAAATCCTCGAAACTTCACTGAAAACAAATTATAAACTCTTAGCATCACATATTTCACCTAATATACAAAAAATATTATAAAAAAGAATAGTTTTAAATAAAATAAAAAATATAAAAAAATGTCACAAAGGATCTTAAAAAATTACCTTACTTTGAATATTATCCAATTTAGATAACTATGATATCAAAATCAATTTCAATCCATATATAATACTCTTTAATCTATATAATTTTGATCAATTAATATATAATTGAAGTGAAAGATACATATCCATACCATGATATTAGAAAAATACATTTTTGATGAAACTATAAAGTATTTTTTAGAACCATGATATATTTTCTTCTTTATTTCAATCAACAACAACCCCAACTATAAACTTGTGTCTTGAAAAGATTTTTAATGCTTTTAGAACTCAGGAATTTAAACCATGATAAAAATTATGATGTGTTTGTTATCCCATTATTCAGAGTGTTTATTTTCTTTTTCATATTCATAAATTAATAAAAAAATATACTTAGCTATACAACTCATATGGTGTGTTTAAATTCTTATTTTCTACTACAAAAAGTCCATTAAACTATTACACAACTTATTTTACACAATTGTGACATAAAATAACATCAACATTCCTATTTTTCACATACATAGAAAATTATGTAGTATTTTTATTTCACCCATTTCATTTACAGAGATACTAAAACTTCTCCTTTAATTCCTATATCTTTTTTTATTAACAAAAAATCTAAATCCTCTATCAATCATAATCGTAGACATCTCCCATGTAATGAATCACTTTAAAGACTTTGTATGTAGTATATTTATTCCTTATTGATCATTTATTTATTCTTTATTATCATAATATTCATCATTTTTATATAATTAATTATATTTAGTTTTCTTAATTCAAAAAAATAAAATAAAATCCCCCACATTAATATTGATAGTAAAGTTAATATATTTTAAAAAACATGAAATTATAACCTCTCTATTATAAAAAATCATCGTCGATACACCCTAAAAAGAGTACACGAGCCATTTTATGATAATACCGATGGTCGTTACAAATCCCCATGGGATATTCATCAAATAAAATACATTTGGGAATGGTTTTCGCAAAATTTAATTCAAACAACGGGTTCAAACTAAGAACCTGACATTAACCCACCATACTTTGGTGAGTCTTTCCCTAATTGGACAAATGTAAAATAAATATATAGCATTAAAAATGGAAACAAATAATATAAAGATCATAATTTCATAACAATAAAGTAGGATATAAGTACAATAGTTAACCAAAAGAGAATAAATATTGTAATATGGGAAGCCGAGAGGGAGACAGAAGATACATGCCAAAAATTTAAAAATATATATAAATAATAACTTAGAACCCAAATAAATCTGATATGGGGTATCAAACCACCACCATATCACCACCATATACCTAAATAATTATATAATGTGTACCCACTATCTACAATAAGTTTAATTCCATTTTTTGCATCAGATTAAACAAGGTCTACAAACACCTGAGGTTGTGTGTACTGTGTTAGAAAAGTTTATAGTAGTATCCCCCCAAGCGTTCCATATCAGAGCTATGATATAATGTCTAAACAATCTAGTTTGAACATAACAAAATGAATTTAAGCTTGATGTGTTTTAATTTAATTTTTTTATAAAGATAGACGGTACTAGTGAAAATAGGCAATGTAATAATAATATTTAAAAGAGAAGTCTCTAAAAATCTCATCAAATTACACTCTATGGTTACTAAGTCCAGGACACCTAAAAATATGTCACTAACTAGGGTAACACCTTCAATTAGTAGAATGAGTAATACGTCACACACCAATAGAGATATTACATTTACTTTACTATTATATCTACTTTAATGTGAATTTATCTACTCCAAGTCCAATTTCCCAAGTACTCAGTGTCCCCATGAGTTTTGTTCAAGACACATTATCCATTAACCTTCCTTTTCATCAACTATTTCATATGTAAATATTGTTTCCTTCCATTTTTTTTCCAATTATATGTTATAAAAGGGGAACTTTTATCATGATGGGATCTATAAATTCATTTGAAAAAATATACAATACAACAACTAGATTTTAGAAACTAGCTAAAACGAGTCAAGAATCAATTGTCAAGATAAAAAAATGTATATGGAACTATTTTCAATTATCCAAGAAAAAACTTCTTCCTATGATGAAAATCCACTTATAGTGTCAAAAGGGATCATTGAGAGGTGAGAAAAACTCATAAATATTAAAACCTAAGCTATAAAAATTAGCTATAATGAACTCTAGGACACCACATACTTAGGGAAAAGTGAAAACCACTAATGAAAGATGATATTGAATGAAATTTATAGGTGTTTACCTTATGGAAAATTGAACAAAAAAACATAAATTCTGGAATAAAGGAAATGTGTGGATGTTTTCATGAATGAGTGAGGCTATAAGTCATTTGGGGTTATAATAGGAGAGTTATGGGTTGAATTCAAACAATGAGAATATATGAAATTTAATTATTTTAAATTTCTGAGTAAGATGTATGGTATTTCAAAACACGTTCCAATCATGTGGGCCTCATTGTCTTTACATGGTAACTCACATGGTTATTTCACGTAGTTTGGAAAATTATGAACTAACCATGTATAATTCACCTTTTAAAAACTGCACAGGTTTTTCCTGATTTCTGCATGGTTTTTACTAACCATGAACCAAACATGTGACAACTAATATTTTAACTAAATTTATATATTTCAAAGAAAAAATTCATTAATAATGGTATAGGATAAAAATAAATAAATAAATACATCAAGTACATTAAAATGAGGTTATGGGTGTGACAATTTTTCCAACAATATCACTTTTCTCTCACATAAATTCATCCCAATGCTTGATCCAAGAATAAATGAGTCCATTTTTCCCTCATGTGAGCTTCCAAATCATATTTTTCATGTGAATATGATCCATTATTTCACAACACAAAAACCAATAAAATGTATTTACCACATATAACCTTTTCTATGATGTCAATTATTTTAATAGGATTCTTGGTTATCGAGAAATTTGGTTACAATTTAAGCTCCTCCTAATTAATAACATGGGATAGGCCAGGTTGATACTTCTTCAAGTGTGAATTGCCGGACTCATTATGGATTTCTATTAATTAATATGAAAAATAAATTTTTGATTAAACCTTACTAATCTTCTTGTAGATATCAAATGGATTGAAATACCTCAGGGAAAGCTTCCACTTCTTCCCCAATCACTAATGACCCAAACCTGGTGACACCTTAAGAAACACCCAATCACCTAACTCAAATACCTAAGGGTGATCAATACAGTCCATAAATGACTTATGGAGACCCTAAGTTGTCACTAATTGTAATAAATCAACTATTTCATTATGTTTATCTCTTAGACAAGGCAAGGTACCATCCGAGAGGTTTCACCTACATCTATACAACATTAAATAGAATGACCCGACCATCCATAGAGTGCCTCAAATGGATCCATTCTGATATAAGACTTGTATATATTGTTATAATTGTAATTGAATATTCATATAGTAGTTTCCCATTCACCTTAAAATTCAAATATTTACATAGAGAGAAATATTCTTGAATATGGTTGTAAAACTCCATTTTTACATTATTCTAGGGGTGGTAAGTAGTACTAAAATTAAATTAGAAGCCTATTTATTATTGAAGGCCCTTTCAAAATATAGAAGTAAAATGAGGGTTCTGATTAGAAATAATGGATGGTGGAATGTAATATACTCTCATGACCCACTTTATTCAAAAAATTACATGGTCAACCATATTTTTTCCTCTTTAATCGAGATGAAGTGGGTGAATTTAAGCATTCATTCAATCCTGAACTAGATTGTATTCTTTCTTCAAGGGGTTTTAGGTATTATAAAAATAAATTCAAGGAAAAAATCATCAAACATATAGGTAGGAATAGGAAATGGATGGATTAATCAACAAGGGAATTTGTTTTTTGCATTCACCTGCTTATAGGTGTAGTATTGAGACACCAAGTCTGCTATGACTCTCATCATGCCTTATCACTATAACTAACACTCTATATAAAAGTAAATATTGGTTTCACTAGGGTGGAAAATCCATATGCACCTATGATAGTCTTCTATTACTATTTTTCTCACTATGTTGGGACCACATGCCTTCCCATGATGAAATAATATCATCATGGAGAGAAAGACCACTTCTTGGTGGTATCCCCACCATTTAAAAGTCCTCTAAAACACTAACACTCATCATCACTTATCCAACCTCGGTAAATGATATCAAAGAAATAAGAGTTGAACCAAATACTCCTTATAAAAAAATTATCCTTATTCTACTTAACCGGATGGTGAAACTTATCCATAATACCCATGATATTCTACACCTCACTAGATTCCAAAACAATAAAAGATAGAATATTACTTCTTAAATCATCAAAAACTATATTAAATTAAATAGTATATATGTAAGATCAATTTAAAAAGTTAAAATGTCTTATAACCAATGCCTATAACTAAGTTTGAGTTCCCTTGGATATAAAATATAACTTATCCTTTTGTGACTGGTAAACACTATAGAAGTCTCAAAAAATAGGTAATTCTGCTAACATTTAAGTGTGTGCATGACTATAGCCAATTCTATGTCATGAGTAGGATAGTTCCTTTCACATGTCTAATTTTTTTAGTTCTCTAAGACACCACATGTTTTACCTAAATTAGGAAACAACCCAAACCCATGCTTAAAGCATCAAAATAAACTATATATCTTAGAATGGATTTAGAAAGAATAAAAATAGGGTCTATAATTTAACACTATTTTAGCTAATTAAATGAGGGATGACACTCTAGAGTCTAAAAAATTTCACCCCGTTATTGGTGATTTATTTCAATGGATAGGAAATCTATGAGAAATCCCTAGTGGAACGTCGATAATAACTTAATAGTCATAGGAATCTCATAATTTCAAATGCATTCTTAGGATATTCCCAGGAAATGATGACTTTCAACTTTTTATGAACAACCAAAATGCATTATTCATACAATATGTTCTATAATAATTTCATATTTTGGATTTATAATTTACAATTAGAATATTTGGAATAAATTTGATTGTCCCAATGAATTCCAAATATTATTATTAGGTTCTTCCCATTATCCTCTTTTGTCTTTGAATAAATGAGGATATAATCCTTTAAAACTACTATAAATAGATTGAGATACTTGGGGAATATATGGTTTATTAAATACATTAATACTATCAGGAAATTGGTTAGACCAAAAAACATTACAATTTATTCATTATGCCTATATAAGATGTAGAAATATTTATTAGGAATATCATCCTGTTTTACCTGGAGCTTGTGGTACCCTGGCCGAAGGTTAATTTTAGAAAACTACACATACCCCTTAAATTGACTGAGCATGTAATAAATATGATTCTAATGGTACTTATTTTTTATAGTCATCTAATTTAGTATTCGGTAATCAATACATATCCAGAGAGATATGTTTTCCTTATTAGAAAATATGATGGGGGCAGCCTATGGGGAATCTCTTGGGTTGGCCTCTAAATTATCTAGCTATATTTTTAACATTCTCAATTAAACTATGAATATAAGGTAATAAAAAAAAGATATGGATTACATTTTTTTAACCCATATGTTGGTTAACATGAACTCTAACTCTAAAGGAAACTTTGATAAATCATTTAGAAATACTTTTGGGGAGTCTATTACCATAAGAAGTAACACACTACCAAGATTCCCCTCCCTAGTATCTCATAGTAAATAAGAGACATAATATAAGTTCCTACACAATTCAATATTAGAGTTATCACTTTATTGTAATAAGGATCACATTTCCCATTAAAATGATGAACATTTCCATTGGGCATGAATGAAGCCCTCCTATGATAGTAATATATGAAATCCTTGAAGGTATTCAACCAGTCCATCATGAAGATAAGGTCAAAGAGATATATTTCCAAAATTAGTAAATCCAAGGACACTTTTATTGTAGTTAGATAGATGAAAAAAGAGGGGAACTAGAGACTAGGTTCCTTCTTCTTCCCCATAGGATATTATATATCTATACATTAAATGGTATAGTTTGAGGAAACATTTAAAAAATTCATAGTTCAAGAAAAAATAAATGAGTTGGAGGAATTATTATCTAATAAATTAACTAATTTAGATGATGATATAGGAACCATACGACTTACTGTATCTATCCCTGCCATAGTCTCATTAAAGGCCTCATACAATACCTGAATCTTTCTAATATCATACTTTTATAGAGTCTAACCATAAGCTCATGATTTTGATATCCACTAACTCTATCAATTAGATTAACCCTCTATGTCTAAGACCATGATAGATATATATCATCATTACCTTGGTACCTTAGTCTTAGTCTAGGGTACCATATGGTCCAAATACTCCTCTCTACTCTTTATTAGAAGACTCACTAAAAAACCTTTAGATATGAAAGATTTTCAAACATAAATGGAAAACCTTTAGTGTCTCTAGACATACAGGATTATTATGACCCTCCCTACATCACTAGTTATTGATGGGACCCTAATACTAGTGTGATAAGAAGTGGTTTATTGGGATAGATATTGAAAAGCCCTACTACCGCATATTTTTGGCTCTCCCTATATCCTCGACTTTTTAGAAAGGCCTACAGGATACCCACTTAGTTAGGAAGAAGTCCACACCAGTCCCAACACAGAAGCCTAATTAATTTTGTCTAAAAGGGATTAATATAAAACATCTAAATAAGTTAGAATATTGAGAAGGAATATCTTTAATCTTATGTTAGGCTAAAGTCAAATTTCAAACTGTTAAGATTTTAAACAATCATTCAAAACTATATTGATGGAAAAGTGGATGACCTTAGAGTAAAGATTTTCATATTATATAACCATCCAATAAATTTTTTGAAGTAATAATAACACTCTAAATTTTTATAAATATTTTATTAAGGATAGTAATACATGGAATAGATCTCCATGACATCATTCTATTATTGAATCCTACACTATTTAACTTTGAAAATAAAATGTCTCTTCCCCCTTATAGGTCCCTCAAGTATAAAAAAGACACATTAACTTTAAAGGGTTTGTATTATCCAATAACTCAAATATTATCTTGATATTTTACTACCAATCCTTAGATTCTTTAGGATTATTTCCTCCTTGGTAGGGAGAAGGATTATTTAAAAGGAACTTATAAGAATTATCCTAAATCAGACCCATTGTTTCATGTATTTCATGCATATATTTTAGGGTGTTTTTAAAAAATATTTTTTGTAGTACAAATGATATTATTAACAATATATAGAAAATTTAACTTGGTTTTTGATATGTGGTGGGATAAAACCAATAATTGTAAAAGGAACAAAAAATATATAAATATGTGGAGAAAAAGGAAATTTTCACCACAATATGAGGTGCCACAATGATACTATAAGAACCCAGTTTTTGCTACGCAGGACTTTGGAATATTTCTTGATGTTATTCCAGAGTAGAGCCTTCAGACGGCGTGCGATTTCGAGCCCCGGTGTGGCCAGAATTAAATTTTCAGTACGTTCAGACTGAAAACACAAAATAAATGCGATAACTCCTAAACGGTGCTTCAGATCAGATATCCGAGTGTACGGATGGGTCAGGAATGGGGTGTTTACCCTAGGAATGACATAAAACATGTCGGCGCGGGATGTTTGGACCCCTCGCTTGATTTCAGAACGTTAAACAAATAAAATTAATTAATTAATTTATTCATTTAAGGGTGAAACTCAAGTGTCTCTTAAAAGGTGGCTCGGATTGGAAAACCGAGGGCACTATTAAGTTCGGAGCGTGCTGTTTACCCTAGGTGGGGTGTATGTTTCGTGGGCGCGGGTCTTCTGTGAAAAATGGCCCCAGGGGCGTTTTTGTAATTTGGCGGCTTTGGGTGTTCAGTTTTATAACTTTTGAACAGGGTCTCAGATTAAAATTCTGAGACCACACTTGCGTTCAAAGCATAGTTTTTAGCCTAGGGGAGGCTTAAGCCCAACCCTGTCGGGAGTTCGGGTTCGGGCCGATGGGCGGGTGGTTAAGTGTTTTCTATTTAAACACTTAACCCACCCCCTCCCTCATCTTCTTCCTCGCCTGGTCAGCAGTAGGTGACATCCCTCCCTCTCCTTATCCACTTCGGCGAGGCTGCTCCAGCGAGATGCGGCATGGCGGCAGACTCTCCATGAAGCTCCGGGCATCGCCCAAGAGGTAGGAGTCATTTTTGTTTCGTTTTATTTCCCGCACCTTGTTCATCCAAATTTTGCATTGTCGTATTGCTGCCCGATCTTCGATCCAAGCCCATAGTTGCGTAGATCCTGTTCTCAGCTTTTTGGAATGATATACGGATCGAATTTTCGACCACTAGATCGTTTGCGGTAGTCCTATGAAGTTCTCCGGCCACGAGGCCGGTTCCCGGCGAGCTCCGGCGGCGGAGCGGCTCCAGGGGTGGCTCCGGCAGGCGGCGGGCTCGGTGGCGGCAAAGGAGGCCGACCATTCGGTCGGCCGGGCAGCACCTTGCTGGTGCGGGGTGGCATAGGCGGTCTGACAGAGGGCGCCGGCCGAGGGCGCCGGCGAGGGGGCATCCGGGGTCGCAGGCGCGCGACACCGCGTGGAGACCGGGACCCGCGTGATGCGGGTCTCCGCGTGGAAAGCGGACCGGCCGTGTCGGCCGGGCGGTGGAGGGGGACGCGCAGGTGCGCGGTCCTCACGGGAGTTGGCGGGCCGCAGCCCTTGGGTCCGGCTGGACTGGGCCCAGCGGCTGCGCCGCGGTTCAGCGGGCCGGCCAGAGCGGGCCGGTCCGGCCCAGGGGTAATCCCCCTTAGAATTTTGGACGCCCGTATTTTGAGCTACAGGAGTCCGTTTTGTGTGCCGTCTGGGCAGCACAGACCTCGCATCAAGGTGGATTTTTTGAGATGGTTTTGGGAAATTTTAATTCTCGAAACGAGGGGCTCGGGGCGCGACACGATGTTAAGTGGTTTGACGTTTTTCCCGGGAGTTCTTGTTTTGGACGGCGCAGACGCGTCCGCCATCCATTTTGAGAGCCGTCAGTGGCATTGGGACCCTGGCACCGGGGCAGAGCTTTCCATGGTGGTTTTGAGCATTGAGGCCGAAGTTGAGGTGCGGGCCCCACGTCCCGCCTTTCGGGCTTTGTGTAGTGTTTCGCGACTTTTTCATCGGACGTTCGTTCGGGGCATGAGAGCAGTCGTTTTTGGGTGTTTTTCTGAGGGCATTGCAATTGCACAATCTACCCGCTCTAATTCGGCACGATGGTGTGGGCCCCATGAGGGTCGTTTGGGCATTTACAGTGATTTTTCCATCTCTATCACTGGGCGACCGTTTTGGACAAGTGAATAGTCCAACTTGTGTACTTTTTCAAGATGATCGCGACGGTACGATCCGTTCGTTGTGTTTCGGGATCGGGATGTAGGTCCCACGTAGCACCGCTCGTGTACGGTGTTCCGGAAAGCATCTTTTTCTCCAGATATTGGTTGCGCTCAGGTGTGCAGTCCTTTTGACGTGTTTTCTCGAGGGGATCACAATGGTACGATGCACCCGACTATTTTCAGGGCTGAGGCTCAGGATCACGAGACGACGTTCGGGCGTGAGGCGGTATTGGTGACTTTTCCGTCTTATATTTGTTAAAGGTGAGTAAGTAGTCGATCTCACGTGTTTTTCAATGAGGATTACAATGGTTTAATCTGTTCAAGAAGGCAGAGCCTCTTATGCGATCTTTTTAAATGTGGAAATGTGAAGGTGCCCCAGTGGTGGTTCTTCCTACGGTGTTTGCAGAGAACCCTTGGGGTGTGATCACATGAACTCTCATGTGAGTTAAGTTATGCTTAATGGTATTTGGTTGGCTGTGCCTCAACCATTTAGGTGGAAGGTTGGAGTTGATACGTTACGCCTTCGCGTTGACGTTGGGTGCCGTGGGCACGATAGCCTTTGGGCTGGAATGTGGTATACTCTGGGAGTATACGGGAACGCTTGGAGGTATATGTGGTTGTTTGTACCTGAGAACGTTTGGGTGTTCAGTTGGGGTTGACCTGGGGCCACACGTCGTGTGGGCCCCATGTGCGTTCCGTGTTCTGCTTTGCATACTTTTGACCTCTCGCGACGTAGAAGGTCCCTCGGTTCTCGATTGTTGACCAGTGGGGTTGAGGTTTTTTCCCTGGCTCTATGATATATGGTTTAGATCAGCAGGGTTGAGTGGTTTCCTCTGGTTTTGTTCCAGAGTCGGGTGGTTGCACGATACCCACTCTGTGTTCAGTTGGCTAGTGTTGTACCCTCTAGTGGAGATAGCCAGAGCAGTTTTGGGTTTACCCTCCAGCAGAGACTGGGCAGTGGGTCGCTTATTGACTTCTTCGGGTTTACCCTCCAGTAGGGACTGGGCAGTGGGTTGCTCACTGACCTCTAGGGTTTACCCTCCAGCAGAGACTAGGCAGTGGGTCACCAGACACTCTTAGGGTCTACCCTCCAGTGGAGACTGAGCACTGGGTCACCCGAAACTCTTAGGGTCTACCTTCCAGTAGAGACTGGGCAGTGGGTCACCCGACACTCTTAGGGTCTACCCTCCACCAGAGACTGGGCAGTGGGTCACCCGACACTCATAGGGTTTACCCTCCAGTAGAGACTGGGCAGTGGGTCACCCAACAACCTCTTAGGGTCTACCCTCCAGCAGGGCTGGGCAGTGGGTCACCCGTCGTCTAGTTCCAGGTCTACCCTCCAGTAGGGACTGGGCAGTGGGTTGCCTGTCGACTTATTCTAGGTCTACCCTCCAGTGGTGCTGGGCAGTGGGTCTCCTGATGATGTATTAGGGTTTACCCTCCTGCAGGGCTGGGTAGTGGGTCACCTGATATCTTGTTAGGGTTTACCCTCCAGCAGGGCTGGGCAGTGGGTCACCCGATGTCATATTATGAATTACACTCCAGCAGGGCTGGTCAGTGGGACCCCCATTGACATTCCAGACTCATTCCTTTCTACTAGTCTGGTCTATGGCTTTCCTCCGTGATTACCAGAGCGAGACCTTTGTTTGTACGGGTCAGTGGTGCGACAGCTTTGACTTTGAGGAGACCTCTCGACTGCGGGGTAGTGACGAGGTGTGGTTTGCCTTAACCCAGAAATCTCAAGTAGAGGGGCACTTTCCCCCACCGAGACGTGTGCTTGTGACGCAACCTAAAACCATGCGGGTGAGTCAGTGCCTCCCAAAGTGGATAGTGTCGAGGTGTGGTGGTTTGAGCCCCTTGACTTGTAGTTCGGGGAAGACTTGCGAGATGATGGGCATCGATGGTGTTTAATTCTAGGACTCTTGGCGAATCATTTTTTCTTGGGCTGAGCTACGGGATGGAGATCCATACGGTCTTTTACGGGCTTCTTGACAGAGCATATGGTTTTGTATATACCTTGTTTCCGATTCCTGTTTCTTGGGTTTTGGTTACTCTCCTTCTAGGAGAGGAAAAGATGCGCGAGGTATTCCACGTTCTTTATGTGTCTATCTTCTCATGGTTGGATTATTCTACTCTCCTTCTATAGGTAGTGAGGACTTGACGGGAAGTTCATCATGTCATCATTTCCGGCTCCTTGTGTTTGGACGAGTATACCTCCTTTCTCTTGTTGGGTTGAGATGGACTCTTTGCTGTTGTACTCCTTACTGAACTCTCGGTTGTACTCCTTTCCTCTCCCCTGTTTGATATACTTCTCACCCTTCGGTACCTTTTTTCTTTCTCCCTCGAGCCTTCGGGGTATCCTACTGAGTATTTTTATACTCACTCCTGCTTGGGCTTTGCCCGCACTTGGTGTGCCCTTGTAGATGACAGACACGTTGGTCGTGACTTCAGTGGAGATTAGTAGTTCGGGAGCATGGACAGTGTGCAGTGGTCGTAGTCAGGTTCCAGGTGGGGGACCCTTACATTTGTTGGCTTTTGATTACCTATTGTCGGGTTGTGGCACTTTTCTGGTTGGGCGCGTGTTTTTCCCTTTTTCTTTTTCAGTTTAACTTCTGCACTTGCTTGTACTGTTTAAAGGTTGATTCACTTTTGTGGGATATATATATAGTAGTTTCACTTTACTCTGCTTTCCTTTTCTTTTACTCTACACTTTTTCATTGAGTGTGCTGCGTGTGTGTACAGGTACATAGGCAAAGGCCTCCCCGAGTTGTTGTGCCTTCGACGCTGGTCGCCATCCCCTGGCCTATGGAGGCGTGCTTGGGGTAGTTGCGGCTCGAGCCCAGGTAGGTTCGGGTCATGACAGATACAATATAAAAAAATTATTCCCATGATGAAGTATGCCCATGGGACACTCTAAGGGATCAAAAGTGAAGAAACAAAGCCAAAAAGAGCTTTTGGAACTGGAAATTGGAGACTCACCACATGTAAACATTAATAAACATGAAAACTTTATAATAGGTGATGAAAATACATGGCATGAAGTGAATATTATATTAGGTGAAAATATTAAATGTGTTAAAACACTTACATGATGTGAAAGTGTCGACCGACCTAAAAATATCCATATTTAATGAAAATCGATGAAAAGAACTATTTATGACCCTAAGACCACCAAAAATCACCTTTGGAATCATTATTATGCCATTGTATTCTCCAAAATACATATGGAAGTCTATATACAGAGGTATGAGTTGATGATAATGGAGAGAATCTAGAGATCAAATCTTGGAGCGAGAATCTCTACTATGCATAGTCTCCATGAGTTTAACATCTTTTCTATTTTATTTATGTTTTCATTTTCTTTATTGCTTCCTAATTACTCTATCATCATTATGTTGAGGGGTTAAAACAATCATTTTATTAGGGTTATATAACAAAAGGGTGAAGGTGTCGTTGGGTATATTTCATATTCTTATTCATGTAATTGGTTTCCTAAATTTTTTTTATCCGATTCCAATCTCTTTCTTTTTGTTTAATCATGACCATTGGAAAATAAATAAAAAATGAACATTATTATTTCAAAACTGGTTACCCAGAATTAAGTCAAGACCATTTACATATTTGGGGATATTGGGTTTCAATATGGTATCGAGGAAAAAATTATTCAGCAAAACCCTAATTACATAACCATGGGAAAAGAGAAATTTCTGCATTGAAGAGGGGATACCATATCCATTGGATACACCTAATTTAAAATATAACATGAAACATGGATCAATAATTTAATTAAAAAATCCAATTACACCTAAAACCTAAAATGACACAACCCCATCATGATTTAAAAATATATTTTTTTTCCAACCATCAATCTACTTATTCTTCAATCATATTCCTTAAAATCAATGAGAACTCTATCTTCTTCACCTCTTTATTCATTTTAATTTACTCAATTATTTTAAAAACATAATTAAACTAATTTCACAATCTCTAGGGATTCGAACATGAACTGATATCTTCATTTTAATTAATTAATTTTATAATTTTAGTTTCCATAAATTTTGTATTTTGATCATACCTATATGAAAATAATGATGCACTCAGAACCTGTCACCCATGAAAAATTATTTATCTTGAGCGGGGCCTAGACATGTTCTCTGGTCTATAGACCCCACCATCATCCACACATTCCTTATCATGTTATTATTAACTAGTGTATTTTTTTATAAAGTTATCTATTTCTTGCTCCCAGGGGTGATATAGGGGTCTTCTTAAAGGCATGAAAAGACTCCAAACAAATAAAAAAGAACCATAAGTAACCAAATTAAAAGTCAAAAAATAAAACATTTATTTAAATAATTAAATAAAATATTTACAATGGGATATAAACATTCACACTTCTTCATAAACATATCCCATGTGTATGGTCTTCTTCCCACACAATTAGCCCACAAGAAGAGAGAATCAGTTTTATAATTGAAATCTCATCCCCATACATGCAGATATAATTTTAGGTGAGGCATTAAGAGTTTTGACTAGACACACCTTAACACAAACCATCCTTGAGTCTCAATAGTCATAGCTACAATCAATTAAACCCCCTAGGATATCAAAAACCAAAACATGGGGTTTAGATACCATTTGTCACAAACCAGCTCTGGACCTCCCAGAACTAGGTACCTCAACCAGTCCATGATATACCCAGAGGACGTTCTCAATTTAAATATCCTATAAAAAGTTCCTTGGAGTGAAAGAAATTTTATTTTGGAATTATGTTCATAAAATATATAATTTAAAAAAGTGGTTTAGACCAAGAATCCAACGTGACCTTTCCATAATTTGGCAAGTCATTCCCTAATTGGATAAAAGAAACATCAACATATAACATAAAAAATGGAAGAAAATAATATACCTAACATCAAATCATAATAAAAAAACTATCATGATATAAGTACAATTATCAACCAAATGGCAGTAAAAGCTGTATTATGGGATGTTGAGATGGAAATGAAAGATACAGGGAAAAAAATATAGAATATAATAAGAAGAATAAAATAACCCAAAACCCATCTCCATGTGAAATAGGTTATCACCCCCCTTCAAAGTCACCACTATGTACTTAAATTAGTCTACCATGAGTACCCACAAACTCTAAGTGGTGCCTTGTCTTTTCTAATGCTAGATAGAATATGGTCCACAAACACCCGAGGGTGTGTGCTGGGTTTGAGAAAAGAGATTAATAGGATTCCACCAAGTGTTCCATATCAAACCCATTTTAGAAAGAGTAAACCTGTTAGTTTGAAAATAATAAAATGAAATTAACCCTGATAACTTTTAATTTAAATACAATTATCAAGATGGATGACACTAAATAAATTGGGCAAGGTAAGAATATGATTTAAAATAGAATTTTATTTATAATATCATAGGATGACACCCTATGGTTAACAAGCCTAAGGACCATAGAAATACACCACTAACAAGGGTTTCTCCCTCAATTATTTAAAATTTTAACATACCATTACCTAGCGGAATAACTTATAGAAAGGGAACCCATTCCATATAAGCTAGCCTACCCAAGTATTTGAAGTGCCCATGAGTTTTTTTTTCAACACACATTATCCCTACACTATTACTTTGAATCAATAATTTCTTGAGGAAACCCAATTTTAAATAAAAAATATTTTTCTATTAAATACATAATATGGGAACTTTTATCACGAGGGATATTTCTATTGATTTTCCAAAAAATATAAAATACCCCTATAATCCTTTATAAACCAATTAAAAATAGGTAAACATAAATAATTAGGCTAAAAAGGAAAATTATATGAAATCACATACCTTTAACCAAGAAAAACCATATACATATGATGAATATCCACTTATATTACAAAAAGTGATCCTAAATGGGTATGAAAACATCATAAATATTAAAACCAAATATATAAAAATAATCTACCATGATGCCTAGGCCACTATGTATGTAGGGAAAAGTGAAACCACAAAAGAGAGATGAAAGTGTAAAGAGGGGGTAGATGAGGTGATTTATAGATGTTTACCTTGATGAAGCTTGATGAACACCAGTTGAATCCAATCATAGAGGATAGGAAGGGAGTACTTCATGTATGAGGGAGGTTGGATGTTTAGTGAGGTAATAATAAGAGAGTTACAGGTTAAATTCAATTAATGGGAAAAGATGAAATTACATTAATTTTAATTTTTGGGTTGGTCACATGGTTTAGATATACGATTTTATATACCATGTTCCCACCATGTGTTCCTTACTATCTTTACCTAGGCACTCACATATTTATTCCACATAGTTTGGAATAACATGATGAAACTGTGTAGAATTCCACTGTTAGTAACTATAGAGGCATGGTGTAGTTTCTGTACAGTTTATACTAACTACTCACTAACCATGTTGTAGCTCCTGTTTTTCCCTAATTTTAAAAAATTTCAAGGGAAAATACCCAAAATAAAAGGATAAGATCCAAAGAAATAAAATAACACATAAAATAACTTAAAACTGGGCTATTAATGTGATATCAATGTTTGTACTAATAATATCACACATTTTGATTTATTATTAATATAAATTCAGAACACAAATTCAATACTTTATCCATTAAATTTTACCACCCCTTGAGTTTATTTAAAATATTTTTCCATAATTAAACATAAATATTTATAATTATTACAAACAATTATTAATCAATCAACCCGAAATCTACTCGATCTAACTAAATATAAAAAATAAGAGTGAAGAATTTATTACTCAATATTTCCATTACCACATAAATGTCTCATTTACTCAAAATGAATTCTATTCCATGCCATTTTATTCCATAAAGTATTCCCCCACTATAATTTAAAACTATCCCATTTAAGAAAAAAGAAAAAATATAAGGGTTGTACCATAATATTTATAGGTTTATGGAGATAAATTTTGGAGATTTCAATATATTTCACATCTTCTATATTCTAGAAGAACTCTTTTAGAATATTTTCACTCTAAAAATATCCCGATAAATCTTAAGGATCATGTAGAATTTTCTACTCATTGAAGTGAGGTAAATTGAACTCATATATACAAATATCCCCCATAATTGGGAATCTTTATCAATGGGATTTCAAAATTGTATTTACATAATTTAATAATAAGTTAAATTTCACGAAAAACGAAAAAAGTAAATTATAATATTGTATACTATTAGCTACTATATAATATCCATTTTAATTATAACTTATTTCTAAAAAAATTTACTATAGTAAGATCATTATAATTTTTTAAACTATTAAAATTTTGAATAATATCTAACACTAGTGTAGAAAAGGGGTGTCAATATAATTTTTTTTATTAATTATAGTTATAAAGAGACGTCAATGTAATAGACATTATAATTTTTTTATTGAGGCAATTTTAGTAAATGTAAAAAAACAATATTCTATATATGTTATTATTATAATTAATATTGAAACCCCCCTTGAAAAGAAATATCCAGACACTTTCCATTTCAGCTATAAAATAACTATCATCGTAGATAATTTTTCAGATTAGTTTTTTAATTTAAATGATGTGAAAAATTATCTTAGATTTCAATTATTTTATAACTGGTTTGGAAGATATTTTTGGTGTCATTTATTTCTATAATAGATGTAAACAATAAAATATATTAATTAAAAGTAAATTTATATTAAAATATGGAACCAAAACTAGTAAAATTAGAGCAATAGAAAAGATAATTATTTAAGTAAATCATTAATTAATTTTTCTATCTTCTCTCTATTTCAAAAATTTATTACAAATATAATGATTTCAATATTTCAATTCTAGAATAAAAAATATTCATAAAAAATATAAAGAGATGAACTAAAACTGGATAAGATTTATGAAATAATCAGTACACACTCCTTTTAAATGAATGAGACCATTCCCATCATATGGGATAAGATCATAAAAATCCATAAAATAAAGAGAAACTATTCATCATGAAATCTTAATTTAATGATATGATAAGTAAATGGAAAAGTAAAAATTGAATATAACCTTGCTGGAATATGTAATTGTCCTAGTTGTAATTATTTTTTACATTAATCTCAGCACATAATATGGAATTTTGGACCTTCCATTTGGATAGTTTGAATTTTATTTAAAAATAAGTTCTTAATTAAAAATTATATTTTAAGTATCTACTTAAATATAGTGGTTATAAAATAATCCAATTTTAAGCACACATAATTGCAATTTTCATCCCTTTATCTTACAAATCGGTGATAATGGATCAATTAACACTATGAAAATTATAATAAGTATGAAATAAAATATAAATTTATTATAATATATTAGTATTATAATAATAAAACATAATTATTCAATGTTTCACTATATCTATCTCCCATGTCACCATATATAGATCATAACCAAGGAGAAATGGGTTCTCCTATAAAAAATCACACAAACTCCAATGAAAATTGATATAAAAAAATATAATGAGAGTGGTTATTTGATTAATAGAAAATATATGTTGTAATGAAATATATGTTTCAAATTGATTAAGATAATAAATCAACCAAAAATAAATTTCTTCTTTCTTAAATCTTTGAGAAATATATTCAGCTATTTCTCTACAAGAATTATCTTCGTTATTGGAAAAATAAATTATGGTTTCATGAATCCAAAACACCGATGTCATATTAAAGTGAATATAAAGTGTATGAAGGTACCAAATGTAGAAAGTTAAATGAATATCAATTTAATGACGTTATTATGAAGAAATAAAAGTTTAAAAGGATGAAACAAAGTCAAAGAGTTATGTAGTTATATAATTAAAAGAAATATGATAACTAACATATGTTGAAAATAATTTCAACACTATGAGAAACATGTATTTAAAGCTATAAGCTCCAAGATATCATTATTAAAAAACATCAGTAGACAATTACACTCATAAATATTAGTAGTAATTGTATACTTATAAACATTTATCAAAAAAATAAATATGATGATAATTTAGAAGTAACATTTGAATGAGGAATATAAAAATTCAATTGGGACATAAAATATTGTTTCTTTGTATATAAAATATATTTTTCTTTATGGTTTTCATTGAGTATATATATTGTATCGAATCAACTTGAGCTAACCTCTAGAACCAGTACCCAACCAAATAATCCACATACATGAAGGGCATTCTCGATCCCCATGGGATAGACAATCACACCTAGGAACCAAAAACAAACCAAAGGTAATGATTTTCACCAACCCAAAATAAGATACTTGGTATTTATAACTTGAAGAAAGAAACAATGGAATAAAACTAAAATTAATTTATTCCATACCCAAAGAGAAATAGAAGTGATAATAGAACTTGATATCCAGATGAAACCCAATGTTACAAGTACAATAGAAAAAGGGACAACCAAAATAAGAAAGCACTAATCCATGTGATATGTAGTAAATGTCCCATACTCTAACCACCTACTACCCATACCCATCTAACATGAACCTCACCATATCACTGCAACACCTTTCCCATTCCCACAATAAAATAAAAACCAAGGTCTACACACCACCTAAGGGGTGTGTACGGTGTGATATAACTAAATTTAGAATGATCTTACCTAAGTGTTCCACATCATGTCTCTGAATAAAAAATCCAAATATGATTAATTTACAAATATTTATGGCTTTATAATTAGTTAAACAATTTTTATACCAATACAATCTAAATTCACCCCCCTTTTACTAGAGTTCTAAATCCAAATAGTTAGAGAAGATTCAAAGTATATGACATCTATCAAAGAAGGTAATAAAAGACAAAACATTACACTCCAAATCACAGGTAAATCACCATTGGGATCACTACAGACTTGGCTAGCTCGATCACTAATACCTCAACATAAAAAAATGTGCACATCAAGTCCCTATAAATATTCATTAAAACTAGGGAGTATAGGAATACCTTAGAAAATAAACCCTCAATAGTTTTAAAATGTCTTGAGGACACATGGCCTTGAGAGTAGACAAACACCCCATGCATGAACCCCACACAAATATTAATGAATGAGGAATACTTCTACACATTCCACCTAAGTACACAAGGATTACCATTTCCAACATTTCCCAAATCATTTGACAAAAACCATTATTTGAAAACAATTTTATAAATAAATTTCATGATGCATTTAAAATACCTTTTCCCTTTACCAAAAAAAGGGTAGAGGTAAATTTTCTCAAAAACCCATTTGCACAGACCAAAGAAATAACAAATCATTCTAACTAACTTATAAAAAACTTATAAAACATGTACATTTAGGGTTCATCCAAAATAGGAAACATATGAAAATACATATATCTAATTTAGATCACACACTAGAAGCGACAATATTCACACACCAATAGGAACCCATGATAACAAATGAAGGACCCATCATTGATTCACACATTTTAGAACTGATTATATAAAAAAATATCATTAGAATGGACAGATTGCAACATACCTTGAATAAGTATCATACCTCACCACAAACAACACAAGATAAACCCTAGAATACAATGACAAAATAGATTTATAAAGGATTAAAAACAATCACCGTATGACCATGATACATTAAAATATTCAAAATCCCATACCACAATAAGATAAATTAAAAATCTGAAAGGATGCATACTCAAAAATAAGTGATGAAACCAAACAGGAGATCAATCATTAAAATAAGTAATACAAAAGAGGATGAGAGACCCAAAATAACATGGAAGATACTAGGGGTTGAGGCATGGGAAAATAAAATGTAATGAATTATCATTCTTGTTCTTAGTGTATAAAACCTATAGTTCATGAGGGGTTTATGTCATAAATATTTGATTTATAGTGTAAACACCCCATAACTCATGTCCTTTTAAAAATACATCTTATTGGGTTAATTTATCCAAGGAAAAATATTTATGAAGTAAATTGGGGTTTATAGTGTAGATGAATTTTTTCCTAAAAATATTTCCATGGATTGTGCCCCTTGACGTTTTTACACTGTAAAATATAGTATTACAATATAAAAACATACTCTAGGAATCACTAGGCCCTGTATCTACAAAACAACTCCCAAAAAATACATAATGCCCTTCAAACCCATGAAAAACACTCTTAAACACTAAATATAGAATAAATTCTATCCAAGATGTTATAATCATTTCACCATAGGACTTTACATCCCCAAAAATTCATGAATAGAAATGGTTCAATGGAAATAAGGTATCCCACCACTCCTTTATTGTTGATTCATTCTCACATGTCTAATGAGAATCCAATATATGTCACCATAAAACTTTTACCAATAGAATATAATTATCATGAAATACATTCACATGGGTATCAATGATCTCCAAAGATTGTGTAACATTTAGACCTAGGATCAACTAAACTGGTTCCCCAAGACGGTGGGTCACATGGCCTCTAGTACGCCTCCTTGTTATCTAGAGGCTGCCAAAATGAATCAAGGGGCTATGGTAAGATTATGGGGAGACTATACCCTCATATCAGAGTGGCACAATGGATATAGTAAATATAAATACAAAAGAGGAAGCATAATACAACATGTTGCATAATATAAATAGATATAACAAATAAATTTTAAGGTATAAATAACTGATCAATTATAATAAATAAAAAATCCATAAGCTACTCATATAAAATCATGTCATTTCAGGTTCATATAAAAAAGGGGAAACATTGGAAAAGAATACACAACATGCTATAAAAATTATAAAAAGGATAAAAAACATTCCACTAGAATCACAATAATATGCTCAGTCATTTGTTCCCATGCACCAAGCCATAAGTAATATATATCAATAATCTTTATTCCTATATACATGAAGTATACTTGGGTAATATAGGCGGACAAATTAGGGTGTGAGATAAACTCAGTATGCTACCAACTATGGTGTATAGAAATAATATAACTAGTGTACATAGTATTTCATGGTTAATGTATAATGAAAAAATGAACAAAGTTTAATAATAAATACCAACTATCTAGGGTTCTTAAAGAACATGTAGATGGATCTACCTACATCATAATATACCTATGTGGGAGTTTGATCAGTAACCATATATGGACGAAGTATTAGAGGACATAAGATGACATATACATGGATACTAGGTTCCAGATGTACCTGGGGTGTAACTCAGGCATCCATAACTAGTCTAACATTTCTATGGGCCCACGAAAGGGGTACATACCCTGAATCTAATAATTAATGTGAGATATCATTCCCAACATTTGAGATAGTTGGGGTGTTTCGTCATGCCCATCACCTGATATAGAGGAATGTTTAATGTCATTCCCATTATATAAATAAATGTATAATGGTATGGGGAACACTTTTTCTTTGACTAATCTCACTATTTCAATTCTTCTCTGGGGGTGGGGGCGATGAACATCTTTTCTTTCCCTTTTACTTTTGCTCCACTTTGATCATTTTGGTTCACTTTCATACCATTGGGTTGTTTCCTCTGGGTTTTTTTGTCAATGTGTATGTAATGGGTATCCTCTTTTCCTATTATTGAAAAGAAGATTTGATTTTTTATATATTGGGGGCTCTGCCGCATTGACTTTAAAAAAATGTGTAATGGTGTGGGAGATCTTGTTCAACACCCGATGTAAGGGAGAGTGAAACAAAATTATCAAAAAGTACCTTATCCATAGTCCAATAAAAAAATACATGGTCTAATAATAAAATTAATAATAATAATCATGAGGGATCACCTCTTATTATTTTACATCCATATAGAAAAATATCCAAAGGAGCATAATTTACATAATTAATGTTCATGTTGATAAAACATGTGGTGTGGCTGTAACATCCCCGGTAAATAAAGAGTAATACATTTTCATATTTATTAATTTTTTTGAATTAAATATTAATTTTACTTTAAATGGGATTCTATGTTTGATGGACTACCCGATACACTACTACTGGTTTCTTGGAAATCTTATGTTGCACACAATGTTGAGTTATATTGAAAAAATAATAATATATTATTATTATTTTAAATGGTAGTTAACACCTAGCCATTGTATTGGCGGGAATGAATAGAACTAACTATAATATGATTATACATGTTTGTTAAATGTTTTTACATTTATCAAATAAATTTAATACGATCAAAATAAGTAAGAATCAAATTTTAAGCATAAATATTCTAATATTCTTTAAGAGGTCATTATACCGCCTTTTGAAGAATAAACCTTTTTAAATATATTTTTAGTCACTTTTATATATTATATTTGACAAAATAAAAATTTTCTTTAGAATCAGGACATCAAAATTTTCTTTGAGTAAATTTTTGTTATTTTTATGATAATGTTCATTTTTATTGAATAGTGAAAAATACTGCATTTTAATTCAAATCTACCTTTTAATCTAATTTATTAATATGGCCAGATTACATGTTTAATTGGTTAAGTTTAATTATATTATATTTTTACTATTTCATACAATGTTGGTCATTATCAGTAATTTCAATTTTAAATTCGGCATAAATAACGGCCAATCTTTTGATAGATATTATTTCTTAAAAACACAGTTTATGTTTTGACAACATGAATTAATTTTAAATTAATTTCTTCCACTTATATGTTTTGTATTTGGAAAAATGGATTCTATATTTGGAATCACTAGGGCCAAATTATGTAAATATATAACTATTATTTTTAGACATTATGAATATTTACTTCAGTAAATATTTTATTTACCATGGTTAAAGGGTAAATATGGTAAATAAGGGTAAAAAATATTACTATAATAATATTAAATTATCTTAACATGTGTTCTAATCCTATTGGATCATAAATGGCCGACCATGGGAATCCTTGGGTTGATTTTGGGACCCTATATAGCCACTTGGGAGTAATAATGACACTTTATATTAATTAATTGAAAGTAATGACCAAAATGACATAAACATATATCTTTCAGTAAAACAATTATACTAAGAGGTTATATAAGTTATATCTTAGACTATAAATATTCATTTTAAAGATAAAATAATTTCCTACATCATGTTATTTAATTTATAATTTTTAGTCATCAAATAAATAAATTTATTTTTGACACAATGATGATGTAAAGATTACCTCATTAATGAATGCTTTAAATAAACGAGATTATAAATGTTAAAATAAATTTATTTTGAAACTTTTTTATGCCATACATGAATTTTATGGATTATTATGACTTTTTATATTTTAATTATTGTAGGGTTTTCAAAGTAATCAAGTTGTTATAAATATATTTTTAAAAGTCTTGATATGAATAGTATTTAAATTGACATAAATGAGTTTTTAAATCAATAAATATTTTATTAAATGATATAATTATACTAAATATCTAAGATTTAGCCAAATTAATTAGATAAGGTTGATAATTTCATTAATGAACCACTTGTGGTTCTATTGTTATTTTATGGTAACTATTTTAACCATATATTATTAATATATAAGAGAACATGGTAAAAGGTAAATAAGTTAGCAAAGAGTTAAATAAAAAATGATAAGGATTAAAAATTATCCAAAACCTATCCAATTATTATTGGATGATTTTATTTAGACTTATATGAACCTTATATTCGAATTAAATAATTTATGGACCTTTTGAAAGAAAAAATAATCTTATAATAAAATAATATGTTCAAACATTCCTAAAGAGCCCCTCCCCCCTTATAAAAGGACACCACCTCTAACCCATTATACACATATCTCAAGCACCTTCACTCATACAAACTCTGATCCAATAATCCCTCAACATCACTCTATTCCGCCTAAAAGCCTTAACTTAGGTCGAAATAACTTCAAGAAAGCATTTTTGTTCAAACCAAAGGGAGTTACCCGATTTCAACGTAACGTCTTCTCTCAAGTTCTCTTCTATTATTTTACTTCTTCACTCTCCATGCTCTTTTTATTCTTTATTTAAATAACAACACATATATACTCAATATAATAGGTTGTTTTTATGAGATTTATTCTAATTACACTTACACACACCACCTTCTAATGGGTATAGAACATATTGTTTCTGTGGATGGTGAACTACGGCCCCACGAAATGATGATTGTTCAATCTTCTCCTACCACATCTTACGGGGACCATTATGAGGAAACTATAATTATATATTATATATATGATATTTATTTTATTCCTATGCTTCTTTAATACTCTTTTATAACATACCTTTATTCTTTTCATGTCGGGTATATACGATAATTTTATTTGAGGAAGTGCGGACTACCGCCCCCTCAAAGTGATATGACATGTTCATACCATACATGGAACATATAAAGGATGGTGTTAGTGAAATTAAATAAAATATATAAAATGTGATATTATACGAGAATAATAAAATACCTATGTATCATTTGGTTTTCATTCCTTTTAATATGAATAAAATGAAATGGAAGTAGCATCTATGCGTACATACGACTTACCGTCTCCATGAACGGTGCATTTCATTTTCATATATCCAAATAATATGGACTATTATAAATACATATATACTGGATATATATTCTATAATAGCTATATAAATCATGAATATCATTCTAGAGATAATGTAATTTTGACCACATGGATAATTTATAATTATAACAAGTTCATTTTTAAATCAAGTTCCGAACATCGACAAAATGTCTGATATAAACTCAAATAATTAACTAATTTTTATAGAAAGGTAATAGGTGATATAAAATGAATAATAAACTTGAAAAAGTTTCTTATGAAAATAGAAATTATCTTATGTTTATTACTCAGGAAATTAAATAAAGACCGGGTAAAGTCGGACACGAGGTAAGGGACATCGTCTGAATTTCCTTTCATTGAGGCATGTTTTTATAATATACACCTCCTTATTTTATATGGTATATAATAAAACCTTTTTAATTTTAATTTCATTCAATGGGAATCTTTGTTCTATGATGTTTTTTACTAAATTAAAAAAATAATTTTTTTAAAGTTTGCAGCGACAATGACCTCTTCGCTGCATTAATCGTTATTTAGATTCCTCTATAAGACTTAATATTTTTAAAATGAAAAGAAATAACTTATTCACTTTTGGGTTTTTTGGTATTGAAAATGGTTTTTTAAATAGATTTATTTTTTCAATATATTGAAATGATTTCTTATGATTGAAAATGAAATTTTATTAGTGAAATGAAACATTTTATGTGTTATGATTTTATAATGGTACTTGGAAATTTGACGTGTGGTTTTGTGATAAACGAAATGACGGGTGGTGCCGTGATAAACCAGGATGGGTGGATATATTATAAACTCCAATTCATTGGGTATGGAAGTCAACCATATGACTATTCTATTTATTGATATGTGTGGAATTAGATCGTATGGTTATTCCATTTAAGTATTTTTATGTCCCAAGATATCTTTATATGTTATGTGTTCTTTCAATGTGTTTTATGGTAATCGTTTAGTTACAAAAGGGTAAGCAATGATCTTTTTTTTCAGTGAAGAGTATATACAACTTCATAAAAATAAAAAGTATAACTTCTGATAAATTATTCATGGTTTACTTGTTATTTTGAAAAACTAACATTTTTCTTTCTTTGTGTATCATGTACTAAGATTTTTATGCTCATCCCATGTTTTTTTTGAATTTTTTTTCACAAGACTTAAATATGAATGGGGTCAAGGACAGGATCTATGAAAATTCATGATGTCTAAAATATGGGACGAGGCATGCCTCTTTTTTTAAATGTTTTTATATTATGAAAAAATAGATACTGAGTAGAAGTGTCTACATGTAATACTCAAATTTCTATGTATAATTTATGACCTAATTATCTAAAGCTCTTAAAATTAAAAGATCCTAAATGGGAATTATTAAATTAATTCATGATTATGTAATGTTTAAGGTCATGTCTTTATAGTTGGTATCAGAGGTCGGTTTAGACAACATTGGGATTTAGGGTATTATTAAATTAATATCTATAAATTAATTTATGGTAAGACTGGAATGATATATAATTTACAGATTACTATGTTGCTTCCCCTAACATATTTATGTGTTCAAAATTGTTTTCCGCAGAGGAAATAGGATAGGTATATTGGGAAGCCATATAGAGGAGAATAACCTTCCAAATCAGAAACCAGATATGGTCATAATCGGAACTGAACAGTTTGTTACAGTGATGGAACAATTGACTCCGGCTATAAGTGGTGGTGGTATCCATGCACAAGATCAGTCGGATCAACCACATAGGAAGATGTCGTTAGTGCAGCATTTCATGAAGCAAAATCCCCCATCATTCAGAGAATCATCAACCCTATTCCAACTGAAGGGTGGATCAAAGAATTGGAAAATATTTTTGATGTCATGGGTTGTAAAAAAAATCCAAAGGATAGTCTTTCTATTTACCATTTTGAAGGTGAATCCAATTAGTGGTGGTAGATGACCAAAAATATCAGGGATAGTGAAGAGATTGATTTTCTTGGTTGGGATGAATTCAATGGTATGTTTCTTGAGAATTATTTCCCTAAGGTGGTTCAACATAGGATGGAAAAGAATTCTTGGAATTGAGGTAGGAGGATGACTCAGTGGCTGCTTACGAAGAATAGTTCACTTGGCTGGCAAGGTATGCTACAAATATCATATGAGATCTTGATAATAAGATAAATAAATTTTACTCAGGACTGATGTTGTGATACTGAAGATAATTTGCCTCTCATTAATTCAAAATCTATGAGAAACTTGTCAGATGTGCCGAGAAGGTAGAAATGGAGTTTTCGGATGATCAGGTGTTCTAAGAGAGAAAAAAAAGAAGGGGTCCAGTTGGCTAGAAAAGGGAAATAATTCATCACAGAAGCTAGAAGGTAAGAAAATTAAATATACATCTTGTGATAAGTGTGGTAAAAATCATCTTGGATAATGTTTATCAAAGTCTGGAAAGTGATTTTGGTGTAGTGATAATGGTCATATTTCTTATAACTGCAAAAAAGATGATCAAGAAGGCAATTAAAAGCCCACAGTAAGTTCTTTTATGTGCAATGAGATGGGTCATTAGGAAAATGAATGTCCAATAAAGAACTCAATTGAGGGAAAGCAGCCTAAATACATGAAGAAAGGGGTGGTGAAATCATTTGCAACAACTTCAGCAGAAGTTGGGCCATCAAATGAAGTAGTATCAGGTACACTGTTTTTTTATTCAGATTATGCCAATGGGTTTTTTGATTCAGGGTCTACACATTCTTTAATTTCTGAGAAATTTTCTAGTAAATTGGGAATTCCATATCAAGATATGAGTCTTGATCTTATTGGAAAAACATAGGGATTAAATGACGAGACAAAATGGAATTATTATAACCTTCTTGTCCTTGTGTGTAGAAAGAATCTACCTAAAAACCTTATTGTTTTTCCTCTAGTAGAGTTTAATATTATTTTTTTCTTGGATTGTATTTTCTTTTATCATGCTAATATTGACTGCAGAGCTAATGTGGTTTTTTTAGAAATAATTTCAGTTTATGTAGAAGAATACCCTTTACTCTTGATAACAAATCAAGAAGCTGAGAAACTAGAAAAAGTAGGAAATGATGTTACCTTGCACATATGGTTGAAAATAAAGGAATTTTTTATATTAATGATGTTCCAGTAGTAAATGTGTATCTTGATGTTTTTTCTGGTGAGTTTCCTGGTATAATACATGATCAAGAATTTTAATTTAATTTTGACTTAGTTCTCAGGGCTAAGACAATTAAGAACCCATTATTAAATGGCTCAAATTAAACTTTTAGAATTAAAGAAGTTATTGCAGGAGTTATTAGATAAAGGTTTCATTCAACCTAGCACATCACCATGGGGTGATCCTATCTTGTTTGTAAAAAAGAAAGATGGTTCAATGAGACTTTTCATTGATTGTAGAGCCTTGAATAACATCACTATTAAGAACAAGTATCCTTGGACTCATATTGATGATTTATTTGATCATCTCTATGGAGCTCAGTATTTTTTGAAGATTGACATGAGGTCGGGAAACTATCAGTTGAAATTAATGGAAGTAGACATTCTGAATACAGTGTTTCATACTAGATATGGCCATTACAAATTTATAGTTATGCCTTTTGGGTTAACCAATGTACCTACTGTATTCATTGATATTATGAATAGCATTTTCCATGAGTTCTTGGATAAGTTTTTGGTTATGATTATTGATAATATTTTGGTTTTTTCTAAAATTAATGAAGAATACTAAATTAATTTAAGATTTGTCTTGAAAACCTTAAAATAAAATAGATTGTATGTGAAATTCAACATGTTTGTGTTTTGGTTACAACAAATTTATTTCCCTGGTCCCATTGTTTCAAAAAATGGCATAACTGTTTATACTTCTAAAAAAAAGTTGTTTAAGAATTGACAAGACCAAAAAATATCATAGATATTCATAGTTTTCTTGTTTTAACAGGTTATTACAAGAGGTTTGTTGAAATGTTTTCATGGTTATCTATCCCAATGACTAAGTTTACTCAAAAAGGTGTTAAGTTCATTGGAAAAAAAGAATGTGATGATTTTTTTAGGAACTGAAAAGAAGATTGGTGAATCATCTAGTTTTGGCACTTCCATCCAGAAATGGTGAGGTTGTTATATATAGTAATGCTTTATTGAAAGGAATTGGTTTTTTTCTAATACAAAATGATCAGGTAATTACTTATGATTCACGTCAGTGGAAACCTCATGAGTTAAATTAACCTACACATTATTTGGAATTAGCTACTGTTGTTTTTTCTTTAAAATTTTGGTGGCATCATCTATATGGAGTAAAATGTGAAATATATACTAACCACAAAAGTTTGAAGTATATAATCACTCAAAAAGAATTAAACATGAGACAAAGAAGATGGTTAGAATTAATCAAGGATTATGATTACATGATCCATTACCATCACGGAAAGGAAAATAAATTGGTTGAGGCTTTGAGTCTAAATAATAATGTTGCCTTAACCATGCCACATTTGGAGTGAGATCCTTTTTTTATTTAATGAATTTTGAATTGGATGTTTTTGGTTTAGGAAATTCCTCTATTTTGTTTCATGTTTTAGTACAATCATCCATAGCAGACAAAATTAAGCAAGTGCGGAAAGATGACCATGAGTTGTAGAAAAAGGTAGAATTTTTTCATAAGGGTAGGTTACCTGAGGTTAATATTGATAGATACTCTGTTTTGAGGTTTGGGAATAAATTAAGTTTGCCTTGTGATTCACAATTGAAAAAGAATTATTATGTTAAACTCATACTTCTCCGTTTTCAGTTCATCATGGCAGTAATAAGATGTACAAAAATCTTCGAGAGTATTACTAGTGGGATGGAATGAAAAAAGATATTGCTGACTTTACTGTGAAGTGTTTGACTTGTCAACAGGTTAAAGCAAAGCGGCAGATACTGAAAGGGATGATTCAAACTTTACTAATGCGGGAGTGGAAATGTGAAAATATATCTATGGACTTGGTACTGGGATTACCAAAGACATCTTTAGGTAACAATGAAATTTTGGTTATTATTGATTGATTGACTAAATCTGCTTATTTCCTTCCTATTTTAGATACTTTGTCTCTAGATCAAAATTATTGATTTTATGTTAAAGAGGTAGTAATGTTTCATGGAGTTCCCCTATCCATTGAATCTGATCATGATTCTAGGTTCACTACTAACTTTTGGAAAGGCCTTTAGAAGACATTGGGTACTAAATTAAATTTTAGTAGATCTTTTCATCCACAATCAAATGGCATGTTAGAACAAAAAATTCATACCTTGGAAGATATGCTACGTGCTTATTCAATGGATTACCAGGGATGTTTGGACCAACATCTTTATTTGGTTAAATTTTCTTATAATAAAAGTTTTCATTCTAGTATAAAGATGGCTCTAGTTGAGGCATTATATGGAAAGTGGTGTCAAACTCCAGCTTTTTGGGATAAAGTAGGTGAAAGGAAGCTGATGGGACCAGAATTGGTAGAAGAGACAATAGAGAAATTTTAGTTGATTCAAAATCACATGAGAAAAACATAGAGCAGGTAGAAAAGTTATGTGGACAATTGCAGGAAGGATATTTCTTTTGAGGTAGGTGATCATGTATTTCTCAAAGTTTCTCCATAGAAATATGTGATGCATTTTGGTAATAAGGGAAAGTTGAATCCAAGGTTCATTGGACCTTATAAAATCCTGGAGAATGTTGGATCAGTTGCGTACAAAGTGGCTTTACCTCCATGTTTGTCCCAGGTACAAATTTTTTTTCATGTTTCAATGTTGAGAATGTATATGGTAGATCAATCTCATATTTTGGGTCCATATGTAGTTCAGTTGGAAGAGAATCATTCTTATGAGGAACAACCTGTCCGGATTCTTGACTAAAGATAGAAAGTGTTGAGAATTAAGGTAATTAATTAGGTAAAGGTTTATTTTGGAAAAACTATATGGTTGAAGAGGCAACATGGGAATATGAAAATTCTATGAAGGATAAATACCCCCATTTATTTGATAAGGGAATAAAATTGTGAGGACCTAATTTCAAAAAGGCGGGAAGGATGTAACATCCCAGGTAATTAAAGAGTAAGACATTTTTGTATTTATTAATATTTTTGAAATAAATATTAATTTTAATTCAAAGGGGATTCTAGGTTCTATGGTGTACCTGATACAAGAAAATGAGTTTCTTTGAAATCTTACAATGCACACAATGTTGAGTTATAATAAAAAATAATAATATAATATTACTATTTTAAATGGTAGTTAACACCTAGATGTTGTATTGGTGGTAATGAACAAAACTAACGAAAATATTATTATAAATGTTTGTTAATTTTTTTACATTTATCCAATATATTTTAGAGGCTTAAAATAAGAAAGAATATGATTTTAAGCATAAATAGTCTAATATTTTTTTAAAGGTCGTTTTACCACCTTTTGATGGTGAACCATTTTTAAATATATTTTTTAACAATTTTATATGTTATATTTGACAAAATAGAATTCTTATTTAGAATTGAGACATCAAAATTTACATTGGGTAAATTTTTGGTATTTTTCTGATAATGTTCATTTTTTAATGAACAGTGAATAATACTGCATTTTAATTCAAAACTACATTTTAATATAATTTATTTATATGGTTATATTACCTTTTTAATTGGTTTAAAAGTGTAATTAGATTAAATTTTTACCATTTAATCAAATTTTGGTCATTATAAGTAATTTCACTTCTAAATTGGACATAAAAAAAGGTCAATATTTTGATAGATATTATTTCTTAAAAACACACCTTTTTGTTTTGAAAACAGGAATTAATTTTAAATTAATTTCGGCCACTTCTGCATTTTGAATTTGTAAAAATGGATTACACATTTGGAATCAGGATGTAGAATTATGTAAATAGGTAACTCTTATTTTTAGACATTATGAATATTTATTTCAGTAAATATTTTATTTACCATGGATAAAGGGTAAATCTGGTAAATAAGGGTAAAAAAATATTGTTATATTAATATTAAATTACCCTAAAATGGGTCCTAATACTATAGGTTGATACGTTTCTAACCATGGGCATCCTTGGGACGATTTTGGGACCCCATGGAGCCACTTGGGAGTGATAATGACACATTATATTAATTAATTTAAAGTAAAGACAAAAATGACATAAACATATATCTTTTAGTAAAAAAAATTTAATATGTGGTTATATAAGTGATCTATTAGACTATAAATATTCATTTGAAAGAAAAATAATATTTCCTACAACATGGTATTTTATTTATAATTTTTAGACATCAAATAAATAAATTTATTTATGACACAATGATGATGTAATGATTACCTCATTAATTAATGTTTTTAATAAATGAGATTATAAATGTTAAAATAAATTTATTTTGAAACTTTTTATGACATCCACGAATTTTAGGGATACGTATGACTTGTTATCTTATAATTATTATAGGTTTTTCGATATAATAATGTTTTTATATATTTTGTAAAAGTCTTGATATGAATAGTATTTAAATTGACATAAATGAATTTTTAAATCAATAAATATTTTATTAAATGATATAATAATCCAAAAAATATAAGATTCGGCCAAATAAATTAGATAAGGATGATAATGTCATTAATTAAGCACTTTTGTTTCGATTTTCATTTTATGGTAAATATATTATCTATATAGTATGAATATATAAGAGAACAAGGTAAAAGTTAAATAAGTTAACAAAGGGTTAAATGAAAAAAGAATAAGGATTAAATTTATCCAAAACCTGTCCAATTTTTATTGGATGATTTTACTTATACTTATATGCACCTTATATTCCAATTAAATATTTTTTATACCTTTTGAAACCGAAAATCAATTTATAATAAAATATTTTTTTCAAACTTTCCTAAAGAGACTCGCCTCCCCTTATAAAAGGACACCACCCATAACCCATTGAAAACACCTCTCAAGACCCTAAGATCATCCAAAATATGCTCCAAGAAGACCTCAACATCCCTATATTCCTTATGTAAGCCTTAACTTAGATATAAAGCACTTCAAGAATGCCTTTTTGTTCAAACCAATGGGAGTTACCCAATTTAAACGTAACGTCTTCTCTCAAGTTCTCTTCTTTTATTTTACTTCTTCACTATATATGATCTTTTTATTCTTTTTTTACATAACTAGAATATTATTATCAATATAATAGGTTTTTTATGAGATTTATTATAAATACACTTACACACACCTCCTTCTAATTGGTATAGAATATAATGTTTCTCTGGACGGCGAACTACTGCCTCACGAAATGATGATTGCTCTATCGTATCCTACCACCTCTTATAGTGTCCATTGTGAGGGAAATATAATTATATATGATAGTTATGATATTTATTTTATCTCCATGCTTCTTTAATTATCTTTTATAACATACCTTTATGCTTTTCATGTTGTATATATAAGATAATTTCATTTGAGGAAGTGCGGACTACTGCCCCCACAAAGTGATATGACTCATTCATACCATACATGGAACGTATAAAGTATTGTGTTAATGAACTTAAGTAACATATATAAAATATGATATTATATTGTAATAATAATATACTTATGTATCATTTTGTTTTCATTCCTTTTAAAATGAAAAAAATGAAATGGAAGTAGCATTCATGCGTACGTATGGCTTACCGTCCCCATGAACGGTGCATTTCACTTTCATATATACCAATTATATGGAATATTATAAATAATTATATACTGAATATATATGATATATATGATATATAAATCATTAATAACATTCTATAGATATTGGAATTTCGACCACATGGACAAATTATAATTATAACGAGTTTATTTTTAACTCAAGTTCCGAACATCAACAAAATGTCCGATATGAAATCAAATAATTAACTAATTGTTATACAAAGATAATAAGTTATATAAAATTAATATAAACATTAAAAAGGTTTTTAAGAATTTATAAATTAATTTTTTTTATTATTCATGAAATGAAAGAACGAACAGGTCAAGTCGGACACGAGGTAAGGGACTTCGTCTCAATCTCTTTTAATTTAGGCACGTTTTGATAATATAAACCTCCTTATTTTATATGGTATATAATAAACCCCTTTGATTTTTAATTTCATTCAGAGGGAATCTTTTTTCTACGAATTAATTTACTAAATGACAAAAGGAATGTTTTTAACCATTGCGGCGATAATGACCTCTCCGCTGCCATAATAATTATTTGGATTCCTTTATAAGACTTGATGTTTTTAAAAGGAAAAGAAATACCTTGTTACCTTCTTTGGTGTTTTGGTATTGAAATGGTTTTTGAAATAGATTTATTTTTTGAATATCCAGAAATGATATCTTGTGATATCAACTGAAATGTTATTAGTGAAATGAAATATTTTATGTGTTATGATTTTATAACAGTACTTGGACATTTTATAGGAGGTTACGTAATAAACAAAATGACGGGTGGTTCCTTGATAAACCAGGTCAGGTGGTTATGATATAACCTTCAATGTATTGGGTATGGAAGTTGGTCGTATGGCTATTCTATTTAGTGATATGTGTGGAAGTAGACTGTATGGTTATTCCATTTAAGTATGTTAATATCCCAAGTTACCTTTTATATGTTATGTGTTCCGTCAATGGGTTTTATGGTAATATTTTGTTTAAAAAAGGGTAATCAATGATCTTTTATTTACTGAAGAGTATTTACTATTTCATAAAGGTGAAAAATAATACTTTTGACAAATAATTCTTGGTTGACTTATTGTTTTGAAAAACTAACAGTTTTCCTTCTTTATGCATCCCATACTGAGCTTTTTATGCCCATCCCATGTTTATTTTTAAATGTTTTTCATCGGTCTTAAAGATGTATAGGGTCAAGGATGGGATAAAGGAAAAGTCATGATGTCTAAAATATGGATCTATATGTGACTCTTTTTTTATGAGTTTTTATTTAATGAAAACATGGATAATGAGTAGAAGTGTCTACATGTAATATTAAAACTGTTATGTATATGTTATGACCTAATTCTCTAAAGCTCAAAACTTGAAAACATCCTTAATGTAAATTATTAACTTAATTCAAAATTATGTAATGTTTAAGGACTGGTACATATAGTATACCTGTGACACATTTATATTGATTTAATTCAGTTAATTTATCAAGGAAATGAAATACAATAATATGGACAATACAAAAACTTAGAATATTCTTTAGTCAATTATAAAATCACATAAAAGAGGTAAATTCCACTTACAAGTCACGCTGAACACTAGGAGGGTGTTTGGTCCATTAAACCATTATATGAGAGAGGGGAATTAATTTGGCACACCTAAAGGGGTGGAAAATAACAAGTTTGACACCCTTTAATAACTTATAAAGGGTTTACAAGAGTATAACAATATGATTGAATTTATTTTGAATGGAATAAAAAATTTAAGAGAAACAAACGAATATGGTTAGCATGTGGCATAATGGTGGAGCTAAGAAAAAATCATAAATTTTAGGAAAAAATAACTATAACAGCTACTTTAGGGCCGTAGATAACTCCTCATCCAATATTGGATTTATGATTGATTTAGAATGGAAAAAATCAGAGAAATGACCAACACCTTGAAATTAGGCTGAATGAGCTCGCACCAAAATAGATTATGAGATAAGAAGAGAAAATAAGAACTAAATAAAGGGGACTAAGGAGATTACCTCTAGCTATCCAATACTTTTGATGGTGATATTTTGGTAGTATATATGAGGGATAAAAGAAAATCCCTAGTTTTGGAGGAGGAGTAACCCATAAGAGAGGGTAAGATCTCATGTCTACTGGAAATGAAGGGATAATTCTGGTGGGATGAATTTATGATAATTAAGGGAAAATGAAAAAAATCACCTTCTAGCACCAGATCTCATGGTTTAGCCACATTTTTGTCTAATCCGTGCCCCAACCGTGCTTCAGGATCTGTCTAAGGAGGGACCCCAAAAGGGCTAGGTGCACATTTTGGATAACTATGTGCAAGCCATGTGAAAACCAATCATCCAAAATATCTGAAATGTTGAATGGGCATGAATCCCAACTCACAAAATTGAAATAAACCAGTATACATCCCCTGTGTAATTGGTACCTCGCACGGTTAGCACTAACTATGCCCTAATCGTGTGACCCATTTTTTTTCTCTATTTTTCAGAACATTAGTCTCCAGAAAATCCATACATGATCCTGAAACCTTCCTTATTCCATAGGGAAAGTTAAATAAGATTAAACAATATATACAATCCAAAAATCAAATGATCTCTAACTTTGAAAAAATTTTGGTTGTTACAACCTCCCCTCTTTAAATAAACTTATCCCTATGTTGGACTTTATAGGGTAAAGAGGGATCATCTAAGAAAATATCTGGCCACTAGGATCATATATTAGCTTCTCTATCCAAGGTATTTTCCTATACTCAGTTGTACTTCCATAACACCCAAACTAAAGGAACTAACCTACCTTAGAGTGTCTTAATGCTCTGATCTATGATATGCACTCGATACTCCTTGAGGATGCATCCACATCTAACACATCCTCATCAGGCTGAAAAATATGTGATGATTCTGGATAATAATGGAAAATCTAAGATACAATAATGAAATTGTGCATCGACTGGTATCTATGAGGATGTTCTATCTAGTAATCCGATGGTATGATTCATTTCAAAACATAAAAGGGTTTAACAAATAAGTCAAAACATACATTTCCTTCGAATTCAACGATGGACTATCCTTGGTGAAACCCATAAAAAAACCTGGTCCCTAACCTCAAACTCAAGAGGTCATTGGTGATGATTTTTATATGACTACTGTCTACATTGAGTTGTCAACATGCTCTTTCTGATCAAATAAACAAACTCTAAAGTCTCCTGGACGAGACATGGTCCATGCAAAGCTACCTCACCTACCTCTAGCCACCACAGAGGATATTGAAAAGTCTTAACATATAAGGATTTATTATATTCCACATGAATGGTAACCTAAAAGATAGTATTATTAGAAAACTAAAAACAGAGTACGTGTTTCTCCCAAAAACCGCCAAAATCGAGGACTCATTACAGAGCATGTCCTCTAACGTCAAAATCATATGATATATCTATCTGTCATTCCATGGTTGATAGGTCGTGCTCAGAAGCACCTATATACCCATGGACTTCTGCAACCACTTATATAATAAATATTTAAAATTTGTGTCCCTTTAATATATAATTGAAAGATGATCACTATGAAGATATATAACCTCCTTGATGTATAATATCCCTGAATTATCTATGAAGAAGCTCTCTCTAATATTTAAGAAGGGAAAACCCTTCTTCAACCGATCAATAAATATTTATACAATATCATTACAATAAATAAATCTAGTAAAAAATTTCATTAAGTCCACGAATACATCATCCCAATTCTATCCATGAATAGATAACAACTATAAAACTCATACTAGTCGTTGTTGTTATGTCTTCACCTATTGATAGGTGGAACACTGAGTAATAAATCTGGCTATCTTTTGTTTCATAGTGGGACACCAATGCCAGACACATTAGTCTTGATACATCTTGGTTACAACATGATGTACATCCCATACTGAGGCATAAAATTACTTCATTAGAACCTATTTGATATTCACTGGGACCTAAACATGTCTATGAATTCCTAAGGTCTCATCCTCATCCACGATCTAAATAGAATATGAATCATCATATGAGATACTTTCCCGAGAACTAGGCTCACGAGATTCCCAATCTGCCTCATTATCACCCATTTCAGAAGGGTATGGGTCCCTGTTAAATTAGAGAGGATAGTCTAACCATGATCCTCCTTACCTCAACAATAATATCATTAATCAAGGCCATGAGATACCACTAACCATATGCCTACAAAATAGCATGTGTATTATTCTTCCATATTATACCATTTTCTAATAAATTTCCTTTTCCAAGCATATAGGTATGATCGAAATTGATGTATTCTAGGTACTCAAACCGTCTACAATACCTTCTATTTAGATCACCCTATGTAAAGATGTACTTGAGGCTTTTTTGATTAGTGAAAACAAAAAATACTCTCCACAAGAAAAGAGTGTTTATGACAGTGAAAAACATAAACTACAATAACTACCTTGAGGTAATTCATCATGTAATTCTAATAATGAGGCATATATTGACAAGACTCGTATGCTACAAATTGAATTTCCTTCATCAGAACATCTCTAAGACTGATACCCGATGCATCATAGTAAATAATACAACTCCTTTATAGATTTGGAAGAATCACTATCTGTATTGAAATCAATCATCCCTTTAACTCATGAAAGGATACTTAATAATCTTCTAACCATTAGAATTTCAAACCCTTCTTATTCATGACTATAAGAGTTTCTTCTGGGAATGATAAATACTAGACGAAGCATCTGTAATACTTGGATAACCCCAAAAAATAATTATATCAATGAAAATCTTGGGCTTATCCTAGGAAAATAAAACTATCATCTTCTCTATGTCTACTAATACTCCTAAATTTGAGATGATATGACCTAGGAAGTGAACTCTATCAATCCAAATGTGGAATTTTTTGATATTAACATAAATATGGTTCTCATTTAGTGTATTAAGCACAAAATAAAGATATATGGCTTGGTCGTGTCAATAAAATGAATACACTAAGATGTCATCCACAAAGACTACCATGAATGAATCTAGATACGGTTGGAAAACCCAATTCACTATAGCCCTAATAATAGCTGGTGAATTCATGAGATAAATGACATTACCAAATAATCATAAATACCATAAGACTTATGAATATCTGTATGAGGTATGTCTAAATATCTAAAACACACTCAATGATAGCCTAAATATAAATTAATCCTTGAGAACACCCTTTATCCTCAGAGATAATCAAAGAGGTCATTAATTTAAGGAAGTGGATACCATTTCTTCATCATAAGCTACTTGAAATGTCAATAATCTATGAAAAGCCTAAGGGTACTATACACCTTCTTGGAAAAAAGGACGGGTGAACCCCATAGAGAACTATTAGGGAATATAAAATACCTAGCCTCCCAGTATTCCAACATTTTCTTATGATCCATAAGCTACAAAGTTTTCATCATATAAGGAGGAATGGTAACTACTATGGGTCATGAAATTAGCTCAATGATTAATTTTAGATCTCTCACTGGTTGTAGCCCAAAAAACCCAACATGGAAGAATTCCCTAAAATAATCCACTATAGGAGGGAAAAGAATAGTTCATTAACCTTGGTTATACATGAAAATACTAGAATCCTGGGCTGCCACTCTACATATCCCTTTATTATTAGGTTAATCTTGAGATGCATGGAAATACCATTCTACCATGTGCACACGTCAACTTGCCTCTGATGATGAAAACATCCACTCCAGTGATAACCATAAATATGGGTTTGATAGAAAACTAGAGAATCCATCCTAATAATGACATCAAACCCTATCATGTTGAGGAAAAAATATCCCACTTGAAGATATATCCTCCTATCTCAAGGGCAGAATCCATACAATGAAAAAGTTTCTCTGATTGGATACCCAATAGGGTATCGAGTGTGATGATGCCATCAAAAAACTAAATCATAAGAAAAATACTCTCTATAATTTTAATAGATATAAAGGAATGTGACTTACCTATGTCAAAAAAAGTAGTCACAATGGTAGAGGCTACTTCAATACTACCTCAAATAGTATAATGTCTGACACTCTTCTCCTCTGATGTAGGAAACACTACCTGTGACTGACCCGTACCATAGATACGAGTCACATCTTGAATTCATTGATTAAACCTATTTTATTAGAACTAAAATTAATGAGTCTAACTACCTCTGCCTCAACCAGAACCTCGGCCTAGGTGGCTGATGTTATGCCAGCTTCCATCCTGGTGAGATACTATTGGCCTCACTCCAAAATGTGGGGTAGTTATAAATACGATCTCACTAGGAACTAATTGAAAATTCCTATAGAAATTCCGGATATTTCCCATCTGTATGTATCCTTTTCATACTATTGGGTAACATATACACTATGGATTTGTGTGTACTTTCTTCTACCACTAGTGAAAAATAAGGAAGCTACCATTGTGATCCGTGTAGATACATATACCCCTAAATGAAACCTTAGAACAATGCTTTCATCCACTAGAAGAACCGATTCCAGATCTACGTGATAAACCACCTTGGTTCCCACCATCAGCTTCCCTTAGATTCCTCTTAGTAATGAGGGCCCGACTGACTATATTAGAAATAGTCATCAGTGAAAAAATTGACCTACAGTCAGATATCATATACCATCCCATCCTCAAATGAACTCACATTTATAATATTGTCACCTACTAGATTCGGGATGAATCACTATAGCTTAGTAAAATGAGTAAAATATTCCATGGAAGACATGGATCCCTACTGAAGATTCATTAATTATCTAGCCCAGTAATCCCTTAATGTTTGTGTAAAGAATAAGTCATAAAATATTTTCTTGATGTACATACAAATCACATAATGATATCACATGGAAGAACCTCATAGATTATAAGAAGAATGTTTGACTCTCTTCATTAGAAGAATATCTAGATGGTCAAATATAGAAAGCATGGAATCAAGACAAGGCTCTACAAGATGAGGTCCACCATCCCCCAAAAAGGTGGTAAGATGCTGAAATTGAAACTCATAAGTAAACTCTACCATAGTTGGGGAAGGTCAAGAAACACCTATATACACTACATTAGAAAGAAAGAGACTTCTCATAAATGTGTGTCATTTCCCATATCTAGAACTAAAGGTTGTTCCATAGGTGTCAATATAAGATGGATCACGAGTGTCTTAGGGCCCACCAACTCTGATACTTGGTCATCACCGCCTTCGGAGTGCATGAACCGAGGCTCTCATAGTGGAATGATCTTACAATTCCAAATGTATGACTCATAATTGAATTTAATTGTTGATATAAATACAGATAGATAACTAGGAAAGGTACTCAAACTTCTTTTGAAAATATCACACCTCTATTCATTCTCCAAAATATAGGTCTATGTGACAAGGAAAGATAATAATTTTCCATAAAACATATAAGAGATAACCCCATCCACCAACTACTAATGGTAGGTTTGGGTTTAGGTCTCATATAACTTGGTATGGGTTTCGATATATGGAGTGTCAATTAAAAGGTATATAGGAAAACACCATTTTTGTTTATCATCCCATTTGGCAGTAAACGTTTCCTATTACAGATTTAAAATCATTTGGGTTCATAATACATATATATTATGGTCTAGAACTAGTATGTCCAGAACCCACAAGATGGTATAATTGTACAATTATGGTGTCATCACCAATATATACGGAAAGACATAGTTTAGATTGATCTAGGAACTTTAATTAATCCAATTATATTTTCCCTGTAAGAATGTTCAACACATTTCAATATATAATAATCATGGAACTAACTATATGTAATAGGAAAATGCATGAAGAAAGTAGTCATGGAATGGATAAATTCATGGCAAGTCCTAATGTGCCTATAATGACACATGAGGTGATAATTCCTTGTTGTACTAGGCCAATGGTTGATGTTTGTATCAATAAAATCAACAATAATAATATAAAAAAGAATGTGTGTCACCCAATGATGAAATTACATAAACTATAACAGGCATAATCTCAAATAGCAATGACCAAACCTAGGTAATTTGGGTTTCCCTTCTACATGGGTTCACTACTCCCAAGAACATTCTCATTACCAAATTCCATTACCTCATAGTCTCCTATATAACTTTTAGAAAACATGGAAAAGGGGGGAAAATGCCCTAATACCACATTACAATGTCCTGATATAGGATCCACTAAACTGGTTCCCTAAGTCATTGGGTCATATATCCTTAGGCATGCCTCCCCATATGACAGAGGATACTGACTAGCAGTGAGGGTATAAAGTGGTGCAGTGGGTATAAAATACCTTCATATTAGAGTGAGAAAATAGATACAGTAAATAAATAGACAATAGTTGAATCATAATACAATAGATAACACAATGGAAATATATATAATAAATAAATATGGAATCATAAATAACCAAGAAACTGTAATAACTAAAAAATCCATAAGCTAAGTCATATAAAATTATGTCATGTCATGTTGATATACAAAAGGGGAAACATGGGATAGAAATATAAAACATTCTATACAAAAATAGAAAAAGGGTAAAATAATGCTCCACTAGAATCATTAATATATGCTCGGTCCTCTTCTTCCCCCTTCCTCCAAGACATATGTAATACAGATGAATCATTTGTAACATGGAGCTTGTCCTTATCCATTCCTATAGACATGAAGTCTCCTCAGCTATAGGGTGTGAGATAAAATTAGTATGAAACCACCAATGAAATATTTCTATAATATATCTAGTGTACATAGCATAAGAGTGTGTAGGTATAAAAAAAATAAACAACGAATAATAATAAATACAACTCAGTTTAAGTTCCTACAGGGCACTTGACTTACACTACATTCTTTGGTATAGGTAGGTGTGAAAGTATGATCTGTAACCACATATATATAAAATTAATAATATATATATATATATATATATATTTGTATTTTTATACAACATATACATATATTCACTATGTACATAAGGACATAAGTAGACATATACAATCATACTATGTGATAGCTAGACCTAGGGGCATAACCGAGGTGTCCAAAACTAGTCTAACAAGCCTATAGGCTCATGAAAATGGTACATTCCGTAATTCTCATAATGATTGTGAGACATCATGCCTGTCATTAGATAATGGTGGGGTGAGTCATCCTGACTGAAACCTGATAAAGGGGAATGTGGAAGCCATTCCCATCATCCAAATAAATTAATAATGGTTTGAGACATCTTGCTCAACAACTGATATATGGGAAAGTGAAACATAATACTCCACAAGTCCCTTATCCATCATCCAATAAAAAATCTACATTTTCTAATAATAATAAAAATAATAATCATGGGTGATCATCGCTAATACATTTATATCCATATAGCACAAATATCCAAAGGTAAAAAATTTAAATAATTCAAGTTCAAAATGATAAAACATGAGGTGTGGAACTTCCACACATTTCCATTTTTTTAATTCAATCCATTTAATTTATCACGGAAAATAAATTCAATTCCATGGAAAATCCAACCACTTAGAAGGTGCTTTAGTCAGCTAGGTAATCACATAAAAGAGGGAAATTCCATTTACAATTCCAGATGAACACTTATATGGTGTTTGGTCCATTAAACCATTATGAAAGAGAGGAAAATTAATTTAGAACACCCAAATGGGTGGAAATAAACATGGTAAACACCCATTATTCACATATCAATGGTCAATGAGAGTATGACAATATGCAAGAATTTATTTAGAAGGGAAGAACACATTTAAGGGAAACACGTGGGAATGGATGATGTGAAGAACCATGGTGGAGCTATGAAACCATCATAAAATTCAGGGAAAACAACTATACCATATAATTTAGGGCTATATATGACTCCTCATCCTATATCAACATCAGGTTTGAAGTAGAATGAGAGAGATCAATGAAACTAACCAACACCATAAAAATAGGGTAAATGCACTCACACTAAAATAGTTTAAGAAATAGGAAGTGAAATAAATAATGGAAGTAAAGGGATTAAGGATATTACCTATATCTATGCAACACTTCCAGTGATGATCTGTTTGGAGGTTGAACGGGGGAGAAATGGAAATCCCTTGTTTGGGAGGAGGAAGAAACCATGAGAGAGGGGAGGAGTTCACATTTGCTAGAAATGAATAGGTAAAGGTGGGGCGAGGGATTTATGATCATTAAGGGGAAAAAATGTAAAATCACCGTCTAGCTATGGGTCACATGGTTTGGCTACACGGCTGAAAAAACCATGTTCCAACCAAATGCCATGCTTTTTCGGAGGAGCGACCCCGCACAAGCTAGGTGCATGGTTTGGCTAATTGTGCCCTAACTGTGTGAAAATACACTATCCCAAACCTCTGATTTCATGAATAGCCATGCGACATGGCACACAAGGTTGTAGGAAACTGTGTGACCTCCCCTGTGCACTGGGTACCTCACATAGTTGAGATATTTGGTTAACACTAACCGAATGCTAACTGTGCCACCCATTTTGTTTCTCCATTTTATGGAACTCTAGGCTTCGAATAAGCCCTATACACATCCAAAACCTTCCTCAGGTTGTATAGAAAATTTACCAAGATTAAACAAGATATTAAAAAAATGATTCGAACCTTTGAGAAAAGACGGGTCATCACAAGTTTCTCCATAATAAAAGCATATAGATTTAAATCAATCTTTTACCAATTTTGAATATATAGAGGATCATGATGGTACTTCCTAAGATGAGATATATGGAAAAAATAAGGGATACTTATCAACTAATCTAGAAATTATAAATAATAAGCAACCTACCCAATCCACTCAATGCCCTCAAATGGCCTGATATATCTCAGAACGCACATTCCCTGTTTCTCAAATCGACAATGACACAACCGAGGAGAAACATTCACGAATAAAAAGTCACCACTAGAAAAATACAATGGAAAACATTGATGATAAACATATGATTTCTAAAGAATTTGATATATAAATAGTAATTGATATATATATTGGATCTTTTCCCATGACCCATGAATAAGAGTTGGTCCCACAAGATAAGAATCTCCCACCTCTACCTAATAAATTGGTGATATGCATAGGAAACCATACAAATAATCAAAGGGAGCCATTCCTATTGGTGAGTGATACCTAGTATTATAAGAAAACTCAACTAGTCCTAAATTGATATCCCAGGACCCACCTTAATACAATATTTAAGCATCAAAAATATCCTCCAATATATGAATATCACACTCCACTTAACCATCCGCCTGTGGATGATAACATGAACTTAACCCGACCTGAGTCCTCACCACATTTTGGAGACTCTAATAGATCCATGAGGCAAACTTGAGATCCCTATTCAAGAAAATATCCTTGGGAACCCTATGAAACCTCAAAACATTCTACACATATAACATACCCATATATTCACCTTTAATGGTGTCCCTCATTAGAATAAAATAATAATATTTCATCAACTGATAAACACATCTTAGATACAATTCTTAGCTTAGAGTCTATGAAAAAAATCCATGGATACCTCATCCCATTTCAAAACTAGATTCTAGAGATTATGGAGTTGACTAGATGCATTTTGATGCTATGCATTTATCTATTGGAAGGTTTAACCTGTGAAAAAAATCATTAATTTCAAGATTCATGTCCGACAACAAAAAACACCATATCATGTCATAATACACCTTCACAGTTTCATGTGGAATGGAACTTAAATAATTATTATTGTCATGAAATACTGAATTTATTATGGATTCTGGGATGAAAACCCAATTCTTGAAGTAGATAATACCATCATAAGGGAGAGACAGACCAGACATTGTCTCCCCAATATATAATGTTTCCCTGATTCCTCTAAAATCATTATCCTACTGCTGTCTCTAAAAAATAGACTCTAGTATAGTTGATGTTAACTAGAAAATCGGATGAACCATACATGAATCATCCTCCAAATAATCCAAATTCAACTGAGTGAGGAGACACATTAGTTTCCACTCTTCCTTTGATTTTATGATAGCTTGTGGTGAATTTTTCCAATATAGAGTGTTTATGATGACATTCCCCTTACCTGAGGTGTAAGAGATGTCAAAATAAACCATGTGAAGTCATTCCACAAACCTCCTCCCTATGATATTCTATTCATTATGGGAAAAGATATTTCACACACCTTTATGATTTGAGAATACTGTGAACCACTCCCATAAAATATAGTCCTTCCAACACTTAATAAAATGAATAACCGTGGAATGAACAAAATTGTGATTGCTACTCATGAAACCAATGATAATGAGAACAATTATCCAAAAACTGATTATAATGCATAAGAACACAACCTAAACCAACAGTAAAAGCATCGAAATATACCACATACCCCTTACTAAGAGTAGAAATGATAAAAATAGGAGCTAGTATTATAAGTCATTTTACATTTTCAAAATAAGTCTGACATGTTGCATACTAAGTCAACTTCAACCATTTCTTGGTAAGAGTGGTCAAGGTTGAGGCCAAATTCAATAAATCCTTGATAAACTACTAGTAATATCCAATAATACCTAAGAAGATCTAAATTTTAATGATTTTATGTGGTTCCACCCATGATAAAACATCCTTAACTTTCTTAGGATTGAAATTTAAGCCATGTTAAAAAAAATCCCAAATAACATCACTTCATGGATCCAGAATCTAATTATTTAAATTATTACATAATTTTGGTGACTCCTCCTAATTTACAAAACCAAAATAAAATAGTGATCATTCTCATGCTCTAATACTGAATAAAGAAGGATATAATCCCTGAATACAATGAAAAAATCTTCAAGATATTGATGGAATATCTAGTTCATCAGATCCATAAAAATTGCAGGTGTGTTAGTTAGGAAAAATGAAATCACAAGATATTCATAATTTCCATATATACTCCTAAAATAATTCTTCATAATATCAAACTTCTAAACCTTGAGTTGATAATAATATGAATGAAGAATAATTTTCAAAAACCATTTCTCACCTTTAAATGATAATAAAAATCGTCCAGATGGGGTAAAGGGTACTTATTCCTAACTTTCACCCAATTCAACTTCTATGAATCCAAAAAACAAAGTGAACCATCAACCTTTTTCGAAAAGAGAACTAGGGATACCCATGAAAAAACACCAGGGTGAGAAAAACCATTCTCCATTAAACCATACAACTGGATGTTCATCACTTTTATTTCAGATGGTTCCATACAATAAGAGGTAATTGCAATCGAATTAATACATAATACCATCTTAATCATTACCTCTACCAACTAATATAGATTAATTTCAAAGAATTCATCTAAGTAGACATCAAAAAAGTCTTGAACAATAACATGAAGAATGCCAAAAGATGAAAATTCATTAGGTTAGGCCATAGTGGAAAACAAAAAAATCCCAAGCCATTGGAGGAAAGGTCCTACACAACTATACATCAAATACTACTATCATTGAAACACCTAAAATCTCCCATTAGATTAAAAGAATGAAAAATGATAATTATAATTATTAATATCACCATAGTGATAAACTATCCATTCCATCATGATGATGACATAAAAAAAATCTAGATTGAGAACCAGAAATTCCCTAACTAAATCCCCATCATATATTGATATATAATAAGAAAAACATTGAAACCACAAATCCTTCCTCTTTCTAAGAGCCATCACAGGTTCCATAAAATAGGACATGAAATATATTGAATGTTTTATCACATAAAAAAATATGAATATATAAATGAGTTGGAGGAACCTATATCAAACCAAGTACTTTCTATAAAATATGTAACAAAAATAGTAACTATCAATGTCACTGGACCCGCATCAACCCCCATTATAAATTTATCCATTGGGTGAAGGTGATTCACTCTTGAGGCCTATGGAAGGATCCTTATAAACCTTGAAGCATATAACTACACCGTAGTGTCCATTATAGTTGAATATCCCTAACTATAATGAGGTATATAAATTTCCTAGAAGAACCATTGTAGATAGCCATAACAGCCACTTGTATTTCAAATATTTGGGGGTGAAGGGAAAATATTGTTGGTGTTCCCTACTGTACCTCATTAATATCAGGTAACAGTCATAATATTACATATGTCTAATGGTTTAGAGGTCATATTATACTAAGAACTACCTCTACCACTTCTACGATTATCATGACACTTCTACTTCTTTCCTAGCGCACCAATGAATCTGAAGCTGGGTGGAAGAGAAGGGCATGTGAAACCAATCATGTTCATCTTATCCATCTCTTCCATTGTATCCCTCTTTATCATGTAATCATAGGTTTAATGATTTATTATATATGCCTAGGATCAAATATATGATTTCAAACACTATAGGTACTTCTGATATTTTAACTGATTACACTTCACCACCTCTGAAGAAAAACAAACATGCTTCACAGAACCCCTGGTGTACTCTAACACTAATGAAATTCCCCACTATAAAGAAAGGAACTACGAATAATTTTCCATCATTAGAATCTATGGGTATAAATGATGAAAGAAGAGGGTTTTGAAACCCTTCCAATCCAATCCGATATGATGATCCAATTGTACTATGGAATCCCCTCCCCAACTTACTGGGACCCTCGAACATGAATGTTGTGCATTGTACCCAGATTTATTTAGTAGTATCTTGGATTCTATGATCTGATCAATACTATACATACATTCCTCTACCAATCAGGGTTCAATCATCACCTTAAAAGGTAAAGAATTATCAAACAAGAACTCTCATTATCGATCTCTATCCCTTCTAACTCTTGTATAAGCCTCCATAACTAGTTTCTGAACTAATGTATCATTCAAGAAAACGACACACACTATTCAATGAGAGAATCTGTAAGATTATGATCTAAAAGAGGATTCCATTGAGGAGAATTTTCTACACCCTCTTATAGAACCAATGGAATAAATCTCAGAGGTTTACTATGATACACCAGAATAGAAAAAAAAAATATTATACTATTGGATAATATCAATTAAAACTAGAAAACCATAACGAAAATTTGAGGTTTAGATCAAAACTCAACACCATATATTCACACATCCCAAATCCCATGGTAACTTGAGGCTCATCATGGAAACATATATCCTTGTAATCATCTCAACCTATCTATAATGTTTCAAAAATCATATCCCATATCAACCAAATTCAAAATACTATGTATAACCATGTTCTAATACCATTTTGTAAGAAACCAACATTGGTTATCCATTAGAAATGGTACCTAACCCCATCCATCACATACCCAATGGTAATTCCTAATCCCCACTGGCTGATGACTAGCACCCAGGAATCAAATACAAACTAATGGGAATGATTTCAGACATCCCTAAAAAAGATACATGGAATATATACACCAAATAAAAAAACAGTAGATGAAAAAAAATTCTAATACCAAATAGAAATAGTTATAGTGATACAAATTGAAATCCCTATAAAACCCAAAGGTACATTTCCAACTATAATATGGAAATCCAAAACAAGAAACCATTAATATATTTGATATGTTTGAAATGTCCCACCATTTCACCACTTTATACCTGTAAAAAGCTGACTGGAACCTCAATACATCACTGTGGAACCTTACCCATTCCTATGAAAAAATTCAAAACAATATCTACACACTGTTTAAGGGGTGTGAAGGGTGTGAGATAAACATTCTCATTAGGATCCCACCTAGGTATTCCATGTCAAGTCTCTATATAAAAATACCAATATGTTCAATTTATAGAAAAACATGGCATGATAATCTGTTAAATGGGTTTTATATAAAAATCATAGTAAATAATTCCCCCCTTTTCCATATTTCTCAATCCATCTAAGTAAAATAGTTTCAAAGAATACAACATCTATGGAGTAGGTAATCAAACCCAAAATAGTACAAACCAAATCACATGTAAATCCTTCCAAGTATTCGTATAGTCTAGGATAGATAGGTCTCTCATCCACTAATATAGAAAAAAAATTTATCAAGTCCCAGGAAATATCCATTTAATCTAGGGAGTAGTGGAAGAAACCATAAAGTGAACCCCTAATAATGTATAACAAGTCCATCGGACGCTTGACCTAGGGAGAAGAGGAACACCCCATGAGTGAACCCCCTAAAAATATCAACAGTCAAGGCCAATTGCTACACCATCCAATTAAGTACCCAAGGAATACCATGTGTTAAATTTCCCAAATCATTTCATAAAAACCATTATTTACCAAAAATTTCATAATTTTATTTCACGTTGCTATGAAAATACTATTTTCCTTTACTAAAACAAGGGGAAAAAATCTCCTCTAAAAAACAATTTTACACACAAAAAAATTAATAAATCATGAAAATTTGTTTAAAATATAATTTATAAAATAAAAGTATTCAAGGTTCATCCAACACAAGATAGAGATGGACCCACCAATCTCAAACTCAAGTTACACAACAAAAGTGATGAGATCTGAACACCAGGAGGAACACATAAAAATAACCAGATCCCCTAGGATTGATTCCCAAATTTTTTAATCGATTCCATAAATGAATTTATCATTGGATATTATAGATCATAACATACCATGAGGAACACACACAACAAACCACAACCAACATAAGGGATGGACTCCAGAAGAGGATCATTTAGATGATCTTGAAATGATCAGATGAAAATCATAATATGATCTATGATCCATAAACATAGACCAACACCACTATGATAATAAGATAAATGAAGACATATAAATTCCACATACCAAAAAATAAATGACTAAAACAAGATGGAGATTAATATATAAACAAAGTTATTTGGAAGAGGAAGAGACACCCAAAATTTACTGGAAGATATTTGGGTTTAAGTTAGGGAAAAATAAAAACAAATGAATTAGTATTCAGGCTTTCCATGTGTAAAACCTACTAGGAATGAGGGGTTTACATAATAAATAAAATATTTATAGTGTAAACTCTTTATAACTCATTTACATCGAAAAATACATCACCTTGTGATAGTTTGTACTAGGCGACATATTTAAACCATAAATGGGGGTTATGGTGTAAATGGTTTTATGAGAGAAACCATTTTTTTAGCTTATTACCTAATACTTATTTACACCATAAGATATAATCCTATGATGTAAAAATTTCCTATAGGTATCACCCAAACCCAGATCTACTAAAAAAATCCCAAAACATTATTAATTCCCTCTAAAACTAATCAACGCACTCTTAAACATAAAATAAGGCATAAATTTTATCCAAAATGCTACACACACACATATATATATATTCAAATATTAAAAAAAATTATAAAATATTTAATAAAGGATATAATATATCAATATCTTAGTGGTAATGTTCTATACACTCCAAGATGAAAAAAGTAAGAAATGTTCTATAATCTATCCAAATAAGGAAAAAACATCATTTGGGAATATTACTCTAGTCAATGCATCTATAATATCATGTACCCTTAACCTAATATCATATATCTTCATATTTTGATGATTTAAGGTATCTAAAATATAATTTATGATCCCATATTCTATAATATGATAATAAATATCCTAAATTTATAAATCAATGTAAATTGAAAACTGTGTAGGAGGAGGTGGAGTTAAATATATATGTTGGAAATATACCTATATGTCTACACACATTAATCATAACGATGATATAATACTATTATACATCATCTAACTCATATTATGAACATTATCTTTATTAGAGTCTATTTTTTCCTTATATCACCATATTTTTAAGAAGTAACTGGATGAATGGATATTTTTTAATAGATACACTCTATTTGTATCGTCTTATAAAAAATAGTTTTTATTCCTTTCCCAATGAAGTAGAAAAATGTCCTACCTACCCTCGAGTATGAAGGTCCCTCATTTTCACTTCTCCTCAAGGGATCCCTATAAATAATATTTGAAAAATTTATCAGTTTTTAAAAATTAAATAATTTAGAAATAATATAAATGAATTTATATAATATTATTAGATTTTTCCTTTGACTATTTTGTAAAATATTTTAAACCTTTCACTACCCCTTCAATTTTATATTTTTTATGTTTATTTGGGGTGAGGGAAAATCCTTTTGAATCTAGAAGACTCTATTTTAAATTATTTATACTTTCCAACCATCATTTTTTATTCAAGTAATGGATACCCTCCACGAGTTAAATTTTGAGGGTATATATTATTTTCATGTATATAATAAATATATCTACTCACTGCCTATTAATTAAGGTAAAAAAATCACAAGTAAAATTTTATATTGATTAAATAAAAACACAATTAATATAGTTAACATTTTACATACCAAAAATGATTCTCAAAATATAAATTATACAAAATCCCCCTATGTATCATCATCTAAAAGAATATATAGTTCATATGGATTTTCATTTTTTTAATATAAATAAAATATAAATTTTCTGTTGAATTATAATTCCTCATCCCCCATATAGAAAAAGATAAATATATCCTCATAATTTATTTACTGTCAGGTAAATCATATGTCATATGAAAGTGAGGAGAAAAAAATTGACCTATATTTCTAATAAAATTTCATGATAAATAAAAAAATAACAAATGTGATTACCAAAATGGTCTATTATAGACGAGTTCGTGTTTTCTAGTAGAAAATTCTCTATAGATAATTGAAAATGTTTATTTTTTATCAAGATTTCATTTCCATAAAATCAAAAAATTCATATAATTTTGAAATGTGGAAGTAAAATTTCTATCTAACTTTATAGGAAGATAATTATCCTTGTTATAATTATGTGATAATTTAGGTAAACTATGATATGATGTTTACCAACCCCATACCCCTTCTATTTCCTTATAGAATTAGGAGGGTTTTATAATGAGGAATGGGGAGTCTCCTCAACATAAGTATATGTATGTTTCTTCATATATGATTAATATGACACAACCATTTGATCTAATGTGTTCTAAAAAATAAAATAAATAATTTTTTTAAATGATGATACAAATCCAACCATCAACATATAGAATTAGATAATAATTATAAATCATAAAAATGAATCTAAATTAGTAATTATTTTTATAATATTCATTGAATTAGTTTACATAAATACTAAAAAGGATGAAAACAATTATGAGGCATGGAATGATATAGAAAAAGGAAAATAAAAATTATGAAAAATTTAAAATGATAAAAATATCATTCAGAATTAATATTTATGTGTAATGAATTTTTGAGAACTAATCAAATGATTTATCATATCTTCTAAAATACATGACATAAAAAAATATATTATAAATAATATATATTAAATATTTAAAAATTTTAATGGATTATATAGAAAAAAATATATTGCACCTAGAATATAAAGAGATTACTAATGTATTACTTTCCCAAATTCTTCCATCATGATCATTCTATATTTTGTAAACCTTGGGTATATTATAGTCATCAATATCATATGATAATCATTCCATGATAGACAAGATCCCACATAATTCATCATTGTTATCATCTTTTCTATCACCAAAATACAATTCTTTTCTTACAAAATTATAGACCATTAAACATTTGATAGATCAAGAACATGGAATTTTTCTAAGTGTTTCCATGATAAAAGAATCATATGGGATTCCAAATCGATTATGATATAGTTATTTAATTCTGAATTAATTGTGTTTAACACTATTTTTAAGGAAAAAATATTTAGAGTTGAAAAAAAAAACACAACATTTTGGGTAATCAATCTCTCATATATCATCAATTACTCAGTAATATATTATTGATGCAGATGATCATATATTTATCTTTTGGTGTTAAAAAAATAATTTCATTAGTGAAAACCAATGCACTAGTATTCCAAAATACTCTTCCATTGTTTTTATTTTTGAAATATTTTTTTCCATTTATATTATACCAAGACCATGTTATCAAATTTGAACATAGGGCACACAATAATAATATTAATGTTTCTAATGCATTATATGTATTATGTATATTTTCTTTAAGCCCAATTTTTTTTCTTATTTCATTTATGATCCAAATAACTTTCTTATTATGATAACATTGTTTTGATGCATTAATATGTGAGTTTAAATATTAATAACCATTATTTTTGTTATTCAAGATTTATAAATGTACCTATATTATTATCTCTCCTATTAGATAATTTATTTTCAATCCGCTGATCCCACTTCCCTTGAAAGTGACACATTTATAGTGATATATTCATTGTGAGAGATTCTATACTATAGAAAATTAGTCTATACAAAACATTGGAACCTCCTCATAAATATACTTCTCAATAATAGAGGGTTTCAATCGATGATGATTTTTAACATTACCGTTTAACACCATCATATACAATTTGGAAGGATACACTTAACAAAAGTATATGGGGCCAAAAAGGATTATTTACCACACCAAAGGAACCCTGAAATATACCATTATATCAAAAAAATATAATAGAGAGTACATTTATTATCTAGAAATTATATCAACCACTTCATTTTGAAAACATTTCAATGGTTTCAGACCATCACTTTCTTATAAATGGAATTAAAAAAATAACACTCATTTTTTATATTCAAGATGACACAGATGGGTAGTATTCTATGAAATTTAATTGGTAAAATTGTTGTATTAGAACAAGAAATTAAAGATATCTCATTCATATTGACCTTAAATATTTTAGAGACACAAATTTGATTACATTTTAAAAATAAATTAGATAAAAATATATAATATGGTCACATTGGAAAAAATTATTTTCCATCTTGGAAAATATATGAAAATTAAAAGGAATGTATATATATTTTCCTATATAAATGAGAGTTAACAAGAATCATATTAAAATTGACAATGATTCCAATATTTAGTTTAAACTATACTTAGTATTTCAATTAATATCTAACAATGTTCCAATTAAACTATCCAAAATATTTTTCTCATAAGTCACTCTCATAATTATCAAACCAATAGTTGATGTCACATTTCCCCACAATCCATTGAGAGTGGATATTGAGAAGGGGAATGTGCTAATGAAGCATATTCCAAGTAACCATGATAATTCCTCATATATAATCTAGATAAGGACCTAATTTACCTCTTGTGAAATTAGCCCACATATACCTTCCTTCCAGGACCTACAAAACCAATTTTTCGTGAATAAATTTCATTGAGATGACTACAATTCAAAAATTGATTTCCCCATATTCCACTTGGGAAAATATTATTTAACATAGATCCTATCTGCACCTGACCTCTCCCTAAGAATACCAAATTATGGCGGACAAAATGCCTTCGATTTAATTCACAATAGTTTTTTGAACCTTGATAACTGATAACACATGCATGGGGATTGGGTTTAGAATACAATTGACCTGGACAATTATTCTACCAAAAGGTAAGAACATGTTGTTATAGTTGGTGATGAGGTTGGTGATCATGTTGAAAATCCATTCAAAATGAGAAATATGAATCCTTCTTAGAGAGATAGGTGTGTAAAGATATTCATTGGGGAACTTATTCCTATTAAAACACATCAAATTCTTATTTTTATTAACCTAAATATCTATAAAGTGTCTGAGGGTGAAAAAGCTACTTTTTTATTAATAATCTCCATACTCCATTTTTTATATTATTTTAACATTTTTCTTAGGTTCTCGATTGAGTGACATCCTCCGTTAATAAAGAAAACCACATCTTCAGTAAGAAGAATATGAGAGACCACATTGAAGTGATTATACCTTTAGTAATATTACGAGTAAAATTAATATTAATAATATCAATAATAATATTAATATAAACTATTTGATCATAAATTCTAAGGACTCTATCACCTTTGATAAAGATAAATAAAATATCACAAAAGAATGGTGATTTCTATGAACTCTATCATCCACCAAGATTCAAAGTTTTCAATAATAATAAAAAAACAAAAGAATCTTGAAATCATAAAATTTTCATCCAAGAAACATTCATTATTTTTTAGATCACACACATATTAGGATTAATGACCACTGATCTTGAGAATTGACCTCTTGATCAATGAAATAACCTCTAATATTGATTGATTTTCCTCAAATTTTGATTATATTCACTAGATGAATAGATGATGTTTTATATTTCATGATAATAATCCCCAATCTTATCTTTATCACCTGGATAAAAATAAACAATCTAGATAGGTAGAAACAATTTGGTAGTGGATATAATTCATTAAATTTCCCTATAAAAATCCTATTTTATTTCCTCAAGTTTCACTACCGATTTGTAGGGACCCTGAGTGAATCTAGAATAAGGAAAATATTAAATGAAAACCACTTTATACCTATTCCTACTCTATATATCACTAATTGAGTATTAGAACCATTAATCACAATATGAATATCTAGAAAAATATTCGCCTATATTATGCTATGAGAAACTCCAACATTCTCTTTCTCTATATTCACTCTTCCTTTATAAATTCTTCTGATGAGATTCAATTTCTTTAGAAATCCATACTTTTCATATATACATAATACTTATTTTTAGATGAATACTAAATACATTTCACAAATATAATCTTCAGGACTGTAAAGGATTAGTGTATTTGGATACTAGATAAACAATATTCTTATTTCATGAATGATATAAAATGTATCCTATAAGTATCTTACTGCATAGTAATATTTATAGAAAGAACCTACATAAATTTTTTTTCATAACCTATGGAAAGGAATCAGGACAAAGGGTGAGCTCAGATGCTCAGTAATGGTAAACATGGGAGATACGAATCGATGATCAAATGAAAACATATGATAAGAATAAGGTTATGAGATCTTGAAAATAACTCATAATTTTTATAACCAATAAATCATGGATTGGAAACACGGGACATGGAAAAAAATTATCATAACAAAATAAATGAATCATAAGAGTGATAAATAATCATAACTAGACCATGAACAATATGTTCATGTCATAAAAGTTTGGTACCATCATAGACACAGAAACCATTTTTTATGTCAAAGATAACTATTGAGACCATAAAATCATAGTGGATTAGGAATCAAAACCAATATCACATATCATAATAGATCAAGAATCATCAACAATTATATATAGTATGTCAAGCACATTGAATTTTTTCCCATAGTGGATCAATCATATTGACTTGTTTCCTATAGTGGATCAAGCACATCAACTAGTTTCCCATTATTATATCATTAGATATTAATCATTACCCAATTCATTAGAGGGATATATAATTCTGGTATCACCCATAACATAATCTAAACTATACATTTGTGTACTATAAAATAAATAAACAATCATTATATCATTACATCATAACCCATGATAAGAAAACTGGTTTAAAAAAGTTTCATAATTATATCATAGCATACCCCATGAAAAAAATGGGGTTCATAAAAATATAATCATTATACTCATAAAGCATCCAAATAAATAAAAATTATAGGATAATGTGATTATATCCTCAGTAAATCACAATTAAAATCAATTTATATTATCATAGATGAAAATTCCTTTAAAAGAAGCACTATAATATTTCTTTTAAAAATACACTTTTTATTTCAAAATCACTTAATTAAAATAAAACAATTTCCAAAATATCATGTAAAAACTAATATTTGAAAAGAACCTAGGAAATTTGAAATGTAATATTCAGATCATTATGTTTTCATAATATAAAAACCTATGATTATAATGTTTAAATATTATATATTTTTAGATGAATATTCAATACATTTTACAAATACTTACCCAAGGACCGTAAAGTCCTAGTGTATTTAGAGACTAGATAAAATAATTTCTTATTCTATGAATGATGTTCAACACCTCCCACAATGATATGAACATTTGGAAATATTCATATAAAAACTATAATTGAAACCATTCTTCATAAAATGATGAAAGGAAACATAAAAAAATGTGAGCTCAGAAGCCGTGTAAGTGTAATCGTGGGAGATGTCAACCGATGATCATATTAAATACTAAGATAAGAATGCAGGTATGATATAATTAATATAAAATTAAATTTAAATAACAAATCTCTCAGAAAATTTAATCATGAGACATGGAATAAAAAATTATCATTTCAAAATACATGAATTATACGATTGAGAAATCATCATAAATCAGCCATGAAACATAAGTTCATTTCATATTAATGTGCACCATCACAAGTATAAAAACCATTTAATATGTTAGGTTTAACTAATGAGACCATAAAATCATAATGGATTTAGAATATAAATATATTTCCTATAGTGGATCAAGAGCATTGACTTGTTTCTTATAGCAGATCAACCAAATTGACTTGTTTCCCATAGTGGATTAAGCCCATTGACTTGTTTCCCATAATTATATCACGTGACAAAAAACATCAACCAATGCATTGGAGGGATATATAATTCTAGGACCACTCAAATCATAATGAAAACCGTACAATCATGTGACATAAAATCATTAAAAATTCATCATATAATTTTATCATAACCCAAGTAAAGATACCAGGTTTCCTAAACATTTCATCAATCAATCATATAATAACCCATTAAAAATAAATTGTCATCATAAAAAAATAATCAAAACAATAATAAACTATCTAGATAAAGAATAATTATGGAAAAATAGGTTGATATCCATTGTAAAAAATAAGCAAAATCAAAGGTTTTTTTCTTTGATCAATATAAATTCCATAAAAATATCATAAAAATATTATTGTGGAAAATATCCCTTCCCCTTTGAAAATATACTTTTATAAAAAATAAAAATAAAAAAATTAGGTTAAGATTATTTTTCTTTGAAAATAAATTTGTAAAATTATAAAGTAAGCATAAAATAATTGAGTGGTCATGATAGTGGAGATTTTTTTGCATTCCATACAAGTTGAAACAAAACATTATTTTTATATTATTGTAAAAATTTTAAAAAGTACCTCATTTAGAAAATGACAAGAATATTAATATTAATTTGTTTTAAAAAAAGTAAAAAATGGTAAAATTTTCATTAATCTATCATTAAAGAGTATTAATAACTTTCTTGAATTTTTTTTATAAAACATGGATATAGAGTAGACTATATTATAGACTAAATAGGGAAATAAATTTTATTTTCCTTTAAAAGAAGAATTATTTTGGACAATTTAGTTATCAAAGAGAGGAAAATGGATTGAGAACAGGTATTCTACAACAATAAATAGATGAGAATAAAATTTATGATATTATAGAGAATTATATCAATATATTTCATCATTAATGTCATAATAAAAACAATCATGATAAATGATGAGATTGTAACATAAATCCCTTATAACTTTGGTACCTTTTTAAACATACTCCCCATGAAATAATGAACCATATATAAATATTTAAATCAACGTAAAATTAACAAAAATAATCCTACAATAAATTCATAGGAATTATATACACCACATAAAATAAATAAGTGGTGAATATGGTACGTGTCACATAGAAATAAAATTGAGGAAAAAATCCCTTACCACATGTCTGACTGCCATCAAACAAGTAACAAACACCTATATAATAAATATATACTTATTTTACATATATTAAAAAACAATAATCATTTATATCATTCCAAATATTATTTAATTATAACCTTTTTCCACTAATTTATTATCTAATCTTTATTAAAACTTTATTCTGGGTGATAAATACTTCATTTTTCATGTTTGTTTTGGTTTGGTAGTTTGGTTAATTTTACTTTGATTATAGTTACATAATATATAAAATTTTAATACGTATATAAATATAATATATATTTATTATATACATATTTATTTTCATCCATAAAAGTTATATGTAAAAATGAATTAGACAATTCATAAATATGGCTAGTCGTACGTACGCATAACCATTATTTCCATTCTTTTTAAAAGATGGAGTGAAAAATGGTATAAAATAATTTACCCTTAAATAATAATATTTATATAATTTCAATAGTATATATTAATTAAATCTATCATTATTACTATCCATGTTAAAATAAATCAAAAAAATCATATCATTTCCCTTCTTAGAGGAGGTAGTCCACACAAACTCACAAGCGATGTTATCATCTTTCAATCGATTGGAAGGCAAGAAGGTAGTTGTGATATAATAATTAAATAAGTATTATTATGTCATAAATATCATATAAATATGTTAAATACATCATTATATCTACATGTGATAGGTGTTTATGGAAGATGATTTACATCATCTTGTGTAGCGGAAATCATCCTTACACACGATTGATGCCTTAATTTCCTATTTGATAGAAGAGGGGATTGGTGTATGTCATGCCATAAAAATATTAAAATATATGTATATGGGATATAATTATGTTATTATATTATTATGGTTTAATAATATTTAAAGTGGCTGGAAAAATAAATAAATCAAAAAATGATCATTTAAGAACAATACCTCTTCTTCAAACAATCTCTTTAGGTTTTCCCAAAATCCTACTTAAGGGGGTTTAATAATTAAACCAAGAAATATAGGGAATTTTAAGGGATGTAAGGAAGGTATGTTTTTAGGTCATTAATTTAACAAAATAGTCTTTATTTGTGGAGAGGAGAGGAGAGAGTTTTCCATTTCTAAGTGGGGGAGATGAGCCACTTGGAAAACACTTAGTTATTTCCCAAAAGAATGAAAAATTTTAAAGTAATTAAAAACAATTATTCAAAATGGAAATATATTAAAATTTGGGATCATATACAGTCTAAATATGTTTAAAAAATAGGATTTATAAAATTGTTAATTGGAAAAGTTACCCTTAAATTTTGGTTTAACCCCCACTAAACCCGTTTTAGCCTTAACTATAGTGAATAATTCTTCGTGTTTTAACAATTCATTATGAAAAAATTAAGTTAAATTTATTACCTAATAATAATTGTGTTGATTAAAAATATAGAATACATTTTAAAAAAATTAATTCACATAAGTGGATGAATTTAATATAAAACCAAACCCTGAAATGTGATGAAAATGTGGTTTTCTAAAGAAAATGTTTTATTAAGTATAAAAAATTATTATACCAAAGTTTAACATAAAATTTATTAAAATTTCTTAAATTGGATTAATAATAAGATAATTAAACCAATGTTATTTTTTAACTAATTTTCGATGGAAATTTGTAAATTATTTAACAAAAATACAATTTAAATAAAAATCAACATTTTTCACTATTCATTGAAAAATTAATTTTTAAAGAAACTTATCAAAAAATCACTCCAAAATAATTTTGACACGTGGATGTGAAAAATGTTGTTATTTTTTAGAAATTTTGTAAAAGTGGAAAAAAATTAATTTTAAAATAAATATGGAAAACATGATGAAACTATTTTTTAAAGAAATACTTCTTTTAAGCATAAAAATAGATATATTATTATCCCATGCATAGTAGAAAAATTAAATGAATGATAAAATATTGTCTAGAATATATAATTTATAAATTACATTAAAATAATTTACCAATTTTGATTAATTTAATTTATTAAGAAAAAACACATTTCTCATATAAAAAGAGTTTTAAAGAAAAACATTGATTTTTCATTTAAATGATTTTTACTCTCATTTCAAAAAAATTGATAACAAATGAATTTATTTTATACATGAATAAACCATATAATTTATATAATCTTGTTTTTAATATTCATACCCATTAATTCAACTGTTTTGTTTTAAATGTAACGTAGAATAAATTTTTTTAACAGTATATTGTGGTTCGTTTAATCTCATTATTGCATTTAATGCATGCTATCAAATAAAAAAAAAGTTGCAAAAAAAAATTTCATAAAATATCAAGGTGTTACATTCTAATCCCATTAAAATATTTTTCCATCAAAATTCCATCACTATTATAAAAACATATGAGGATACTTTTTACTCATCATATTTTCATGTTCCCACATAGCCTCCTCAAATTGGTGGTTTCACCAAAAAAAATTTACCAGGTGAGTTGTGTTGTTTTTCATCACTTTATCTCTATGATATAGAATCTTCTTAAGTTATTATCATAAAAGATAACATGATCCAATGGTATAATCTATGAGTTTAGTAAATGTTAATGATTTGTTTCGTACTTCATTATGAGAGATTAATGGAATACATTGTGAACATAAGAGTGGTTTGGTGGGATCACCAAGTAATAAGATAACATACCTACTAGATAAAGAATATAAAAAGGACCAAAATACATAGGTATAAAATTTATATTCTTTTCAAGTATCACAAACTTCTTCCACGTGTAAGTTCACATAAAAACCTTTCCACTGAGTTCAAATTATTGATCATGTTAATGATTGTGAGTATAAATTTTCTTCCAACTCAGAGCTAACTTGATGTGATACTGAATGGATATAACTTTATATTCTATTTCCTAGTCTAGATCAAGTCTTAATAGGTTTTTTTTCTCCATACTCATCCCAACACTTTGTAGTTCTACACTTCTTTATATAGCGGTCTTCATAAGGATATATCAGAGTTCTTCAGTGAATGAAATTATTGTAATCCAACTCAACTAGAAGATTATGTTGATCAAATATACCTTTCAAATACCTAGAAAAAATATATCAGAAAATACTATAGGGTTTTAATGGTTATTTCAGACTAGTTATATGTCTAAGGATGATACTTAGTGTTGAAATTCAACTATGTATCAATGTTTTGCTAAATAGTTCACCATAACGTTTAGGTGAAACTAAAATCCAGATCATATACAATAGAATACGGTACTCCATAAAACCTTACCACGTATTTAATTTATATTACAAGAGTATTATTAAGAGATAATTATTATTTTATAGTAGTAAAGTGTGATGACTTTGTAATGTGATTGAATATAACCCAAATTTCATATAGCCTTTTGATTTTTTGGAAGTCCTATGAAAAGATTCATGGAGATGTTTTCCCATTTCATTTCTAGTATGGTTAATGGTTGTAACAACCACTTATACATTTATCTCTCAAATATTACTTGCTAACATAGCAATTACCAAGATATAAATGTTAAAATATCTCTCTTCATGCCATCCCACCATAAACACTTTTTTATATCGATATAAACCATTTTACTTCTAGAATTAATAGAGAATGAAAAACTATGAGCTTTGTAAAATAGATACTTATTCAAATCCAATATGAAAAAACACATACATGGTTGCTAAACATTTTTATTCCATCATAATAAAGGTTTAACATAGGAACATTTTGGACATCTTATTTTAGTTCCTCCTTAATATTCACTTGGATAGATGGTTGAAAACTTATTTTAGAAAGATAATATTTCTCCCCCTCCTTCAAGATTTCATGGTCCATCCTTTGAAAATATAGAAATATTGGAACTTTTATTATCTTTTACACAAATAAGATTTCATGATCCTTCTGAATCAATGCATCAACCACCTTGTTCAATTCCACATGGTGGTAATGTATTGAGCAATCAGAATCATTAAACAGTTTCAACCATATTCTCTAGTGAATATTCAACTAATTATATATTAATATATAATTTATACTTTTATAATTGGTATATATCTTACATTTCCCGTAAAGACAATTCCACTATATTTTAATGAAAACATTTCCACAACTAACACTAAATCATGATTTGGGTAATTTTTTTCATGAACCTTAAATTTTGGTGAATCATATACTATAACCATATCATTCTGCATGATAACACATCCCAATACATTCTTTGATGCATAAATATAGATTCAAAACCATTCTACACTGCTGTGTAATGTAATCACTGGTGTACTCAATAACCTTCTCCTCAATTCCAGGAAATTTTATGTACATTAATTTTTCCAAAAGAACTTTGATCCCATATGAGTTAACTTGTTGAGTGTATTAGATAGTCATTAGAAACAATCACCAAACTATTGATAATATCCATGAAAACCAAAAAAATGTCATATGTAAGTCAAAGTGGTTGGTCTAGACCAATGTCCTGTAAATTTTATATTTGATGGATCCATTGATATACCCTCTTTTGATATTAAATGACCAAAAAATGAAACCCTTATTAACAAAAATTTACACTTGGTAAATTTTTCATACAAATTATTCCTCATGGTCTTCAGTACAATTGTCATGTGATCTACATGCTCTTACATTCTATTTGAATATATAAGAATATCAGTTATTAATATAACCAAAAACTAATCAAGGTAATATCTAAAGATAGTATTCATTAAATTTATAATGATAACAAGGTAATTAGTAAGAAAAAATGACATTCCTATATATTCATAGTGTCCATAAATTTTTTCATGTATTGTCTTGGGTATATCTTCTATCTTGAGCCTTATTTGATGATATCCAAAATGAAGTTCAATATTTGAAAGTATTGATCTCTATATAGTTGGTTAAATAAGCCATCAATATGGGGTAGAGGATAATTGTTCTTGATTGTGATTTTTTCAGTTCCCAATAATCAATGAAAATTTTAATTGATCTATATTTCTTCTTAAAATAAGAATAAATAAACCCTAATGTGATACACATGGTCGAATAAATCCCTAATCATGATTTTTCTAGATTTTTTATTTTATTCTTACAACTAAACCAGTTTTATTCTCTAGGGAGTATTTGAAATAGGTGTATCACTAGGTATGAGTTCTATTGAGAATTGAACATCTCGATTCAGTGGAAGACTAAAAAAATATTCTAAAAAACATCAACAAATTCTTACAAAATAGGCATATCACCAATACTGAGTTTGTCCCCAAATATATAAGATAAACACCCATTTAGGCTGATTGGATTGAAGTAATTTTTTTTATTTTGATAATCCACATTTTAAGGGGTGGGGTGTAACCCTTACAAGGTTCTAAGGCTTATAACATATTACATGACCTGTAGGGCTTAGATAAAATCACCCAGAAAAGACAACATGGAACTACTCCTCCCCAACACATGTCATGATATCAACACTCCCACTTCCCAAGGCTGGCCAGCTAGCTATCCTATGTAGAGTTGCATAGGACCTATACCGATGTAAATTCCATACAATCCCATTCATCCAATTCCGGTTAGCACTGATCTGGTGAATGTGCCTACTCTAATCATCATATATATCATTGTCCCATGTAGTCTGATTGGTACATCTTCATATTCATGTGGCCCAATGGACTTGGGGTGGCCCGAAGGACTTGAGGTGGCTCGATAGCCTTGAGATACAACTAGACCGAAGGCCTTGGGTGGATTGAAATCCTTTCAGGACCTAAGGACCAAACCAGCAACCCAATATCCCAGATAGATGAATAGTTTCGGCTGCTACAGTATTGACCAATACCTACTATAGTTCCTAATATAGTACTACTATAGTTTCCGCTACATACTTCATATGTGACCATCATACCATTAGGATTATTCAAAAAAAAAACTCAATATCTAATCACTGACTTGGTAATTCAATTATATTTAAAAATTACTTATATATAAAAGAGTGGGTGGAGCTAGAAACAAACAATACATTAGCTACTAAAGAGTTGATAATTAGTATACCTTTCTCCATGTTTTCCACAAAACCCACTTTAAAAGTCATGATCAAATGAGATTCCCCTTTTTCATTGATCTTAAGAGGTTAGTGGAGATAATCATTATCATAATCCTTCATATTTATGCACTGTTTGGCATAATTTCCACATTGTTTGTATTTAGTGAATTAAAGTGTGGGTGGTGCATTAGTAGTCATATTCTTCTCTTCCATTTCATTAACTGAGCCACTTATTTCCTTTCAACATCTATAAACATTATGACCCACCCTTCCATACTTATAGAACCGACTATTTTCATTCAAGCAGTTCCATTAATACTTCTTACCATATTTCTAGCATATAGATGGCCTGAATTTATTCCGACCACATGATTTATTCTAGTTTTCACGAGACACAATCTTACTTTCCTTATAAAAACCATAGTAATAGTGGTAATATCCAATTTCCATTTCTTCCTTGAGTGAAAATGAAACAATTTATTCATATCTACTAAAGTCACATATTGATAAGACCTTTAAGATAATTAGTTTTAGGACAACAACGAAATAATCTGGTTGGATTATAATACAAGAATCATTCCTCAAAAGTCTGGTGAAATTTTACTTATAAGAACCAATAGATTCGTCATCATTCTAATCTAGCTTAAGGAATTCCTCCTCTATTTTCAAATGAATAATACAAGGAAAGTACTTATTTAAAAATAATCTCTTAAACTCATCCGACTCAATGGAGTAAATTTATTCATATTTCCTTCTATTCATAATGATATTTCATCATTGAACCCCCTCCCCTACCAAATAATATACAACCCAAATGAATTTTTCATTCTCGAAAAACTAAATAATGAAAAATATATTTTCAATGGTATAGATCCATTTCTCAAAAACTAATGTATTAGTGGACCCACTAAATGAAGGTAGAGTTTTCTTCATGTATGAATCAACATAACACTATTCCATCATTTTATCAATTTTATGTTTAGCATGATTCATATCTTGAGATATTTTCTCAATAATAATAAGAATATTCTATATTCCAGCTCACATAGTGTTTTGTTGTTCAGGTGGAAAATCATTTCGTTATCCACTGCATTTTTTGTTTTCATTATGTCCTTTGGTTATATCCATTGACTAAAACGAAAAATTAATGTGTGAGAAATCATAAATATATTGGGAAAAAACATAATCATGAAAAATTTATTGGATGACTAAATCCGCACACCTTTTTTCATCCTATGACACCATAGGATTAATCTAGGTCATTCACGGTTTCCATCGATTCAAATCCTTCATGATGGTTTATAAAGAATTTGTGAATTTACCCAAAATATCCTTTGTGAGTGTCTAACTAGGTGTGAAGTAAGGCTCATTAGCATAAACCATGTAACAATAAAGTCAAATCCCAATGCACCCATTTCAGATTTGTTACCCCTAGGTTCAATTCTTCTAAATCCATATCCACTTTTTGTATGATGATAGGTATGTATTTATAAGTAAACCTCATAATCTATTTCTTATAAAAACATTAGGATGTGTTTTTATACAAAAAATTATACTCAGTATGTTCACCAATGTTTTCTATCCCAAATCTACAAATATTATCTAAACTTTTGTCTGATAACAACTATAATGACCCCAGATTTTCATACATAAATATTACATATTTTTAGATGAATATTAAATACATTTCACAAATAATTTCCCATTGTCACAACCTATCCTCGGGGCCCGTGCCGTGACTACCTCAAGCCCGCCTTCTATATGCCAGGGGCTGGCGACTAGCACCAAGGCGTAAATCCTGGTAAAAAGGGAAGGCCTTGCCTTTGTAAAGTAAACAAACACCATAGAGCAAGAAAGCAGTAGAAGTAAACACTATGTAAAAACTGAGTACAATAGTAAGTGCGGAAAAGTAAGTGGGCCAGAATACAAACCCAAACTGAAAGTAAAGTATAACTGGAAAGGGAAAACAACAACTGAAAAGTAAATCCGCAACGTCGAGCCGTCCACTGGAAGTCCCACCTGAAGGGTGAGTACACATAGCCTCCACAGCTCCTCGGGTCCAGCAGTCCGCTCCGAGTATGTCCTGCCCAATGGTCCACCTCCGGGTACCGACCTGCTCCGCAACCCTCAACCGCGATCAGCGTTGTCCGTCGTCTGCAACCAACACAATGTAGTGCGGGCATAGACCGTACAGGGGTGAGTATAAGCTACTCAGTAGGGACCCCGAGACCCCCGAGGGTCTCCCAGAATCCACAAAGGATAATCCACAAAGGAAAGATTCAATCACGAAGTAACATCCGACACTGCTTAGGTATATGCCCATACATATACCTAAGTCATCAATTCTCTTTCGGCTCCAACATCCGAGCCCAAGTACAACCCAGTCCACACAGGAAAGAAAAACGTAAATCCACACAGGATAGCACAACACAATCCACATTGGAAATCAAAACAGGATTCAGCTCACACAGGAATACTTCTTTGTATGACGATATAGATGATCAAATATTTCCACAAATTCATCTCAGCCATCGGACCCACAAAGGATCAATAGGTACTAACACCCACAATGACCCACACAGGATCTGACCCACACAGGATCGATAGGTAACTAACCCCCGCAATGACCCACACAGGATCGGACCCACACAGGATCTGTAGGCACTGGCCCACACAGGACCGCTGAGCGCTGACCCACACAGGATCAGACCCACACAGGATCTGTAGCACTGATCCACATAGGATCATTGAGTGTTGTAATCATCGCTGTCGAATCCACTAAGGATCTCTGTACAGTCGTTGTCGTCATCACAGTCGCAGCCAGCTCTAGGGTTCCCGCACACAGCAAGCTCGTTCGGGAGGGTCCGCTCCAAGAGCAAAGAGGCTGATACGTCAACTGACACACAGTCCAGAGTTGATGTATACAAAAGTTCCGTATTGTCAACAGGAACTCAATGTCGTAGATGGCGCGTCAATCGGACGCCCGGTCTGAGAGTTATTGGCTTTTTCGCTCCAGGGGCCTAGTTGGTTTTTAAGGCAAAACCAACCCGACCGTAATCCACCTGTGTCCAAAACTTGGGCAGAGTAATCCAAAAGATCCATCTCACTTAGAGGAATCAATCAAAGTCGACGACACATAAATCAGACGTCCGGAGCTTAAGATATAAGCGTTTCTGCTCGGAGGGCCTGGTTGGTTTCGTGTACGAACCAACCCGGTCAAACCCAAAGTACTTCGAAACCTTGAGTGTGATATACGAAAATGACCTCCTCGATCCAAGGATCACATCTCCGCTAACGGTGCGTCGATCGGAGGCCCGTATCTGAAGTTATGAGAAAAATACCGCAAAGGGTCCGAAAACGGGGGGTCTGAGCCCGGACCGACCCGGCCCTACCCCCCTTGGTCGGCCCGAACCGGGCCGACCCCGACCCGCATCTGGGTCCAACCTGGCTCGCGCGGCCCGGCCCGGCCTGGGCGTGACCCGGGCCGGCCGGCGCTGGCGCGGCCCGGTCATCAGGCGGGTCGTCTCGGTCGTTTACTGCCGAGCGGAGGGGGGGGGGGGGGGGGCGTGCTGCCCCGCGTGAGGGAACCGCGGCCCCGCGTGGGGCCTCCCTTGCCAGCAGACGTGGCCGAGCTGCCGTGTCCCGTTACCCTCCGGTCCCGCGCGGTCGCGGGACCACGTGCTGCCGTCGCGGCTTCAGCAACGACGGTTCCACCCGGCGGTGCGCCGGGCGCCGCCGCCTCCAGCCGCCGATGCCGCCGTGCCGGCGAGGCCTGCTGACGGGCTGCTCCGCGGACCACCGGACGAGTTCCGGTGGTCGGAATTTCACGCCATCTTGGCCAAAGGCCCTCCTGGGGTCCATCCTTCACTTCGAGGACCTCTCATCGCCCGTGCGGCTTTTTTTTGATGTCCGCCATTTCAGACACCAAGAACGAAAGGGGCGGTGGGTTCGGACTTGTTCATTAGTCCGCACCCACCGCGTTAGCGGTTTTAAAAGACTCAACACTTTTAATCATTCGCCGCGGGTATAAATCATAAAGATTTAAAAGAATCAACCCCTACTGCAACATAGTCGTCGAACGTGAGTTCTTCGCGGAATTTACCGTCGCGGAAGAAGAGGATCGTCGCGTCGCGGAAGGGGTGTCGCGTCGTCGTGGTACACGGCGTCACGTCGACGATCTCCGAAGTTTAAAAACACACAAATTTAATTGTACCAATTAAACCCATGTTGAGGATAAAATCCACAAAGGAAATTCAAAGAACCACAATCCCCTACCTTAAACGATTGTTGATCTAAGATTGTCGCGGAAAAGAAACGTCGCGGAAGAACGTCACAGAAGGAGAATCGTCGGCGTCGTCAGGGTACACGACGCCACATCGTTGATCTCCGAGGGTTCGGAGTTCTTCGTTTCCTTTCGTCAAAGGCCTGAGTTCTTCACCAGCAACGATGCATTCTTTACGTTTTTCGCGTTCTTCGCGAAGGAGGATGAAGATAGAGTTTCTCCAAATCCTCTCAACAAGCCACACCCAAGAAAAACATGGGTTGGTCTTATTTTATTCATATGCCAACAATTTGAAATTAAAAGTTATAAAACGAACCATTAATTTGTTGAATTAATGGTAATGACTTAACTTCCCAATTAATAGGGGCATAAGAATTTAAGAAAACACACCGGTTGACTTTCATTAAAAATGGGTTTTTGCGGGTGAGTTACTTAGAGGAAAAGAAACGGTGGGGCTCGTGCGGGCCATACCTCAAAAATATCTTACCAAGAGGGTAGGATATTTTGAGTTCCACCCTATCTGCTTCAACTTAGCTTAAGTGGCTTTAAGTGTCTTAAGTGAAATAAAATAAAGTTTTCGTACCACTTTATTTTATTCCTTAACTTAACCCCCAAAAATTAAAAACCACACCCGAGCAAACGCAACTCCGGAAATGGCGTTTCTAAGAATATACCGGTGCTACGATTCCATCGGTGCCCTCAGAATTCGATTCTGAGCACCGGTTCAAAAGTTAGAAAAACCCACTCGTTCGTTCACTGAACGTACCCGAGCGAAACTTCGGAAAATGATTCTGGGCACACCGGGCCTCGGAATCCGGTGCCGTTAGAAACTGCGTTCATGTAAAATTCCAAAGAAAATTATGAAAAAAATTTCCTTGAATTTTATGGGTCTTTACATCACTCCCAGCTCAGGGCTTTACGTCCCCGTAAAGATACATCATAAAATAGGGAAACAAAAGTGGGTACTGAGCACGCATCTGAGCCTCCCGCTCCCAAGTGCTCTCCTAGAGGTTCTCGTGCTGCCATCTGATACGCACTAGAAGAATCGATCATCCACGTAGGACCCGCTCTTGTCGATCCCCAATCTGCACTGGGACCTCCGCAAAATTCACCCCATTATCAACATCCAGCTCCCCATGGTCAATGATAAGTTTCGGGTCATGCACGTATCTCCTCAGATGGGATATGTGGAAGACGTCGTGCACCCGGTGCAACTGAGGTGGTAGAGCCAGGCGATAAGCCACCTCTCCAATCTTGCTGAGGACCTAGAATAGTCCGATGAAGCATGGAGACAACTTTCCGCCGCGGCCAAATCTCCATAATCCACATCGAGGTGAGACACGCAAGAAGACTTGGTCGCCATCCTTGAACTCTAGTGGCCACCGCCTTCTATCAGCATAAGACTTATGCCGGCTCTGAGCTGTCCTCATCCACTCCTGGATGACATGGACCTTCTCTGTCGTGACCTGGACCATCTCCGGTCCCACAAGTGCTGACTCCCCAGGGTCTGTCCAGCACAGAGGAGATCTGCAAGGTCGGCCGTACAACACCTCGTATGGTGCCACCCCGATGGTGGAGTGGTAGATGTTGTTGTACGCAAACTCCACCAAGGGTAGGTGTTCCTCTCAGTTGCGACCAATGTTGAGGACACATGCGTGGAGCATGTCCTCAAGAGTCTGAATGGTCCTCTCTGACTGACCATCCATCTGAGGGTGAAAGGTGGTGCTCAGACGTAGCTGCGCCCTGAACGCCTCCTGAAACGCCTTCCAAAGCCGGGAAGTAAAGCCAGCATGTCGATCGGAGATGATAGATGATGACACACCGTGAAGTCATACAATATCCTGAATGTAGAGACGTCTCAAGATCTCCACTGAGCAATTCTCTCTGATGGGTAAGAAGTGAGCCGACATGGTGAGTCGGTCGACAATCACCCAAATGGAGTCATGACCTCTGGAAGTGCGTGGAAGTCCAGTCACAAAGTCCATGGATATCCCGTCCTACTTCCACTCCGGGACCTCCATGGGCTGTAGCAAGCATGCTGGTACTTGATGCTCTACCTTCACCTACTGGCAGGTGAGGCATTGAGAAACGAACTCTGCCACAACCTTCTTCATGCCCAGCCACCAGTGCTGTCGTTTGAGGTCCTGGTAAATCTTCACCACTCCAGGATGTACCGCCAAGGGAGAAATGTGAAACTCACTCAGCACCTCCTCCCGTAAAGAAACTGGTACCAAGGTACGTCCTCTAAAAAGGACATCGTGCTCTGCTCCAAAGGAGAAACCATCAGGTGCCTATCCTGAGGATATCTGTGCACGCCGCGTCTCACAGTCAGCGTCCCCACACTATGCCTCTCTGACCCGCTGCAGTAGTGGAGGGGTGACTGTGAGAGACTAAAGGAAGGCTACTCTATCAATATCCATGAAGGATATCCGCAAAGAGGCTAGCTGCCCTATCGCCTCCTCAAGTAGCTGAATGCCCGTCCTCCTGCTGAGAGCATCGGTTACTACGTTCACCTTCCCAGGAGTATAGACTATCTCAAAGTCATAGTCCTGGAGGAACATGAGCCATATCCGTTGTCTCAGGTCCAGGTCCTTCTGAGAGAAGATGTACCTGAGACTCTGATGGTCAGGAAAGACTGTAAAGTGCTCGCCCATCAGGTAGTGCCACCATGTCTTTAGAGCGTAGACCACTGCTGCTAACTCCAGGTCATGGGTAGCGTAGTTCTACTCATGCGTCCTCAACTGAAGTGATCTATAGGCGATCACCACCTGCTCTTGAATCTGGACACATCCGAGTCCGGTCCCTGATGCATCGTAGTAGACTACGTACCCTACCCCCTCCTCCGGAAACCTTAAGATAGGTGCGCTGGTCAATCTCTGTCTCAGCTCCTAAAAGCTCTACTAAAATTGGTATGACCACACAAAGGGTTTCCCCTTCTTCGTCAATACTGATAGTGGTTCCGTAACTCTGGAGAAGTCTGGCACAAATCTACGATAGTATCCAGCTAGTCCCAAGAAACTCCGCACCTCCGTCACACTCTTGGGTGGCTCCCAAGCTAGCACTACCTCGATCTTCGCAGGATCCACCGCAACTCTCACCTCAGAGATGACGTTCCCCAAGAAGTGTACCTCACGTATCCATAACTAACACTTCGAGAGCTTTCCATAAAGCTGGTGCTCTCGGAGTGTGTCTAGTACAACACGCAAGTGGTAGGCGTGCTCCTCCTCAGTTGTCGAGTATATCAAAATGTCGTCGACGAAGACGACGACAAATCGATCGAGGTATGGCTGAAAGATCCTGTTCATGAGGCCCATGAACACCGCTGGAGCATTGGCTACGCCGAATGGCATAACCAAGAACTCTTAGTGTCCATACTGACATCTGAAGGCCGTCTTTTGTACGTCCTCGTTCCGAAATCTGAGCTGATGATAGCCTGACCTGAGGTCTATCTTTGAGAACCACCATGCTCCCTTGAGGTGACCGCAGAGGTCATAAATCCTCGTTAGCGGATACTTGTTCCTCACCATCACCTGGTTCAGGTGACGCTAGTCCACACAAAGTCTCAAGCTCCCGTCCGCCTTTTTGGTGAACAATATCAGGGAAGCCGAGGGTGAAACACTGGGTCGGATGAACCCCTTACCCTGCAAGTCCTCCAACTGTACCCATAGCTCTCGAAGCTCATCAGGGGCCATCCGATATGCTGGAGTCTATATCGGGGCTGTCATGGGGTACATGTCAATATAAAAGTATACCTCTAAGCGAGGAGGTAGTCCTGGAATGTCGTTGGGAAAGAGGTTCGTATACTCATCCACCACTGCAGGAAAACTAGGACTCCACACGTCAACTGCTCCTAGGATGAGGCTAGCCAACTGATGAGTGATGGGCTGTCCTCTCCTCTGCGGAAGTCCATCCTGTGCTGCGAAGGCTCCCTTCTCACCGGTGAAGGTGAACCCGCTCCCGTCGGTGCGTACACATTGCACCTTGCGCCTAATACAATCAATTTGAGCATGGAATGTAGATAACCAATCAATGCCCAAGATGACATCGTAAGGCCTCAACACCGCTACAAGAAGATCCCAGCCAAAGATCTCGCCTCCTATAGTAAGCTTACACTGCCGGCACCAGTGCGTAATCATCGAGTCTGCTCCAGTGGGAGTCTCTAGCAGTAAGGATCAAGCAAACGGCTCTGCCGGAATCTCCGAGCTCTGAACAAGGGGAGCGGCTATGAAAGAGTGACTCGCTCCTATGTCTATAAGGAATGCATCAAGGGTGGAATAGACACATATAGTACCTTGAATCATCTCGGGTGCACCGTGGTCATATGCCTCAACTGCCTGGAGCTGTGCCTGTCTCTGCTCGCCAACTCCCTGTGGTCGGGGTGGACCTCCTGGTGGTGGTGGTGGTCGAGCCTCAAAGCTTTGCCCACCACCTGGTACTCGGCCAGCTCCTCTGCCTCATCCACCTGCCCCCTGCGGACCGCCATGGTCAACCCTCTTCCTCTGCCTGGGTGGACCCTCAACCGTCTGCTGCTCCTCGGCGTGGCAGGTGGGGCAGTCACGAGCCATGTGGCCCTGCCCGCCGCACGCGTAGCACTGTCTGCCTCTCGAAAGACTGGCCCCGCGCTGTGTGCCCCGCACAGCTGAGCCAGTGTCTTGAGGTCGTCTGCCTGAGGGTCTGGTCTTCCTGGACCCATGATTCATCCGTCGACTGCCTGTTGCATAAGAATCTGCTACATGCCACCCCGCGGTAGGCCTCACTGCTGAAGAAGGCTCAGCAAGAAAGATCTCGATCAAAAGGGCTCTCTCTAATACTCCTTCCTAAGTCAGAATGCTGAGAGAGATCAGCGATTCCCCGATCCCATGTCTAAATCCCTTCTCAAAAATCCGGGCCCGAAATAATGGGTCCCATACCATGTCTGTCGAGTACTGTGAGAGATCGGTAAATCTCACCGAGTACTGGGCGACCAACAAGCTGCCCTGCCGTAGCTGAAGAAGCTCCTGGATGCGCACTGCATGGAGGGTGGCTGGGACGAACTCTGAGCGGAAGAGGCTCTCAAATTCTTTCCAGAGGAGAAATGCCTCATCGTGCACCAGGAGCATTAAGCTCCACCATCAGCCCGCCGCCGCGTGCAGTAGGCTCGCTGCGAGGATCACCATGAGGTCTGCTGGTGTCCTCACTAACCGGAAAACTCGTACCACTGCCTCCAGCCAGTCCTCGACTGCCTGGGGGTCCGTCTCCCCGCGGATCCTGAGCGGTCGCTGGCACTGGAACTCATGCAGTGCACTAAGGTGACGTGCATCGTCAGCGGCTGGGGCTGGATGCATTGGTGGCTCGGCGGGTAGAGGTACCACCAGTGCCTCAGCTGGCAAAGGGCCCTGTACCAAGGCCTCGTCGCTTGCTAGTCTGTCGTCATGATCAACTCTCGGAACCCTAGCTGGCTGCTGTTGTGGTGGCATCCTGAAAAGGAAATAGGTGCGCCAGGGTCAGAATAGTATACCTGGTGATCTGACACAAAGTAATCACAAATAAAACTTGAAACACACATGCAATCAATGTTTTCGTGGATTAAGTCGGAAATCAGAAGTCAGAGTCCTGGTGTACGGATACGTCGGCCGCCGCACCAACACTGGACTCCCTGGACTAATAACCACAATTAATACACTTAACAGTATTGCTTCACATAGAAAAAGATCAGAGTCCAAAGTTCTGTGGTAGAACCGAACTCCTCTGATACCAATTTGTCACGACCCGTCCTCAGGGCCCGTGCCGTGACTACCCCACGCCCGCCTTCCATAGGCCAGGGGCGGGCGACTAGCACTAAGGTGTAAATCCCCGTAAAAAGGGAGGGAATTTCCTTTGTAATGTAAACAAACACCACAGAGAAGGAAAGCAATAGAAGTAAACACCAAGTAAAAACTAAGTACAACAGTAAGTGTGGAAAAGTAAGTGGGCCAGAATACAAACCCAAACTGAAAGTAAAGTACAACTGGAAAGGGAAAACAGTAATTGAAAAGTAAATCCTCAATGTCAATCCGTCCATTGGAAGTCCCACCTGAAGGGTGAGTACAGATAGCCTCCACAGCTCCTCGGGTCCAGCCGTCCGCTCCTAGTATGTCCCACCCAGTGGTCCACCTCCGGGTACCGACCTGCTCCGCAAGCCTCAACCGTGATCAGCGCTGTCCGTTGTCTGCAACCAACACAACGTAGTGCATGCATAGCCCATGTAGGGGTGAGTATAAGCTACTCAGTAAGGACCCCGAGACCGCCGATGGTCTCCCAGAATCCACAAAGGATAATCCACAAAGGAAAGATACAATCACGAAGTTACATCCGACACTGCTTAGGTATATGCCCATACATATATATAAGTCATCAATTCTCATTCGACTCCAACATCCAAGCCCAAGTACATCCCAGTCCACATAGGAATTCAAAACGTAAATCCACACAGGATAGCACAACACAATCCACATAGGAAAGAAAAACAGGATTCCGCTCACACATGAATACTTCTTTGTATGACGATATAGATGATCAGATATTTCCACAGATTCATCTCAGCCATCAGACCCATAAAGGATCAATAAGTACTAACCCCCGCAATGAACCACACAGGATCTGACCCACACAGGATCTATAGGCAACTAACCCCCGCAATGACCCACAAATGATCAGACCCACACAGGATCTATAGGCGCTGGCCCACACAGGACCGCTGAGCACTGACCCACACAGGATTGGACCCAGATAGGATCTGTAGCACTAATCCACGTAGGATCTCTGAGTACTGTAGTCATTTCCATCGAATCCACTAAGGATCTCTGTGAAGTCGTCGTCGTCGTCGTCGTAGTCGCAACCGACTCTAGGGTTCCCGCACACAGCAAGCTCGTTCGGGAGGGTCCGCTCCATGAGCCGAGAGTCTGATACATCAACTGACACATAGTCCAGAGATGATGTATCCAAAAGTTCCGTATCTTCAGTAGGAACTCAACGTCGCAGACGACGCGTCAATCGGACGCCCGGTCTGAGAGTTATTGACTTTTTCGCTAAAGGGGTCCGGTTGGTTTTTAAGGCAAAACCAACCCAACCGTACTCCACCTGCATCCAAACCTCAGGCGGAGTAATCCAAAAGATCCATCTCACTTAGAGGAATCCATCAAAGCCGACGGCACGTCAATCGGACGTCCGGAGCTTAAGATATAAGCGTTTCCGCTCCGAGGGCCCGGTTGGTTTCGTGTACGAACCAACCCGGTCAAACCCAATGTACTCCGAAAGATTGAGTACGATATACCAAACGGCCATCTCGATCCAAGGATCACATCGCCGCTGACAGTGTGTCGATCGGAGGCCCGTAGCTCAAGTTATGAACAAAAGACCGAAAAGGGTCCGAAAACGGGGGGTCTGGGCCCAGACCGACCCGGCCCTACCCCCCCTGGGTCGGCCCGTACCGGGGCGACCCAACCCGGGTCCGGGTCCAACCTGGCCGGCGTGGCCCGGCCCGGCCTGGGTGGCCCGGCCCGGCCTAGGCGCGACCCGGCCCGGCCGGCGCGGGCGCGGCCCGGTCGTCAGGCGGATCGACTCGGCCGAGCGGAGCGGGGGGATTACTACCCCCGCATGGGGGAATCGCGGCCCCGCGTGGGGCCGCCCTTGCCAGAGGACGCGGCCGGGCTGCTGCGTCCCATTCCCCTCCGGTCCCGCGCAGTCGCGGGACCGCGTGCTGCTGCCGCGGCTTCAGCCGCGGTGGTTCCTTCCGGCGGCGCGCCGGGCACCACCGCCTCCTGCCGCGGGCACCGCCGTGCCGGCGAGGCGCACCAGCGGGCTGCTCCGCGGACCACCGGACGAGTTCTGGTGGTCGGAATTTCACGCCGTCTTTGCCAATGGCCCTCCCGGGGTCCTTCCTTCACTTCGAGGACCTCTCATCACCCATGCAGCTTGTTTTGTTGACGTCCGCCGTTTCGCACACCAAGAACGAAAGGGGCGGTGGGTTCGGACTTGTTTGTTAGTCCGCACCCACCGCGTTAGCGGTTTTAAAAGACCCACAACAATTTTAATCATTCGCCGTGGGTATAAATCACAATGATTTAAAATAATCAACCCCTACCTCAACGTAGTCGTCGAACGTGAGTTTTTCACAGAATTTACGGTCGTAGAAGAAGAGGATCATCGCATCGCGAAAGGGGCATCACGTTGTCGTGGTACACAGCGTCGCATCGACGATCTCTGAAGGTTAAAAACACACAGATTTAATTGTACCAATTAAACCCATGTTGAGGATAAAATCCACAATGGAAATTCAAAGAACCACAATCCCCTACCTCAATCGATTGTTGATCAAAGATTGTCGCGGAAATGAAACGTCGCGGAAGAACATCGTGGAAGGAGAATCGTCAGCATCGTCGCGGTACACGGCATCACGTCGTTTATCTCTGAGGGTTCAGAGTTCTTCATCGCCTTTCGTCGAAGGTCAGCGTTCTTCGTCAGCGATGATGCGTTCTTCACGTTCTTTTCATTCTTCGCGAAGGAGGATGAAGATAGAGTTTCTCCCAATCCTCTCAACAAGCCACACCCAAGAAAAACATGTGTTGGTCTTATTTTATTCATATGCCAACAATTTGAAATTCAAAGTTAAGAAATGAACCATTAATTCGATGAATTAATGGTAACGACTTAACTGCCCAATTAATAGGGGTGTTAAGAATTTAAGAAAACGCACCAGTTGACTTTCATTAAAAAGGGGTTTTTGCGGGTGAGTTACTTAGAGGAAAAGAAATGGTGGGGCTCGTGTGGGCCCCACCTCACAAATATCCTACCAAGAGGGTATGATATTTTGAGTTCCACCCTATCCACTTCAACTTAGCTTAAGTGGCTTTAAGTGGATTAAGTGAAATAAAATAAAGTTGTCGCACCACTTTATTTTATTTCTTAACTTAACCCCAAAAATTAAAAACCACCCCCGAGCAAACGCAGCTCCGGAAATGGAGTTTCTAAGCAAATAATGGTGCTGCGATTCCATCGGTGCCCTAAGAATTAAATTCCAAGCACCAGTTCAAATGTTAGAAAATCCCACTCATTCGTTCACTGAACGTAACCGATCCAAACTTCGAAAAACGATTCCGGACACACTGGGACTCGGAATCAGGTGCCGTCAGAAACTGCATTCTTGTAAAATTCCAAATAAAATTAAGAAAAACATTTCCTTGAATTTTACGGGTCTCTACACCCATGTACCATAAAGGTTTAGTGTCTTTGGAGACAATATAAAAAATATTCTTACCTAATGAAAGATATTAAACATCTCCCAAAAATATAATCCTATTTTTACACAACGTAGACATATTATACTGAAAACCTTCTTTCATAACATGGGGAAAGGAAATATAAGAAATGGTGACCTCAAATTCTCAGTAAGGGTAATCATGGGAGATATAAATCGATGGCTATATTAAATAATAAGAAAAATATAAGGGTATAAAAACATGAATATAACATAAAATGTTTGTAACCAATCTATCATAGATCATACAAATAAGAGATAACATAAAACACTATCATATCTGAAAATATAAATTATAAGAGTGAGAAATCATCAAAAATAAATTGTGAACCATAAGTTCATATCATATAAATGTTTCCCATCATTAGTATAGAAATAATTTCATATGTTAAGGTCAACTTACTATAATCTCAAATCATAATGGATTAGGCATAAACACTTATTTCCCATAGTGGATCAAGCCGATCATATTGTTTCCAAAAAATAGATCAAGTATATCAACTTGTTTCCCATAGAGGATCAAACACATGAACTTTTTTATTGCAATTATTTCATGACATATAAAACAGTATCCAATTCATTAGAGGGATATATATTCCCATGAACACCCATAATATAATGAAAACCATACATGTGTGTACCATAAAATCATTAAACATTTATCATATCATCATATCACAACCCATGCAAAGAAATTGGGTTTCATAAACATTTCATCACTCTATCATAGCATAACCTGTGTAAAATAAATGGGTTTCCAAAAAATCACATCGTATTAGTCATTAACCAACTAGAGAAATAATTAGGATGGTACCATTGTATAATTACCATATAAATACTAAGAAATACCAAATGTTTTTTTCATTAATGAAAATAAATTCCATAAAAATATCATTTAAAATTTCTTGAGGAAAATTTCCTTTACACATTGAAAATAACATTTTTAAAACTAAAAAATTCAAAAAATATTGTGAAAATATTTGTTCTTAGAAAATATTCTTGAAAACATATAAAGGATGATTAAAATAATTGTGTGGTAATTATGGCGGGGAATTATTATAATTCCATACAAGTTGAAAGAAAACATTCCCCCCACATTATTGTACTTTTTTTTAAAAAGTACATCATTTGGAAAATTACAAGAACATTATTTTTAAACCTTTTTGTAAAAAAACAAACAAGGGTTAAAATTTCTTTAATCAATAAAATGAGAGTATAAAAAACATTCATTAAATCATTTTTAGAAAAATTGGACATGGAAGGGAACTAATTTTAGTTGTAAATTATAGGGTCTATGGATTCTTCTGGGAGACTTCAATGTCATTATCAATTTGGATGGTCAAGTATTCTACCTCAATAAGAAATTTAAAGGCATGTATTAAGAATAGTGTTGTACACATTGTTAACCTATTTGGTGATAAATATACTTTATATTTTAAGCACCATAATAAAGTTGTTCCTAGTACATTGAAATGGTACTTTTTTTATGATTTGGAACTTGATTTTTGGGTCTCTGTTTCAAGTTCCACTTCTCCAAGAATAAATACAGATAATTACCCTATTTGGATGAATCATGTAACTAAAGTGGCTAAACATGCTTTTACATTTAGATTCAATAATTACTGGTATTTTAATTTTTAATGTAAAATAGTGGTTCAAGAAACATATAAATCATTTAGTTAGAATAATGTTGCATTGAATTTCTCTCTAAAACTCATTGTTTTTAAGTGACAATTAAAAATTTGGAGTTGTGAGAACAATATCCACATGAATGAAAATATTATATAGCTAGAATCTATGATACATTACATTAAAGGGAGTGGCATAGGTGATGATTTTTATCTTGGACTTTAATTGGAATATAAGGTTAACAACGACATTAATACTCTTTTAAGCCATAAAGAATTTATAAAAAGGGAATCTTTTAATGTGAAATAGATTGAGCAAGGATATTAGAATACTAATTTTTTCAATTATCCTAAATGATTTAGGAATCTCAATATAACCTTAGATGATCAATGATAATGGGATGATTCTCAATAAAATATAGGACTTGGATGCTCATATTCATTCATTTTACATGAAACTATTTGACGGACCTAATGCTCGTACTGATATTATAATTACTATTATTGTCAAAGTTTTCAATAATGAATAAAACACACTCCTTTTTATTTTCCCTGTAAATTTGAGATTAACAATTCAATTTTTGGATTAAATTATGGTATCTCTCATAGAACATATGGGTTTAAAAATTTATTCTTTCAAATATATTGGTAGATTATTCCTTATGATGTTTATAGGCATGTAATTCATTTTTAATGGTGGATAGTTGACATAGGGCATTAATTCTTAGTTTATTGAAATTTTTTCTTAAAGTAGTGAATATATATAAGAACCATATTTTTAGAACTATGGCGCTTTTCAACACTATTTACAAAATTATTGGTAAAATTCTTTCCAACTGGATTTCCAGGATTTCACACATGATTATGTCTCTAAACTAGTTTGGATTCATTAAAGGCATTACATTCAGTAATTTCTCATTACTTATTCCAAATTTGTTAATATTATTAATAAATACAGCATAGGGGTAAAATTTATCTCAATATTGATTTAAAAAAAATACTTTAACACATTTGGTTGATGATTCATTTGTACGGGTTTAAGTAATTGTTTCGTTGATGATGTTATTATTAATTATGAAACAAATATCTTGAGATCATCACATATATTATTTATTTAAAATGGGTACCTTGAGGGATATTTCGCATTTACTAAAGGTTTTTAAAAACATGATCCTCTATCAGTCATTATCTTATCAATTTTTGATGATTACTTGAGGAGGCTCTTTCTCAATATAGAATATGCTAATAAACTCAAGCCCACAAGAGAAGCCAAAAGTATTGGTTTTCTCTACTAATTTTATATATGATGATGAAATTATTCATATTACATAAGGTGAAAAAAATATTAAGAACATAAAAGATGATCTTGTACATTATGAGTGAGTCTCAAAGGAAAAAATTATATGGAATAAGTATTTTGTTTATTTTGGGAGAAATAAAACCACATCTAGAAAAGTTAACATCATTGTTGATTTGGGAATTAGAGAAAGTACATTTACATTAAATTATCTTAAAATTCCAATGTTTTGGGGAAAACTACATGATGGTAATTTTTCTTAGATTGTGAGCCTTGTTAAAAATAAATTGGATTCTCATAAATAAAAGGTTATTTTGTTTCCAGGAAGGGTTAGCCTTGACGAAGTGGTGGTTATATCAATTTTTTATTCTTTCATGTTTTATATTTGTACTTATTCTATCATTTAGATTATTAGAGGTTCAATAAAAAAACATCATTTAGAGTAGAAGCATTTATCAAAGAGAATTTTTGACTCTCTCATGGAAACAATGTTGTAAACAAATTGATTTTGGTGGGATTAGCATTAAAAAATCTTTGTAAATTCAACCATTATTTATAGGATAACTTCTTATAGAATCTTATCAATTTATATTAAGTGGATATAGATTTTTTGAGATCCATATTTCTTTATAGGCTCAAATATAGAAATCATAATTATATTGATTATTCTATTTTCCATTATCTTAGAAGTTCTTTTTACAATATTTCAATGAAATCAAATTGGATGACCAGTATCAACGCACTCTTAAATTTTTTGTCATATTACTATATTGGTATGAATTTTTTCAATAATATTTTTTAATACTTATATGGATTCAAATGTGTCGATAAAAGAGAAAATAGATATCAGTCATTATGTTCTTCATTATGAAATCATAGAATGGTTTATAAACGAACACATCATTAATGGTGATGATACTCTTATTTGGGAATATTCCCCAAATGGGAGGCTCAATTAAAAGGCCATCTACCAAGAGGTTATTCAGGTACATTTTTCTATCTTGGATAATATTATTTAAAAGGGATGGATTCTCCCTGTAATTTTACCCATTCCCAAGAGGATCATGCTCTCCTAAGTTACCCACTATTTATTTTTTAGAGGGTGTCAACGTTATTATTTGTTCAAAGTGTATTTTTTAGAGGGTTTCAATGTTATTATTTGTTCAAAGTGTGTCCTCTAAAATCAATAGAGTGAGGATATTTATCACTTATTATTATCCAGTGTTATGGATACATATCATTTGATATCAAATGATTTTTTTTTGAAATTTGGTTTCAATTTTAACAATCATATGTGTTAATCTATTGGATTGTTTCAGGTTTCCAATTTTAAATAGCTTAAAAACCTTTTTATAGTGTCCTATACTAAAATTATTCATGAAATATAGAGAATCATACATAAAATAATTCATGGTGGTGATATATGTTTCCTCCAATCAACTTTGATGGGTGTTCTCACTTTTATCAAGTAGGAAAATGACATGAATAATGGTTATTGTGAAAATTAGATTCATGATCTAAATATACTCAATAATTTTGAAATTTCAGGTAATTTACACCCTTCCTCTAGAAAATTGGATGTTATGTGGATTCATACACTTCCTGGCTGGATCAAATATAACAAGAATGGTGCCTCACGAGGAAATACAAGTCCTTTTGGTTATAATCCAATTTTCAAAATTTTAAAAGGAAAAGAAATGAGATTATTCTTTGGTCTTTATGGATACGATTTATCCCTTGATGAATCAATTCTTGGAATTATAAATATGTTTGGTTTTACAGAGAAATTAGGATATCTTAATTGGTAGATTGAATGTGACTCCACCACTATAGTGAAATATAATAGAAATGGAATTATTAAACATTCATGGAAGCTGAAGGACTGATGGATTAAAATTCATGACTCTATTTCTTCTACGAATTTCATTATTTTACATGTATATCATAAATAAAATCTAATTTTTTATGGACTTGTTAATTACTGATCATGAATTAACCTGGTTCGATGATATTCCTGATGAGCTCTACACTTTTTGGAAAAGGTAATTCTATAAAATAACTTTTTTCTTATTGACGTAACTTTTATTTTTTATTAAATAAATTAGGATTTTCATTTTTTAAAAGCTCTCATTCTACCTTAAAAAAGCTGATAAATGAATAGATTATGACATAAAACCCTTACCAGTATGGTTATTTTGGAATTATAAGGCCTATAAAAGAATGAAATTTATATGGATATTTAAAAATATATATATTTTACAAAAACCATCCTATATAAATTAATGTGTAGTATATAACCACATAAAATTTATATGTGTTGAATATGATATGTGTCTCACTGAAATAAAATTGTGACGAAAACCCCTTACCTTAGGTCTGACTTCATTTATACATGTTCGAACATCATGTATAAGATATATATATATATATATATATATATTCCATAAACATAATATAATAAATCCTATAATATATTATTTAATTATAACCTTTAAACACCCATTTATTAATAATTTTGTATTAAAAACATTATTTTGATTGTTAACTACTTGATTTTTTATTAATGATTTGGTTCAGTAGTTTTGGTCCTTGTATTATAATTATGGTTCCATCATCTTTATGAATTTTTATGATGAAAAAAATATTTTATAAAATAATTTTATACTTATTTATAGTGATCCAAAAGATTTATATATATAAATATTAATTAAACATTTCCTGGAGATGGTGGGACGTACGTATGCATGAACATTGTTTCCATTTTTTCGATGGATGAAACAAAAAATATATATATAATACTTGAACCTTAATTAATCAATTTTATATAATTTATATATTATATATTCATTAAATATATTTTTATTACTATCCATGTCAAAATAAAATGGTAAAACACATCACATCTCTTGGTAGTGGCGGTAGACCACACGTATACAAGAGCGACATAATCATTTTTCAATGGATTGAAAGAGAAGATTGTATGTGTGATATTATAATTCTATGATTATAATTATTTCATAAATATAATATAAATACATTAAATGTATCAATATATCCAAATATGAGAGGTGGGGATGGAAACTGAATTATATCGGATCGTGAGGCGGTAGTCTGTCGTACTCATGATCAATGATTTCATTTCCCATTTGATGGAATTGGGGATGGGTATAGGTTATTACATTAACAAAAAAATTTCTAAGAATATGGGAGATAATTATTTTATTATTTCATCATTTATGAATATTATTTTATAGATTTCAATGAATAAATAAAACAAAAATTTTCAGTTATGAATGATACATTTTCTTCGGACTACCTCTTTAGGTTTTTCCTAAAAGTCTTTTTAGGAGGATTTTCTAATCAAAACAGGCCATATATGACATGTTAGGGGAAGAAAGGAAGGTAATTGGGTAGGTATGGGATAAAATAACATTCTTTATGTGTGAATATAAGATGAGATGTTGTGTCATTTTATAAGTGGTGGAGAGGACACAATGAGAAACCACATGAAAATTTATTAAAAGAATACAAAAATGGAAATGTCATTCTCAAAAAAAAAAAGATTCAAAATAAAAATATCTTCAAATTTAGGACATTATATGTTATAAATATTTCCATAATATTTTATTTTACATTTTTAATTGTAAAACTCTCTAATTTATTTGGGTTTATCCCCCATAGTAAACTCGTTTTAACCTCAACTGCAATAATTAATTTTTACTATTTTATACTATTCATTATGAAAACAATAAGTAAAAATTATTAAATAATATTAATTATGATTATTAAAAATATCTAATCCATTTTAACCAATTAAATTCACCTAAGTGGAATAATTTAAATTAAAATCGATCCTATAAGTGTGATAAAAATAATGTTTTTAAAAGAAAAAGTTTTCTTAATAATAATTTTTTGAAGATAAATTGTTACCTTAAATTTGATTCATATAAATAACTAGTATCAATAATAATATAATTTAACTAATTTACTTTTGAAAAAATTTTAAAACAAAATCAAACTTTTTAAATTCTTTAAAAAAATAATTTTTTTAATAAAATTAAATATTTTTCACAATGAATTGAATTATTAATCATTTAGAAAATTATCAAAAAAATCTATATAAGTTAATATTGAAATTTTGAATTTGTAAATACTTCCTGTTTTTTCAAATAAATTTTCTAAAAACAGAAAAAATTAATTTTAAAATATGTATGGAAAACATGATGAAACCACATTAAAAAAATACAATTTTAAGAATATAACTGGATTTATTATTTAAACAAGAATAAGACAAGTATTAGATGAATTTTAAAACATTTTATTAAATATATAATATATAAATTTCATTAAAATCATTAAATTATAGTGATAAATTTAATTTATTAAGATAAAAGCACATTTCATTCATAGAAAGTGTTTTTGAGAAAAAAATTCTTTTACTTTTAAGTGATTTTAATTTTCACTTATATTTTGGTGAAAATAAATTAATTTATTGAATTAATTTATAGTCTATATAATTTTTATAATTTAATAGTTCATATTCTTATCTACCTATTTATCTTCTAGGTTATTAATATCACATTAAATTATATTATTTAAATAGTATTTCACGGTTCATTTCAAATTAGTGTTGTGTGTAGCACATTCTATCAAAGATATTAAGAAAAAAATAATTTAAAATATTTGGGTGCTACAAATAATATTAGGAAATTTTGTTCATGATGAAGATGTTAAAACAAATATTCCTTTCACATTTTTGGTAAAAATTAAAAAATACCACATTTTGAAAATGAAAAGAAAATTATTTTTGAACCATTGTTTAACAAGTAAAAAATGGGTAAAAATTAATTTTAAAAATAATTTTATAATATTAAAAAACTATATAAAACATTTTTTAGAAGACAGAGATATGGAGGAAAATTTGATTTTGACCGTAGAGAGAAACAAATTTCCTTAAAAAATAGTATTTTTGGTGTTTTGGTTTATTAAATAGAGGAAAATAAAAAGAAAACATTTAATATATATAAACAAACATATGAGAATAAAAATTAAATGGGTTTCTTATATAATTATCATATAATATCCCTAATGGAAATTCATGCATAAACAATCTTGATTAAAATGAGAAACATAAATCCTTTACCTCATGTCACCTCTTTATTTGTACATGTTCAAACATTATATAAAATATATACTTATCATAAATTTATTCCATAATCATAATAATATCTATAATATCATGTATAGTTTACTTCTGACATCTTATCATCCGTTTATTAATATTTTGTTATTAAAATCATTATTCTAGGTGATAACCATAACATTTTTCATTATTATTTCACATAAGAAGTCTTAGTACCTATAAATGGATCAAGGTTCAATAATCTAAAAAATTGAAATAATTATCTAAAAATAATATATATATATATATATATTAGATATATATAGTTAACCCTAAAAGGTGGAGATGTAAAAATGAATAACATCGTCCATGGAGATTGTAGGATGTGTGTATGCATGACTGATGTTTCTATTATTTGAAGGATGGAATGAAGGAAAGGTAAATAATAGTTCACCATTCCATAATCATTATCATATCAAATATATATCATATAAATTCAATTAATATATCCGTATTACCATATATGTGGAGTGGAAATGAAAAAATAATTACATCGTTTTATGGAGGTGGTAGCCCACACATATGCAAAAGTGACGTTATCATTTTCCAAAAGATTGGAAGGTAAGATGGTAGATGTGATATTATATTTATAGAATAATATTTATTTCATAAATATGATATATAAACATTAAATCAATCATCATAATCATCCATTAATGATAGTGATGAAAAATGAATTGTATCACTATGTGGAGACGGTAAGCCATACGTACGCATAAGCGATACTTTAACATACATTTTGACCGAAAAGAGGGTGAATTAGAGGGTTTATCATTATAATAATAAAATTTAAATATATTTAGGATGTTGAATTTATTATTTTATGAATAATATCATATATTTTTGGGATTTAAAAGAAGAAAAAAACTGAAAGAGGTCGGGTAAGATGATTGCACCTTCTTTTGTTGGCCTACTTTAAATCCCTTATTGAATACCATTGTAATGGTGACATAAGAGGGCCATCAAATCCAATTAAAATTTAGGAAATTATATAAGATAATTTTATAGGGTTTAGTAGAAACATAATTCTCAATGTGATGTAAATAAGAGAAAGGATATATTCCCTTTTAAAAGTGAAGGGAGGGGAACTTTTGGAATTCATTAAATATTTATAATATAATAGAGTCATTCCCTAGAAAATTCTTCCAAATGGATATATATTTTAATATAATTTATTTTTTTAGAATACTATAGAACAATAAAATTTTTATAGTTTTATGTGGTGTTTTAAACCATATATTTTTTTACCCCTTAGTTAACCTATTTTAACATTAACTGCTATAATGATTTTTTCACTCTTAAAGGGTTATAATTTTATATATAATGTAAAAATTGTATCATAAATGGAAAATGTAGGATATTTTAGGCCATTTCTCATCCTCATTATCATCTTTAAATATTTTTATTATTTTTAAACAATTTAATAAATTTTATTTAATATAACATACCATTAATATAATTTTTGAAAATATAAATTTAATTTTACATTAATGACACCAATAAAAATATATAATCTGAATATAATCCTTTAAGACATCCTTAATATGTCATATTTATCTACAAAGTTTTTAGGATAGAATAATTAATCCAAATTCTTTTATTTTTAATACTTTTAAAATCATTTAATTTATTTCTATATTGATTGAATAAATACAATGTCGATGATGTGTAAACATTTAGTGTATTAATTCAATCACAAAATTTTTTAAATAAATTAATATGGAATAATTTATCTTCCAAATTAATATTTATAATCAAATATAATATCTTTTTTTCCATATGATATAAAATTATAGAAATTAAAGTCAAGAGAGTGACATTTCGTTTTTATTCTTTTCTTAAATTAATATAACGGTCATAATCAATAAAATATGGAACCAAGTATTATTATACTCTATTATTGGGTAGGAATTTGCAAAATATACCCATAAAATAATAAAAAGTATGTTTTAGGGAAATTTTAATGCCTTATCCCAAATTTCTAAGCCTTTTTACTTGTTTTACCATTACCGATGTGACAAAAATTTTCAATGGTTACTATTCATATTAATAAAAATTGAAAGGGATTTTTTTGGAAACTTTTATCATTTATATTCCAAATATTGAATCCATTTTTATGGATTCAATTTTTATAAGTGGTATAAATTAATTTTAAAATAAGTGTGCAAAATTCAATGAATGTTTTTATTAAAAAATATATTTTTAAGCATAAATCCAGATATATATTATTAGGTCATGTATATGAAAAATATTTTATGAATGTTAAATTTTATATTTAATATAAAATATATAAAATTCATGAAAAAATTCAATAATAGTGATCATTTTAATTTATTGATACACAAACATATTTTAAGGATAAAAATAGTTTTTTATAAAAAATATATTTTAATATCAAATGATTTTTATTTTCATTAATAACCAATTGATGACCAATTAATTCATTTTATACATGTTTAAATCATAAATTTTTAAAAATTTAGGTAGGACTATTTATAATCACCATGGTACTGGTCATACCATAACTGTATACTTCATTAATATCTATTTGAAAATGGGTTTTCATGCATCACAAGATATAGAAGAAATTTAATTTATTTGAGAAATATATCATAAAATATTAGGGAGTTAAATTCTACCTGCATAAAATGAATTTCGTCATTTAAATTCCATCACTATGATACAAAAAATTAATGATATATTTGTTACATCACATCATCAAGTTCCCAAGTAGCTTCCTCTAAATTACTGTTTAAACACAAAACTTTTTCCAATAGAGTGGTCTTGATTCATATAACTTTCTCTATATGATACACAATCTCCATATGTTTTTCTTTATAAGGTAAGCCTTTCTCTAATAGTACGACCTTTGAGTTTAGTGTATGTGAATGATCAGGAATGTACATTCTCTAATTGGATACAAGGAACACATCATGAACTTGTGAGAGATTTAATGGATGTGAAAAATGATAAAATAAAATCCCAATACGATCAATAATTTCAGAGGGACCATTTTACATAGGGATCAAATTTCCAATATTTACAAATATCATCACCTTCTTCTACAATGGAATTTACAGGAATACCTTTTCACTAACATAATACTACAGATTTCACCAATTATTGTTAGCATAAAGTTTCTATTGACTATTAGTTGAACTTATGTGTTGTTGGATAGATCTAAAATTAAATACTATTTCCTCATCAATCTCAGGACCCAATATATTTCATTATCAAAATTCATCCCAGCATGTAGGATTTATGAACTTCCAACCTTATAGGCCATCACAAGGATCCATCTAAATGCATGATTGAAAGATATTTTTATAATAAAACTCAATTTGAGTAAGGTGATGATCCTATCCACCTTTAAATTATAGATAAAAATATAACAACATGTCTTCCAAGGTTTGAATGATTCTCTCATACTAAAAAAAATTGATAAGGAATATAAGTAGTTATCAAAAATAACTCTATATCTAGAACCTACTGATCACTTATGTTGAATGTTGTGGTAAACCTAGGATATAGTTCAAATATAATAGAATGTGGTACTCAATGAATTCTCCCCACATCATTAATATATAATATAGAAATATATTCAAGAGATAAATCTTATATAATGGAAATGATGTAATATAACTTCATAAGGTGATCAAATACAACCCAAACATAATTGTTCCATTTAGATGTTTTTGGGTGTCAGATATTGAAATACATGTTAATGTTTCTCCATTTCCATTCTGGTATGGTTAGTGGTTGAGACATCCCCATAGACCTTTGTCTCTTAGCCTTAACTTGTGGAAATTCTCTAAAATATCCATTTTTAGGTTATCCCACCATAAAATTTATTTTAGATCTCTATGATTTTTTATACTTCCAAGATGTATTGAGGATTATGAACTATGATCTTCATCTAATATTTGAAGATAAGTTAGTATTTGGTTTAAATAACATGAAAATAATGAAATTTTTATAGGTTTATGTGGTTCTTTAAACCTCATATTTTTCTTAACCCCCTTAGTTAAGCAATTTTAACCATAACTGTGATAATTTTTTTTCACTCCTAAGGGTTAAAATTTTTATTTATATGGTAAAAATTGGATCATAAATATGAAATTTAAAAAAAATTATTCAATTTTTAATCTAATTTTCATACATTAATTTTTGATGATTTTTAAATAATTTATTAAGATTTTATTTATTATACAATATCATTATTGTCAGTCTTGAAACTATTCATTTAATTTCAAATTAAAGACACCAAGACGAATATGTAATTTGAATATATTAATTTAAAACATCCCAAATATATCAAATTGACCTAAAAATTCATGGAACACAATAATTCATCCAAATAATAGAACTTTAAATATTTTTAAAATCATTTATTTTATATTTCTATTAATTGAATAAATATTATGTTGGTGTTGTGTAAACATTTAGTGAAATAATTCATTCACTAAAAGTAGTTTCATCTTTTAAATTACATTACTATAATACAAAAAATTAATGATATATTTGTTACCTCACATCGTCAAGTTCCCATGTAGCTTCCTCTAAATTAAGGTTTCAACACAAAATTTTTTCCAAGAGAGTGGTCTTGTTTCAAATAAATTTCTCTATATGATCCACAATCTCCATATTTTTTTCCTCATAAGGTATGTCTTTCTCTAATAGCATGACCTTTGAGTTTAGTGCATGTGAATGATCATGAATGTACATTCTCAAAAGAGATATAAGGAACACGTCATGAACTTGTTATAGATTTAATGGAAGTGAAAAACGATAAACTACAATCCCAATACAATTAATAACTTCAAAGGGAACATTATACATAGGGCTCAAATTTCTTCTATTTAAAATTATCGTAACGTTATTACGTAGTGAAATTTATAGGAATATCTTTTTACTAACATTCTACTACAGATCTCTCCAATGATTGTTTGAAAAAATTTCTTGTTGACTAAGAGTTTCACTTATGTGATGTTGAATGGATCTAACATTATATACTATTTCTTCTTCAATCTCAAGTCCAAATATATTTCATTATCCAAATTCATCCAATTATGTAGGATTTATGAACTTCCAACCATAGAGGCCATCACAAGGATCCATCTAAATGCATTATTGAAAGATATTATTGTAAGAAAACTCAACTGGAGGAAGGTGATGATCCTAACCACCTTTAAATTGTAGAGAAAAATATCACATCATATCTTCTAAGGTATGAATGATTCTTCCATACTAAACAAATTTATAAATATTATAAGAAGTTATCAAACATAACTCTATATCCTGAACCTACTTATGACTTATGTTGAATGTTGTGGTAAACCATGGATATAGTTCAGATATAATAGAATGTTATACTCTATAAATTCTCCCCACTTCTTTAATATATAATATAGAAATTTGTTCAAGATATAAATCTTATATAATGGAAATGATGTTATATGACTTCATAAGGCGATAAAATACATCCCAAATAGAATTGATCCATTAAGATGTTTTTGGGAGTCTGATAATGAAATACATGGTAATGTTTCCCCATTTCCATTCAGGTATGGGTAATTGTTGAAAAATCCTCATATACATTTTTCTCTTAGCCTTAACTTGTGGACATACTCTAAAATATCCATTTTCATGTTATCCCACCATAAATTTTCTTTTAGATCTCTATGATTCTTTATACTACCATGATGTATTGAGGATTATGAACAATGATATTCATCTAATAATTTGTTATTCAATTTTGGTACTAATGGGACACACACTATTCCTATTAGTTCCATTAAATTAATGTCTTGTTTTAACTGACGAACACTCCTTACTTTATTCTGTAGTTCTATATATTTCCTTTAAACCTCTTTAATAGTCACATGAATAGATGGTTGAAATTTCATCTGTAAAAGACATGATCTATCCCATTTTCTTAGGATTTGAAGTTATATCTTCTCCTTATCCATAAGTATTGGATCTCTTTTTATTCTAATCATACATATGATTTTTTGATCATTTTGAATCAGAGCATATCCTACCTTTTTTTCTTTCATAGTGTGGTAATGTGTTGAACAATAATAATGTTTAATCAACTCCAACCATATTATCTGGAACATATTTAGATATTTTTGTGTGAATATATACATCAAACAATAATAATATGAATATTTTGTAACTAATTTCACAATAATGAAAATGCCTCCATATCTTCAATGAAAATATTTCCACTTCCAGCTCCAAATCTTGAGTCGGGTAGTTTATCTCATGTATTTTCAATTAGTGTGTGGAATATTATATAGCCATATCATTATTCATGAGGAAACATCCCAATACCTTCTTTGATAAATCACTATAGATTAGAAACCCTTCTCTAATATAGGTTAGTGTGAGTATAAGTGCACTAACCAACCATCTCTTCAGATCCTTGAAATTATCTTCATATATATTCATAATAACATACCCCCTCTCCTGGTCAACTTGGTGAGTAGATGAGATAGTCTTGAGAAATATCTCAAAAATAATTCCTAATATCCAGATAACTCAAGAAAAATTTGGATTTTGGATACCATGTTTGGTCTAGTTCATTTATCAATAACTCAAGTCTTTGAATGATCAATAAAAATACCCTCACATGATATTACATGACCCAAGAATGAATCTTTTTGAAGTAAAAATTAACACTTAGTAAATTTTTCATATAACTTCCCCTTTATCAGGGACATCAGAATAGCTCTCAAATGATCTTCATGATCATCATTACTCATAGAATATATAATTATATAATATATAAATAATACTGTAGATAGATCAAGGTAATCTCTAATGATTATATTCATTAAATCCATGAGGATTTTATGGGAATTAGTAAGTCCAAATGGAATCACTATAAATTCAAAATTCCTATAACTCATACGAAAGGTTATCAGGAGTATATCCTCATTCTTAACCCTCAATTAATGATATTTATAATAATGTTTAATCTTTGAAAAAGTTTTTTTCTCCTCAAAATTGAAAAAACAATCATTGATATGGGGTAGAGGATAATTATTCTTGATAGTTATCTTGTTATGTTCTTGATAATAAATGAAAAGATGAATTGACCCATCTATATTCTTAACAAATAAAATTGGAACTCCTTATTGTGATTCACTAGGGTGAATGAATCCCTGATCAATAATCTATCACAGTTGATTCTTTATTTTTTCAACTCAGTTTGGGATATTCTATAGGGATTATTTGAAATAGGAGTAGAACCATGTATCAGTTCTATTGAAAACTCAACTTCACAATTTCGAGGAAGACTAGAAAACTATTATGGAAAGACATAAATAAAGTCTCATACAATAGGAATATATTAAATGTTGATTTTATACCCAAACATATGAAATAAATAAACTTCATGGATAGGAATTAAGTCTCACAAGATAGATTTACTTTCCATTGAAATTTTGTATTCATCCTCACACCGATAAATGATCACAGGTTCACATTGAATATTAAATGTGAATTAACTTCCTGACTAATTGGTATGGTATCTATATAAATAAATCCAATCAATAGATATAATAATATAAGATTAAATTGAATGGAAAATCCAAATATTTATACGAATAAATATCTCACAAACTTCTATCAGATTGGTACTATAGACATGAGATGAAACCATCATATCATTTAGAGTTTTAACCACCAACTCATTATATAATTGTTGAGTTGGTAATTCAAAACTCTATAGAAATTAATTAAATATAAAATATTTGGTAGATATATAATCAAATAAGACAATAGCCATTTTAGAGTGGATGATAAGTGCACCTTTCACCATGGTTTTCTCATAATCCACTTTAGTAGTCGTGATCTCTTGAAATTTCCCTTTGTCTATGAGCTTATGATTTTATTTATTATGATCATAATTATAAAATTTAGGATTCATAAATTGGTTGGTATAGTTCTCATACTCCTTATATTTGAATCATTGGACAATGGATTGTACATTAGTTGATAATTTATACTCCTGCACTATATTAACCATACTATTCACTGGTTTTTGAATTTCATTGGATTTATGGAACACTTTTTCACATTTAAGTAACATAATTATTCCATTAAAGAAATTACCTTGATGTTTCTTCCCATATTTATGGAATTTATATGGGAAAAATTTCTTTTTATAATGTTATGTATTCTAATTTTCATGAGACTCAGTCTTCATTTTCATATCAAAACCATTCGAATGGTGGGAATCTGTAATTTTCATTTCTACCTTGAGTTCACATAGAATATTTTATTCGTAGCTACAGTGGTATCTTATATCCAATTTCATTTAGATACTTTATTTTATGACAGTAAAAAATCGATCAATTTTTCTTTTAGGTCTAATTATTAAAAGAGAAGCATATATTTTATATGTTGTAAAATTTTCCTCATAAGAACCTGTGAATTCGTCCACATTTTTTTATAATCTCAAGGATTTCCTTCTTAATATTTGTAAAAAAATATTAGGGATGTACATATTGAAAAAAATATCCTCTTAAACTCTTCCCATTCCATGGATTAAATTTATTCATCTTATATATTATACTTAATAAGGTTCATCCATTGATAAAATTTGGATTCCAATTGATAAATTGTGAGGAATTTGTTTTTCATTTTTTGAGTACTAGAGACATAACATATTTTCTCAATGGGGAAGATACATCACCCAACCACTAGTAGATTAGATGATCCAATAAAAAAATATCGATGTTTCGTCATGAAAGACTCAATAGTATGTTTTTCCCTCCATTTATTATTTTGAAGCTCAACATAATTCAATTCTAGAGAAATATGCATGAGCATAATAATAATATTCTATATTCTATATCCCATAGAATTTTTTTCTCAAGTGGACAATCATTGCATTGAGAATCACATTCAATTTATCATGATGTCTTCTGATTCTATCCATTGACTAAAACCAAAAACAAATGTCTAAGAATTCAATTATAAAAATCTAAGTGAGCTATCAAATAATCATTAAATTTCAATCCTTGGATGTTTAAATCATGAAACCCTCTTCTCAATTAATGGACCCTTTCATTTAACCTAGGTTATCCATGGCAATTATCAAAATTTTAGGACTTTATCCTTTATTTAGAATCATCCCAAGGTTTTAAACAATGTTTTATAATAACAATCTATAGAGATTAACTAAACCCTATTATAATACCAACTACAGCAACACATACTTTTTATAAATATATATTACATATTTTTAGATGAATATTCAGTACATTTCATAAATAGAAACCCAAGGACTGCAACAATTTAGTATATTTTGTTACTTGATACATAATATTTTATTTGATGAAATATATTAAATGTATAACATAAATATATTCCAAAAGATTACTATTTATGTTCATAGCCTTCTCATGCCTTTCATTACAACACGAGTAATGGAAACAAAATAAAGGTTAAGATCATATTATTAGTAAGGATATACTTGGAAGACACCAATTGATTATCATATTAGAGGAAAGGATAAACATAATCGTACTAGTTAATGAATATATCCTAAAAAGTTCATAGACAATCTATCACTTATAATTAACATTTTTATGGAATGAAATTTTATCATTACAAAATTCATGAATTACTACCGTGAGAAATAATCATAAATCAATAATTAACCAGAAGTTCATGTCATAAAGGTAAAACACCATCATAGGTATAGAAACCATTACATATGTCATTATTGACTACCGAGACCTTAAAAAATAATGTATTAAGGATCAATACATTCTTCCCATATCATAATAGATCAAACATAATCACCAATTTCCTACAGTGGATTAGGCACATCGAATTCATTCCCATAGTGGATAAAGTACATCAATTTATTTCTATCGTGGATCAAGAAAATCAAATTGTCTCCTATAATTATATAATCAGTTTTAAAACTATACCTAATAAATTAGAGAGAGATTTATATTTTTTTTGTCCACCCATCAATAATTAAAACCATATATATGTGTGTAAAAAGATCTTAAAACAATCATCATATCATAACGTCATAACCCATGAAAAGATAATATGTTTCATAAACATTTTATAATGTAATATCATAGACCTCTCTGGTCCATTACATTATGAAAATGTGGTGTTTGAGGTGTTCCCGAAGGTCAAGGTGACTTATCCCCAACATTTTTCTAAATTTTCAATTCAGTGAACAGTTCTATCGGTGAGGTTCTATGAACAATTCTATCGGTGAGGTTCTATAAACTTTTCTAATGGTAGGTGTACAGTAATGGTAGGTGTATAGTAATAGTAGGTGTACAGTAATGGTAGGTGTACAATGTTTCTAGAATGATGAGGTCTATCGGTAACCACTATCCGTAGGTGTATAGTATTAGTAGGTGTACAGTAACGGTAAGTGTACAGTGTCTCCAGAATTGTGAGGTCTATTGGCATCCTTTATCGGTAGGTGTACAATATCGGTAGGTGTACAATATCAGTATGTGTATAGTAATGGTAGGTGTATAGTGTCTCTTGAATGGTGAGGTCTGTCGGTATCCTCCATTGGTAGGTGTACAATATCAGTAGGTGTACAGTAAGGATAGGTGTATAATGTCTCCAAAATGGTGAGGTCTATCGGTAACCTTTATTGGTAGGTGTACAATATCGGCAGGTGTACAGTAATGGTAAGTGTATAGTAACAGTAGGTGTATAATGTTTCTAACTTCCTACAGTTTCACCCTTTTGACGTTTCCTTTGACATAAAATACATTTAAATCCTTATTTTAAGGACTCTTAAGTTCTATTCAAAGGCCATAAATACTATATTAATTATTCCAATGCTCAGGATATTTTTACTTGGTCAAACCGTGTTGGTTAATGTGATCCACTTTTAATGGGGAATTAAGTGTATCTTAAACTGTCACCCCATTAAATCTTCAAAAGGGACAAGATATCTTCCTCCCTTATTCATCCTCTTTTTTCTTGGCTATGAGATGCTATAACCTTTTAATGCTTCCCGTAAGAGTTTCACAATCAAAATTTACTCCTTGGACTGGTTCTTCTCTATTTTGATGCAACCAAACTTTATCGATCAGTCTTTGATATAAGGTATGTTTTATCCTTGATCCTTTGGGTTCATCTTCTCATCCTTCTCCTTTCTATGTTATATCATGTAATCTCCATGATTCAAATGGGGTTTTTCTAGAGTTTTGGTTGGTGCGGTTGTACCATGGCATCCTCGGGTGGATGTAGTTGTCGCGAGAGGAGGACTATGACCCGTTGTGTAGTTAAAAATGTCAAGAAGTATTTGAGGTAGGGGATTCGTTGCTTCTATTTTCTTTTACATGAAACTATATTGTTAAAATGTTTAATCTGACTAGATGACAATGAAATTTACATAATAAATATTTTAACCGGATAAATAAATTGATATCGATCATATGTTATTGCCTCTTGTTTTTTTAGATTTGTGATATCTATGATTTCTTTTCTTAGCTGTTCGTTATTGATGGAAATAGGTAAAGAATGTAAATTGGGATTAACTGATAACTGTTTGGCTAAAGATAAAGATGCATTTAAATGAATCTGGTACTTTTTTTAATTTAATGTTAATAAAATTGGCGCCCTAAGAATGTTTAATTAATTGTGATAGCTTACTGATTAGGTTTCCCAAATTTGGAACCTATGAATAATAAATCTGTTAATTCAAGATGGATTAAAGAACTGATTGTTTGATAATTACTTAAAGGGTTCTGAGTTACCCTCTTGATTTTTAAAGGGCCAATATCTCAATTGACATGATTTTTGTTTTCCCATTGCTTGTGGTGTGATGTGATCTTGGATGGACGTTGTGATATGTGGGGGAATGGAGGCTTTTGGTTGTGGCAGCAGATGATGCCTAGATTGGCGAGATGCATCGGTTTATGCATGTGGATGTCAGGGAGGAAACTAGGGATGATGGAATGGGGTGGATGTGATTGTTGGATTCTTGCTGTTTGTTTAGGTTGTTTATCTTATTTACTTTTCCCCACTTCTCAAGGTAGATGGTCTTACTTATCCTTATTCCAAAAGAGGCAAAGACACATGGGGTATTCCTCATGCTTTCCGTGTTTAGATTCTCAAAGAAGGATGAGATTATGCTCTTACTGTAAGTGGCAAGGACTCGATGAGTAGTACATCTACTCACTGTGTTGAGCCCCTTGTGTTTAGTAGCATAGAATGTTTTTCTAGAATGATTGGGAATGAGGGAAAGTAATTCTATAATGAATAATTTAATAAATGGTGTTAACCCATGGGGATGGAGTTGCTGGAACATAATGATGAGGTTGTAATTTTGAAGAAACAGTTGACTTTGGGTGTGATGCTAATGAAATTTAATGTGAAATTTTTCATGTTTAATTAATGTTTAATGAATTAATTAACATAATGTGAAATTGATAAAAAGGGATTAAAGTAATCTAATAAAGCAATTTAAATGGTTGTATGCTTATAGGATACCTAGTCTTAGAAGTAGCAGCCCGGAGTCTGAGAGACGTTAGCTGGAGTTGTGTCTAAGACTAGGTTATTCCCATAGTGTGTTTGTGAGATATAATATATCCTGTACTTTTTGTGTTTCTATACACTACTCCACCCAGTCAGTAAGGGAAACTAACACCCTAGGGATTCAGACCCGGGGGGGGGGGGGGGGGGTGTTTTTCCCCAACATTCCGGTGGGAGGATGGATGGATGACAACCCCCTTTGTCCCCGCTCTATTCTCTTGGTAATTACTTATGCTGGCAGTCACATTGGTTAGTTTTCCCTGTATATGTGTTTATAAGGCTGTAATGGCATGTGGTTATTCAGACACATATATAATGGATATAGTTTTTTATGGATTACAATAGGTGTAACGTGTATAGGCTATGATGCCTTGAGGATCCTTTCTCAGTGTATGGGTTGTGATGGCTTGAGGTATAATACCCAACATATGATACATTTTATGCGGGCTATGGTGGCTCCCAGAAACTACATGGTGACTTTGGTGTGTGGATGTGGTGGTTTTGTTACACGCGGTGCATATTTTGGTGCTACGCCCAGGTGTCTGCGGGCGAGCCTTTTTGGAGACAGATGCTCAGGACGTGCGACGTTGGGGAAAAGCGGGAAACTAGTGGGGAAGTAGTAGCATGGTACCCCTGATATTATTTATTATATGATATATTCTTGTTTGGATTACTTGGTGAGAGTATCCATGGTGAGGTTAGGAACTTAGTATACCTGTTTAGGTGACAAGTTAGTTTCACTTGTTGTTCACTGTACTTTAGCAGGATTTCAATACATTTGAACAAGAGGATTCAGGGAGGATCCTACTGATTATACTATTATACACACCCTATGTATATATAAACTATTTTTTCAGGTCACTTGGAGTAGGTTGGAGATCAAGCTGGTTTCTACTTGCTTGGGGTTGTAGGAGCTGTTTGGGCAAGTGGTTGTTTTTGTTTTTTACTTTCTTTTGGGTACTTTCTATTTTTTCCCTTCCAGTTGTATTACTTTTGCATGACATTACATATGTGAATATGGGTTTATTTTATATTTCAGTTATGAGTTAGAGTTGGTTTGTGCCTATATTACCTCTCTCTTCTACATGTGTTCTCTTAGTGGGTAATGCCTCCCATTTGTGTGTTTACTATACCCTTGGTTCTAGTCTTCATCCCTGGGACTATTGGAGGTGGGACTCGGGGGGTAATTATATCTCTTCACACATTTCTGACCCAGGAGGGGTACACTTTGTGGGGAGGGGGTCGTGATATAGTGGTATTAGACGTCTGGTTGAGGGATATGATGGAGTTTGCAGTTAGGCACAAGTGAGGGTGCATGGGTTGGTAGGGAAACAATTTCATTCATGTTTATCAAGTGAGGTAAACACTGGAGACCGACTGTGACATAGGTGTTTAGAGCCCCCCATGATATGATGTACAAACCTTTATGTTTACAATGGCTACTAAACAAGGTAATACTTGTTGCATGGTGGAGACCTAGGAAAGGATCATGAATCATTCTTCTTTGTTCCTATGTTTTAATGGGTAGACCTTGGGATAGGTTAACCTAAAATAAATAAAATAAAATAATTAATTAATTAATGTTGAGTATTCCATATTCCAGGATTAGGAGCTCTAACAAGTTTTTATTTTACAGGTATGGCTCTAGGTTGACGTCCTCATCAGGTTTTCACATAAAATGTCCAGTAGGCTGTTCCAGCAGATCGACGTAGGGTAGAGGTTGATGATGAAGACACTTGGAGGAAGACACTCCGAGAGTTTTAGTGTTAGTGTCTGCAGAAGTACAAGGGCTTCATTTTAGATGCAGTTACGAAATACTGGTTAGAGTAGGTCGATATCGACTTCAGTTAGATTTATGCTTGGAATGAGCACTGGGTGTCCTTGGTTGAGGCGATTCTGTGTGGAACAGCAAGGCAGTCGTGGTTCTTGTTCCTCGGGGATCGTGAGGAGTCAACGATCTCATGGGAGGGGTTCCAAGACATGTTTAGAATCAAGATTCTTTCTTCGACTACAAAGGTGTCCAATCACCATGATCTTCTTACCCTTCGACAGGGGAGCTCTAGTTTTCGAGAGTCTGGAATCCATTTCAGGAACCTTTTACGATATGCTTCGGACCTGTTGCTAGATGAGGAGGCTAGGGCGAGACATTTCGAGGAGGATTTGTGTCCAGAGATCTAGTGTCAAGTCACCCCATTTATGCTAAAAACATATCATGAGGTATTGATGAGGGCAGAGGTTGTCTAGAGGACTTTGTCCAGGACCGGATCATCAGGAGAGAGGAATTGGCATGATTCTTCACGAAGTAGAGTTGTGGTTCTGGGTTCTTGTTTTTAGGGCATAAGGGTTTCCATTCAGCTGGGGGTAGGTCCCAGCCCTTCACATCTCATTTCTACAGAGGTAGTAACTCTCAATCCTATTCCAAGGGATCAGGCGCTTGTTTTTCGTGTGGTGGGTGTGGGCATCAACAAGGGTAGTGCCCGACCTTTCAGAGATATCATCTTGCACCAGGCACTACACTCCAGGTTCCTCCATTGAGGCAGTTATATATGAGGCAAAAACAGCTAGTTTGACCAGATTTAGATCAGCAGAGGGTAGATGGGGTAGGCAGAGGACAACCCCATGACTATCCTAGTCCTCAGAGGGTGGAGCGCCACCATGGTGGTGGTCGTAATCATGTTCAGAGAGGCCGTGGAGGAGGTCGCGGTCAGCTTCATGCTCTAGTGTTTCCAGCTCTAGGTGAGCCATACGTCATTCGAGGTACCATTTGCTTGTTTTCTACATTGGTGTATGACTTGTTTGACTTAGGAGCGACAAAATATTTTATATCACCTACCCTTGTCCATGATTTGGGACTTGAGGTAGAGAGGCTTCCAGTGCCCCTGGCGTTGACTACACCAGTTGGAGGTCGAGCAGACTTGTTTGAAGTATGTAGAGACTATGAGCTAGTGTTGGGGCAACACCGCTCTTTGGTAGATTTCCTATGTTTTCGAATACAACCATATGATGTCATCCTCCGCATGGATTGGTTGTATTCGGTGCAGGATATCATGTATTGCTTCAGGAAAAAGGTTGTCTTCATTGGTGCAGATAAAGAGGTAATGGTGTTTGTTGATGAAAGATATCCTCAGATGGGTAACAGGTGCATTACATCCTTATCATCCATGATGGCTGAGATGATGCTGAGTTCTTGAGAGGTTTAGTAGTTGGAATTTCATAGGTTTGTAGAGGAGTACCCTGATGTCTTTCCAGAATAGGTTGTAGCATTACACACGTGACGAGAGATTGAGTTTGGGATCGAGCTACGACTAGGAGCATCTCATATCTCTATGTACCTATATAGGATGGCCCCTTATGAGTTATGAGAGTTACATATACAGATTTGTGGTCTGTTACAGTGCGGTTTTGTTCGACCAAGTGTGTCACTGTGGGGTGCACCTGTTTAGTTCGTGAAAAATGCTGATGGTATTTTGCGGTTGTTTGTCAATTATCATTGCTTAAACAATTTGAAAATAAATAATCACTATCCTCTTCCGTGGATTGATGACTTATTCGATCAACTGATGGGTGAAAGTTAGTTCTTAAAGATCGACTTGTGGTCAGGATATCATCAGATGCGTGTGAAAGACGAGGATATCCTGAAGACTGCTTTCCGTTGACATCAGGGGCAATATGAGTTCGTTGTAATGTCATTTGGCATGACGAATGATCTAGGTGTATTCATGGGATTGATGAATGATGTGTTTCGTGAGATCCTGGATAAGTTCATTGTAGTTTTCATCGACGACATCCTTGTGTACTCCACATCTAAAGAGGATCATGCAGAGCATCTACAAGCCGTTTGGGGAGTTCTTCTTCGACATTAGCTATTTGGGATGTTGTCAAAATGGGAGTTTTGGGATTGAGAAGTCCGTTTCTTGGGGAATGTTTTGTCCCAAAAGGGATTAGCTATGGATCCATTGAAGATAGAAGCAGTTGAGTCTTGGGTATCCCCCAAGACAGTTTCAAAGGTACGAAGTTTCCATGGTCTCGCAGGCTACTACATGAGGTTCGTAGCCAATTTCTCACGAGTTGCGACTCCTCTAACAACATTGACCAGTGAGGACCATACATTCATATGGACCGATCAGTGTCAGGAAGCTGTCAAGTATCTAAAGGAGAAGTTAGTACGTGCTCCAGTCTTTTGTCTTCCAGCTGAGGGAGTTTAGTTTGATGTTTTTTATGATGCTTCACATATGGGGTTAGGCTGTGTTCTCATGTAGTAGAGGTCAGTTGTTTCTTGAGGGTCTCGGCAGTTATGTCTCCATGAACACAACTATTCCACCCATGATCTTGAGTTGGCATCCGTGGGGGTTTCTCTAAAGTTGTGGAGATATCTTCTCATTGGTGAGCGCTTTGTGGTTTTCACTGATCATAAGAGTTTGAGGTATGTTTACTCCCATCATGACTTTAACTTATGACAGCATCGGTTGATGGAGTTCTTACAGGAATACGACTTCGAAATATCATATACACCTGGAAAAGGGAATGTTGTAGCTGATGCACGGAGCTGAAAGTCACGTAGTGATGCTTTGCGTGAATCCGGTGATTCCTGGATAGTAATAGAAGAACTGTCAGCATTAAATTTTGATATGAGAGATGTTGGGGGTAGAGGATGACATTTTCAGATGATGGTACAGTCATCCCTGAGGCAGAAGTTGGAAGAGTCCCAGTTGGGAGATCTAGAGGTGGTGGTCTGGAGAGACCGAGTTTTTTGTGGTGAGGCCCCTAATGGTTGGTCGAAGGATAAATAACACCAAGTGTTTTATCATGGATGGATTTTTGTTCCCTTGACAATGCGCGAGATAGTTCTCAGAGAGTTCCGTAGTTCGCGTTTAGCAGTACATCCTGTCATGAAAAAGAAGTATCGATCCTTGAGGATTCAGTTTTCGTGGCCTGGGATGAATCATGCGATTGTGGAGTTTGTGTCTCGATGTTTAGTCTTCCAGAAGGTGAAGGCCGAACACAGTTTTCCTGGTGGTCTTCTCCAGCCATTATAGATTCTTCAGTGGAAGTGGGATGACATCACAATGGAATTTTTTATTGGTTTACCTCGAGCTCCGGGAGGACATGATTTTATTTGGGTTGTAGTGGATCGTTTAACAAAATCGGACCTCTTAATAGCGATCAAGGAGTCGAGCTCAGTGGAAGTTTTGTCAAGGCAATTTCTAGAGGAGGTGGTGAGACTTCATGGATTCCCTAGGATGATTATTTCTGATCGAGATCCTCTTATTACCTCTAGTGTGTGGAGAGGTCTCCAAAATGCTTTCGGTTCTCAACTATTCCTTAACACTGCTTTTCATCCAGAAATGGATGGTCAGACAGGGTGAACCATCCAGACTCTTGAAGACATGTTACGCTCTTCTGTTCTTGATTTTGGAGGTTCATGGATGAGCCACTTACCCTTGGTGGATTTCACTTACAATAATAGTTTTCACTCCACCATCGGTATAGCGCCATTTGAATCCTTGTATGGCCGACCTTTCCATTCTCCGTTGTACTGGACTGGGGTCGGAGAGTCAGCAATTCTCATACCAGAACTAGTGCAGAATACAACAGATATGGTCCAGGTGATTCGTGAGAGGGTGAAGATAGCACAATATCATCAGAAATCATATGATGTTAAAAGGGGGAGACCCTTGGAGTTTAATGTGGGTGATCATATGTTTTTGAAGGTGAATCCCCATTGTGGACAGTGACGGTTTGGTCATGGAAGTAAGCTTTCTCCCTGGTTTGTTGGGCCCATAGAGGTGTTAGCTCGTGTTGGAGTTGTGGCGTATCGAGTAGCACTTCCCCCACAGTTGAGTCGGATACATAATGTTTTCCATGTATCACAGCTCCATCGTTATCTTCATGATGACTCTCACATCATCGATTGGGGAGAGAACGATGTTGATGATGATGCAACCTTTGAGGAGCGACCTGTAGAGATCCAAGACCGCAAGGAGAAGGTGTTGCACGGGCGTTATATTCCCTTAGTTCGTGTCTTGTGGCGACACGATGGCATGGAAGAGGGTACCTAGGAACGTGATTCACAGATACGTGATCTGTACCTAGAGTTGTTTGATGTTTAACTCTTTTCATGTAACGATCTTCCATTTGTGGTTATACCTTTCATGTTTTATTTATGAATTTCTTTTGTTGCTTTTGTGGCTTGCTCTCCTTTGAGAGGTGTCTCGATGGGTGGTTGTTCGGACCCCATTTTTTTTCTTTTATGCTTAGGGGGTTTTGAATTCTCAAGGACGAGAATGTTTTGAGAGGTATCTTATGTAATGGCCTGGACCTCTCTGGTCCATTACTTTGTGAAGATCTGGTGTTTGAGGTGTTCTGGGTGGTCAAGGTGACTTATCCCCAAAATTTTTCAAAATTTTCAATTCAGTGAACAGTTCAATCGGTGAGGTTCTATGAATAGTTCTATCAGTGAGGTTCTATGAACTGTTATAACGGTATGTGTACATTAATTATTGTTGTATAGTAATGGGAGGTGTATATTAACGGTAGGTGTATAGTGTTTCTAGAATGATGAGGTCTATCAGTAGACTCTATCGGTAAGTTTATAGTATTGGTAGGTGTACAATATTGGTAGGTGTATAATAACTGTTGGTGTACAGTGTCTCCAGAATGGTGATGTCTATTAGTATCCTCTATCGGTAGGTGTACAGTATCGGTAGGTGTATAGTATCGGTAGGTGTAAAATATCGATAGGTGTACAGTAACGGTAGGTGTACAATGTCTCCAGAATGGTGAGGTCTATCAGTATCCTCTATCGGTAGGTGTACAGTATCGATAGGTGTACATTATTAGTATGTGTAGAGTATTGGTAGGTGTACAGTAACGGTAGGTGTATAGTGTCTCTAGAATGGTGAAGTCTATTGGTAACCTCTATTGGTAGGTGTACAGTATCAGTAGGTGTACAGTAACGATAGGTGTACAGTAACGGTAGGTGTATAGTGTTTTCAGCTTCCTATAGTTTCACCCCTTTGAGGTTTCATTTGACATAAAATACATTTAAAGCCTTCTTTTAAGGACTCTTAAGGCCGATTCAAAGGCCATAAATCATATATTAATTATTCCTATGGCTCGGGATGTTTTTTACTTGGTCAAATCACATGTGTTAATGTGATCCACTTTTAATGGGGAATTAAGCGTATCTTAAACCATCACCCCATTAAATATTCAAAAGGGACAATATATCTTCCTCCCTAGTTCTTCCTATTTGTTCTCGGCTATGAGATGCTAGAACCTTTCAATCCTTCCCGTAGGAGTTGCACAATCAAACTTTACTCCTCAGATTGGTTCTGCTCTATTTTGATGCAACCAAGTTGTATCGATCAATCTTCAATATAAAGTATGTTTTATCATTGTTCTTTTGGGGATCATATTCTCTTGTTTCACCTTTCTATGTTATAGAATGTAATCTACATGCTTTTAATGGGTTCTTCATGGGGTTTGGTTGATGCGGTTGTACCGTGGCATCCTCGGGTGGATGCAGTTGTCGCGAGAGGAGGATTGTGACCCATTGTGTAGTTAAAGAATGGAAAGAACTGTTTCATGTAGGAGATTCGTTGCGTCTCTTTTCTTTTACGTGCAACTGTATTGTTAAAATGTTTAATCCCACTGGATGAAAATTTAATTGATATAATAAATATTTCAACTGGATAAATAAATTGATATCGATCATATGTTATTGTCTCTTGTTTTTCTAGATAGTTTGATATCTATGATTTCTTTTCTTGGATGTTCGTTCTTGATGGAAATCAGTAATGAATTTCAATTGGGATTAATTGATAATTGTTTGGCTAAACATAAAGAGGCATGTAAACAAATATGGTTCTTGTTGTAATTGAATGTTAATCAAATTGGAGCCGTAAGCATGTTTAATTAATTGTGATATCTTACTGATTTGGTTTCCAGAATTTGAAACGTAGTAATAATAAATCTGTTAATTCAAGATGGATTAAAGAACTGATTGTTTGATAATTACTTAAACGGTTCTACGTTACCCTCTTGATTGTTAAATGGCCAAGATCCCAATTTATGTTTTGTTTGTTTTCCTAATATTTGTGCTGTGATGTGATCCTCGATGTCCATTGTGATATGTGGGGGCATGGAGGCTTTTGGTTGTGGCAGCAGATGACACCTAGAGTGGCGAGATGCATCGGTTTATGCATGTGGGTGTCAGGGAGGACACTAGGGATGATGGAATGGGATGGATGTAATTGTTGGATTCTTGCTATTTCTTTTTGTTGTTTATCTTCTTTAGTTTTCCCCACTGCTCAAGTCATCTGGTCTTACTTATCCTTCTTCCAAAAAAGGCAAAGACACGTGGGGTATGCCATGTTCTTTCCATGTTTAGCATATCAAAAGGATGGGTTTATTCTCTTACTATAAGCGGTAAAGACTCGACGGGTAGTACATCTACTCACCGTGTTGAGCCCCTTGTGTTTAGTAGCATATAATGTTTTTCTAGAATGCTTGTAAATGTGGGAAAGTAATTATATAATGAATAATATAATAAATGGTGTTAACCCATGGGGATGGAGTTACTGGAACATAATGGTGAGGTTGTAATTTTGAAGGATCGGTTGACTTTGGGTGTGATGATAATAAATTTAATGTGGAATTATTGATGGTTAATTAATGTTTAATGAATTAATTAACGTAAAGTGAAACTGATAAAAAGGTAGTGATGTAATCTAATAATTCTATTTAAATGTTTGTTTTCTTATAGGATACATAGTCTTAGAAGTACCAGCCCAAAGTCTGAGAGACGTTAGCTGGAGTTGTGTCTAAGACTAGGGGTTTTCCATAGTTTGGTTTTGAGATATAATATATCCTGTACATTTTGTATTTCTATACGCTACTCCACCCAGTCAGTAAGGGAAACTGACAACCCAGGGATTTGGAGCCCTGGGGGGTGTTTTCCCCAACATTCTGGTGGGAGGATGGATGGTTGACTACCCCCGTTGGCCCCGTTCTCTTCTCTTGGAAGTTACTTGTGCTAGTAGGCACATTGGTTAGTTTTCCCCATATATGTGTATAGAGGGCTGTAATGGCTTATGGTTATTCACACACATATATTCTGGATATAGTTTTCTATGGACTACATTAGGTGTAAAGTGTATCGGCTGTGATGACTTGAGGATCCTTACTTGGTGTATCAGCTGTAATGGCTTGAGGTATAATACTTGACATATGATACACATTATGAGAGATATTTTGGCTCCAAGAAACTACCTAGTTACTTTGGTGTGTGGATGTGGTGGTTTTGTTGCACGAGTTGCATATTGTGGTGCTACGCCCAGGTGTCTGTTGGCAAGCCTTTTTGGAGAGAGATATTCAGGATGTGCAAAGTTGGGGTAAAGTGGAAAACTAGTGGAGAAGTAGTAGCAAGGTACCCTTGAAATTATTATTATATGATATATTCTTTTATGCATTACTTGGTGAGAGTAGCCATGGTGAGGTTGGGAACTTAGTTTACCTGTTTAGGTGATGAGTTAGTTTCACTTGCTGTTCACTGTGCTTTAGCATGCTTTCTTTACTTCTACACAAGAGGCTTCGGGGAGGATCCTACTGAGTATACTGTTATACTCACCCTATGTATAAATAAACTATTTTTTCAGGTCACTTGGAGCAGGTTGGAGATCAAGCTAGTTTCTACTAGCTTGGGGTTGCAGGAGCTCTTCGGGCTAGTGGATGATGTTGTTTTTACTTTCTTTTGGGTACTTACAGTTTTTTTCTTTCTAGTTGTAGTACTTTTTCAGGACATTACATATGTGCACTTGGGTTTCTTTTATATTTCAGTTATGATTTGGAGTTTTTTGTTTCTATCTTATCTCTCTCTTCCAAATGTGTTCTCCTAGAGGGTAATGCCTCCCATTTGTGTGTTTATTATACCCTCAGTGCTAGTCGCCAACCTAGGGTCTACTGGAGGCCAGACTTGGGGGTCATTATCTCCCATCCCACATTGCCGACCTAGGAGGGGAACACTTTGTGGGGAGGGGTTAATGAAACATAATTACATCATAACATAACCCATAAAAAATAACTGGGTTTTATAAACATATTATCATAATAATAATATATCATCCATAGAAATAACAAGGATATTATCATTGGATAATATCCTAAATATAATATAATTCACTAAAAAGGATGTAATCATATATGAGAACAACTTTAAATGAATCATTGGAATATTTCTTGAGGAAAATACCATTTTCATTTTGAAATAACTTATCTAAAATAATAATATTTCCGTATTATTATGGGGAAAGTTTTATTTTAAAATAATATTTTAAAAATTTAAATGAATCTTCATATCATTAAATGTTCATGAATTCTATAATTTCATTGATTCCGTATACAATAAAATAAAGTATCCTTTCACATTTTTAGTAGAAAGTCATAAGTAACACTTTCCAAAAAATGAGAAGAAGATTAATTTTAAAACATTTTTTAAAAATTAAAACATGTATGAAAATGGATTTAAATAATCATTATAAAATAGTAAATAATTCTAGAGAACCTTTTTAAAATACATGTACATGGAAGAGAAACTCTTTTTGACCTAAGAGAGAAATATTGTATGATTTGGATTAAAAATATTTTTTCATTATATTGAGTACTTAAAGAGAGTAAAATGAAAGGAAATAATATAATATCCATATGTAACTATATTATGAGAAACATTAAAGGTATTTATTAGATAAATATTATATATTTTACTCAATGTAAATTCAAGCATAAACAATCCTGATTAAAATGGGATTGAAACATAAATTCTTAACCTCAAGTATCAGCTTTCTTCATATGTGTTAGAACCTACATTATAATAAATATATATTTATTATACATGTATTAAATACACATAATAATTTATTTCATACCATTTATTATTTTTTATGACATGGTTTTATCCATTTATTAATAATTTTTTATTAAAACCAATATTCTGGGTGATACCTGCTTTTTTTTCATACATGTTTCAGCTCACCGGTCATTGTCCTTGTACATTGATCATGGTTAAATCTTCTCAAAAATATTAATCCTGATATAAATATAATATATATTCACTATATATAGAAACATATTTATATACATTTATAAAAGGTACACATAACAAATAAATTACATTGTTTCTAGAGATGGTATGTTGTACGTACGCATGAACACTACTTCCATTTTTTGAAGGATGAAATGAATGAAATATAAATAATAATTATCCATTATAATATCATTATCATATCATATATGTAATATATATTAATTAAATATATCCTCATTACCATTCATGTAAACTGCTAATTAAAAATGAATCACAACACTTTGTGGAAGTGGTAGCACATATGTATGCACGAGCGATGTTATCGTTTTCTAATAGATCAGAAGGAAAGAATACATATGTGATATATTAATATAAAAAGAATAATTTTTTCTTAAATATATTATATAAAAGTTAAACCTATAATAACAAACATCCATAAAAGTTTTGATGAAAAATTAATTATATTTCCATGTGGAGATGGAAATCCATACGTACGTACAAGCAATACATTCACTTCCTATTTGATGGAAAAAAGGTGAATGAAGATGGTTTAATAATATTAATATAATTTAAGTATATTTAAGATACATAATATATTAATTTATTTGTAATATAAAAAATATATAGAGGAATTATAAGAAGAAAAAAACTTAAATTTTTCTTGTAAGATGATTACATTTTCATCAGTAGGCCTCCTTTAGATCAATTCTCAAGGACCCTTTAAAATTACATTTATGAATTAAAGAACCTATAATTACTATTTGGAGAAGTTTAAAAGTTAATTTAATATCATTTGGTTGATAATTAAGTCTCATTGTGGGGTAAATAATAAAATTAGAGGCCCTTTTATAAATGAGGGGATGGCAACTCTTTAAAATTCTTAATAGATAATAATATAATAATTTCATTCCCTAGAAATAATCATCAAAATGGAATGATATTTGAAGATAAGTTATATTTTGTTTAAATACCAAAAATAAAATAAAATTTGGATAGGTTTATTTGGTTCTATAAACCTCATCTTTTTATTACCCCCTAGTTAAGCAATTTTAACCATAACCACGATAAATTATTATTTTTCACTCTTAAGGGTTAAAAATTTTATTTATAAGATAAAAATTGGATCAGAAATAAGAAATTTAAAACAATTTAGTAAGATTTTATTTATTATACTATTTATACATTAATTTTTTATGATTTTAAAACAATTTAGTAAGATTTTATTTATTATACAATAAATTTAATGTTTGTTTTGACACTATTCATTTAATTTCAAATTAAAGACACCAAGACCAATATGTAATTTGAATATATAAATTTAAAACATCCCAATTATATCAAATTGATCTAAAAAATTCATGGAACACAATAATGCATCCAAATTATATTACATTTAATATTTTTAAATTCTTTTATTTTATATTTCAATTAATTTAATTACTATTGTGTCGGTGTTGTGTAAACATTTAGAGAAATAATTCAGTCACAAAAAATTTAAAAAATTACTATGATAAATAAAACTAATTTATATTTAAAATAAAAATTTATAAATAATAATAACCTCTTTTTACCCTTATGATATAATATTAAAGACCTTAAAGTCAAGAGAGTGACATTTTGTATTTATTCTTTTCTTAAATTAATATAATGTTAATTATAAAATAAATATGGACTCAAGTGGACATATATTAATTAAATGGATTAAAGTGAACTAAATTTAACCATAAAATATGATATATTTTTTTTAGATAAATTTTAATGCCCTACCCAATGATTTAACCATATTTACCTATTTTACCCTTATAAATATCAGAAAAATTTCTTATGATTACAATTTAAATTAAAAATAATAAAAAAGAATATTTTTAAAATTTTATCCTCATAATTTTAAATATTGAATTCATTTCTCAATATTGAATTTTTATAATTAATATAAAATCATTTTGAAATATGTCTTCAAAACACAACGAAAACTGTTTTTTAGAAATATACATTTTTAAGAATAAAACCTAATATAGATTATTATCTCATGAATAGAAAAATATTATATGAATGCTAATTTTTTTAATATATTATATAATTATTAAATTAAAATCATTCACCAATAGTGATCAGTTTAGTTTATTAATATAAAAACACATTATGCATATAAAAACTATGTTTTTGAAAAACATCGCTTTTAATTGAAATGATTTCTATTTTCATCACTACTCAATTGATAGAAAAGAAATTAATTTTATAAATGGGTAAAAAAATTAATTTTCCAAAAATTATTTAGTCTTATTCCTACCCACCAATCAAATGCATATGTGATGATAATATACTTCCTTAAGATTTATTTATACCAGGTGTTGTGTGTGTCATGAGCTATCAAAGAAATAAAATTTATTTAAAGAGAAATATATCATAAAATAATGGAGTTTTTTTGTTTCATTGAAGATTAAGATTCATATTTATTCTTACATTTACATCAACTTTAATATTATAGAATTTAATCTTTTATCAACTAAAAATCAACATCAACTTGCACATCCTACTCATAGTTATCTTGTCCATCATCATGGTCCTCACCACTTCCCTCCACCTCAATGTTCTTAGTAAGGGAATTTTTAGATGCTGTTACCAAAACTTTTAAATTCATCTCATGAACATTCAATTATTTCACTTTCAATTAGGGAAGCAATGGGACACCATCGATTTTTCTCTTAGCCCCACCCAATTTCTAGTGTCATTACTTAAGAGTTACCAGTTCCAAAATCAGTATCCACAATAATATTAATAATAATAACATTATTATTAATATTAAAAATTTACTAATAATAAAAATAGTAATAATAAATATAGTATTTACACTAATATCATTATGAATATTAAAAAAACATTAATATTCATAATAGTAACACTAATATTGATATTATTATAACCATTATTAATAATTTTAATACTACTATTAAATTTTTTAATAATATTAACACAAATATTAATATCATTAATATTAACACAAATTTGCGTTTGATTCAGGTCATTCACTAATAAAAAGCATCAGATTTAGATATAGAATTATGTAGAGAATCATATAAACTAATTTTATAAATTATCTATATATAATTATAGATTTATATGTAAAAATAAATATAAAATCAATTTTAATTTAAATAATATAAAATTCACATTTTAATTAGATGTATACACATTAAAATGGAATAAAAATTTGAGGAGTAAAGTAAACACCAATGATGCATGAATGAGGACATTGGGAGATTAAGGAGGATATAAAAGGATGATGAATAGCCATGTATGTGAAAAAATATAGAAAACAACTCGAGGGGGTGTGATGCCAAAAAAATTTATCAATGAAATTTTGCTTCTAATTATTATGATATATAGTATAAAACACATACAACAAAAAGAGAAACCAATAAAAAATTTTTCTCATAAATGAAGAATTAAATAAGTTGTATTTATAGAAATTAAAAAACCTATACCAATGAAATAGTAACATGACCGTTGGAATTGTAATATAAACATTAAAAATAGTACCTCCTCCAATATAATAATAACAACACCTACGAAAGTATAAATAAAATTTAGTTGCCTTATATATTAAAATATTATATATTTTTTATATTAGCATAGGTAAATAAATGTTTTAAAAATGATTAATTAATTGTTGGTATTTTTGTGAAGTATAAATGTCTATTTAAATTTTATAAATAAAATAATGATTTAAGTGAATATTATTTTTTTATAAATAGATCTCTAAATTAATATTTTTTTTCATATTAATATATTATATATTTTTTAAGACATTTTTAACTATTTAAAAGTGTCATAAAATCAGTTATATGATTAAAAAATGTATTTTTTTTGAATAAATGATGATTTCAATTAAAAATTGAATTTTTCATATTTATAAAATTATTTTCATAAAATGGATCCCATTTTTGAAATCAACATATCAAAAAAAATTTAGCATGAATTTTTGGGATTTTCTAAATTTTTTGAATTTTTGGGGAATAATGATATATAATAATTTATGGTATTTGACATATTAAGCAAAATACATGAATTTTTAAGTCACAGATGATGTAAGAAACCATTAATTTAAAATCATATGCACTAGTTACTATACATTTTCCCAAGAATAAACACTATAGATTGACTTTAGGAAAAATTATAAACAAACAAATAAAATAATTAATAAAACCTCTCTCACTACACTATAAATACCACCCTCACCACCTCTTCTTCTCACACACTATCAAATTTTGAGATTGATTATATTCTACCATATTCCTCTCCCAACACAATTCCTTTCTTGTCTCTCCAAAAGACCAAACACACGTGCCTTAATGAGGTTATCAATGAGGCAAAAAAATGAGGTAAAATCCTCTGCCTTTCTCTTTTAAATTCATTCTTCATCAATCCTCATCCCTTCCCCCAAAATACAAAGTTACATGAGAAATATAGTATAATATATATATATATATTGTAATTTTATTTTTTAAATTTAATGTCCATCATCAAATATATTCTCCCCTCATTTTGTTCTAAAAATGAAAACATCGTATGTGGGTTGTCGATTCACCACCTTCATGGATGGTGAGTTTTCAGATTTCATTACAACCTTCAAGGCTGGTCATAAAACCATTTTTATAATTAAAAAAATTATAATATATTTATTAAAACTTAATTTTTTAACCCATATAAAAATATAATATTAAATAAAAGGATACTAGTTTGTGATAATCGTAAAGGAACCGCCAGAATAAACTAATCATTTTTCATTAAAGTTTTATATATTAAATAATACTAATTTTAAAAAATAAAATTATATATGGGACCATTATATTAATTTTATTAATACCATATAATTTCACTTCTATAGAATTATTCAATTTTTACCAGAACTTCCAAAATTATTCAACTAATAATGAAACCATGAAAGGAATGGCCCCGGAACGATGAAAATGAAACTTATAAATCATCAAAATTATATATTGAATTTATAAAATCATAATAAAAACATTAAATGAGGAAATTATTCTGAATAAATTAATTAATGGATCAAACATGATTATCTGGGACTTTACGTTCAAGTGAAGAACACTTTTGTGCATATTCTAAGGGATTCCCTCTGAACAGGAATTTTCTAATCAGGTTACGATTTCTCTCTATTTACCCCAATATGATTCTTAATTATTCTTATGTAATACTTCTAAATTACGTTTTTATTCCCCCAAAAATTCTAACTTTCATAATTCTTATTTCTTTTATGGATAAATACATGTTTTATATGGTTCATTTTTCAATTCATCTTGATAAGAAATCCAAATTAAACGAAACATCCCAATTTCATACAAATTTTCAATTACATTTAATAATATATTTTAGTCCACCAAAATTTATATAAAATCACTCCTTTTATCATGAAACATTATCTTAGATATTTTCTGGTTTTATTAAAACAATTATGTCTTTTTCTTCTTTAAAAGAACTTTTATATTTTCCTTTAAATACCACTGAGTTGGCTCATTTACAAATTTTCATAAACAATACTTTTACATGTTTTGACTTCGGTTAAACATAATTTGTAATGATATATTCCTATTTTCCCTTATTAATTTATCATTGAGATTTAAATCCATTATTTCATAGACACTGTTATGATATACCCTTTGGTTATTCCATATGACATGATTATGATACTCATTTCTTTATTTGGGTAACAATTATGTTTATTACTAATTTTGGATTATTCATGTGGAACACATATTAATGAATACATTATGATGACTTTTCTTGAATATAAAACAAATGAATTATGAATTATTTGGTCTCACAATACATCATGTTAAGATAGATAGTAAACCTAATTCTTTAATGGGACATTATCAACCATGCGATATATTCTTGGAATTTAATCTTGACTCATGTTTATGTGATGTTGTCTATTTCTGCCACATTCCTATTAGTCTATTTTTACATGATCCCATGTTCTATATGTTATGCTTCCATATGTATATTATGCTGTAATTACTTTATTTGTCATCATGTTTTTCCTTCAAACTCATATACTATTCTTTATTCCTATGTTTATTCCCTTATAAGGATTTTCATCTCATCCATTTGTTCATGTATTCCCCAGGTAATCCTTTGTAGATGTAATAGATGAAAGGAAGTTAAAAACTCATTTTGGACTTTAAATGATATATTAAATTATTTTTGTTACATTACTTCTAGTTATGTACATAGTCTTCTAAATACACTAGATTTTATGATCCTTGGTTTGTATTTAAGGGTTAATTATGCTTAAATCATGTATTAATATGATAAAAAGGTATGGGTATTTATAGTTTTTATTAGAGTGTGGTTTAGTTATTTTTGGATCTTAGGAATATAAAATGTGATTAATAGCCCTAGGTATATTTCTATCACCATGGATAAACTAAATTGGAAATTAGTGAATCAGAAGTAAGGATATGCTCTTTTTTTAAAAGATTATCCATCAACATTCAAAGATTCCTTTTATTATTCTTATTAGCTAAGTATTCAATCCCCCTAATGGTATTTTATTTCTATTACTTATAGGATGTAAACAGGAGAACCCATTACAATAATCAATGTGAGGGGAAATGTGATGATTTCCCTAATGAAATTCCAAATATAATGGGAATTGGATCTCAAAACTACATTATAGCACTTTCTTAACTGGATCAAGTTATGAATAATAACATGAATCAAATTGAACACCCTCCTTCTCATAAAAAATATAATAGTGAAGTTCAATCATTAATGTGATAATAACCTCCTATATTTTGTGAATCTTATGATCCCCTCATCATAGAATAATGTATTAGCTCCATTGAGAAGATATTATATGTCCTCTAGTGCTCAAAAGAATATAAAGTCATTCTAGAGGTCTATCTTTTTAACGGTTAAGTCGATTAGTGGTGGACACTGATCGAGAATATAATTTATACAAATAAAATTGTTTCCATGTAATGGGAAGATTTCCAGAAAATATTTTTTTCAAAAAATATTTTCCCCAAAAACTACTTCTTAAGATGGAAAGGGAGTTCTTCTGACTAAAGAAAAAGGAATATGATTCAGTTAGGGTGTATGGGGAAGATATTACAAGTCATTCATGATATGCCTTTGGCTATGTAATAAACTAATAAATCATGGTTGTTTTCTTTTTTAGTGAACTAAAGCTAATTATATAAAAAACATTGGCAATTCAAAACTTTGAAAGCTATGAGAAGATTGTGTGTTGTTCCATTATGGTTGAAATGGAGATAGGAGACACTTAGTGGTATCATGGACCGAGAGATAAAAAATTGAAAATGGAGTTTATTAGGGGAAGATAAAAATATAAATCCCATGATGGAAATAAAAACCAACATCTTATGTGTCAAAATTAAGTGAAGAATCATCCGGGAAATTGCTTAAGGGGAACTACGAGATTCTTTAAATGTGGAAGAGATGTGAATTAGAATAATTATTACTGATGTGATATGATGAATCAAAAAAATGTGTAAAAATAAAAGAAGGTTTAGACCAACACTCACCGTGTAGTGCAGTGTATTAACTACAAGGAACATGTGAATTATTCAATCCAATTTCCTAGTCTAAGGGTTGTTAGAGGAAATCAACAACAATAACCCCCCAATATAATAAGGAAGGGTATATGATATCACTAATACTGAGGTGGATCTAGAAATTAATGTGGTGATAAGCATACTGCTTATTGATTCAATAATAGTGAATGTACGATTTGTTTCTTGTTCTACACAATTGTTCATATAATTCAGGTTTACAAGAAATATTAAAATACCACCTTAAAATATTGTGGTTGAGTTATCTATGAGAATAGAAAATGGGGAAATATTTACATCTAAAGTATATAAATTCTCCCTAGTTAATTTTTGTGGACTGAACCTACTATACAATCTTATCTTACATCCTTTGGTGGATTTTTATGCTAAATTGGTCATTGGTTGAATATCTTTATAAAAATCCAACATTAATTGTAGAGAAAGGGAGATCACTCTTCACATCTCAAGGAATACTCGATTTATGTTCATGTGTAAGGAGGAGGATGAATATAATTTAAAATCATTGTCTCAATTTTGGATATTATTTCCATATGATGGCCTTTATCCTTAATAGGAGGTTGAGTTCTCAATTTAACTTATTCTTGGATCTCTACCTATGTCAATAAAACATTATATAATCGCCAGCACCATGTTTTAAGAACTAAATAAGTAGTTACAAGTTAATATAGACAAGGGTTTCATATTCTGGAGTGCTTCACCATGTGGTTCACATATCCTCTTCTTTAAGAAGAAGGGTTGATCAATGAATATATTCACCAATTACCGTGTTCCCACCAAAAGAACAATATAGACCTTGTAACCCCTTCTATAGATAGATGAATTGTTTGATCAATTACATGTGGCCAATTATATTTCAAAGGAGGACCTTCAATTGGGATATCACTAATTAAAGGTGAGGAAGAAACAAATTCCCAAGACTACCTTTCGAATGAGGTATGTACACTATGAGTTCATAGTTATTCCCTTCAAACTCACTAATGCTCCATCAATTTGCATGTAATTAATGAATAGAGTATTTTGATAGTACCTTGAAATTTTTTTGGTTGTATCTATAGATGATATTATGATATAATATAAGAGAATATATGAACATGATGAGAATTTTAATACTATGCTAATGACTATTCAAAGGGAGAAACTATATTCAATGTATAGTAAATGAGAGTTATGTATGGAGGACGTATCATTCTTGGGGAATTATATCACCATTAAAGGGATATATATGGACCCTTCTAAAAGAAATTAAATTGAAGAGTGTCTTAGAACAAAATTTGTAACTGAGATATGTAGTTTTCATGGATTAGAGGGGTACTACAGAGGTTTTGTGATGAATTTATCAAGATTTTCTAATATACTAACTAAGTTAACACAAAAGTGAAAAAATATGTCTAGATGAAATAATCCGAGGAATTATTCAAGGAGCTTAGTAAGAGGATAATCAGTGCAACTGTACTGAAACTGCTAACATGTGGAGATGATTTTTTTTATATATAGATTTGCTTCAAAAAAATATTCGGTTGTTTACTCATTTTTATTGATAATTTTATAGCCTATGCCTCATGGAAGTTGATGATCCATGAGTATAACTACCAGACACATGATTTGGAGCTAGTAGTTGTGATTTTTTCCTTGAAAATCTAGTGACACTAATTTTATAGTGAGAAGTGTGACATATATATAGATAAATAATAATAATTTATATATTCCAAAAAATGAGCTCAACATGCGTTAAAGGATATGGTTAGATATAATAAAGGACTATTAATTCTCTATTCACTATCATCATGAGAAGGAAAACAAGGTTGCTGGTGATCATATCTGAAAATAACATACTATTGTATCCACGAGGCAGATTGAGAAATACCCCATCATCTTAGAAATGAAAATGATGGATTTGTAAATCATAGAAATATGTAATATATCCAACATTTCCGAAATTATTTCCCAACTGTCTATCGAAGATAAGATCAAAGATGAATAAAGTGATGATCTGAAGCTATAAAAGAAGGTGAAATCAGTAATGGAATGGAAGCTACACGAGTTCCATGTCGATGATGATGATGTGATTTGGTTTGGAAGTAGGCTTTTGGTGACTTCATCACATGAGATAAATAATGGGATACTAGATAATGCATAGATATCATCTTATATATCCATACTAGAAGTACTAATATGTACTTGTTATCTTAGAGAACACTTTTGGTGGGAGAATATGATAATGGAGATTGTTGAGTATATCTCAAGTTTTTGGGTATGTTAGTAAGATAATTTAGAGTGACAAAAGTCAAAAGGGATAATGAAACCATTTACTACACCCCCAATGAATATGGATAATATAAATATGGAATTTTTCAATGGTCTCCCAAAAACATCCAAAGGAAATAATGCAATATGGGTTTTGGTGGATTGACTTACCAAAACTGTCAACTTTATTTCTATTTGGGAATATTTCTCGCTTAAATAACTTTCCATATTGTATGTGAATAAAGTAGTGAAGCTTAATGGGGTACCAATTTTGATCATAACTAATCATGATCCAAGGTTCACATCAAAATTCTATAGAATTATTCACCATGGTTTGAGTAATTAATTGAATTTCATCATGGACTATCATCCCAAAATAGATGGCTAATCTTAAAGGACTATTTAGACACTCCAGTGAATGATAAGATCCTTCTCAATGAAATTTAATGGTTTATGGGATAAAAATCTCCCATTATTTTATTTCTAATACAACAATAGTTTCCACTCAAATATTTAGATGGATCCATATAATTCTTTATATGGGAGGTGATGTAGAACTCCAACATATTGAGATGAAGTTGGTGAGTGAACGTAACTTGGGCCTGATCTTGTGTAAGAGATAATAGAGAAGGTTCAACCCATCCAAAAACATATCAAAGATATTTAGATTTAGAAAAATATATATTCTAAAAACTGTTGAATGTAATTGGAGTTTGAAGTTGGAGAGAAAAAATCCCTTTGAATATAACCTTGTAAGAGAGTAATGTAGTCTAGAATGGAAGGGAAACTTATCCAAAGGTACATTAGCCCCTTTGAGATCCTTGATCCCATTGGAGCAGTGTACTATCAGTTTTCACTTTCAACAAATATTTCTCATGTTCATGAAGTTTTCCACGTATCTCTCTTAAAGAAGTACATAACTAACCCCTTACATGTACTGAGTTCAGAGTTGGTACAAATGGATAATGAAAACTCATAATAAGAGAATCCAGTTAAGATATTGCACTGTAGAGATACATTTCTATGCAAAAAAACTAATCACATGGTAAAAGTACTATGGAAGAACTATAAGTACAAAGGGGAAACATGGAAACTGGAGGAATCAATGAAGGAAATGTACCCAAACATGTTTTCACCATAGTATGTAATGTGAAATTCCTAGGGAGAAATTTCATAAGTGTGTGTGGGGGGGGGGGAAATGTAATGATCCAAAAGATTATCAATGAAATTTACCTCCTAAAAATTATTTTATATAATATAAAACACATAAATCACATAAAGAAACCAATAAAATACTTATTCTCATAAATAATGAACTAAATAATAGGTATTTATAGAAATTAAGAAACCTATACCAATGGAATTGTAACCCAACTGTTGGAATATCGGTATAAACATTAAGAATAGTAACTCAGACAATAAAATATTAATATCAACTATAAAAATATAAATAAAATTTATTCATCTTATAAATTTTAAATATGACATATCTATATCTAGAATAAGTAAATAAATGTTTTAAAAATGAAAAATAAGTGTTGGTATTTTTGTGAAAGGTAAATGTTTATTTACAAATTTTTAATTAATATAAAGATTTAAAAGAAAATTAATTTTCATAAATATATTCATAAATTAATATTTTGTTCTATTATTATTATAAGATAATTTAATGAGAACTTGATTAATTTTCCAATGTTTCATAAAATCAGTTATAGTATTAAAATAAATATTTTTTGATTGAATAAAGATTTTCATTAAAATTATATTTCACATATTTAGAAAATTATTTTCATAATATTGATTCCATTTTTGAAATCTACAAGTAAAAAGACAGATAGAGTGATTTTTTTGTATTTCTGATGAATATTGAAATACGGTAATTTACGGTATTTAGCATTTTATACCGAATAAATGAATTTTTAAGTCATTACTAATGTAAGAAACCATTATTTCGAAATAATATTCACTAGTTACTATAATTATTCATAGAAATCAATATAATTGATAGTATAGAGAAAAAATAATTAACAAATGAATAAAATAATAAAAAACATCCCTCTCCTCTAGCTATAAATTCCACCCTCACCACCTCTTATCATCACACCTTCTATTCTATAAAGCTCAATTATATTATTCCCAATAACTCTCCCAAACATCTTCCCCAAGTCCTAGTATTTTTTTATCACCAAGAGACCAAATCCAACATGTTTAAGGTGTTTCTCAAGGAGATGACATACAAGAGGTAAAATGCTCCACATTTCTCTTTTAAATTCATTCTCTCATCTACCACTTCCATTACTCAACAATCCAATGTTACATAAAAACTAAAATATCATATATATTTATATATACACTATAATTTTAATTTTTTAATGTAATACAAATCATAAAATCTCTCTCCTCTCTATTTTTTCTAAAAATGAAAACATCATTTGTGGGGTGTCGATTCACCACCTTTACAGCTGATAAGTTTTTTTTTCATTATCGCCTTCATGGATGGTCATAATACCATTATTATTTTTAAAATATATTATACTATATGTATAACAACAAATTAAATGTTCTAAACTAGTATATAAAAATAATATTAAATAAAATGATACAATTTCATGATGGTCGTAAAAGAACTACCTAAATTATCTAATAATTTTCCATTAACGTTTTTTCTAATGAATAATTTGGAATAATAAACTTGTTATTTATGCTTCATACATCTAAAATCGATAAATTTTATCTAATTCCAATTATGATTTTAAATAAACAGAATAGTTTTTAAAATCTTATTTTTATATGACACAACCATAATATATCAACATTAATTTTATATATAGAATAACATTCAATTTTTTTTGGAATATAGTGGATTCATCATTGTATCTTTATAGATATTAACATGTTTGTGATTTTTCTATTAGTACAAAAAATATTTTATTTTCATCTTTTAGTTCAGGGGAACAACTTTTTATTTATCCTCTTATATTCTAAATTTATATTTTTTAGGATGAATGTTCTTATTACTCATCTTATATTTCTATATGAATGTTGTTTTCTTCTTCACCTTAGATGATATAAAGTATTTATTTATTTATTCTTGTTTCATTTCCCTCTATAACTCCAACTGTATAGGAAGCAGGATGATACAAGTTTCATCATTGTATCAAGATTTATTACACCACTGACACATATTCTTAAGAGTAATTAGGTAACCATATTTTTAGAAATTATTTGAAAATATATGTTCATTACTATTTTATCATTTCCTATGATCACCAATGTATTCCGCCAAACAAGTCAAACTAGTTATTTCTTGGACCAATTATCTCCATTTATTCATCTTAATTCATTTATAAAAAATATTAATGTGTTGTTTTTATTAATCTATGATGAGTGATTTTCTTCAACAAAAGAAAAATTATCCTCTTCACTTTGGTAAAAAACTAAATACTCTCTTCTTATGTGTGTTCTATTAAAAATGTATATCAAAACATGTCACAGAGTATACCCATCATCAATATTCCATTGATTATTCTTCCTCCTATGATCTATTTGTTCCTCAAGAACATGTTGCACTTAAATTGCTAATATACACCTATATGTTTAAAAAAAATCACATTTATTATTTTCTTCAAAAACACCTTATATGAATCCAAACCATTTTGATATGTCTTCATTCTTTCCAGAATTAATTTGAGTAATATTACAAAATGTGGAAAATGTTTCATCAAATTTTAAATCCCCCTTAATGAATTCCTTTGATATCATCATGGAATATATATATTATACTAATAATAAATTTTTTTATGTAAAAATATTTCATAATACCAAAATTATTTTTCAAACATTGATTTTCCATTTAGAAATAAATTATATCTATAGTTAATTAAGGATTAGTACACACTTTTCATACATAGATATCACATATTAATATATTAATATCCATTACATAACATGATGATCCATTTAAGAATCATATAGGCATAATGCCTTTGGAAACTTGGACTCGTAAACAACTGGTTCATAAGTGAACTACATCATCTCCTACTATGTTCTTCATAACTATCACCCCTTAGATATATCATACATAATACCTTTATTCATAACCTTGGAAAGGAAACATAATAAAGGGTTGTCCGAGATCCATACTAAGGGTAAACTACGGAGATATCATCATAACATGAACATAAGGGTATGGAATTTGAGAATAATATTTGAAAACCATACCCTACATATCATAGATCATAAAATTGAGTCACAGAATAAATATAGAAAATTCATAAGACATGATTCAAAAAATAAATCAATAAATATGGGCTATAGAAACATAAAATTGTAATAAGACATGGAATTGTGATACACACATAAGTATAGAAAATAAATTCCTTAATAGTCAATGCTTACTATAAAGGCTATCATAGTGTAATGAGTTCACTACCCAAAACATTGTAGTAGTCAAGGTTCACTCCCAAGACTGTCATAGTGTAAAATTTCACTTACTAAACTATTTTTAATCCCCATTCTTGTCATGTTTATCTCATGAGATATCAATCTTTTCCCAATGCATTATAGTAAGATACAGGTCTCACCCATCACATAATCGATACTTTAATGATTCAAAAGATCTAAAAATATCCATCATATCATATCTCGTTAAAGGAAATGAGTTTCAAAAACATTTAATCATATAATAACTCATAGAAAATAAATTTGTTTCACAAATATTTTATCATGGAATAAACTGTTGAAAAGAAATGAGTTTCATAATCATTTCAACAATTCATCGTAGCATAAGCCATGGAAAAGAATGAGTTTTGTAGTTTTTCTGATCATATTCATAAACCATCATGAGAATGACCAAACATGGTAGGATTGGATCATATCCCTATTAAAACATGAGTAACACAAAAGGTCACTGTCATTGATAAATAGACATTATGTAAATATATGATTAAAACATTCTTAATGAAAATATCAGTTCCATTGTAAAATCACTTATTTAAAATCTAAAAATGTCATAAATATTAAAGAAAAAAATTTCACTAAAAATTAACTATTATCATTGTAAAGGAATCCTTAAATAATTTTGTAGTCATGATGGCGGAAAATATTTTATTGTGCTGTACATGTTAAAATAACCAATCATTTCACATTTTTTGTAAAAAGTGAAAAGAACATTGTTTGGAAAATTAAAAGAAAAACCCTTTTAAACCATTTTGTAGAAATTAAATCATGCGAAAACATGTTTTTTAAATATCTTTGGATAATATTAAAACCGTTATTTATTTTATTTTTATAAAACCTAGACATGAAAGAAAAAGGGTTTTCATTCAAATGGAGAAGTAAATTATTTTTTCTTAAAAAAATTATTTTAGTATCTTTAATCCTTATAAAGAATCAAATTAATGGAAAACATATATTTTAAATAAATAAACATAGGAGAATAAAATTATTATTTTTAGTGTTATATCTTAATATTTCATCAATGTAAGCATAATCATAAACAATCCATATAAATAATGAGATTGTAACATAAATCCCTTACTAATTTGGTAAATTTTGAATCATAATAACTTTAAAATAAATAACCATATATGTATATTTAAATTATAAAAAAAATTAAAAATAATAACCATAATAGACATTAATAATAAGTATCTACACCACATATAATAAAAAATGGCGGATAATGCAAGTGTCTCACAGAAATAAAAGTGAGATGAAAAACCCCACACATACTTTGGTAACTTTTGAATTATAAGCCCCATGGAAGAATAATGTTAAATAAAAAATAAAATATCATGAGATTAAAAACATTCATGATATAATAGGACAAAGTGTCTATAAATAATCCTCATAACAGAAGATAATTGTATAAAATAACATATGTCCCAAAAAAGAAAATTTTATTCCAAAATCACCTACCTCAAGTCTGAACATTATTACACACACATTTTACTCACTGATATAATAAATGAAATTTTATTATAAATATAATAAAATAAAATATTAATATATATATTACTATTAATGATTTACTTGTAACATTTAATTACTCATTTATCCTTGATAAAATTATGTTTTATTTAATAAATGATTTTTTTCATGCATGTTTTTATTGCGTATTTTCAGTGATTTTACATTGATCTTGGTTCGGTTATATAGCACCCTGACCTGAAAAACCTAGATCAAGTTTCAAATCCCATTAAATTGGTATGATTATAAGGAATAAAATACCAATGGACTGAAGAGTTTAGTAGTCTTGGTCAACCATATACATACATGAGTATTGTATTGAAAATGAATACACAAATAAATCATAAAATTATTCATTTGAGGATAACATTATTCCATCTAGAATATCCTTTAATATATATTTCAGTGAACTTATTATATTACTTGGGAAGGGAAATAAAATAAGTGTGACTTAAAATCCTTAGTAAGAGTTAAGTAAAAAAACTAATGAATTAATGAGAATAATAAATATGGAAAGTTAAATAACTAAAAACAATTACATTTAATCAATAAATAGAGAATGAAATGTATCCATATATTTTTCCAGAGTTAAAATATCATGGATAATAGTAACCAAATCAAAAATAATGAAATGATTATTTATTGGATGGCATATTTCCTAGGTACAAGATACCTTTAATTTCAAGACCTTTCATAAGATAGTTTAAAAAATACATGCTGAAACCCCACTAAGGCTAGCCAAATGACTCATCCCATGATAATACCAATTCATCAAGTGGATATCTATAAATGGTCCTCACCCATGTATCAACTATCCAAATAATTCATCATATATTGAATAATCCATTTAATTCCTGAACAATGTGCCTTATCAAATATCTGCATTGAGTAAAAGATACAAAATTATCATTAATTACACATATATAAAATAACATTAAAAGTAAAAATCATATGCAGAAAATAGTACATGATTTAGGAAATAGTTATATAAATGATAAATTATATGTATATTTTGGGGAAATTTAATATTCAATGTTCACTAGAAATTGAATATTTCAAGGGGACTATAAAAATGAATCAAGGAAGTGAATGTTGATATTATCCTTGTAAAAATAAATCATAAAACATCAAAGATATAAATGAGGATGGTATCAAAAAAATATATCCTAGGCAGAGTAAAATGAATTGTTTTTTTTGATGAATAGAAATACTAAAAAAATATCTTTTAAAAAAATCATTGAGGAAAATTTCATTTTCATTTTGAAAAACATTTCGAAAATAATTTTCATTTAAAATAACATTATAAAAATAGTTTCATTAAAATAATTTCTTTTAGAATTGAAAATAATGCTTCAATGAAATGATGGTCGGTAATTATGTACATACTATACAACATAAAAAGAACGTTCCTTTTGCAAGATAAAAAGGTCAGAAAGACAATTGTTCTGAAGAAGACAAGAAGATAAATTTGAAAACCTTTATAAAAGATATAAAGTGTAAAATTTATGTATTAAATAACTTTTTAATGGTTAATTTTTTTCCTAAATCATTTTAGAGAATATTTTTTTAAGAAGAAAACTGGTTTTTAGACTATAGAGAGAAATGATGTCGGGTCTTCTTAAAAACATTTTCTAAAAAATTTTTAGTACCAAGGTGTGGGAAAATGAAAATATTACATAAAAAAATCCTAAATAACTACAATAGAATAAAATTAATGGGTTTATTAAAAAAATCAAATAATTTCTTAAATGTATAATTAATAATTAGAAATCTTGATTAGAATGAGATTGTGAAATAATCCATTAAAATGATCATAGCATTGAAGTGATAACTAATAAATGAATTAATTATGTGTATCAATTTTAAATAAAACTATAATAAGTTTAAATGAATAAATATATATTCAATGTAATTATATACATAAAAAAATATTAATGAGAATAAATAAGTAATATAACCCAAAGAAAAGGAATTGAGTTATGAATTTCTTTACCACTTGGTAACATTATTATAAAATCACCTTTGAAGAAATAATTAATCATTAAAATAAAAAAGAAATATGAATAAAAAATTATTCATTATATGAAATATAAAAGGTTAATTATATACACCACATAAGATAAACAATGTTTATAACATTATAATATTCCTCAATGAAATGAATTTGAGAGGAAATCCCTTATATTGTGTTTCATTTTGGGTGAAAATCCATTAACCTCTTGTATAATAGTTCTAATAATGTTATTAGAATATAATAGAACCATATTAATATTTATTATATCTTATATGATATTTTTATAATATCTTATTGCTTTTTTTGTTAGGAACTTTTAATTACTTTAACTATTATGAGTATTACTGGCCTAGTTTTTTCAAGTATGTTTTTACTTGTTATTTGAGTTATTTATAAATTGATTATGATTTAATCATCTACATAATTTAAATAATTATTTAATTATCCTATATATTCATTATATATATATATAATAATGTATAATATTTTGATATAGAAAATGAAATGCGTTATTTAGGGAGACGGTAGGTCGTACGTACGCATGAATGCTACATACATTTCTTTGTTGTATTTAAAATAATTAAAAATAAATGAAATATATTTATATTATAATTAAATTATAAAATATATGTAACATATTCCAAATATTTTTATTCAAACCATCCTTAATACATTCTATGAAATGTTTGAATGAATCACATCGCTTTGAGGAGGTGGTAGTTCACACGTCCACAAACGTTGTTATTGTATTCCCACAAAATGGAATGTATGATGGTATGGTTTTATAAAAAGTTAAAAAATCATAAATAAATTATAAATAGTATATATATCTTATAAAACTATAAATCCATCATTATTCCAACCATTAATGGTGGTAAATGGAAAAAATAACGGCATCATCTTGCGAGGCGGTCGTCCACCATACACACGAATGATGACTGTGTTTCCCATTTAATAGATGAGTGTGGAAGATTAGTTAGACCTATTATAATATCAAAATGTAAGTATATTTAATATAATTATGTAAATATATAATCATTATAAAAAATTAGTGTAAGGGTTGGAGAAGTAAATGAAACAAAAGTTATCCTCGAAGAGAGTTACATCTTATTTGGGTAACTCCTTTTGGTTTATACGAAAAGGCGTTATTGGTTTGATTTTTTAACAAAGAAATGATTATAGGATGAGGGGAGATATGTTGTGATCTTATTTTATATAGTTTTTAAAGAAAAAGATATTTATAGGAGTGAATAAGTGAGAGGGGTGAGTGCCTTTTTTCAGTGGAGGATGAGTGGTATTCTTATTTTGTTTGGAAATAGGGAATTACACTAACGTTTTACCATGTAATATGGATAGAATAAGTATGAAAATTATATAAAATGGATGATATTGTGGAAATATTTCCATTCATTATGTTTTGTACATGTTTAATTTTTATTTTGGCCCTTCATTTTAAGGTTTATTCCCTTTTTAAGATTAATATTACCTTAATCGATGCAATTAATTTTAATTAATTTCACTAATATTTTTAGTACAAACTAAGTTAAAATAATTATAAATTATAAATTATGATTATTACAATTATGGAATCCATTTTTACAAATAAAAATCACATAGGTTGAAGAAATTAATTTATATTTAATTCCACATACGAGATGATGAAGTGGGTCTTAAAAGTAAAAAGTTCAAAAGATTTAGATGTTTATATATAAAATTTAAATGTAAAATTGTTTAAAATAAAATAAAATAAAATTATTTATTTATAATTGACCTAAATATAATTTAAAAAAAAACTAAAATGTAAATTAAATTCACAAGTAAATTAGATAAAAAATAAGCCTTCAATTAAATTTCAGTGGTGATTTTGTGGAATAGTGGATTGTTAGTGTTGATTGGATGATTTTGTTGGAATTTTAAATATGGACTCGACTACAAGGATAATGAATAGAGGTGGTTTTAGATATGACAGTTCACCTTTGTCGATATTTTTTATATCTGGATGTTTGAGAGGTTATGGTGTCTAGACATTGGATCTGTCCTATGCTTTGAAACATGAAACTTGCTTTCTGGTAGCCATGCAACGGTGGAGTGCTTCATTACAAACAAATGTTGGGAAGGGAAACATCTATTTAATCAGTCTGGTTTTACTATCTAAGAGCTTCAGTTCATGTTTTGTCTTTAATCCATGGTGTATGTGTGGGTTTCTCCCTTCTTCCCTTAATAGGGGGTTATATTATATTATAATAAAATAAAAAAATTGAGGCCTTCAGGCCGTTTGATGGATGAAAAATACAAATTTTAAGCATAAAACGGAATTTATACCCATATTATGCCTATAAAATCTATTAGATGTATTTAAAAATTGTTTTATTGAATATATAATATATATTTCATTAATATAATTCACTAAAAGTAATTAATTTAATTTATTATGATAAAACACCTTTGGCGCATAATAATAGTTTTTATAAACAATTCCCCTTTATATTCAATTTTTTCTTGTATTCATATATAAATAATTGTTAATAAATTAATTAATTATTATATATTCATATGTTAGTTAATTCTATTCATAACTATTAATTAAATTTCTAGGGTATATATTATTATATGAAAAAAATAATATTTTAGTAATATACACTAGTGCAGAAAATGTTTTTTATGGTGGTTATTTTTTAGTTTTTACATTGGTTTTTGGTTGATGTTATTACATAAGATGTTATAAATATTGTTTTTTAGGTCGGTTATTTTAAAACTGACGTAAAAAACAAAAAACAAAAAACCGAAGCATTTTTTCACATCGGTTACTCAAAAACCGATGTGGAAAATGCTTCGGAGTCATGATTTATAACATCAGTTATTTAAAAAATGATGTTGAATATACTTTATCACATCATTTATATAATTAATGACATCCTAAATCATGCCTCTAAGGCATTTATCACATCGGTTATTTGAATAATTGATGTGATAAAGCAGTCTTCCAAGCGATTTTCCACATCGGTTAAACAATAACCGACATGAGAACATATCTACTAAATCAGTTATAAAATAACCGATTTAAAAAACTATTCCATTCAATTTATTACGTTGGTTATGAAATAACCAATGTAAAAAAAATCCCATGCATATGTTACGTCGATTTTAAAATAACTGACGTTAAAACCAATCCTGGTGAATTTTTTACATTGGTTATAAAATAAGCGACGTAAAACCCATTTATTTAAATAAACCATTCAACCAAAATTATGCCCAGCCAAAAGAATACTTGAGATTGAAAAAACCAACCAACCCCCCCCCACCCCTCTAAACCCCCCACCCCACTAGACACCCCCCACACCCCTGGATTGCCCCCACCCTCCTAGACAACCCCTACACCCCTGGACCCCCCACAACTATGCCCAACCAAAAGAATACCTGAAACAGAAAAAAGAGAAAAAAACACCCAACCCACTGGAAAACCCTACCACACCCCCTGGATAGCCCTCCCACACCCCTGGAAACCCCCACCCCACTAAAAAGCCTTCCCACAACCCTGTACACCCCACCCTCCTGGACAGCCCCCACCCCCTGGACAACCCTCCCACCATCCTTGACACCCCCACCCCCTTGGACACCCTAGACACCCCCACCACCACACCCCTGGACAACCCTCACACACCCCTAGAATCCCCCACACCGCTGGACACCCCATAGATTGCCCCCCACCCTCATGGACACCCTGGACACCCCCACCCTACTGGAAAGCCGTCCCACACCCCTGGAAAGCCCCCAACCCACTAGATAGCAATCCTCAGAACCCTGCACACCCATCCCACAACCCCAGAAACCCCCCACACTACTGGACACCCCTTGGACTACCCCATAACCTCATGGACACCCTGGACACCCCACCCCTAGATAGCCCTCCCACACCCCTAGAAAACACCCTGACCCCCTGGACACCCCCACACCCCTGTACACCGCTGGACAACCCTCCCACCCATCTGGACACCCCCACCCCACTAGATAGCCCTCCCCCACCCCTGGATAGCCCTCCCACACCCCTGAAACACCCCCACCCCACTAAACAGCCAGCCCACAACCTTGGACATCCCCACCCTCCTAGACACCCCCACCCCCTGGACATCCCTCCCACCCTTCTTGACACCCCCAGACCCCTAGATAGCCCTCACACACCCCAAGAAACCCCCCACACCCCTGGACACCCCATGGACTTCCCCACCCTCATGGACACCCTGGACACCCCCACCCCACTGTACAACCCTCCCACACCCATAGGAAGCCCCCACCACACTGGACAGCCCTCCCCTGACCCCTAGGTAGCCATCCCACATCCCGAGACCCCCCCCCCACACCACTGGACACCCAATGGATTGCCCACACCCTCGTGGACACCCTGGACACCCCCAACCCCATGGAAAACCCTCTCACACCCCTAGAAATCCCCCTGAACCCATTGTGCACCCCCACACCCCTAGAAACCCCTAGGACAGCGCTCCCACCCTCCTAGACACCCACACCCCACTAGACAGCCCTCCCCCACCCCTGGACATCCCTCCCACACCCTTGGAACCCCACCCCACTAAACAGCCTTCACACAACCCTGGACACCCCCACCCTCTTGGACAGCCCCCACCCATTGGATAGCCCTCCCACCCTCCTGGACACCCCCAACACCATGGACACCTTGGACTCCCCCACAACCCAGGATAGCCATCCCACACCCCTAGAAACCCCCCACACCCCTAGACACCCCATGGACTACGCCTGACCCTCATGGACACCCTGGACACCCCCACACCACTGGAAAACCATCCCACACCCCTGGAAATCCCCCATCCCAATGGAAAACCCTCCCTAGACCCTTGTACAACCATCCCACACCCTAGACCCCCACATCCCTGGACACCTCCTGGACTGCCCCCACCCTCACAGACACCCTGGACTCCCCACCCCCAGGACATCCCTCCCACACCCCTAGAAAGCCCCCTAACCCCACTATGCACTCTAGACACCCCTAGACACCCCCTAGACAACCCTCCCACCCTCCTGGACACTCCACCCCACTGGACAGCCCTCCCCCACCCCCAGGATAGCCCTCCCACACCACTAGAAACCCCCACCCCACTAAAGAGCCTTCCCACAACCCTGGACACCCCACCCTCCTAGACAGTCCCCACACCCCTGGACATCCCCCCACCCTCCTAGACACCCCCACCCCCATGGATACCCTAGACACCCCCACACCCCTGGACAACCCTCCCACACCCCTAAAAACCCTCCCACACCCCTGGACACCCCCTGGACTACCCCCACCCTCATGGACACCCTGTACCCCCTAGCCCACTGGACAACACTCCCACACCCCTATAAAGCCCCCTGACCCCACTAGGTACCCCTCACACCCCTCGATAGCCCTACCACCCTCCTAGACACCCCCACTAAACTGTACATCCCTCCCAAACCCCTGGAAACCCACCCCAACTGGACACCTCCCCACACCCCTAGAAACAACCCAGACCAGAATCCATATTATAAAAACCATCCGAACGAGGCCAAAACAAGAAGTAGCACAAAGTTAAAAAGATACATATATAGAATTCATAACATACAATGTCCAAAAAAAATAAAAATCCAACCTAAAAGACTACATAATATACAATTATAACGACAATATTCAAAATTACATTTTACACAACAAAAAAAATAAAATCCAATGAAACCTGTAAAATAATTTGATCGTTCCACTTGTAAGTGTTTGACCTCTTGAGCACAATTGGGTTGAGGTTCATCAAATAGATACAAATTAAAAGGATATTAGTTAACATGTATAATGAATAAATCAAATGAAATATTAGGGAAATGTTTGATCGTTCCACTTGTAAATTCAAAATATTATTTTTATGTAATACATCAAAAATTACAAATTATAAATGGATATTTACCTTTACTTCTACATATTTGATTTTGGAACTCCTTTTCTTTGTGTTTTTTCGAAGGTAGAATCATCCACTATTAAAAAATAATACAAATAAAGTAAATTTATAATTCATTATAATATATACGAATATTAAGAAATTGACACTTACTTTTCCAACATATTTTTAAAACTTTCCCGCACATCACAATGGATAGAGCATATCGAACAAGGAGTTTTCTCCCTTAGAAAAAAACACCTGACATCCAATGATCACTGATAAAAGATAATTTAAGGTTAGTTGTTTTTTATGTTAAAATATAATTAACTATTTTATATAGATATGATTCATACCTCTCACAAAAAGGCATCATAAAACAATATGTGATTATATTCTGTTCAAATCATTCAGTAGTATAAAGGCTTCTTTGTTCCTCATCCAATGCATGTGCTTCAAGGGAAATAAAATGCTGGTCCATGAATACATATACATCTTTCTTCTCATTCATATCACACATTTTATAAAGATACCTAATAAAAAATATAAATAAGTATACATTTTTAATAAATATAATGCAGGGGAATGGTGTTAAGACTTATATTGAAATTTTTTTTCACCATGTTGATGCCCAACTTATCTCCAATAAAAATCTCAATTATATCCATTTTCAATATCCCCATAGTTATTGCACATCCACAAACATGAGCTTCCATTGGAAACTCATAATGATCCCCTAACAAATTTGAATATCATGTCAATTTTTTAGGACTACTAGAATCTGTATCTGATGTCATAGCCGTCTTTCCTTGTGGTTGTATACACAGTATTTATTTACATTTGAAGTATTCCTATAAAAATAAATAGAAAAATATATTAGTTTTAAGATATTAAAACAACTTTAATAAAAAAATAAAATAGAAGATATAACATAGTTAGCTCTATGGTAATGAGTCGCAGAAGTCTGGATGGCCAGATTAAAAAATGGCTGATACTATTTACAATGGTCTTCAACTCATCGGTAGGTAATGGTACTCGGGCTGATCTATCTATAATATTCTATACAGTGACCCTATGATGCTCTAGCTCTAACTTTTGATGATGAACTATATCTCTTATACAATATATTATCCCATATGTTACTATATGATGGTGAGGATCATCAAAATACAACTCGAAATATGTAGGAAGCTGCGGTGGAGGAGTAGGATAAGAAATGGGGTCCGCAGGCTGAGGTGGGGGACTAGGAGCTACTGGCAGAGGTGGATGATAGATAATGGGGTCTGCAGGGGGAGGTGGAGGAGAGGGAGCTGTAGTCTGAAATTGTCTTTTCATGTCTACAAACATAGATTGTACCGATGCTCTAATCTTTTCATCCATTTTCACTTTAATATTATGAACTTTAGCCTCCAAGGATTATATTATTTTTATAAACACCCTCAAGGGAAGAAATAGAAGAATGTGGCAACACTTTCCTTACTAATACACCCGTCAGATATCCTCATACACGACCCATATTCTTGGGCCTTCCCAATGATTCCAATAAAATATCTTCCCTCCCAGTAGCTGTAAATACCCCATGTGAGCTATACTCCTCAAGAGAATCCTGTATTAATTAATTGAACATTTCTGTAATGATTCCAATTACATGATGAATATAGTTAACTTAAATAAATAAAATAAATATCTTGCAATCCTCTCAGCTACGATTCTCGAATTGTTCGAAAGATATTGCCCCTTTTCCCCCATCCTATATCTCTTCCATTTTTCATGTCTAGATAGAGGGGATAGAGGGGAAACCTCTCCAGAGCTTGAAGACTTATCTCTCAGTTTTTGAACTTTTTCCACGATCATCTGTTCTTCCAATAATGTATTTCATCCCTGAGATAATGTATGAGGTTATACATTTTTATATTGTATCTCCTGATGACATATCCTTGTTTACTATAAATTCAAATTATAAAATCATTAACATAACATTAAAAAGATCATTTATATAAGAAATCTTTTAAATGTTTACATTGACCTTACCAAAAATGAATCTTTTCTTCTACTTTCAAAAAATGGTATCCATGTGTCTTCATATATGAAAGGATATACATGAAAAGGAATTTCATGACTCCTATGACCAAAAATGAAATTAGATGTGAGGGTTGATTTGAAATACCTCCATCTCCTAGCATCCATCGATAAGAATTTCTTCCTGACTCCTCCAGTGTTAGGAATATCAAATGTCATCTGATAAGGAAGAGGTAAAACATATTATACTAGAAAAATTTAAAGAATAAGCACACAATAGAAAAATAATGAACCAAAATCATCTCCCACAACTGATATATTATCGTTGGGTCCACACTTCTCCAATCATCATACAAAATTTTTACTTTCCTCTTACCCTGAGTTGATACAAAACTCTTAAAATCTTTTACATTTGAAACTCTAGGAATATCATTCTCATCAAACTCAATGAGTATCCTCTGTTCCTGCGTACCAGCAAGTGATAATTTTGGTAAATGTGTGCACCCATGTTTACCAACTCTTGTACTCTTTTGTCATTAAGAGAGCACATGAGGAAGATTGGGGAACATTAAGAGGAACATGTGGATGTTCCTCCCCAGAGGTATGATCATTATGCTCATTTCCATAATCATGTGGTTGATCAACTGATTGATCTATCATTATCCTTAAAATAAAAAAAAGCAAACATTAATTCACAAATATACAAATTCAAATATTACAATACTAATGTAAACAAAAAATGGAAGATTGAACTATGTTACGTAATAGTAAACATAGTTAATATGGTAAGCATGTTAAATAATGGTAAATATGGTAATCTTGGTGAACATGGTAGTGTAATTTTCATTCAAAAAAATTGATAAATATGTAAATTATGTTAAGTTAAACAATGGTAAAAAATGGTAAACTATGGTAAACATGGTAAACTATAGTAAAAAAATTAAAATAAACAAAAACATTAACTTATTTGTTTTAATAAGTATTTTAATTAGGAAAAAATTACAATATCTAACATTTTATGAAAATAATTAAAGTTAACAAGAAATAAACATATGTTACCTATAATATTAGGAATGTACAAATGGATTGTTTTCCCAAATTCCTTCATCATGATCATTCCTTATGGAACAAACCATATATTCAACATGATCATCATTATATTCTTATAATCTTTCCATGGAAGTAGGGAACTCACATAAATCAGCATCTTCATAAAGTTGATCCTCACCAACATTTTTTTTCCTGTGTAAAACAACAGACCACTGCATATCTGATTGATCAACAACATAGAAAAACTATTTTTCATGTGTTTCCATTATAAAATAATTAGCTGTGTCTTCCAATCTATTCAGATTAACAAATTTCATTCCAAATTCATCGTGTCTGACACTGTTGTTACCGATAAACCATTTACAGTTAAAAACATGAAATTTAATTTTAATGTAATCAACCTCTCATATTTCTTCAATAACTCCATGATATGAACTTGATGCCAAAATTGGATTTTTTTAGAACTCAAAAAATGAATTGCTTCTACAAACACCAATACACCACTATTCTGAACTACACTTGTGTTGTCATGAGATTTCGTATAAAATTTGTAGCCATTAATGTCATAACCAGACCATGTTATCACATTTAAACATGGACCACCAAATATCCATCATAATGTATCTGATATATCTGATCTACCAAGAAAGGTCTTTTTAATCCATGACAAAAAAAATTTGTGCTCATTCAAAATCCACATTTCATTCTTCTTTGGATGACATTGTTTCAACTCATTAATATGCAATGTGATATACATTTGAGCATCAACGATGTTGTTTGGGATGTATAATTCTATCTTATTCATTTGTTCTACTAACAATGATTTGACTTTCAATCCTTGAATCCCCATTCCCTCATTATTAACTCATTCATGGTGAGATAGAGGCAAACCTATGTTCTCTTCCGCAACCATGTAGCTCATACGAAACTCCACAACCTCCCCAGAAATATACATTTCAATAATGGAGGCTTTTGGTTGATATGGATTCTTAACATACCCCTTCAATATTTTTTATATACCTTTCAAAATGATACATCCAATAAAGACATACATGTCCACAAAGATTTATTTCTCGAACTAGATGAATCATTAAATACACTATTATATCAAAAAAAGATGGAGGAAAATACATTTCCAATTGACAAAGTATAAAAATTACATCCTTTTACAAAATGTTCAAAGCATTCACATAAATCACCTTATTAAAAATTGATTTGAAAAAATAACACAACTTCATTATAGTCTTAATGACATCGATGGGAAATATTCCACACAATAAAACTGGTAGAAGTTGTTTCATCATGACGTGAAAATCATGAGATTTCATACCTATCTACTTCAAATCCTTCAATAATACAAAATTTTTTACATTTAATGATTAACCTTGAGGCACTTTGATATCATGTAGACATTGAAAAAAGCTAATTTTCTCTATCTTGGATAATTTATGAAAATTTGGGGTAAAAATGTTCATCTTTAATTTGGAGTGGGAGCTAACTCCAAACGTATTCCCATTGATAGTAAGTATAATCTTGCTTTCAACCCATATTTTGTCTTTCCTTTAATATATAACAATGTTCCAATCAAACTATCACAGATATTCTTCTCCACATGCATACATCAATATTATGTTTAACTTCATGACATCTCCAATATGGTAGCTCAAAAAATATTGACCATTTCTTCCAAATATATCTATCATTACCATATTTCTATGTCTTTCCAAATGTCACATCATGGTTTTCCACCCTCTCAAAATACACATCAGTTGATAATGGTTTTGGAGAAATATCAAATTCTTGTGATCCATTGAATGCCTTTTTAGTCTTCTATAAGAGTGATCAATTGGTAAACAAATCGATGACCCATGTACACTATTTTCCTCTCATGATGCAATTGACAATATGATGTCAGTTGTTCGCAAATTGGACATGCTTTATGCCCCTTAACACTGTATCCAGAAAAATTTCCATATGCTAGGAAGTCATTTATGGTGAACATAAGCACCGCATGCAGCTGTAAATATTCCATTTTATAAGAATAATACACCCTAATACCATCCTCCCATAAAAGTTTGAAATCATTAATAAATAGTGAGAAGAAAACATCAATATCATTTTTGTGTTGCTTCGAACCAGAGATCATTATATTCAACATGACATATTTGTGCTTCATAAAAACATTAGGAGCGAGGTTTTAAATTACCAATAAAACAAGCCATGAACTCTGTGTGCTACTAAGGGTTTGGTATGGATTCATTCCATATGTGCACAACCGTAGTATGAGATTTCTAATTTCATTTCCAAATGTAGGATACTGCTCATCAATTTTCTTCCATTGTGGACAATCTTTTGGATGGCGTATTTTTCCATAAAATATCCACTCATCAGCATGCCATATTAACCTTTTTTCATCATTTGAATTAGCAAATAAACATTTGAAATGATGAATTGTTGGAAGATACCAAAATACCTTGGTAGGGATCTTTGTAATCTCTACATTAATTTGTTATTTTTCTTTCATCTTATACCATGATGTCCCACATTTTGGACACTCTGATAGAAATTAATATTCCTTATTATTTATCATATTTTCATTCAGATAGACATGTATTTTCTTGAATCCCAATCCCATCAGCCATAATATTTTCTTGGCCATATAATATGAATCTAGAAGATCATTATCTTTTGGAAGAATGTCTTTCATCAATTGTAGCAGCTTTGAAAAACTTATGTCACTCCTTACATGTTTTTCCTTTAGGTTAATAAATTTTAACACCACTGAAAATACATTAAAATCTGTACAACCAGGATACAGTGGTTTTTCATCACCACCATATAGACATGCAACTGTCGGTTCTATCTCAATTTCTTCGGCTACAATATTACGAATCATTCCTTCAATTCCATCATAGTTACCATCTTGTGAATCATCAGCATCAGTAGATCTGACATTCTGTCCAGTTTCACCATTCCAAATACAAGGGATGTAACTCGGATTAAAACCATGACAAATCAAATAATCTTTGATCTCTCTAAATTTCAATTTCTTCATATTCAAACATTTCTATCATGGATGGAAAAAATATCATGGCTTGGAACATTTCAGTTAGAAAACTCCCAAAAGGCATAGACACCATCCTCATATTCATTACTCATTTGATGTGTTGTAATCCCAATTCAACTCATTATTAACCTATAACAAATTTCATAATTATAAATCTTGTAAAGATAAGACAAATATACAGTTATATGAAAAATATTATAATTTGAATGTAAAAACAATTTTGAAATATAAAAAAAATATAGGCATATTTGAAAAAATATACAAGAAAACCACTTTAAAAAAGAAAATATTGTTAGATATAATATTTTTAAATTCATCATGGATCCTTTCATCTTATGGTACACAAAGAATACATCCTGGTGCAACTGGATACCAAATTCACCCTTCCGTAAAAAACAAATACGAAGAAAAAATAATAAAATATGTATACATTCACTAATAAATATTACATAGATCCCAACGATTTGAAACCATTAGAATAACCCCTAAAACCATTGGGGTACCAAACAGTTTCACACACCATTGGCATGATGGTCGTTACAATATCCCTATACCAACGATAATACAGGAACCATTGGTATAAACTACCTAAAGATAAAAAATTCCAACGCTTTCAATGAAACCGTTGGGATATATATATATATATATATAAACTAAGAGGGTGGCCAAGGGGGTTTGGGGCTGTCTAGGGGGTGGGGGAGTGGTGTCTAGGGGGTGAGGGGGTTGTCCAACCCCCTACCCCATTAGACAGCACCCCGACCCCCATGGACACCCCCTGGACACCACCACCCCCTGGATCGCCCCCCACTAAATAGAACCCCCAACACTCTAGAAAACCCTCTCACCCTCTGGACAGCCCCCTGCCCCCTTGGACAACTCACTCACCCCCTGGACACCACTCCCACCCCAACCCCCTTGGATAGCCCCTTACCCCACTGGACACCACTCCCACCGCCTTGGACACCCTAACCCCCTTGGACAGCCCCCACACCCCCTGGACACCACCCCTACCACCTTTGAAACCCTATGGACACCCCACCCCTCTGGACAGCCCCGACCCCTGGAAATCCCCCACCCCTCAAGACAGCCCCTACCCCTGGGACACCCCAACCCCCTTGGAAAGCCCACTCACCCCCCTGGACACCATCCCACCCCCTACATACCCCTACACCCTTGAACAGACCCTCACCCCATGGACACCACCCCCAACCCTTGGACACCCCAACCCCCATGGATAGCCCCCACACCCACAGGACACCCCCCACCCCCTTTGACACCCCCTCGACACCACCACCCCTCTGGATAGCCCCCCACCCCTGGAAATCCCCCACCCCTCTAGAAAGTCCCCACCTAATGGACACCCCCACCCCTAGACACCCATACCCCCTTGGACAACCCACTCACCCCCAGGACCCCACCCCCACCCCCTGGACACCCTACCCCCTTGGACAACCCCTCACCCCTATGGACACCCCCACCCCCTTGGATACCCTAGCCCCATTGGATAGCCCCCACACCCCCTGAACACCCCCCATCCCCTTTGACGCCCCTGAACACCCCCACCCATCTGGACAGCCCCCACCCCTTGGATAGCCCCTACCCCTCTAGACTGCCCCCACCCCTGGACACCCCCACCCCCTGGACACCCCCAACCCCCTTGGACAACCCACTCACCCCCCTTATACACCACAACCACCACCCACTAGACAACCCCCACCCCTCTAAAAAGCCCCCACTACCCTGGACGCCCCCATCCCTAGACACCCCTACCCCCTTGAACAACCCACTCACCCCTTGGAAACCACCCCCACCTCCTGGACACCCCTTCCCCTTGGACAACCCCCCCACCCCATGGACACTACTCCCACCACCTTAGACACCCCAACCCCCTTGACAACCCCCACGCCCCCCTGGACACCACCCCCACTCCCTTTGACACCCATGGACACCCCACCCCTCTGGACAGCTCCCGACCCCTTGGACGTCCCCACCCCTCTAGACAGCCCCCTACCCCCTGGGAACCCCCACCCCTGGACACCCCTACCTTATTGGAAAACCCACTCACCCCTGGACACCACCCCCACCACCATGGACACCCCTACCCCCATGGGCAGCCCCCACACCATCTGGACACCACCCCCACCCCCTTAGACACCCCAACCCCCTTGGACAGCCCCTGCACCCTCCTGGACACCATCCCCACCCCCTTTTACACCACCTGGACACCCCCACCCCTCTGTACATCCCCCACCCCTAGACATCCCCCACCCCTCACGAAAACCACCCACCCCTAGACACCCACCCCCTGGACACCCCAACCCCGTGGACAACCGACTCACCCCCTGGACACCACCCCACCCCCTTTGACACCCCTTGGACACCCCACCCCCTGTATATCCCCCCCACCCCCTGGACAGGCCCCACCCCTCTAGACAGCCCCACCGACTTCGACACCCCCTGTACGCGCACACACACATGATGGAACACAAAAAAGCATAAAGTTGCATGATATCACTTCTTTGGTTTATTTTACTAGAAAAGAATTTATCACGATATACATGAACACTATGAAACTTACCATGATAGCAAGAACAAAGATAGAAATATAACATCTCAAAATATTAGTTTAGGGCATCATGAAAATTAAAAACTGATACCGAGCTGTGTAAAGCTTACTTGAGTATTGCGAGTCGACCTGATAGATCTGGTGAAAATACAGACGATGAATGATGTTGAAAAAACGAGGCTGGAGGTCACGACATTGATAAATCATTTCTAGGTTTTCCATGCGGGAGAGATGATTCGCAGGTCGCCAGATCGATGAAAACAGATTGACTGAATATGGGGTGCAATAAATCATTATAAGGTTTATCACAACAGTTATTTTATAATATACTTGACAAACTATTTTTTTATGTTTATAACGTCGGTTATTTAATAACTGATGTAGAAAATAATTTATCGCGTTGGGTTTTTTATAATCTACGTGATAAATTGTGCTTTATCATGTCAATTCTTTTGATAACCGACGTGATAAATTTCCGATATTTCCTTTATCATGTTGGTTATTTTATAACCGATGTGATAAAGCACCCAGATTCGATTTTCATGGTGGATATAAAATAACCGCCATGATAAAGCTAATATCAGTACTTTTTATGTCGGTTATAAAATAACCGACGTAAAAAAGGATTCTAATCGATTTATCATGTCAGTTATAAAATAACTTATGTGATAAATCAATCTTTACAGCTTTTCACGTCGGTTATATAGAAATGATTTGAAAAATCCCAACGTGTTAAATGTTTTTTCCACTAGTGTTATTATTGTTCAGTAAAAATTGTTCTTTCATGTAACTCAAGTTATTGTATTTGTTGTGTGTGACGTAAGGAAACTAAGTATTTTATGCATTGAAAGATATAGAATATATTAAATTTAATTAAAATATTAAATATACCATCATGTATTGAGTGGTTATACTCATTTCAATGTTTGGTGTTTCATGTCATACGCGCTATCATATAAAAGATACTCTTTTATAATTTTAAGGGGGATAAATTATCCCCACCTTAAAAGAATTGAATCCTCATAATTTAAACATGATCTCAATACCCAAGGTTTTGATACTTGAAAATAACATTGCTAAAAAATCCACATCATGAGAAGAGTTAATAAAATATCCTCTTAATAAGAGATAATGATATGTACAGATGTGATGCACGCCTATCGCATGGCATGGGAAAAAACAATTATATTTTTCCTAGTGTATAACAGTGGCTGACCAGGGCCATCTCTCTTGATGAGCCTTCTCAATTTAGTTCATTTAATTTATCTAATTCAACTAATCTATTTATTTTTGATATTTTATTATTTAATGAATTAAATTAAAATCTTTTTGGTATTTTGATAATTAACTACAATCATAAGTAAAATTATAATTTAAACTATCATGAAAATCTAAACCGAATGAGTTAATAAGAAATAACTTGGTTTTGGGGTTCAGTATTGGATTCAATCATTATTTTCCTTCATGTGTTTGATTTAGTTTGATAGTTAAAACCTGAAATTTCATTTTTAATCACTATTATTTTTCCAGAATATAATTAGTTTGAGTGTCATGTCATTGGGGATAGTCACCCAATCAGGGACATTCTCCTCACCCAAGCATGCTACTCAATTCTACCACAAACTTAATTAAACTTTAAAGATAATTCCTGAAAACCTTGACCTCACCCCAAGCCAAGTCTCATGATTATCCTCTCATTTTCGAGAGTATGAGATTACTTGGTGGAGTGGGTGAAGGAAGAGAGAGTTAGTGAGATAGAGAGAGAGAAAGAAAAAGAAATGTAGAAAAGTGGATGGAGAAACACAAATGCATGGATTAATTTAAATGAAAATGAAATTACCATTTAAATTAAAACTAAAACAAAACTAACATTAAAATAAAATAAAAATTAGAAATGAGGGAGGAAGATAAGATCAGAAGTGGCACATGCCTCTTTGGGATCCCTCCTTGGTTGTGGGTGTCGAGTTGAGGATTTGAGAAGGAGGCGATGGCCTCCTTTTATAGGCATCATTCTGTAATCCTAACGTTTTCACATTGTTGGACCATTAAATTGCCAATTCATGAGTGGAACTCTTCTTAAATGTTGTTCATAAACGTGTGGGCCGTTCAGTCATCAAATTACAGTGCATTTTGAACGAGGATGAAGGATTTGTGAATTTTTCATTGGAGGTTTATGTTTATGGATGAAGCTTCCAGGAAGGTTCTTCCAAAATAATGTTGTTCAATGGCCGCCTTAATGACTTAAAAACTCCCCCAAATTTGTTGTAGTGCAGTCCCTATCTATCCTCGTGCTATCCCAGGTAAAGAACCATCAGTTGGATGTGTTTAGGATGATTTTGGGTTCTGTTACGGTGGTGGGGTCCACGCTGTCCGCCCGAAAAATGTTCAAACTTCAATGAATTTTTAGGCACTTTAGATGGACGAATCAGATTCTGGTCTAGCAGACAAAATTAGAGGAAATAATATTAGGATTCTAAAAAAAATTAATCACAATGTTTAGACATATATTTTAGGAGAAATGAAAAAATTAACCTTTTTGTCAAAATCAGTCCAAAATCCAGAATTATGCACTATTCTCAATTATGCTCATTTTCAATATAAAATTCAAACTACCAATTATTTTAATAAACATGTAATTACATGGGGTTTATAATTGAAAAACTGTAATAAATAGTCATTATTTGATCAAAAATATTCACGTAAATTGGCTCTGTCAAATACCCCCACACTTAAAACATGATTTTCCTCAAGAAAAAAAGTTCAACATGGAAATCAGAAGACACCAATGTTACCAATATTCAAATTTCAATGCAATAAAATAAAAAAAATCAATTTGAAATAAAACATTAAAAAATCTGCATAAAATATCAATTTAACTTCCCAGTTTTCAAATAAAAAACTAATTCATATATTTTACTTTTCCCTATTGAAAAATGATGAAACTTATCCTTTCATTTATTCAAGATCCTTCATTCATCATTATTGAACATGCCATGTCATGATTTACCTCACTTTTGATTCTTTTTTTCCATCACTCATGATTCAATTCAAGTAGAGTTATGCTCATATCATGAGAACATTCTTCTTATCCATAGGCTTGTAAATGAACTACTTTAGCCACTAGGTAAAGGCGAAAGACACATAAAATCACGAGGACTTGCAATAAAGGTTCAAATGACTCTAAGGCTTATGGTTGGTAGGATTTGATTCTTTAAAAATTAAGGCTGAAGTAGGTGGCTAATCTCTGAAGTACAATGCATGACATTAAAAGTAAAAGTGTAATGAAATTCTCTCCTTCAAAGTAGCGACACCCACTTCCCAAAATTGAAATAAATGGTTATGATCAAATTTTGCACAATGAATGATTTGTGCACCCACTTGAATAATTTTTTTTTACTTTTGTACTTTTTTTTTCATTTTTTGAAAGTTATGATTATATCAAGCCTCACATTCATAACCTAACCACATACGATCAGGAGATCGTCGGTCTGGAAAATGGTGATTGTTGGTCCTCCCAAATCACAACCCATTTTTCTATTTCTTTGGTACTTTTTTGTCATTTTTTTTCAATTAAAGATGGGAAAACAATAGAGTATAATGATAGATTTCACAACCTTTTAAAATTCCCAAAATAACACACCCACACTTCTTCTTTAAAATGTGTATAATCCTTTCCACCATGATTCCCTTTACCCTACAATTAAACTTTAAAATATCATGAAAATACCAAGAGTAGGGTAGAAATGGATAAAAATGGCTTGAAACATGGTTCATCCCTATAAAGGACAATCATGGTCTCTATGGGATAAAATAAGGATTTATGTAAAAGTTATCTTTTTAGTATAAGTGACTTTTCAAAGTATGCCTCAATCATTTTCAATGTTTTTTTTCAGAGTCATAGCTTTGAAAAGTTTCGATACAAGTTATGGTCAGTTTAATGTCCCAAGATCACACAAGAAATATGATCAAGAATAAATTGGAAGTACTTGGTCTAAATATCCTCTCTGGAATGAGAAATATAATATTGTACAATCACTAATGTCATGACTAATAATAATAAATAAATTCACATAAATTTCAGAAATTAAAAGCATGAAGGATGGTAGGGAAATTTCATTTACATGAATTAATTAATTCCTTGAAATCATGAGTCTTCATCTTAATATCTATTCTTTATTTTTAAAAATTCTATTCTGAATTTGAATCATTTAATCATATAAACATTGAAATCTAAAACATGGCATCATTGGGTTCTTAGGAAACTCATGTATCCTAGATAAGTCGAGAAAAACATTAATTCAACTGTGGGAATTACATTTTATCTGTAAAGATCAAAACATGTTGTGGACTAAAATGTGGAGATTTTAAAAGATAAAACACTAAAATTGAACTCCCTTTTTCCATGAAATCTAGTCCTTCCCCTTCACTATCAGGGGCTACCTATTATGAACCTATAAAAGAAAACAAATCAATTAAGCATAAAGATCATGTCATTTAAACTCAAAAAAGATAGAGGGAGTGGGCTGCATGCTAGACGACTTCCTAAAAAATAAAATTGAAATCTAAATTCCTCGAAATCATGTAAAGTTAAATCTTGTTACTATCCACCAAGTGGGAATGGAATTTTTACTACCTCCAGAGGGTAGTGCTAGCTGTTATCCAAAGTCCGATGGAGGATGGATCTTCATTGATTTGAACCACCACATGTGGCTTTTCCCATATTGGGATTCATCCTTGTTCTTGAGGGATGATCCATGGATAGAGTACACTATATCCTCCCCCTTCAAAATGAGTTATAGCTTGCATGGTGGGTGTAGGATGAATTATGGACCATCATCCTCCTTCTTGGTTGCAACTTGTGCATCCTCTTCTTCTCTGTCCAGTGGTTCCTCAAGGTATGCTGCATCAAAAGAAGGGTCAATGGGAATGTCAGAGTGTAATTATATTTGAATAAAATTAAAACATGAAGTATTAAGATCGTATTCTTACACATAAAAGTAAGAAGCTTCTAGCATGGTTTCATTAAGAAAATACACTGGCATCTCCTCGGGAAGTTCATTGAGAAAATATTCAACGTGTCCAGGGAGCTCAATGTGTTCCTCAGGAGTTGAACATCCAGGTTCTTCATCATACTCCAAGTCATAGATTAGATTGTATGATTCTATATAACTAAAACCAAAAGGAGTGATGTAGAATTCATATTCAATGAAATTAAAAAATATTGATTCAATTAATGGTTCAAATCCCTGAGTCAAATTAACTTCAATACCACCTCAGTGGTAAGTGCCTCTTGGAGTAGTCTCTCTGAGGATAGAGGTAGGTAGTCAGGCTCCCCCATCTTGACTTTAAATTCAACGACTTGGGTGGTTTCTTCCTTCAGTGGTGCTTTCTCTTCATATTTTTATTACATTGGGAGATCGGGTAGTTCCTCACATTTAATTAGGAATTCATCCAATATTTGTTTATCTTCTACTTGTGGCTCAGTATGAATGTCCTCATCCTTTTCCACCTCAGGTTCATGATCCTACTCAGTGTTGGGTTTCTCCATTAATGCACAAAAGTAGTCAAATTCTCTTTCATATTTTCTCGTCAGTTTTTCAATGATTTCTCTATGTTCATTCACTTGATACATTCTAAAATCTTCTTCTTGTTATTGTTGTTGATGCACCCGTGAGTAATTTTCAATCCATACAGAATAATAATCATTTAAATTCATCATGGAAATATATTTTTTGGTTTTCTTAATTTTATAAAAATAAATGAATTATATATAAGATGTGAAAATATAAAAATTAAATGAATAAATGATTGGATCCTTGGAAATAGTGCTAGTTTTTACGCACGACTGTCACATGGCATAGAAAAAAACAATTATATTTTTCCTAGTGTAGCACAGTGGCTGACCAAGGTTGCCTCTCTTGAGGAGACTTCTAAATTTAGTTCGCATAATTTATCTAATTCACCTAATCTATTTATTTTTGATATTTTATTATTTAATGAAGGAAATTAAAATCTTTTTGGGTTTTTGATAATTAATTACAATAATATGTAAAATTATAATTTAAACTATCATGAAAATATAAACAGAATGAGTTAATAAAAAATAACTTGGTTTTGTGGTTCAGTATTGGATTCAATGATTATTTTACTTCATTTGTTTAATTTAGTTTGATAGTTCAAACATGAAATCTCATATTTGAATCACTATTTGTTTCCATAATAGAAGTATTTTGATTCTCATGTCATTGGGGATCGTCACCCAATCAGGTAAATTCACCTTGCCTAAGCATGCTACTCAATTCTACCACAAACTTAATTAAACATTAAAGATAATTCATGAAAACATTGACCTCACCTCAATCCAAGTCCCGTGACTAGCCTCTCATTTTTGAGAGTATGAGATTACTTGGTGAAGTGGGTGAAGGAAGAGAGAGATAGTGAGATAGAGTGAGAGAAAGAAAAAGAAATGAAGAAAAGTGGATGGAGAAACACAAATTCATGGATTAATTTAAACAAAATTGTAATTACAATTTAAAATAAAACTAAAACAAAATTAAAATTAAAATAAAATAAAAATAAGAAATGAGGGGGGGATGAGATTAGCAGCAGTGGACCATTCCCTAGTGGGATCCCTCATTGGCTGTGGGTGTCGAGCTGATGATTTGAGAAGAAGGAGAGAGCCTTCTTTTATAAGAATTATTCTGTACTCCTAAGGTTTCCTCCTTGATGTACCATTATATAGTCGACTAATTCATGGCCTCCTTCGTCAATATTGTTCATAAATGTTTTGGTCGTTCAACATCCAAATTACAGTGCATTTGGACCCAGGTTGAAGGAGTTATTAATTTTTCATTGGAGGTTTATGTTTCTGGATGAATCTTCCAGGAAGGTACCTCCAAAAGTATATTGTTAAATGGACACCTTAATGACTCAATGCTCTCCCAAATTTGTTGTAGAGCTGGACCTATCTATCCTAGTGCTATACAAGGTGAAAACACATTATTTGGATTTTTTTAGGCTGAGTTTGGGTTCTGTTACTGTGGTGGGGTCCATGCTATCTGCCCGATAAAAGATCCAACTTCAATGAATTTTTAGGCCCTTTAGATGACCGAATTAGCTCCTGGTCCAGAAGAAGAAATTGGATTAAATTAAAACAGGATTATAAAAAAAATTAATCAAAAAGTATATATATATATATTATGAGAAACGACAAAAATATCATTGTGGTCAAAATCTTTCCAAAATCCGAAATTATGCACTTTTCTAAATTATGCCCATTTTCATTATAAAATTCAAATTACCCATTATTTGGAGAAAAAATATAAATACATGGGGTTTATCATTTAAAAATAGTAAAAGATAATCATTATTTGATCAAAAATATGCATGCAAATTTTCTCTGTCAAGATGTCACATGTAATAACATATAACTAAGTATATATGTAGGAGAATATTAATGTAAAGTGGGGATACATAAATGGAGGAAAAGCCTAAATATTTATAGTTTTTATTGAGGTCATTGATCACAAACAAGTAAATGATCAATGTAAATTTGAGGGGCTCAAACACATTAATCTATGACGATTTAAAAGACCAATGGTTCAACAAAAATTAAGGTATTAGAAGACCATTTTTTTATATATAATTTTCCTAATATTGATTTATTTATTTACATTCTATGTGTATAAGGAAATAAACAAAAAATTTCCCCTTGGCTATGCATCAATCACTTTATAGTTCATCCTTTAATCCAATAAATGAATATCCAAAAATGAATTTCAATTCTTAAATCACAAAATTACACTTTTAATGTATAATGAGATCCATAAACAAGTATTTATATCTTTCTCTAACTATTCTACAAAACCAATATGGGAAATGTATTAATATATAAACAAAAAATTAATACTATTGGTTTATAATTAATATTTATAAATAATGTTTTTAGTTAAAATCAATGAGAAATTAACTAGGAAATAATTTATGAAAGTGGTAGGTGAAGAACCCTTATCGTCCTTCGGTCATGGGTTTAAGTCCCACCACCATACTGGATGCAATGAGTTGTCACCCTATAGGAAAGTTGTCATTTATCTAAAATATATAAATATAATTCATATCAATTTAAAAAATATGATGGTAATCCTTGAAATCTAATCATTGAATAATCTTTTTAAATGGGGTTTATATATAGAATATTCTTTTTTTCAAAGTCTAATAATCGTATTTGACTATTACTATGATGTCATTACTGATCATATGAACCATAAAGGTTATAAATAAATTTAAAGATACATATATAAAATGTAAATATATTTTTACTTAAATAACTATTTTCTCTATAACTTATACTTTCCATAAGTTTCTCCAAAATGTACTTAATATTGGTAGACTCCCATTACATAAAACATAAAAAGCCGTTTATGTCATTGATCTTATTTTCAATCTAAATGAACATAGATTTTACCTCAGTTATAGATTATCATCATCTATTCAATTATTTCATAATGGTTTGTAAATAGAATGTGAATTATCTTAAGCACATCCCCCAAGAGTGTCAAACCAATTGAGTAGTAGGGCTCGTTTCCATGTACCAGGTTATGCTTGAGTCAAGCCCGTCGCACCTTTCTGGAGTTATTACCCCTAGATATATCTGTTCTAAAACCATGTACACTTATAGTATCCAGACATGGGAATATTTCTGGAAAGAATCACATAATAACTACCTTACCAAAATTCAAGGATGTTCTTTTATACTTATCCTCAATGTCTATCTTAGGGTTATGTTATCTAATCTATGTTTTCCTAAACCTAGTTCCCAAGGATTCCACAAAATGCCCTTTAATATCAACCATAAACACCTGACCCTAGAAGCACGGAGTCGGTGCCTACTACAATTACATTGGCTTTATTTCAAGGAATCAAATCCCGAAGGACCAAACAGTTTAGTATTTTAGGTCAACCAAATACATACAAGAGTCTTGTATTATAAATTAATACACTAATACAACAAAATGTTTTCATTCAAGGACAGCTTTATTATATTTATAATATCCTTGTATATGTTTCTCAGTACACTTCTTGTATTCATGGGGAAGGGAAACAAAATATGGGTGATCTCAAATTCTCAATACGGAATAAGTATAATACAAACAATAATGAATTAATGAGAATAATCAATATGGAAAGCTAAATAACTGAAAATCAGTCCATTAAATCAATAAACTGAGAATGAAATACATCTATATACTTTTTGATGTTGAAAATCTCATGGATAATAAAAAATGAGTCAAAATGAAGACAATGATCACTACTAATAAAGAGGCCTTTAACAATGCAGATATTTTTTAGTGGTAACAAAAAGTGTTGATAATGTTCCAGAAAAAAATGAAATAATTAAACAAATAAAAAATATTAATAATTTTATTATTTAAAAAATTGTGGATAAAAATGAATTTAATTAAAATAAAAATACACAAATTATAAAAATTAATAAATAGCATATGTTAAATATATAGATATGTAAAATGAATGAAATGAAATAACTAAAAAAATAAAATTTTAAAAAGAGTAAATTATGAAAAACCTTAAACATTTTATTAATAAAATATTTATTGATAAAAATGAATAAATTTAGAAAAAATATATTTAGATTATAATTATTAATTAATAGTATATATTCGTAGAAAAAATGAATTAAATTTTCAAATTAAATTAAAAAATTAAAAATGAATAAATTGTAGCAATTTTAAAAAATTAACAAGAATAAATTGAAAAATTATTTAAAAATGTAATAATAAAAAAATTATTAATAAAAATGAATAACTATGATATATATATATATATAAATTAATTATAAATAGTAATAAAGGATAGATATTATATATAAATATATAGAAAATGAGTAAAATTTAATAAAAAACATATTAATGTCTTATTCATTTTTAATGTTGTCTAACTTATAAATTTAACAAAAATCAAACATTGTGTGTTACATTAATTTCACATAGATATACATAATTAATGCATTTTTATATAAAATTTGCACACACAAATATTTATCCGATTAATGAAATCTTATATAGAAACACATTCAGCTAATATTTATATAATTTATTCAAATTTTATAATAATTTAGAATTGAATTACTACATGATGCATTTAATATATTATGTTTTGAATCGGTCGATTGCATTTATTTCTTTTTAATATTATTATACATAGTTTGTATTTATTAATTTTTAATATAATTTATTATTTATTATTATTTTCTTTCAGAATTTAATGATTCCCCATTATATATATATATATATATATTAATTTACTATGTCTTAGTATTTTCAATATTTATTCATCTCTACTTCAATATATATATATCCGTATTTATTTAATAATTTATATTTAAGTAATAAAACAAATCTATTTTCTAATATTTTTAAATTGTACTAATTTTTAATTATTCAATGTCAGTTCTTTTCAGAATACATTTATTTAAGATTGTATATTAATTAATATTTTTAAAAATATATTTGTAAATAAATATTTATAAAAAAATATTATTCTAAATCTATATTTACTATATTTATAAATTTATATCTATTATAAATATATAAATGTTATTATTTTATAAAGTAGTTATATATTTATAAATAAATAATTATATATATTTGAACAATTATAAGAATATAATAAATTTATTTAAATAATTAATATATATATATATATATGTTGTGGTCGAAGCATCAGTTTATTCAGGAAAAGGGGTAACATTACATTGAAAAGCATGTAAACATACAATGCAGGGATGTACTCAGCAAGACTCAAACATGATACCTTACCGAGATCCATAATGGCAGCAACCACTTAGCTGTACCTTAAGGGCTATATATATATATATATATATATTATTATATAATTATATAAATATTATTTTATTAAAAGTGTAATTCATATATTTATAAATAATTAATTAGATATTTAAATATTTAAATAATTATAATAATTTTATTTAAATAATAAATAAATTAAAATTTATATATATTTAATAAATATATCTATATAAAATTATATAAATATATATAATGATATAAATATATATATAATTATAAAATTATAATAAATATATTTAAATAATGAATATATTTATTATTATTTTTAAATATATATAAATAAATAAAATTATATATTTATAATTACAAATAAAAAAATATAACTTTTAAAAAATGTATTAATGTAATTATAAATAAATAATTATATAATTAAATAATTATAAAATTATAATAAATAAATAAATAATTATATTAATATATTGAAAAAAAATATTTATAATTATAATTATAAATCCTTTATGAGCCCTAAAGTTTTAGCGCTGATAAAGATAAATTTTATCAGTGATTATGAATTTAGTGCTAATAAAAGGGATCTTTATCTATGCAATTTTGAAAGTGCTAATAAAAGTGTCCCCAATCTATTTAAAAGAACCCTAACCTTGGCTCATTCAGTCATGATTCTCAAGCATTCTAGGAACTCCCATGCTGCTAGTTCTACTCCTCCATGTTCTCTCGGATGAATCAAGGCTAGAGTCCATGCTATGTTATTTTCTCATTTTATACTCTCATGGATTGCTTATTTGGGTTCAATGGTTTTCATTTTTGTGATGTTCTTAACCATGATATGAAATGACCCATCCCCTGGGGTTCGTACAATGACTACCCCAAGCCCACCATCCATAGGCCAGTGGTTGGTGGCTAGCACCGAAAAAGCATATCCCTAAAATGGGAAGGCAATGCCTTTAAAACTGTAAGAACACACTGTCCCAAAAAACAATAAGATACAACCACAAAGTAAAACTGATGTAGTAAAAGTGTGTGTACTGAATGTAATGGGGCTGGAAATAGAAGCACAACTAAAAGATACAACTATAATAGAAAATAGTAAACAGCCCCTGGAATCGTCCACAAAGGTTCCTACCTGAAGGGTAGGTACAAATCATCTTCACAGCTCTCCACGTCAACTGTCATCGCCATCCACCTTTAGGGCCCAGCTCCCCGAGTCGTAGTCAAGGCTTCTAGTCATATTCACAGGACACAATAAGGTGTGGGAAAAGACCGTACATGGTGAGTATAATAATACATAGTAGGGACCCCAAAACCCCAAAGGTCTCTCAGAATTCCACAAATGAAAACCACAATGAAAGATCTCAATCACAAATAAAAAGGCCAAAGTCTCATCTCAACCTAGGTATACAACTCACATTTTCAGAATAAAGATGACTAGTCTTAAGCTATATCATTTTATTATGTTAGAAAGTTTTCATAACTGAACCACGAGGGAGTTGTTCCATTATTGATCCACATAGGGTCGTATATCACTGATCCACGACACGATGCTCTAAGGCTTGTCCTTGTCGGGTCGTGCACTGCGGATCCACACAGGGTCACTAAAATGATCATCCACACATGGATTCTATGATTCTGATCCACACCGGGTCACTAGATGTTGATCCACATAGGGTCGCTATGATGATGATCCGCCTAGGGTTTCTATGATGCTAATCCACACATAGTCTCAAGATTCTAATCTGCACAGGGTCGCTATGATGTTGATCCACACACGGTCGCTAGATTCTGATCCACAGTGGGTATCTATGATGCTAATCCACAAAGGATCTCTATGATGCTGATCCACATAGGGTTGCTAGATGCTGATCCACATAGTGTCTCAAGAGGCTAATCCACACAGGGTCGCTACATAGATGACAGCCAACCACAAGATTCTCCACACCCAGTGTGCTTGAGTTCCATAGCATCTGCTCTACTGGATGTCAGTCATTCCTCAACCATTAGTAAGATCCATGAAGAAGTAACCCAAAGGACCTTCATGTCATAAGGGTTCTAACACATTAGACATCACATCAACCGGACACCCGGTCAATGAGTTATTGGCATTTTAGTCCTGAGGGCCAAGTTGGATTCAGGTACGATACAACCCAGCCATACTACAACATTCCCCAAAACTTAGGTAGAGAATTTTAAAAGGACTGACTTTCTCCAAGTATCCTAGCAACACAGATAATTCGTCAAATAGATTTCTGGTTCGCAAGATACATCTCTTTAAGCGAAAATGGTCCAGAATGGTTTCCGGTCTAGTCTGACCCAACCTAGGCCAACCTGACCCAGCCCGAGTCTATCCCAGACCAGACCAAACTGGTCTGGGCTAGATTGATTGAGCTGGTCCATGGTGGGATCGGCCAGGCCCGCCCTGGTTGGGTGGGAAAATGGTGGGCTCAGCCCGGTGGGCCGCGGACAGACCCGGCCCACCGGCTAGTGTAACACGCGCGGGGGTCATGCGGTCCACCTCCTGAATGTCTCAAAGAGTAATTCACCTCTTTTATTAGCAATAGAAGGTTCCACCGCCTTGGTGTCCGTGGGAACCATAGGGAGAGGGTCCCCTCCCTTCACCAGGACTTCGAAGCCACGACCGGACGAGAGTTGTCTACTTGTCCATCTACTGTGGTGCTGAGCGGCCTGTGAGTGCCGACTACTGGTTACTAGTTCTGCCACGCCGGTGGCGTTCCGATGTATCTTTTTTTGGCCACCGGGTGAGCTCTAGTGGTCTATTATTCCATCCGGATGCACCTATGTCCCTCTCGGGATGTCGTTATCATTACGTGCGTCCCGATTTCTTCTTTCCATTGAGTTGAAAAATAATCCCACGAAGAACGAATCAAGAAATGAAGTGGTGGAGGGTCTAAACCTTATTCTTTTGGCATGCACCCCCCATGTTAACATCATAACAAGTGAGAGAAATTTTAATTCCCCAAATATAACATTAATAATAATCCCCTTCCTCGAGATTCATTGGAGTCATTGCGGTGGTGGAATGAGATTCTGCACTTTGATGAAGCTACCGACATTCATCGATCCCAGATCGATCCCTCCAACGATATCCAAGATTCTATTCCTCGTTGGTGGAAGACATTGCATCACTTCGGAAGAGGTTCCTCACATCCTTCTCAAAAAACAAACCCTGATCCTTACTTAAATATATGGAATAATCAACTAAGTTTTGCAACATTAGTACAGTTCATTTATGAACTATATTTAATGTTTCAACATTGTGGTTACAAAAACCAAGATTCAAGACATTAAATGTCTTGACAAATCAGTGGTTCCTCCACAATACTGAACCATTGGGGAGAATATAAAATAATATTTTCATGTTATTTTTATTATTCATTAAAAGGTCTGATGAATAACATTTTCTCCCGACCTACTACTATCAATGTGAAGCCTCCCTTAAGAAAATCTCGGTGCTATAGATTCAACGGTGCCATCAAATTTTTAATACAACCACCGGTTCAAAAGATATAAAATTCCACCCATGAATTTACTGAACCTACCTTAAAAAAAGATCAAAATTCTGTTTTTGGCACAACGGGCCTTAGAATCAAGCGCCATCAACTTTCACAGACTTTTAATAATCCAAAATAATTTATTTAAAAAATTTATTTCAAATTTTCCGGTCATTACATTCTCCCCACCTTAGGGATTTTCATACCTGAAAGCTAAAACAAAACTAGGTAAAGAAATGGGGGTACTGAGCACGTATCTGAGCCTCTCACTCCCATGTGCTCTCTTAGAGAGTCTCGTGCTGCCAAAAAACTATCACCAGAGGAATCGACCACCCATGAAGGACCCACTCATGTTGATCCTATATCTCCACTGGATAATCCAAAAATGTCTCCCCATCATCGATATCTATCTCACTTCAATCGATAATGTGCGATGGATTACACACATACCTCCTCAGCCATGACACATAAAAAACATTATGCACAGGATGAATCTGTGGGGGAAGAGCTAGATGGTACGCCACCTCGCCTACTCTGCTAAGGATCTAGAAAGGTCCAATGAACCTCATAGATAGCTTTACAACCTGGAAAAAACTCTGCAATCCATGTTGGGGTGAGATCCTTAAGAAGACATGGTCTCTCTCATCAAACTCCAAGGGTCTTCGGCTCCTTTCGGCATAAGACTTATGCCGGCTCTATGTTGTCTTCATCCACTCCTAGAGGATCTGCAGCTTCTTTGTGGTATCCTGTACCAACTTTGGACCCATAAGTGCTGACTCCCCTTGGTCTGTCCACCAATGGGGTGATCTAAAAGGTCACCCATACATGAACTCAAACGGAGCCATGATTATGGTGGAGTGGTATTTTTTGTTGTATGAAATCTCCACCAGTGGTAGGTGGTCCTCCCACCTGCGGCCAAAATCGAGGAGACAAGAATTAAGCATGTCCTTGAGTGTCTATATGGTCTGCTCCATCTATCCATTTGTTTGATGATGAAAGGAAGTTCTCAAGCATATCTGAGTCCCGAACACCTCCAGTAATCCCTTCCACAAATGGGATGTAAAACGAGCGTCACAATCTGAGACGATCGTTGATGACACCCCGTGTAGCCGTACAATCTCTTGTATGTGGAGACATCCCAAGCTCTCTACTAATCCCTTCTCTCAGATGGGTAGGATGTGGGCTAACTTGGTGAGTCAGTCGACGATCACCCTCATGGAATCATGGCCCTTAGACATACATGGTTTCCCTGTCACAATGTCTATGGAGATACTGTCCCACTTCCACTCTGGCACCTCGAGTGGTTGTGATAAGCCTGCTGGTACCTGATGCTCAGCCTTCACATGCTGACAAGTTGGGCATCGAGATACAAACTCTTCCACTTCTTTCTTCATCCCTAGGCACCAGTAGAGACACTGGAGGTTCTAGTACATCTTTTACAGTACATGATATACCGCCAATGGGGATGTATGGAACTCCCTCAACACCTTCTCTCCTAGCGTCACCGGTTCCATGGTGTGTCCTCTAAAGAGGATGTCATGCTTTCCACCTTTAGAAAACCCATCAAGAGCTTTTCCCGAGATATCTGAGCATGTTGGGCCTCGAAGTCTAATTCACGCTCAAATTTACCCAAAAGAAGAAGGCAGGACGATCCTTGTAGTCTATCTTTGGTTGTCGTATCCTGAGAGACCTAAGAAGTACCTACAGACACGTACATTATATAGATTGTTTTTGGGTATGAAGTAGCCAACATGGGTTTATTAATGATGGTTATAAATGAAATCTAAGATACATAAGTGAATTCAATTTAAAAGAATGAGTTGATCATAGGTTAACACTTGCGGTGGATTGGACGTATTCCCTTTTCAATTATTTCAATTTCTTATTTTGAGTTGAGTTCATTTAAGGAGATCAAAAAACTTCATCACATACGAATTTTATACCAAAACTCCATAATACTTATCACCTATACACTTGGAGCATCAAATTTATGAGAAATCCAAGGTAAAGGTTTGTATTATCACTTGAAGTATGTGGCCGTAAATTCAACAAGGATGAAGAAGTTTTAAAATCATCAAATAAAAATCTCAATTAAAAGAAGTGAGTATATATTAAATGGATGATAAATAAAATCCAATAAATACCAATTATAATCCATTGGATCAACCCATAAGTAGGTTATCCCTCCATTTATGCTATGGTTTCAATGGATACGGGATGTAGACTCATAAGGGAGGAATTGAAGAAGTAAACAAAACAATAAAAAGAAAATGATCACTCCACCGTTGTGTGAATAATTTTACAATGTTTGGGGATAATAAATTCACATCTTGAGGCAATGGTATCAAATTGATATGGATAATAATAGAATAATAGTATAAGAAGAACTTTTATTAGGAAACTAGGATGAATTGAAACAACTTACATGTGAAGGAACAACGTTACAAAGACAAATTGTCATCCTAACTTTAAGATGAAAACAAAGCTCAAAGATGATAAAATAATCCACCACCACTACCTTAAATAGTAATTTTGGGATCCTTGGGTTGAGCCTCCTTCATTAAAAAATATGCCACCTGAGTATGTTAGGCTTAGGGTGGTAGGAAGTAAGGGAGAGAACTCTTTTCCACCCTTGACCCGAGGTGGCAGCCCGCTTGCTTCCATTGAAGAGATGTTCCTGTAAGACCTTCTAGATGGCCAAATTGGAGTGGGACATATAATAAAACAATGAAGATCCCGATGTTCCCTAACCGTATTTAAAGGGTGAGCCCAAAATAGTTTATTGTTAATGAGATATGTGTAAAATTGTGGGATTTTTTTCTGGACCACAGAATCTGGCCCATAATTTTATCTTCAACATGGGACTCATAAATAACCACAATGGAGGCTGAATTTGAACTGGATCCTGAAGAATTATTTGTTCCTCAATATTTATTCTAGAATCCCACTAAATTTGGTCTTCATTGGGATTGTAATGTGGCTCCCACATTCTCATATGTGGGCGGGTGTCCAATATGGATTCTCTAGAATTTCTTCCATTCATCTTCAAATATCTCCTACATAATTTATTAATCTTTCATTGATCCCTAAATGAAAAATGTTCATATTTAAGTTTGGATATAGTTCCCAAAATATCAAATTAAAATATGGATAATTAAGATCCTTAAAATAAGATGAATCATTGGGCCTAAATTGGTGTACATTAGGCATGAAGTGCACAAATGATAAGAATGGATGTTCAAAATTAAAATCCACTAACTCAGGACCATAAGATAAAAAATGAAAATTTAATACCATTAAAATGTAATTAAAATATGTATTTTTATAGGCTAATCACACCGCCAACTTGAGATTTTCTAGTCCCAAGAAAAATGTATCTCTACAATATGAAATTCGAGTTCCCTTTTCCAAAAATATTTTAATACACTATGATCACCAAAACCCGTATACCAAACAATCCTGAAACCCATCAAAATATTTTAATTCAAGATAGTTTCATATGAAAATCCCAATCCCAATCCCATCCATTTCTTCAAATTCATTGCCATATTTCATCCAATATCAATTAAGTATGAGGATGTTTGTGCATCACAATAGACATGGGGGTTCATATTTATTCAAGGGATAAATGACGGAAGTGCTAGATGGAATCACATTTCAATATTAAGATGAGTAATCTAATTTTTTTATTGTATTATATTTTTTGTTTTGTTTTGTTTTTGTAATTTTTCCATGGTAATTGAAATTTCACTCAAAAGAGTCAGCCCATGTACCAAGAAATTAACAATGACTCCCAGGCTCAAAGACCTTAGGGAACCAAGTGAAGCCCACATACTCGGGAACCATTTCAAGTTACCTCAGTCAAAAAAAATTAAAATTACCAAAAATATAGATAAAATTACTAACTATGGGCCAGAAAACTATGGATTCCTGATCCCCAAGGGCCGAAAGCCGAGCATTTGGTCATTTCATTGCTCTACGCACAAATTTATTGTTTTTTTTAATTTTTTGTTTATTGAATAATCATATTAAAACAAAAATGATCACTAAACCTATTTTTTTTATTTGTGCGACCCCAAGAACTCAAACTAATACCCTTCTATCCAAAGGACATTCATTGCGATCTTTTATTTTATTTTGATGAAAATATAAATGATGAAATATCACATTGGATAGCCACACATTCCAAAATCTATGCTCATTAAATTATACAAGGATTAAAATTAGAATCAGGGCATGCTAAATTATTTGATATTTAGTTTCAAAGGGTGTAATGTGTATTACCATGTTCAAAGTTAAAGAAAATTTTCCTTCTATTTACAATTTTTTTTCAAATCATTCATTTTTTTGACACAAAAGAATTTTTTATTTTATCTCCACCCAAACATAAAATAAAACTATCCCCAGTGTTTGATGAAATGAAAATTTAGAAGGATTAGAGGCAGATAAGGGATGTTCAAAAAGGAAATTGAAATATTAGGATCATGAAATGAAGTCACTTAGTGGTTGAAGTTGAAGTTCTTACTGCTCTAATTTAGTCCCTTGATCTCGATGTCACTCAGATAATTCCCTAGTGGAAAAAAACTATATATATATTTATATAATAAAGAAAGTAAAATATAAGTATATATATAAAAAATATAGAATAAGGAAGCACAAAAAAACCATAGGTCAGTGGTAAGCATGCACCCCTGTCTCCATTCGGTCCTGGGTTCGAATCCCCGCGGCTTCGCCGGTTGTGACGGGGTTTGACCCACGACCCACGACGTGTCCCATATAATTAATATTATTAATATTAATATTATTATTTATTTTTTTTGTATTTTTATTTTAATCTACAAACAAATAATATAAACTTATAACACATTGTCTTCTTTTTAAATTTCTGGGTAAGGTATTACTCAAGGATCACACCATGTGACACAGATGAATATGGTGCACCCCTTTTGTACCCATCCATACTCATAATACAAGAACAGGTCAACAGTATCTTTTTTTTAAAATATAAAAATGATTCATTAATCCTATTAAAAAAATGATCCGCAAAGATGGGAATCACGGGTTGCCTCCCGTGGAACGCTTTGGTTTAATGTCTCTAGCTCAACATATAAATTTAATTATTTAAGTATTTTCCTCATATAAGGTTGGTTCACTTATGTTTTCATCAACTTTATTTTTTTAATGGCTCAATTAATGGTTTGAATCTACGACCATTATCTTTAAAGGTTTGGCCATTGGTGGGATCTTGAATTTCTACAGCCCCATGGGGGTACACCTTATGCACTATGTATAGACCTAACCATCTAGACCTCAACTTTCTTGGGTGTAAATGATGTTTATAACTATACAAAAGAATACGTTTACCTGGTACAATGTGTTTGGTTTCAAGATTTCAATATTGGTAGGATGGTACTTTAGCTTTATTGATCCTTGAATTTTCATAAACCACTATCCTAAGTTCCTAAAGTTAATTGAGTGCTAATTTCATTTTTCTTTCGGCCAATGAGAGGTCATAATTCATTTTCATAATTGCCCAAAAATAATTATGTTCAATCTCCAATGGAAAATGGAATGCTTTACCATAAACCAACCTATATGGGGATATTCCTAAAATGGTTATATATGTGGTTTGACAGTCCCAAAGGGAATCTAAGAGTTTGATCAACTAATCTTTCCTAGATGGATTAACAGTTTTCCCAAGAATTTGTTTGATTTCTCTATTGGCTAACTCAGCTTGACCATTGTTCTGTAGGTGGTAAGAAGTGGACACTTTTTGATAAATTCCATACTTTTCCATGAGTGATGATAATGGATGATTGAAAAAATTAGTTCCACAATCACTAATGATAGCCCTAGGAATTCCAAATATAGAGAAGATGTTTTCTTTTAGGAATCTAATCACAGTTTGATGATCATTGGATTTTGTGGGGATGGCCTCAACCCATTTTGAGACATAATTAATATCTAAGATAATGTAAATATATACCTTAGAGTTTGGGAAGGACCCATGAAATCAATTCCCCAAAAGTCAAAGATTTCAACCACTAATATGGGAGTGAGTGGCATTTGATTCCTTTTTGTGATAGACCCTACTTGTTGACACCTGGGATAGATTTGAAAAAATGTGTAGGAGTCCCTTTAGTGGGTGGTCCAGAAGGGAACACACTAAAGAAATGTAGAAGATGTTTTCTTAGTGGAAAAGTGAGCTCTACATGCCTATCTATGAAAGAATTTAAGGATGGACTGTTGTTTTGATTCTGGGACACACCACCTAATGACATGGTCAGGGAAGAACATATAATGGTATGGATCATCAAACACATAATGTCTAACATCAGAAAGGAATTTCCTTCGAACTTGAGTCCCTAAGAATTTTGGAATGACTCATGTAACTAAGAAATTGGCAATGTCATCATACCAAGGGCAGTCACTCACAGAGTATAGGTGTTCATCAGGAAATGAATTAAACGCAGAATGGTGATTTGAGTTTTCCTTGAATTCCATCCTAGAGAGATGATCATCTACAAAATTTTCAACGCCTTTTTTATCCTTGATTATGAGGTAAAATTATTGTTAGAGAAGGACCCACCTAATCATTCTAGCCCTAGAATATTTTTTTTGGAAGAGGTATTTTAGTGCAGAATGGTCAGTGAACATAGTGATGGGGGATCCTAAGAGGTAGGACCTAAACATATCTAAGGAAAACACAATATAAAGCAATTCATTTTCAGTAGTGGTGTAGTTTATTTGGGCATCATTTAAGTATTTTCTTGCATAAACAATGAAATAAATAGTTTTATCACAATGTTGTCCTAACACAGATCCTATAGAAAAGTCACTGTAATCACACCTAAGTTAGAAAGGAAGGTTCCAATTTGGAGATTTCATAATGGTAGGAGAGGTGAGAGAGGATTTGAGGGTGGAGAATGAACCCTCATAGATTTTTTTCCCAGAAAATGCAGCATCATTTACTAGGAGAGCACAAAGGGGACGGAAGATTAAACTAACGTTCTTGATGAATCATCTATGGAAACCAGCATGTCCAAAGAAATACCTCAATTCCTTGATATTTTTGGGTGATGGAAGGTGAGGAATTGTGTCAACATTGGGTTTATCAACTTCAATCCCCCTACCTGAGACCAGATGGCCTAGAACTAGCCCCTCTTTAACCATGAAATGGAATTTTTCCGAGTTTAGGACCAGATTCATTTCTTCACATCTTGAAAAGTCTCTCTCCATATTCAACAGACATCCCTCAAATGTATCCCCAAACACAGAGAAGTCATCCATGAAGACCTCTATAATATCCCTTACCATGTCTGAGAATATTCCCATCATGCACCACTGGAAGGTTCTAGGGGAATTGCATAAATCAAAGGGCATGCATTTGAAGTCAAAGGTGCTGAATAGACATGTGAATGTAGTCTTCCCTTGATCCTCTAGGAAGACCTCAATTTGATTAAACCCTAAGTACCCTTCTAGGAAACCGTAGAAGTCATGACCTGCCACTGTCTCAAGGACTTGGTCAATGAGTAGTAAGGGGAATTGGTCCTTCCTGGTGAACGATTTTAGCTTCCTATAGTCAATGCAAACCCTCCATCCACTACTCACCCTAGTTGGAAGAATCTCTCCATCCTTATTGGTTATCATTGTGATTACTACCTTCTTGGAAACCACTTGGATTGGGCTGATCCGCTCACTCCCATCTATGAGATATACGATACCAGCTTTTAATAATTTCAGAAGTTCCTGCCTTACTAACTCCATGATATTAGGATTGAGTTGCCATTGAGGTTGAAAACCTGGCTTTGAATCAGATTCCAGAACAATCCTATGAGTCCCAATAAGTGGATAATCCCAGGAATATCAGACAGGGTCCTACCAATGACTTTCTTATGTTTCCTAAGGATATCTAAAAGCATACTCTCATTATTGGCTTAAATATAAGAATAAATGAAAATAGGATGTGTTTGATTGTCCCCTCGGAAGGCATACTTGAGTGCTGTGGGAAGTTCCTTCAATTCAAGATCTGGTTGGTTCAGAATTTCAGCACAATATTGGGACATTGGATCCATATCAATTTCTTTTTTTAGAGTTTTAGTTTGGATTGATTTCCCTCATATATAAGTTTCAGCTACAAGATTGGTTTGATCAGATTAAGGGAAGGATGTTTGATTGGTCTCCATGAATGTGGTTTGCTGAAAGGATTCACTGATTGTTGGACCTCAGACTTCATCATAAGAGCAATTTGAAAATGATTCAATCCAAGGAGATAAACTTCCTTCATGTGAACAATGGAAATCAATCTAATCCTGACTTAAATATCCATAAAATATTCCTTTATGGTCTATGTATTCATTCTCAATGCTTCCTATCATGTTTACTTCGTGAATGTCCTCATCATTCCCCATTTGTGAGCTTGAATTATAGATGTTCAAGTCTAGAATCATATTTCGAAAGGTGATGGTCATGTTACCATTTCAGGCTCGGATAACATAGTATATTGTTGCAAGGAAAGGATAACCAAGTATAATTGGGGTTTGTTCCTTATTTCCTATGATTGGATGATTGTCAAGGACATTGAAGTCAGTAGGGTAGATGACGTTCTCAACCTTTACCAGAACATCCTTTAGAATCCCCTTTGGAACCCTAATGCTATGATCAGTAAGTTGAAGTGTGAAAGATGTGGGTTGGAGTTCTTCTAGGCCTAACTGGAAGTACACAACATAGGGTATGAGATTGAAACTAGGACCTATGTCACACAAGGCCATAAAAAAATTTCTCTCTCCTAGTTCAACATTGATGTATGGGAAACCTGGGTCTTTCAACTTAGGATTAATGGTCCCTTGAATGGTGGTACTCACATTATCAACCAACAGGACATGGTTTTTATGTGAATTTTTTTTAAAAGTGAACAAGTCCATAAGGTACTTTGAGTAGGCAGGTATGTTTTAGATGGAATCAAGAAGGGGAATGTTCAACTTGAATTGTGAGAAGATTTCCCCCAATGTTTCACTCAATTAAGGCTTGGTTTTCCCACTAATGAATTGAAGAAATGGTGCAGGTTGTGGGGTTGTTTGTTGAAGAGTTGTTTATTTGATAATGTTATCATGTTTTTCAGTTTGATCTTTTGGTTCATTTTATTTTTCATAAATGTTTTAATCTTCAGGTGGGATTTGAATTAGTTGTTCAGGTTTCTCAATTGATTTACCACTTCTTAAAATAGTCACAACCTTTATTTATTCATGAGTTGTTTGATTACAAGTTGACTCTCCCCTTGAAGTTCAGGATGGAACCTCCTGGGTAGGCTTGGGTGCCTTTCCATTTTTGATGGTTTGAAGTTCTTGTTTAAGGGAAGAGACTTCCGAGTTCATCCTTTCCATTTGTATGAAACGTTTTTCTAGTAGTCTTTGTGGAATAGTTTGGGTTGGTTCTTGAGAAGATTGGTTTATCCCGGGGGATATTTTGGTGGTGGGATGGTTTGTTGAAAATTGACCAGTGGCTGTTGGTATTGTATAGGTTGGGTATGGAACTCATTATGGGTTTTTTAGTTCTGATGGGGGTAATGATTTTGTCCCTGTTTTTGCCTAGGTTGTTGGTTATCTTTTCAGTGGAATGCTCGGTGGTCATTATACCTTGGGATGAAGTTGTTTTGGTATTGAGGCTTTTGAATGTTCAAATAATTTACTTCCACTGGGGGTCCTCCTTAAAGAACATCCTTGATGGATAGAATGGTTGGGCAGTTGTCTTTATTATGGTCATGTTTGTCACAAATTGTGCAAACAGGGTCAAAATTTTGGAATTCATGGTCATTCCTAAGGTCTATCTCTTCAACCTTCCTAGAGAGTGCTGCGAGTTTAGCCCTACAACTTTCCTCTTCTCTAAGTGTATGAATCGCAATGGTTCTTTGTGGATTTTCAGAATAATTTGATGTTCCCCATGTTAGGTTTTGTTCATAAATTCTTTCTAGATACTCGTAACCATCATTTGGGGCATTGTTTTTAAGGTTCCGTTACACATCATGTAAATGAATTGTTTGTTCCCCAGACCCAACCCTTCATCGAAAATTCTCAGTTGTTAAGAAATAGAAAAACAAGGGTGTGGATCCATGTTTATAGTGTCTTTTAACCTATCTCATTCTTCATAAAATGACTCTCCCTATTTTTCAAAAACATTTTGGATACTCTTTTTAAGTGCAATTGTTTTGTGGTGGTGAAAGTATTTTTTGTATAATTCTCTTTGTAGTTGGTCCCAAGAGTTTATGGATGATGGTATAAAATTGTTTAGCCAATTTTTAGCTCAATACATTAAATAAAAAAGAAATAGCCTCATATTATCTGATTCTAGTTGATGTGGGGGACACATGGTTTCTACAATGTTATTGAACTCCTTAATGTGATGGTAGGGAATCTCGGACTCCATTCCATGGAGTGTGGGATGATGGTTTAGGACATGGGGTTTAAAGATGTAGTTGGAATCTCCTAAAGAGTTGTCTCTAATGCACGAGGGGGAATTGGTCTAGGAAGGTGGTAGGTATTCATTCATGGTTTGATCAACTGTATTCCCCATGTTTGGGGCTGCCTCATTTGGGTTTCCATTTTGGTTTCCACCCGGGTTTATGAGTTGGTTTCTTTGAAGACCTTCCCTTGAAATGGGATCAATTTTGGACTCTGGAGTATTAATAATATTAGGATATAATGGAAAGAGTTCGCTTGGTTTACTTGACTCCCTAACCCCAGGACAATCCACCCAAACTAGACGGTTTGATTGATCGCAGGTGTAGGCGGACATGCGCCAAAAGAAAAAAAATGAGAAAGGGAAAAGATAAGAGAATTTGGATGAGAAAAAAAATAAATGGTGGATAATAGAATGGGTGTTTAGAAGAATTACTTGGGTCCCCAAAAACGGTTCCAAAATATGATTCATTCTCAAATTTACCCAAAAGAACAAGGTAGGACGGTTCTTGTAGTCTAGCTTGGGGTGTCGAATCCTCAGAGACCTAAGAAGTACCTACAGACACGTACATTCTAGGGATTGTTTTTGGCTATGAAGTGGCCTACATGGGTTGAATTAAGATGGTTTTAAATGAACTCTAAGAGACTTAATTGAATTCCATTTAAAATAATGAGTTGATCCTAGGTTATTACTTGGGGTGGATTGGACGTATTCCCTTTTCAATTATTTCAATTTCTTATATTTGAGTTGAGTTAATTTAAGGAGATCAAACAACTTCATCACTTACTGATTTTATACCAACACACCATAATACTAATCAACTATACACTTGGATAATAAAATTTATGAGCCCTCCAAGGTAAAGGTTTGTATTAGAACGTGAAGTATGTGGCCTTAAAATTCGATAAGGACGAAAAAGTTTCAAAATCATCAAATAAAAATATCAATTAAAAGAAGTGAGTATACATTAGTGGGGTGATAAATAAAATAAAATATAGACCCTTCATACTCCCTTGGATCAACCCATAAGTGGGTTATCCCTCCATCGATTCTATGGTTTCAATGGAAGCGGGAAGTAGACTCATGATGGAGGAATTGAAGAAGTAAAGAAAACAATAAAAAGAAAATGATCACTCCACTGTTGTGTGAATAATTTCACAAGGTTTTGTGTGAATAAATTAATATATTGAGTTAAAGGTATCAAAGTGATATGGAGAATAACATAATAATAGTATAAGAAGAACTTTTTTTAAGAAACTAGGATGAATTAAAACAACTTACATGTTAAGGAAGAATGTTACAAAGACAAATTGGCAGCATAATATTCAGATGAAAGAAAAGCTCAAAGATGATAAACTCCTCCACCACCACATCCTTAAATAGTCATTTTGGGAGCCTTGAGTCGATCCTACAATAGTACAAAAGATCCCACTTGAGTATGGTAGGCCAAGGGTGGTGGAAAGTAAGGGATAAGAGACTTTTCCACCCTTGACCCGAGGTGGCAGCCAACTTGCTTCCACTGAACAGATGCGCATGTAAGTCCTTCTCGATGGCCGAATGGGATTAGGCCATAGAAGACGAAAGTGAATATCCACATGTTCCCTAACCGTCTGTAAAGTTTCAGCCCAAAATAGTTTATGTTTATGAGATATGTGTAAAATGGTGTGCTGTTTTTCTAGGCCGCATAATCTTGCCCAGAATTTTATCTTCAACTTGGGATGCCTACATAACCACAATGGAAGACGAATTAGAACTGTATCCTGAAAAATGACTTGTTCATATATAATTGTTCTATAATCCGATGAAATTTGGGCTTCATTGGGTTTGTAATGTGGGTCCCACATTCTCATCAGTGGGATGGTGTCCAATCTGCCTTCTCTAGAATTGCTTCCATTCATCTCCAAATATCTCCATCATCCTTTTTGAATCCTCCATTGATCCCTGAATGACAAATGTTCATATTTATGTGTAGATAAAATTTTCAAAATATAAAATTAAAATAGGGATAATTAAAATCCATAAAATCAGAAGAATCATTGGGCCTAAATTGGTGTACATTAGGTATGAAGTGCACAAATGATAAGAATGAATGTTCAAAATTAAAATCTACTAACTCAGGACCATAATATCAAAAATGAACATTTAATACCATTAAAATTTAATTAAAATATGTATTTTTATTTGCTATTCATAGTAAATGTACCCAATATGAGCCTCCCAAACTCATTGAAGAAGTGGGGGTGACAATCAAAGATTGGAGGTAAGCTGCTCCATCTTTATACAAAAAGGATATCTGCAACGTAGCTAGATTCTCTATCGACTCACTCAGAAACTGTAGACTAGACCTCTTGCTGAGTGCATTTTCTAATACATTCCCCTTCCTAGGAGTGTATGATATCTCAATGTCATAGTCTTGGAGGAGCTCCATCCTCTTTGCTGTCTCAGGTTCAGGTCCTACTATGAGAAGATATATATGAGACTATTGTGATCATAGTTACAGTAAATAGTTCACCCATCAAGTAGTTCCACCATATGTTTAGCACAAATACCATTACTTATAACTCCAAGTCATTTTTACCATAGTCCTACTCGTACTGTCTCAACTGTCATAAGCCGTAGGTGATCAACGCTTAATCTTGCATCAAGACACAACCTAGTCCATTCCCTAATGGGTCACAGTAGACTATATACCCAACTACCTCTTCTGGTAGCCTCATGATAGGGGCACTTGTCAGTATCTGCCTCAGCTCCATAAAACTCAGTTGGTATCTCTCCATCCACACGAAGGGCTTTCCCTTATTTTTCAAAGCTAAGAAGTGTGCCACAACTCTAGAAAAGGCAGGTACAATTCTCTGGTAGTACCCAGCCAATCCCAAAAAACTCCGCACCTCGGTCACACCATTGGGTGGATCTCAAGCAATCGTTTTTTCTATCTTCACCGGATCCACTACAACTATTGCATTTGAGATTAATGTTCCCCAGGAATTGGAATTCCCATATCCATAACTAGAACATTGAGAGCTTTCCTTAAAGATTGTGCTCTCGGAGTGTATCCCAAACTATCTGCAGGTGCGTGGCACGCTCCTCCTCCGATGACGAGTATAACAGGATGTCGTTAACAAATAATACCATAAATCGATCGAGGTAAGACTGAAAGATCATGTTCATGATCACCATGAATATTGCCGAAGTGTTGGCCACTCTAAAAGGCATCACCAAGAAATCGTAATGGCCATAATGTCATCTGAAGATTATCTTCGGAATGCCTTCATACAATACCCAGAGTTGGTGATAGCATGATCTGAGGTATATCATTGAAAATCATCGAGCTCCCTTTAGCTGGTCATAGAGATTATCAATCATCGGGAGTGGATACTTGTTCTTCACGGTCACCTGGTTCATCCGCTGATAGTCCTCACAAAGCCCCTGACTCCCATCTTTCTTCTTGGAAAACAAAATTAGGGATTCCCATGGAGAAACAATGGGCCTTATGAACCCCTTCTTCTATAAGTACTCCAACGATACCCACAAGTCATGAATCACATTGGGAGATAGCTGATATTCTGGCATAGATATCATTATCATCTCTAGGTATAGGTCGATGTAGAAGTCTACCTCTCTACGAGGAGGTAGTCCCAGAACATCATCAGGAATGAAATTATCATACCGGTCCACCACTATTGGATAACTTGGAATCCTCACGCCAACTTCTCCAAGTGTAAGTCTATACAAATTATGAGTGACCAGAAACACCCTCCTCTGAGAAATCCCTTCCTATGTTGAAAAGGTTTCCTTCTCGCCGGTGAAGGAAAACCTGACCCATCCTTGCAAACATACCACACATTGCGCCTAAAATAGTCGATCTGAGCATGGACTGTGGATAGCTAGTCCATACCCAAAATGACATCATAAGGCCTTGAAACTGATACAAATAGTTCCCAACTAAAGCACTCTCCTCTAAGAGTGATCTCACACTATCTACCCTAGTGTGTAATTTTCGAGTCTTCTCCCACAGGGGTATCTAATAATAATTATTAAGCTAACATCTCCGTCGGAATCTCCGAGCTCCGAATGAGTGTTGTGGAAATAAAAGAGTGACTAGAACCTACATCTATAAGAACTTCATCTAGGGTGGAATAGACATAGATCATACCATGAATCATCTATGGAGCACCGTGGTCATTGGCCTCTTCCACCTGAAGCTGAGCTCGCCTTTGTTCTCCTACTCCCTATGGTCGGGGTGGACCACCTAGGGGTGGTGGTGGTAGAACCTCAAACCGTCGTCCACCACCTATTGGATGACCTTCTCCTCTACCACGTCTGTTTCCCTATGGAACTCCTCACTCAAATCTATACCTCTTCATCAGCGGTCCCTCGAACATTAGATGATCATCAGTATGGTAGGATAGGAAGTCTCAACATGAAGCACAGTCTGCTTCCCAGATGACCCCCTCTGCCTCGCGATCTCGGCACATCTGACCCTATGTCTTGGGGTCATCCTCCAGAAGGTCTGTCCCACTTGGGCTTCTACAAAATCTACCTACTTCCTATTTCAGATGACTCGACTAACTATCTCCTGATGATGTCTCTCACCGTCGGTTCCTGCTCAGCTAAGAAGCTCTCCACCATCAATGCTCGCTTGAGCACTCCATCCTGTGTCAGGATATTCTGCAATATCATCGACGATATGATCTCCCACCAGAGTCCCTGTTCAATGATCTAGGCCCTAAAGAATGGCTCTTGTACCACGTCGATGGAGTAGCATGAGAGGTAGTGAATCTCGCAGAGTACTGGGATACTGTCAGGCTTCCCTATTGTAAGTGCAAGAGATCCTGAATACACATAGAGCATAGTGTCACTGGAATGAACTCCAACTAGAAGAGGGTTTAAAAGTCCTACCAGAAAAGTGTTGGCTCCTCATACGACTATAGAATCAGGCTCAACCATCTTCCTACTGTGCCATGGAAAATACTAGCATCTAGGATCACCATCTGATCTGCTAGTGTCCCAGCTAGGTGGAGAACTCTTTCCACAACCTCCAGCTAGTCCTCAGATGCCTGGAGATCTCTCTCGCCTCGAAACCTCAGAGGCCTATGTCTATGGAACATGTGCAACATGCACAGTCGGCGTGCACCGTCCACCGGTGGGGCTGGTGGAAAATATATCCCAACGGGTGATGGTGCAGCTCCTACACCACCCGAAGGTGCCAAAATAGTAAGAGGGCCCTGCACCAAATCCTCATTGCTCGGTGGGCCATGATTGTGAACTCTCTTGAGAATCATAGATGGCTGTCTACAAACTGGAATCCTGAAGAAAAATAGGTTCTCCATGGTCAATAATTCGTACTTGGGGATCTGACATAGAATAGATCAAAAGTAAAAAATTTCCCAAACACATGTAATCTATGTTTTCGTGCACTGAGTCGAAAATCAGAATTCAGAGTCCTCTTGTATGGATATGTCCGTCATCGCACCAACACTGGACTCCCCGAACTAGAAACCACACTCAAAACACATAACACTATTGCTCCATTGGAATGATCAAATCTCAGTTATTCCATATAATCGACTCCTCTGATACCACATTTTCATGACCCATCCCCCTGGGTCTATGCTGTGACCACCCCAATCCCGCCTTCCATAAGCCAGGGGATTGAAACTAGAACTGAAAAGGAATATCCTTAAATTGGGAAGCCATTTCCTTTAAACCTGCATGAACACACAGTGAAAGAACACAATAAGATGCAACCAAGAACTAAAATTGTAGTAGTAAAAGTGTGTACTGAACATAAAGGGGCCATAAATAAAAGCCCAACTGAAAGATACAACTACAATAGACAATATTAAACAACTCCTGGAATCGGCCACTAATGTTCCTACCATATGGGTAGACACATCTCATCTCAACAGCTCTCCATGTCAACCATCTCCACCGTACATTGTCAGGTCCTAACTCCCTGAGTCTTAGTCATGGTTTCCCATCATCTGCACAAGACACAACAAGGTGCGAGAATAGCCCATGCAGGGGTGAGTGCAACAATACCCAGCAGGGGCCCCAAGTCCCCCGAAGATCTCTCATAATTCCACAAAGAAAAACCAGAAAACATGATCTCAATCACAAAGCACAAGGAAAAAGACTCAGCTTAAACTAGGTATACAACTCAGAGTTCCAGAATAAAGATGACTAGTCTTATCCTAGATCATTTTATTATAATTGAATGTTTCCACAACTTAACCATTAGGGAGTTGTTCTATTTTCGATCCACATAGGGTTGTATATCGTTGATCCATGATGGGCCACTATAAGGCTGGTCCTTGTCGGTTCGTGCACTACGAATCCACACATGGTTTCTAAAATGTTGATCCACACAGGGTCGCTATGATTCTGATCCACATAGGGTCTCTAGATGCTGATCTACATATGGTTGCTATGATGTTGATCCACAGAGGGTCACTATGATGATGATCCACAAAGGGTTGCTAGATGTTGATCCACATAGGGTTGTTATGATGTTGATCCACACAGGGTGGCTATGATGCTGATCCACAGAGGGTCTCTAGATTCTTATCCACACAGGGTCTCTAGATGCTGATCCACACAAGGTTTCTACTCAGATGACAACTAGCCATAAGATTCCCCACACCCAGTGCACTTGAGTTCCATAATATCTTCTCCTATGGATATCGTTTGTTCCTAAACTTCTATGAATATCCATGAAAAATTAGCTCAAAGGACTGTCATGTCATAAGGGTTACAATTCAATAGAAGTTACGTCAATCAGACTCCTCATCTGTGAGTTATTGTCATTTTAGTGCCGAGTGCCCGGTTGGATTCGTTGGAGTCCTCACAGGGGTGGAAAAAGAATCTGCACTTTGATGAAGCTGTCGGTGTTCTTCGATCCCAAATTGATCCCTCCAATGACATCAATGCTTCCTTTCCTTGTCAGTGGAAGATGATGCATCACTTCGGAAGTGGTTCCTCACTTTCATCACAAAAACTGAACCCCAGGCCTAACATAAATAGACAGAAGAATAAACTGAGTTGCACAACATTAATGCAGTTTATTTATGAACCAAATTTAATGTTTAATTGTAATGTTTACAAAAACCAATATTTAATCCACAAAATGTCTTGACAACTCAGTGGTCCCACCACACCACTTAATTGCTGGAGTGAAAATAAAATAACATTTCCATGTTATTTTAATATTCTTTAAAAGGTCAAAAAACTAATATTTCCTCCCTACCAAATGCGGTTGCAATGAAGCCTCTCTTAAGTGAATCCCAACACTGTGGATTCAACGGTGCCCTCCAAATTTTAATCTGAGCACCAGTTCAAAAGATAGAAAATACCGCCCGCACGTTTACTGAACTTACCTTAAAAAATTCAAAATCCTATTCTCTGCACTCCAGGACTCAGAATCAAGTTCCATCTATTTTCACAGAATCGTAATAATACCAAATAATTTAAAAAAATATATGGAATTTTTGGGTCCTTACATGATGAAACCTACATTTCATGTCTCTCTTTACCACTCACTTACCTATAACAACACAATGCTACCCCTACTCTGTATACTCATAGCATCTTCACACGAGACCACTGCGAACTACAACTCTATCCACTATTGAAACTGATGGTGATTTTCTTGATGTTTCCATCATTACTTCCTATTAGCTTTTAGATAGTGTGGATTGTCATTTTTTGAATCCTGTTTCCATAGTATAACATTCATACAATGATGAAAAAATGTTTAAGACAATAAAAAGAATTTTGAATATATGTGTATCAATTGAGAAATTCATTTCCATAAAATTTCACAGAATGATAGGATTATATTTTGACATAATTAATTTTGGATGATTATTATGGAATAGGTTATGTAGTTGAATGAATAAATTGTTTTTTTATTATTCCATAAAATGATATAATTTTATTGTGGTTCCTATTTATTTTCTTTCATTAGATGAGTTTTTTTGTTCGTACACAATTTGAATATAAATCTGAATAATATTTCACATGCTAAATATATTATAGAATAATGAGATGATGATATACCACATGCAAGATTTATTAAATTTGTAATGTTAATCTTCTGCGAAATAATATAAAATTTAGTGCTACTTAGCACTATTATATTATATTTATTTTTGCGGTAATTTTTACCATAAATTAATTGATAAATTCTATCTGATTAAAGGGAAAAGTGTTTACTGGGATTTCATTTTTTTGGTGGTATGTTATGAAGAAAAGTGAACTATATATATGAAATGAAATATGTTATAATCCATAATTAAAATTGAATTTAGGTTATTCATGAATATGGGTGGGCTTAGAGGAAACATGGGATAAACATATTTTTTTATAAATAATATGTTCTAGGATTTAATTATATTAGATTTGAGAAAACATGATTTATATATACTCTCGATAAATTATTATATATTACACATACTAAAATAGAAATATCTAGGTGATTATCCTATTTTATTATTTGATTAAGGAATTTGATTTTTATGATACCAGATTAGTAATTGTTTTTATATATGTTTTTGATATTTTATTTTTTAGTTGAAATGCTTCATAATATATATATTTTGATAGGATAAATGTATTTTTTAAATTATTTTATTATAAACATACATAAATATGGGTTTAATAATATTTATATTTTAAAATTAAGCAATAAACATTATAAAATAATTTTTTATAGACATTAGAATTTTAGGAAATGGAAAATTTTGTGACTTTTATTTAGAAATTCTTCATTTTTATCATTGTATACATTTTTTACTGAATTTTTAACTATTGTTTTGTTTACATGTCTAATAATTTGTTATGAGGAGTATTTTTTTTTAAATTATCATATTAAATGTAATATCAATTTTTTTTTGTCAAATCTTGATAAATCCTTCTTTATAATAATTTCTTTGAATAATCACCTAATATTATTTGAAATTATTTTTAATATACCTTTCAATATATTGATACAATATTTTTCTAGAAGAAATAAATATCTTGATTTCATAAAAATATTTTTTTATTATATATTAGAATTTAATGGGTATTAATTGAGGGATAGGTATGATATGTTAGAATGTGAGTTACTATAGATATGTTAGTGATTTATCTAGGGCTAGGGTGACAATGATATAAAATTTGTGCTATTGTTTGTTCTTGTTTATGGGTTTTCATAAGTAAGTTTTATGTAATGTATTTTTTCATCCATTTTATGGTTATTTACTAAGGAAACCAAATATTATATGACATCCACATATTTAAAAATAAAATCATAAGAAAAATTTCAATGTTATAAAAATTTCATGATTTGGATGCAATATGTACATGTGATGGTCATCCTTGAGGGATAATATTATATTCTAGGGGTTTGAGTTGGAATCTCATGGCACCTGTGATGTGTTTGTTTCCAGAGGGAGGTAAATAATTTTTTATCCTCTAATGAGTCATATGTTAACAACTTATTAGTTAAATGATCTGACTATTAGGGAACAACCATGGTATAAATTTATGGTATGATTATTTTAATTTATTGGGTTGAAATGAAGTTGATGGGTTTTATTATTATGGTTTCCTAGTTAGTACACAATGAATTGAATTACATGTGTGTTTTGAGTGTTACTACTTTTAACATATACTGAAATATATGAATTTTTGTATATTTTAAGGGCCCTATTAGTATTTAATTGTTTATTTCTATATTCAGACACTACACATGAACCCTAGTGGTTATAGAGCTCTTATATTTGAGATATAGGTGAGGGAAAAGGACTAGTTATATATCTTAGAGTTAGTTCAACTCCATCGGGATGATTTGATGTTCTCATGGATGTATACTCGAACTTTTAGCATTTTGAGATGTTATTTGAAATTTTAAATTATGATGTGGTTATTTAAAATGTTTTAATAGACAATTGTTATCCTCACCTGCTTTACCTCCCAAATAGTTATTATTACATTTTTTTCTTGAGACTCATCCCCCATCTCTTCTATGTTGTTTGAAATATTCTAAATAGTAGTCATCCAAAACGATTACTAGTACCTTGTATGGGATGAATTATGGTTAGAGTAATTCAAAAAACATAGGTGGATATAAAATAGTGATAGAGAATAGTATCAAGCTACAAAATGAAATAATTACAGTTTAAGAGATGAAGCTGATGAGGATAATATTTTTTTTATAAATTTCAACATTGGATGAATTTAGAGGATAACACCTACTATATTGGGGTAATCATTTTCTTATTTCAATTAATCATTTACAAAAAAATGGAATAACACTAATCATTTGAAAAATTATTATGAATATTGAATTAGAGATATCCTCATGTTTTTAAAAGAGAATGAACATGACTAATCTCAAATCCTTTGTCCATTATTATGTTGTTGTTATTCAAGAAACATTAAATGTTTGACTACTCATGCAGAAAATGTCTTCTGCAAATGATGATGTTACCAATCCTAAGGAATAATAGACTATTTATGATGAAACTAATGAACTATTAGGGGATCAATATATTGTTGATAAAAATTCAATAATTAAAACTCATAGTTTTGAATAAAATTATCATTGCAAGATGTTAGGGTATAAAATTTGAGGTTTTTTGGAATCAGCACGTCCAACCTATTAACCCCAACAAGTCAATTTTCATTAGTTATCATGGGGTAACAGTGAGTGTGAATTTTCCAAATAATATTTATTCATGGTTCCATGTCCAACTTGTAATAAATGAAACCCTTTGGAATGATATAATGAAAATGTTATGATATACTTTCTCTATTTTACCAAAAAATTATATAATGTAGTGTTGGTTTAATTTTTTTATTTCTTGAATATTTCTGTTATTTTATAATAATTAGGAAAAAAAATTCCCAATGGCCATTTGAAATTCTCATAGAGTCTTCTAGACTCCTCTTATAAAGTTACATCTTTGGGATACTAAGGGAAAAGTAAAGACCTACCCCCCTATTAGTTATAAAAATATTATAAATAAGGAATAATTGACTTCTATCATCAATCATAATAATGAGAAATCATTTTAGGTGCATTGATGTATATAATATATTATCTAAAACTATTTATTTAAAACAATATTATTCAGCATTGTTAATTTATGAAATAATAAAACAATTCTGAAAATAAAGAACGTGATTCAAAACAAATGTAACTATATTGCAAAGCAAGGATGTGGTACACTTAACTTGAGAAGAAATTGGTATTTATTTCAAATAAATAATAAAATTATAATGTGATATGAAACAACATATGTTCCATTATTTATATAGATACTGATGAATCAAAACATGAAGCCACTTTTATCCCATTTCCTATTCTATAGAAGGAGGCTCGTTTAAATAGGAGGGTAAACTATTTTCATAAAACACATAAACTTTATAAGAATCATGTGTAGTTATGATATAATAGTAATTTATTATACACTATAATGATATTGAGTAATAATATAAATTTATGCTCAAATTTTCATATGATATAGTCATAAGAATTAGAAATGACCTTACCAAAAGAAAAAAAACTTTTAGTGGATTTGATGTGGCCAGGGAAATATAGAAATGTAATAGGATTATGATTTAGAGTCTCTTCTAGAAAATATTTTGACAAGACAAAACTGTATGATGATACATATAATATGGTGAAACTACTACAAATACAAATATACTCACTGTAAGATATTATTATCTAGTCTGGTTTGGCAGCGCAATGCATGTGAAATGATCAAAGTGAACCGGTGGTGGAACAAAGATCAAAACATGAACTAAATGATCCCACTAGATTTGAGGATATTTTTTTACCCTAAACCACATAACTTACTTGAGGTAATTGATTTTATTCATTAATCTTTCTCCAAAATGTGAAGAAAATAACTTTCAATAACATTATATTACAAAAATTATATAGGGAACTATTATATGTGATTTCTATATATAAACACCTACACACCAACTTTTCATGAAGGGAATGATGTATAATATACTGGGAGAGAATATACCCTTGAAAGAACTCCCAAAAGATCAAATGAGAGTGGGGATTGAGGTAGTTCATGAGAAGACTATTGAGTTTCCTATTCCACTTGTGGATCAAAATATTTGAACAACCAATGATGCTACTGGAACTTTTGTAGTAGAGCCTTATAATCATATAAAGGTACATGAGGTATTTATTTTTAAAAAAATTATATTAAAAACAAGTAAATGTTTCTGAAAAACGTTTTTAAGTGAGGTGTGAAATTACACATGGATAAAGAGATTAAGAAATGAAAGTTCAAATCATGAAAATCTAGGGAATCAACCAAGAAATCTAAACGTCCTTTTGAGAGTACCTTCTTCCACCCAGTCATAGAGAAAAATTTATTATCATTTAAACATCATGAATATACCACATTTAATGATGGAATTAATTTCATTCCATACAAAAAATAAATAAATGGAACTTTTGTGAAAAATATAATTGATTTTGAGACTATAAATGAGATTCTAATGAATGAATGGCTGGGAGTCTTAGTTGTGAATAAATACGTAAAGTACATTTTCATAATATATATGTTTAAATAGTTAGATAATATGTTTTTTAATATTAATAACTATGCATATTTTCAATATGTGTTTATATTACTAGTATATATATAGGGAAAACCATGTGAAAATTGATTTGGATTCATTAATCCATATATCATTTCCATGATATAACTTGTTATTGATAATAAATAAATTGATATGAATAGAGATGAGCTAATTTAAGAGTTTTAGTAAAAAATATCAATCTAAATAAACTATTTTATTCTTATAATATAGTGGAAATACTATAAAATATAATCCCATAAAATATATTTTTAATTATTTCATTACTTATTTGTTTTTAGGTAGTATTGGATTCTGATTGTAGTCAATCTGGATACCCCAAATATTTATTTATTAGACACAATTCATGGATATCAAACAAATTGACCACACATGATGTTTATTTGGAATTTTTAATAAACTAAAATCAATATTTTATAGATAAACTACAAATTAAATTTTTTAGTCTATGTTTTAATAAGAATTTTCTTAAGGTATGGTGATCACTAAATATATTCCAATTCACAGCATGAATTCGGTTTTTGAATATATAAAGCTTAAGGATTAATAAAAATGAAAATATATTAAGCTTTATATAGAAATATTTAACTATCTAATCATATTTCAAAACCATTTAATTATTTTGTCAAATGTTTCTGTAGTGTCCCAAGAATGATAATGACCTCGATTTTGGAAATTATATTTTCAAATTTATGAGAGATATCATAAATCATGAAAAAAATAGAATAAAAAAATAGGTAATTTCAGAAGGTAATTACTATTTCATTAAATATATTAATTAATCATTTGATTGTATATATTTTCTTAGTACTATCATGATTTTCGAAAACCATTGTACTCCAAAGAAAAAATAAATTTGTTTAGAGATGAGTGGGAAATGTACTTGTTTGTAGAATGTTTTTTGACAAAAAATTAGGTGATTACCTACTATGTGTGTGATATAGTATGATATATGAACAACGAAATATATTGGGGGTGTGAAGAATTAGTGTTAGAATGCTTATAATTTTTTTTTTCTATTTCTCAAGGGGAAGTATAATGGAGGGAATCAATTTGTTTGGAAGCACTCTCCTACAAACAATATAATTGTTGGAAAATGGAAGAGGCCTAGGAGGAGGTAGAGGCGAAGGCAGATTCAGATTCGGAGTCCATGTCGGAGAATGATTTGGCGGAGGAGGAATATGTGGATATCAAGGTAGATATCGTGGTAGAGGAGGAAATGAAGCGTTGACTTGAAAATAATATAATTATTTAGAAATGAAGTAGAATGTGGGTCATACTGTGTTGGAGGACAATTTTTGAAAATTTTGCACAATAATTTTCACTTAAGATAAGATTCATTATGCACATGTTTCATATGGATTATTCAAAAAACAATTACCACTTTTTAAAGTGATTTAATATAGGAATTTAAGTGGAAGGATTTTTTTTCAAAAGGAAAACTAAAAAACAATAAAACTAATTATCGTAGGCTATAATTTCTATTTGTACATTCCATGTACTAAAAAATATAAATAAGGTCTAAAAGAAACCCCTCACTAAATAAAAAATGAACAACAATAAAAAAGTGTATACAATTTCTTTCCCATGAGATCTCTACATTGTAAAGAAAAGGTCTCAATAGTGGATCTAATAGTCACTTAAGAGTCATACAACAACAATCCAATAATAAAATACAACCCAATTTTTTTAATAAATATGTGTTTAATCAACCACTGAATCAAACAGGTGTATGAGAGAACTATTGGGGGAAAACCCACATTGAGAGATCATGGTCATTGAGTAGGTTTGGTGTTAAAGGTAACATGACATCAAATGAAAAGAAACCACCTTGTGAATAAATACATTAAAATGAAAAACCTTCTTCAAATGAAATTATTAAGAACTGAAAATCCAAATGAATACCCTTTTGAAAAAGAATCTAGTATGTTGATCAAAAACCCGTAAAAGAATAAATAGAAAATTTTAACTACTAAATCATGAATTTTCAGAAAAGAAAAATATAGTGGTTTAACATTGGTGGGTAGTGAATTTATTTGGGTTATTTAATAACTAATTATATATTATATATAATGTCACAAATTATTTTGAAATACATACAATTAAAATTCATTATACATGGGAACATTTGTTATGTAAAATGATCCATGTTCACAAGATCATTAATAAAAAACTCATAATCATTATAAAAAACATGAGGATAAGAATATTCACATTTTTATGGAAAAATAATTATGATGTTATGTTACAGTTTATCATCACGTAGAATATTGAAAAGGATATAAAGATTTATAGCACAATCCAAGAAGACTTAATAGATGTGACTGATTTATATTCATTTAGATTCTATAAAGGGCTATAATGTTGTTTAATACTATCAAAAAGGGTTAAAAAATTTTAATGTAGTTTAGTGTCTTTTAAAAACATATAATTGTCCATATTGATGTTAATTCCATTATTGAAGGAAAATGGTTTATCATGGAGTTTTTACTCTCAATGACGACGAAGGGATAAAATTTATTTTATTATGTTACCCAAAAACTAATTTGTAAATATTTATTTTATTTTAATAAATGAATGATGATACGTTTATAATAATGGTTAATGTTTTATAGGAAAAAATGACTTTATCAATAAGGACGATTCACTCTTATACAATGATCATGCACTCACTAAGGATGACTCACTCATGATGATGCAATTTTTATTTTATTATCCAATGAATTATATATGATAGGATATAAAACTATGATATTTTTAGATAACCTAGAGTGTAAAATATATTTTGGAAAAAGAAAGACATGATAGAATCAAACCGAACCTCCCAAAGATACATGGTGTACCTAGTATGACTCAAATTTTGTTGTTGCAGATTAAGATGGAAATTTTATTAATGTTCTTTTTAATATTTAAATTCAATTTTGTTTTTATTGTATTACTAACATAAGAATTATTTTATTATACAGGTAGAATCATTTTCTCATGTTATTTTTGTTTTTTTAAAGATGCTCATGCTCCTAATTAATTGAACTTTGAGGATGAAAATGAGATAACAATAAGGAAATGGGTTAATAATGTATACAAACATCTTGAAATAGGTGAATTAATAATAATTATTTAGTTAATTTTGTCCTCATTTTATCTAATATTTTTAATTTAATTTCCTTAAATATTTTATCTAATATTTTTTTCCACAGATATTTTGGGTGTCCTATTTTTCCTTAAATCGTCTTCAACAACATGGAAAAGGAGAACATGGTGCTTTTAGATGAAGTGTGTTAGGTAGAATGGGGTTTATTATTTCTTCCAGATTGATCGATTGTTTCTTTTATAGATTGTTTCATATTAATAAAATAAAAACACACATCATATACTCAATCATCAACACCAAAATCTGATGTACAGTGTGACCGATATGACTCTAAGTGTTTCTTTTTATTTAAAATGAAATTAATTTTACTTAAAAAATTCAATCATACTCAAAACCAAGAGAAAAAATTCATAATGTTTTGATACTTTAGTAAAAATATCTTTATGAATTTTTTGATGTGTAGGAATCAGCCACACCTTAATTCGATACACAATGTTCCTAGTATGACTCAATGTGTCAGTTATCAATTTTAAATTGACATATCTGTTCAAAAAGCATAAATCAATGAAGACCAATAAAAATCACTCATATTGTCTTGATAATTTATAAAAATTATTCATAATTTATTTTTTATCTTTAAGAATCAATCTCACATCAATCCCACACATGATGTCATCAGTATGGCTCAAAGTACGTGTTTCAAATATAAAAGAACATTATAGTAGAAAATAAAAGATGTATAATATAAACAAATAAGGAAAATTCATAATGTTTTGATACTTTTTGGGAATGATAAAAAATTCTTCTGTGACATGTAGAAATCATCGTCGCCTCAATAATATGAACAATGTGACTGTTATTACTCCAAGTGTGTCTTTTTTTATTTAATTTATTTTTAATTTTACTAAAAATGATAACTAACGTAAGAAAAACTAAGAAAAATAAATTCGTATTGTTTTGATAATTCATTAAAATTGTCAATAAGATATTTTTGACATTTCAGAATTTACGTCACGTAAATCCATAACACGATGTTCCCCGTATGACTCAAAGTGTCAATTATCAATTTAAAATTAAAATTTTAGTTTAAAAAGAGTCTCTCATTGAAAACCAAAGAAATGAACTCAGGTAGTGATTATAATTTAGTAAAATGTTTCCTAATTAATTTTTTACATGTTGAAATCAATATCCTGTCAAACCCAGACTTGATGTGACTGGTATGACTCAAACTACGTGTTTCTAGTTTTAAAATAAATATTAGTAAAAAAACTAGAATACATAAAATGAGGAAAACACATTAAAGTTATATATATACATTATTAAAAATATCCAAAATTTTAGTTTAGAAATTCAGGAATCATCCCCACCTAAATCCAAGGCATGGTTTGATTGGTATGGCTCTATGTGCCCTTTTTTATTTAAAATTTTCATTAATTTTACTAAAAAAGATAAATGACATAATCAAAACCAATAAATAACGTTTGGTTTGTTTTGATACTTTAGAAAATCAATACATAAGTTATTTTTTTACTTATATGAATGATTCACACCTCAATACGATATTTGACGTGGACGGTATGACTCAAAGTGTCTGTTATCAACTTAAAATTGACATTTTAATTAAAAAAGTGTCACTCACTAAAAACCAAACAACCACACTTATATTGTCATTATAATTTAATAAAATCCTTCATAATTAATTTTTGACCTGTAGTAATCATTCTCACATTAAACTAACACATGATCTGACTGGTATGACTCAAAGTGCATGTTTCATGTTTAAAATGAAATTTTAGTAAAAAAACACAAGTTGTGTTCACAAAATTGAGTAAACACATTTATATTATTTTGATACTTTAGTAAAATAATTAATAAGTAAATTATGTCTTGTAATAATGATATTATCATTAATATGAAGCATTTTTAATGGGTATTACACATAGTGTTTCTTTTTTATTTCAAATTGATAATAATTTTACAAAAAAAGACAACTAACATACTCAGAAAAAAGATAACACATTATTATTGTTTTTATAATTTAGTAAAATGATACATAAGTAATTTTTTACATGTTGGAATCATCCCCAACATTATATGGTACACGATGAGCCGAATATTACTCAAATTGTCTGTTATCAAATTAAAATTGACATTTTAGTTAAAAAAGTGTAACTCATTGAAAAATGAGAAAACATACTCAAATTATCATGGTAATTTAGAAAAAAGATACATAATTCATTAATGATGTGTAGGAATTAGTATCACATAAATACCATACATGATGTAACCAATATGACTCAAAGTGTATGGTTCTAGTTTAAAATTTAATTTTAGTAATGAACACAATTGATGTACTCAAAACCGAGGAAACACATTCTGATTGATTTGATAATTTAGAAAAATTATCCCAAAGTCATTTGGGACAAATAGGAATTAGACAAATTTCAATATGATTCATGGAGTGATTGGTATGACTCCATGTGCATCTTTTTAATATATAAGTGTCATTTTAGTTTAAAACCCGCATCACAACGCCAAAACAAAACAAACAAGACTAGATTGTTTTCTCATTATTATATCTTCAATTATATAATTAATTTCATTATAATTTTAATCATATAATTATTTAGTTAATTTTCATAGGGTTAATTCTTGAAAATGAAAAATAAATGGTGTTACATGAAAGAATCAAATGCTACTTAATCTGATACACAGTGTTCCTAGTATAGATCATTGTTTAGTTTAAAATTAACACTTTTTTAATTTATTTATTTATATTATTAGCAACATAAGAATTTATTTCTCAGATAAGTTAATCAGTTCGCTTGATTAGGGGTTGTCTGTTCTTTTATACTGGTTCATTTTTCTTTATTATAGTGTTTTTCTTGTATTTGTGTTATAACTTTTATTACATTTAAATTATGTATTTTTATCTAATTTTTCTAATTTATAGCGAGTTTTCTGGTGTTGTAGTGTTCTGTTAGGGAACACTAATGGATGCCCTATTTATGTTGTTGTAATGTGTTGGTACAACATACTGCCGAATTCACCTTTATCATCATTACAAAAAATATTTATAAAAGAACACATTATCAGCTCTTCTATGAGCACTTATAAAGGAACCCATTATCAGTGATTCTAAAAGTGCTGAAAAAGTTTCCATTTATTAGTTATTTTACAATTTCGGATAAATTTATCCTTTATCAGTGCTTCTATAAGTGGTGATAAAGATAAACTTTATCAACGCTTATACAAGTGCTAATATAACCCTTAGGCTTCTAACTATGGTTGAATATCCATTTCTATTATAGTGTTGATAAATGCCTATTGTAGCAATGTTGACTTCCTATCTTTTAGTAGTGGATTATTTATTGGATTCCACGTTTTCTAGGTACATGATATCTTTACTGTCAAGACCATTCAGAAGATAGTTTAAAATATACTAGGTAAAAGCCCACTAAGGATATCCAAGTAACTCGCCCCATGAGACTATGGATGCTTAATGGGGCTATCTATAACAAAGCCTCACTAATGTTATACATGTCCAAATAATTCCTCATATATCGAATAATCAATTTAATTCATGAACAATGTTCCTTAAAAAATATCCACTTTGAGTAAAAGATGTGGATTAATCATTAATTCCCAGATATCAAATAACATTCAAATTAACCAATCTATGTATAAAATTATATATGGTTTAGGAAATAATCATACACATGATAAATGATATGTATATTTAGGGTAAATTAAATGTTCAATGATCACTAGAAATTAAATATTTCATGGAGACTATAAAAATGAATCTAGAAAGTGAGTGTCAATACTATCCTTTTCCAAATCAATAATAGACCATCTAGAAGAAAAATAATGATGGTATCAATACAACATATACCATGTTGAGTTAAATGAATATTTTAATGATAGATTAATGTAAATAAAACAAAATATCACTTACAAAATTCATGATGAAAAGATCCTTTTTATTTTAAAAAATAATTTTAAAATGTTTTTCTTTGAAAATAAATTTTTAAAAAATAATCTTTCAAAAATAAACTTTTAACTTAAAAAGGAATCCTTAATGAAACTGCAGTGGTAAATTAAATAAACATTATATAAGGTAAAAATAACATTCCATTTACATTGTAAAAAGATTAAAAAAATTCATTATTTGTAAAGTGACATGATTATTTATTTGAATAAATTTGTAAAAGGAAAAAATTGTAAAATTTATTTAAAATATCATTTTGGAATGGTTACTTTTTTTAAAAACCTTTTTTGAAAATAGGTTTTTTAGAAGAAAATTGTTTCTCCGACTAAAGAGAGAAATCAAGTTGGGTTTCATAACAAACAGCTTCCAAAACATTTTGATTACTAAAAAGTGAAAATGGTACTGTTTCTTGAAAAAGTTCATTAATAGACATAGAAGAAAAAAATTAATGGTTTTAATGAATAACGGTCATATAAATTCCTTTAATTGAATTTCAATAATGAGCAATCTCGTTTAGAATGATATTATGAAATAAACCATTAAAATGATAATAACATTTAATTGAGAATTAATATATGAATTTATTATGTGTATCAACTATAAATAAACATATAAGAAGTGTAAATACATCAATATACAATCAATTTTATTATACTGATAATCATAGAATACCAATAATAATGAGGAAGTAACATAACCCAATGAAAAGAAATTGAGTTACAAAATTCTTTTCCACTTGGTAACATTATGTTCAAATACCAATGTATGAAATAATTCAAATGGAAACTCAAAATAACATTAATAATTATGTAATAATGATATTAAATTCCAAAGGTTCATTATATACACCATATAAAAGAAACTAGGTGCATAACATTACTATATGCCTCAATGAATTAAAATTGAGATGAAATCCCTTACCTTGTGTTTCCTTTAGGCTGAAAATACTATCATGTATAATAGTTTTTAATGTTATTAACCTATAAAAGAACCATATAAATATTTATGATATCATATATGATCTTATTACAAAATATTACTACCCATTTTTTAGTAATAATTCATTATTTTCAATATTTCTTATATTAATTGCCTTGTTTTTCAAGTATGTTTTGTCTAGTTATTTTTTTCTTCTTACATAGTTCATGATTCAGCATATGTATAATTTAAAAAATTATATAATTATAATATATATTTATTATATATTTATTTAATATAATCCATAGTTTTTGGAGTTAGGAAATTAAATGCACCATTCATGGAGATGGTAGGCTGTATGTACGCATGAACAATACTACCATTTCATTATTGTATTTAAAATAATTAAAATTAAATGATATATATGTATATTATAATAAAAATATCAAATTTATTTAATATATTCAATATATTTTTATTAAAACCATACTTAAAACATTCCATGAAATGTTTGAATGAATCATATTGCTTTGAGGAGGCAGTAGTCCACTCATCCACAAATGATGTCATCTTATTTCCAAAAAATTTAAGACATGAAGGTATGGTCATATAAAGAGTTAAATAAGAATAAAAACATTATAAATATCAGATATATATTATATAAACAAAAAATAATCATTATTCCAACCTTTAAAGGTTGTAATTGAAGAACAAATGATATTAGTTCGTGAGGCGGTAATCCACCATACACACGAACGATGATTGCTTTTCCCATTTGATGGATGGGTGAGAAAATATAGGTATAACTCTTTGAATAAAAATATCTCACTATATTGAATATAATTAGGTTATTATATAAGCACGATATAAAAATAATTGATGGGGTGGAAAATTAAATGAATTAAAAGTGATTATTTAGGAGAGTAACCTCTTATCCAAGTAACTAATTTTGGTTTATATCAAAACAAATTATTGGTTTGATTTTGGACCAAATTAATGATTATTGGATGATTTTATGGATTTTTATATCTTATTTGGTAAGGTTTTGGATGATAAAAATGGCTCGAGAGGTGTGAATAAGTGGGAGGGGTGGGTGCATTTTTATAGTGGAGGAGGAGTGGCACTCTTGTTAATTTTTGAAAGAGGGAATTCCACCCACATTTTATCCACGTAAAGTGTTTTTATAATGATAAAAATTTGATAAAATGTATTATATGGTCGCAATATGTCAATAAAATAGTTTTTGGATATGTTTCAGGGTCATTTTGACATTATGTTTAAGGTTTAGACCCTTGTTATGCTTAATTTTACCTTAACCACTGATTTTTTTTAAAAAGACTCAAATATTTTTGGTGAAAAACTATGTAGAAAATATTATAAATTATGAATAATTTTTTCTCCAAATATGGAATCAATTTTTCCAAATTCCAGTCACATAATTGGCATAAATAAATTAGATTAAAATGAAATTCTCAAACAAAATTCATTATTTTTCAATGTAAATCAAAAAATATAATTTATTAGAAAGATACCAAAAATTCACCCTAATGTAATTTTGATGTTTAAATATCTAAAATTAAGTCTATTTATTCAAATAAAATTAATTATATCATCAATATTAATTTTTAAAATAGGTGGGCCATTAAAAGGCAGTAAAATTGACTTTTAAAAAAAATAAAAATTTAAAGTGTAAAACTAGATTTATTATTATCTTATGCCTATAAAATATATTGAATGGATATGAAAATTTATTTATTGAATATAAAATAAATATATATAATTAATATCATTTATTAGTAGTAATAAATTTTATTTATTATAATAAAACACCTTTGGCACATAATAATAGTATTTATAGAAGCATCTCTTTTTAATTCAATTGGATCCTATATTCATTTCAAATTAAAATTTATCTAATTAATTGAATAATTTATATTAATATGTTTTTAATACTATTCATGGAAATTAATTTATTTGCTAGGTTATATCCTTTTATATTAAATAAAAATATTTTAATAATATATTGTTGTTCGGTAAAACTCGGTCTTGCATGTAATGTAAGATATCGAACAAAGTATTTGTTGCATACGATGAAAGAAAAATAAGTATTGTATGAATTTAAATATATAGAATATATAAAATTTATTTAATGTATTAAATATATTGTAAATTCTCAAGAGGTTATATTCCATTATATTTTTGGTGTTGTGTGTCATACATGCTATCGAATAAAAGTTAGCCTTTTTAACTTTTCAGGGTGTTAAAAGTTATCTCTACAATTTTTTTACATGATATAAATATCATATATATTAATTATATATGAAACTATATTATTTACTATATTTTAGAGATATCATAAAAATTACATCATTTATGGAGATAGTAGGCCATATGTACACATGAATTCTCTTTCAAATATATTGATGAATTATGTGAAGGAAATTTCAATATTAATTAACCATTTAAGAATAATTATTATATCATAGATATAATCTATATTCATATAATATATCCTTATTACAGTCTATGTCAATATAAAATGAAAATCGAGTCACATCACTTGATGAAGGTGGTTTTCTTCACGTATGCATGAGCAACATTATCATTTTTTATTATCTTAGAAGGAAAGAAGCTCGATATGATATAATAATTAAATGAGTATAAATATTTCATAAATATTATATATAAAAATAAATCTATCATTATCTTGAGCTATGATATGCGGTGATGGAAAATTAATTCCAACTATTCGTGAGGCGGTAGTTATCCACATAGACAATCAGAAGATTCATTTCCATTTGATGGAAGAGAAGATATATATAGGTTATTACAGAAAGATAAAAACATAAATTATGTGTTATATATTGTTTTTATTATATTTGAATTTGTAAAACAAGAAATAATTTCTTAAGATAAGAATTAAAAATATAGAACTTAATAAAGACAATCACCTTCGCATAAAAAACCACTTTTGGGTATCTTATTAAGGAGTATATGGTTTGTATTTTTGGAATAAAATTAGAACAAGAAAGTTTCTAAGAAGGATTGGGATATATTTTTTTCATGGGATTTTAAGGAAAAATGGATTAGGAAGTGTGAATAATTAAGGAGAGGAGTTTGCTTTTTATAATTAAACAAAGTGGAATTTCTTGTAAATACCCAAAACTATTAAATAATGGGATGTCACTCTAAATACATGAACCTAAAAATTAATAAATAAAGTAGTGAATATAATATATGTTAAATAAACATATATTACACATTTTTTTAAATTTTGTTCCTTAGCTTCTAATATTAATCTATTTTACCATTTTCGTTTTACCATGGTATCTAATTTTTTATAATTTTTTTTAACTTGATAAATTTTCATTTAAAAAAAATAGATCCCTATTAGATAATTTGAACCACTAATTTTATTTAATAAAACCAATTTATTAAATAAATATTTTATTTTCATTGAAAATTAATTTTAACATTTGTGTTTGTAACGTACAGAACCCCGTTTTAACCTAACCACATTAATTAATTTTTACTATTTTTACTATTCTGGATAAAATAATTATTTTAAACTTATTATATTTATAAAATATTCTAATTCTAAATTTTTAATAAATTTTATCAAATTTAATTCACAGAAGTGGAAAATTTTAATTTCAAATAAAACTCAGATACCTGATGAAAAGTATTTTTTCCAAAGAATTGTTTTTATAAGTATAAAAAAAATTTATATAAAAACTAAACATATGATTTATTTTAATGAACTAATTTAGATTAAATAAAATATAATTTAACTATATTTACTTTTGAAACAATTATAAAACAAATTTAAATTTTTGTAATACTTGAAATGAAAAGTTAGTTTTAAATAATAGTCGATATTTTTCACAATTTATTAAATAATTTATCTTTTTCAAAAAATAACAAAAAATAAATAAAATATAATTTTGAAATTTTGATCAAAGAAGAAAAATTTTATAAAATTTTAAATAATTATTTATAAATATGTGCACAAAATTTTGGGAAACAATTATTTAGAAAAAAAATTTAAGCTTAAAACTATATTTATTCTTTTCTCATACCTAGAAAAAATATTGGATGAATAATAAAATTTCTTTTTTAATATATAATATATAAATTACAATAAATCAATTCACTGATGGTAATTAATTAATATTATTAGGATAAGGAATAATTATTCTAATAAATATATATTTTTAGAAAACATTTAATTTACTTTAATTGTTTTTTATTTTCATTTCTAATCAATTGATAAGAAATGAATTTAATTTGTTCATGTTTAATTAATATAATTTTCATAATATTGTTAGTCTTATTCATACCCAACAATTTAATGGTTAAGTTATAAATTTCATATTAAATAATAATATTTTAATAATATATCATGATTCTTTTGAACTCAGTGTTCCATGTAAGACAATCTATCAGAGAAATTAAATTTATTTGGAAAAATATTTCCTAAAATATTTAGTGTGTTACATATAGCTTGTGTTTCAAAAGGAAAATTAATCAATTATTTTTTTCAATCAGGGAGAAAATTTTTCTATAATTGATTACTTTATACTTTCATATATTGGTATTTTTTTTATAATTTATCTTAGCTCAAATTTTTTTATCATTTCTACTTTAAAAATATAATATTATTAAAAATAGTTTTAATTTGTTTTTATTTTTCTGGAATATATTTTAGCTATTTCGACTTCAATATTATATGAAATATATGTCCAAATATTTCAAATCCTTCCATGCCTGTAAAGTAATGTGTTTAATATTTAATACAATCCTCACGTTAGTTTGTAGATGTAACATTTTTCCCACAAACAAATAAATATTTAGTTTGAACATATTATTGGGATTTATGTATATCTTCCAAATAATTTCATTTCATATTCTAATTATGTTCCCATATTGAATCTATTTTTATTTGACATTATTCTCCCTTATAATCATGTCAATATATCCATTTAGATCTTTATTCATTTTATTTATTTAGTGATAAAAACTATAATAATCATTAATAATTAATTCATTGATTCATGATAAACCATTGTTGATATGGAATGAAACAGATTTCTTTTTTTTTCCAATTCATGGATCTTTTTTGGTAGAGATTTATTAGTTTTAATATTAGTTTTAATTTTTTTCATACAATTATTTCATTATCTTGGACTAATGCTTTTTAATCACTATAATATAATACAAATTGACTTTAACATTATTATTTTTCATTCCAATGAATTTTCATCCAATTAATTCTATAAATAATTTACATATATTTAGAAATATTCTATTTCATTTTATATATCCTTGATAATCTCACAGAATAATATATCTACAGTTTAGTAATATTTTACACATATTTCTCATTTTTAACACAAAAATCATTATTTAATTCAATATTCACACACTTATCATATCTTGTACATTAATATTTATTTGAACAACCTTTGAAATAATTTATTCAAAATATCAAATATTTTTAGTCAATGAGAAATAAATCCTTTTTTAATAATATTATATAGGATAAGTTCTTTATCCCATTTCTTTCTTTATTTTTTTGTTCCTTAGTGTTTGGAATGAAATAATCAATATACACGATATGTAATATATCTTAGATAGTTACATAAATCTGAAAATAATATTTCCCAAGGGGATATGAAACAACATAAAAATTCCAAATATGTAGTAATCAATAGAATAATAACTCTAGAACCGATTGATATTCCTTGTGAAGGTATAAAACAAACTGAGAAAGGGGGTGAATAAATGTGGGATAATTTCTACCAATTTATTTTCAATTTTTCCTCATAAATAGTTAATATAAAAATATATTCTATATTATGGTCAACACAAAAATATATAAAGTAATAAAATTAGAATTAACAAAACACATAAATTTTTTTATGATTTAACACAAATTGGTTAACTATATGCCTTATATGCTTAGTGAAATACAAGTAATAGTTGTATCAATAGTATCAAAAATTATAAGTATATTGAGGTATTATTTTTCCCAAATGAAAGTCTCATTATTATGATGTATGAATGTTTTATTTTTAGAATTAATTTCAAAATTAAAATGAAATAATCTTTTTCTTGAGTTTAAAATAGAAATATGACCAATAAAAAACATCTCCGCAGTGCGGTGAGAGTTTAATAACATTAACTATGAAATTTTATATTCCTTAGTGAATAATTCTCCAAAACATAGTATTCTCATGATACATATCCTTTAATATTATAATTATTTATACATAATATTTCCATACGGCATGAAACAATTATTCTATATCTTCATGTTCACAGACTAATTTTTTTTATTCATTGATATATTACGATTAATTTATTACAGAAAATAAAATTTTAAATCACTAAAAAAACAAATGGTATTATATTAATTATACATATCTTCAATATATTTATAAATGTTGGGTTTAAATTCCTAGTAATTGTTCTAAAATAAAAAACATCTTTAATACAATAAATGAAAAAATAATATACATATTTAATTATCCAACAATATTGTTAGAACATTTAAAGGGAAACCCCCTTGAATAATAGCTAAATTGTATTAATAATAATATCATATGAAATGGAAAAAATATATGTCTTTCTGAAAATAATATTATAGTAATATATCTATAATTAAATTGATTACTATTTTTTTAAATAATGTTCAAATAATCATCGATGTCAGTTTCATTCAATGAAACATCATCACCTTAAAAAATCATCTCCATCATATCATGGAATAAAAAATGATGTAAAAAAATCATTATTATAGATATGCATTCCCTTTACACATATTTTTCTATAATTTTGTATTGTAATTTTCCATTAATTAAAACAAAAATATCATGAGGCATAATGTCTCTAAATGTTTTCATTCATAATACATAAATGTGTAACTAAAATGTATTTTTTTTATTTTATTATCTTTAATGAGATCCTAAATCCTGTAGATCTCCAAAAATAATAGGATAAATTTTGGAATACAAAAAATAACGGGGTGTTCAAAAAAATCCAATTAAGGGAATAAACATGAAAAGGAAACAGAACATATGAGTCAAAGGTAGAACATGATATCATTAAAGAGAAGGATCAAGTGTAATAAAATAATATAATGACACAAGGAACATGGTATCATAAGGTCATGGAATCAAAGGAAACGTGGAAGAAACATATAACATGGAAGAAAATTGACATAAGTAAAATTGACTAAATAGTATCACATGGTGGACAATGGACCATAATGGATTAGGGTTAGTCCCGAATACCATACATGATGTCTCACGAGATAAAATATTTACCCAATGAATTTTAGTGCTATCGTAGAACACCCATCCTAACATGTTCATGATTATGTGTGCCACAAATGGAAATGAATCACTGTTAATAAGCAAAATAATTATCCATGCAATGAAATGGGTTACAAAATATTATATCATATCATAACCAAATGAGATATCGTAATGAAGGCACTTAAGATATGAACATAAGGAATATATTATAAAATATAATTAAGGGATAATAATATAGGTATATTATATATATATATGTACATAATTTAGAATACATCTATAAAATCATTGGTTTTTATCATTCATGAAAATATCTTCAAAATGATAAATGGTATTTGTTTTAAGAATGGATTTTTTACTTGAAATAACTTCTTTATAATTTAAATTTTTTTCAAAATATTACTGAACATATTTTTCCTTAAAAGTAAATATGAAAAATTTTAAAGGATGTTTCAAAAAATTTAATTTTCATGATGGTGGAAAATTTTATACCTGCTGTATAAGTTAAAAAATTCTATTCACAAAATTTTGTAAAAGGATAAAAGGTAACTTATTCATAAAACAAAAATAAGATTCATTTTAATTTTATTTTAAAAAGATACAAAAATAGGTAAAAATTAATTTAATATGTAATTTGGAGAATTTTAAAAATAGACTTTTAAACATTTTGAGGAAATTTTTTTTGTGTAAGGAAAATCATTTTTAGTCGAAAAGATAAATAAAGGAAGATTTCATTAAAAAACAAATATTAACAAATTTAAGTACCAAATAGAGGAAAATGGTAATGATAATTAAAAATTTAAATAATAAAAATAGGATAATAAAATTAAATTTATTTATTATACAATTATCAAATAATTTCAAAAAAATGGAGTTTCAAGAAAATACAATCCCGATTAAAATGAGATTGAATGATTAATCCTTACAATTGTGGTAAATTTTGAATCACAACTCCCAAGAAGGAAATAAATAAATTTTAAATTAATATATCCTAGTGTATGATATAATCATGATATAATATGTAATTGGGATGCATATATATCATTATATATAAATTAGGTGTATAAAATTATAGATGTCTCAAAAAAAGGATTTTTTGAGATGAAACCCTTACCTCGAGTCTATAATTTGTTGTGTAGTTTTTTTAAATCTTATATTATAAGATTATTTAAATTATTATTTTCCATAAAAACTATTTTATGTTTAATACATTATAACTAAACCACTTTATTGAATTATTTCATTGATTTATTTTATTACATAAACAGTCATGTCCGCATCAGGCGTTTTAAGGACGTTCATAATTTCAAAATGATATATGTGTATTGACCATGGTCAAAGGGGTAATTATTTAGTTATATTAAGAATAAAATTAAATAAATAATTATCATTTTTATATATCAATTATACTTTAAAAAAATTAAATATGGTTATAAAAAACAAACTACGTTACAATCATGATGACGGCAAGCCGAACGTACATATTTATAATGTCTCCATTTTTTAGAAATCATAATTGAAATAAGTTCTGTGTTATTTTATATTTATAGAATTATAATTATATCATAAATATAATATTATTTCTTTAAATAAACTTTCATATACCATCCATGTGATGTGATAAGAAAAAATGAATCACACCTCTTCACAGGGTTGTAGTCTTCCCTATACACAAATGTTGTTTTCTTTTTTCAATAGATGGTAATGCAAGAATTTTTATGATTTGTTAATTATCTTTCATGATTAATATTTAATGAATATAAATTATAAATATTAAATCAATCATTATAAATATTTGTGATATTATGTGATGGAAAATGAATTAAATTGGTTCGTGAGGCGGTAGTCCGCTGTACACACGAATGATGGTTTCATTTCCTATTTGATGGAAGAGGAGATGGAAAAATATGTTGATGTAAACATAATAAAATATAATTATTTTAGATATAATGGGATTATTATATTTTAATATTTATTAAAAAATTGACGGTGAAAGAAGAAAAATTAAAAATTAGGAGACTGGTGAAGATGATTACCATTGCTTAGAGGAACGTCCTTTATATATATTATTAAGGACCCTAAGGCTAGTCCTTTGGAAATAAAAGAAGATCTATAATTTGAATAAGGATTTTTCAGAGATATAATTTCAGGTTTTATTTATGAAAAAAACATTAGTGGTGTGAATAATTGAGGGGATGGGGTAACCTTTTATAATTGAGGGGAGTGGTATTTTTATAAGAATTCACACTATTCAATAATTAGAAGTAACTTTTATGAAAAGTGCAGTAGAAAATTAAAAATAATATATCATAGGGGTTATATTATATATCCTCACTTCAACCATTCCAAAATAAAAATTTTTTTATCATGTTATTCCATTTACATCTAAGGTTATTTACTTTTAGCATTTTAATTTTCCTCCACAGTAGTATGTCTTTAACAATTTTACTATTAATTATGAAAAAATAGGTAGAAATTGTTGCGTAAAATTAATTATTATGTTTAAAAATAAGGAATAAAATTTAAAAAAATAAAATCCTAAAATTGGAAGAATTCAATTAAAAAATAAACCTGCAAAACATGACAAAACATGAATTTTAATGAAATGCAATTTTCAACTAATAAATGCTCTTTTATTACCTACACAAACATTAAAAATAATTAAATAAATTTAAAATAATATCTATACATATATAATGTATAATTTTCTTTTAAATAATTTTCATTATTTTATGGTTCAAATAATTAAAATGGACAAAAATTATGTACATTAAAATAGTTTTCAAAAAAATGCCCTTTTAACCCAAAAAATAATCTTATACTCAAATCAAATATAAAGATAATTTAAATATAATTAATTGGATTAAATGTTAACTAAATAATAATTATGTTACATTTATATCAAATTAATATAATAAAGTAACTTTTATATTTTTTAATTTATTAAAAATTAATGAATGTTTAATAAAAATATGTATATTTCATTATTCACTAAAAATCAATATTTTCCAAAAAATACTAAAATTTGAACATAAATAGATTTTTATATGCTTATTTATTAAATTAGGTTAATTTTATAAACTATAATTTCTAAAATTTACAAAAATTAATTAAAATAATTTCTCACCGAAATCAAAAAAAAAATATTTTTTTAAGAAAACATATATAAGAAGCATAAAACAACTCTACTAAAATTTGAGCAATTATTATTATGAATTTATAAATGCATTTAGATTATATAATTTATTTATATTTATTTTTCATAATATGGTTATTCCTATTTATACCTCTAATTTTAATGGCTGGGTTATAATGGTCATGTTTAAATAATACAAATTTTAATAATACATTATGGTTCATTTAATCACAGTGTTTCATGTTGTGTAAACTATCATTCATAGTGTTATTTTAAAATATTAATGTGTTAAATTCTACCCACCTTAAATAAATTTAATCCTCTCAATTTTAACTTGAGCTCAATGTTTCCATATTTAAGGGTTTTACATTAGAAAATTCCTTTTTTGAAAACCATATCATAAAAATGGATAATAAAAGATTATCTAAAAAATAAGGAAAGAGAAATATGAAATTCATCACATAACTAGGTTTAAACATTCTAGAAAATTAATTTTATGTGAAAAAATGTATTTTATAGAATTATTATTTAGTAGATAATGATATAATTTTTTAAGAGAGAATAAATGATCAATTTCTAAAAAATGAATAACATTTTTATTTCAAGATAATTTCCAAATATTTGGGGATTATTTTACCATTTATATTAAGAAAATAATTAAATATACTTACTTGAAAATTGTACTTTTAGCTTTTAATAATTTATCACCACAATCACATATGTTGCTTCAAATTATGCGTATTTAAGAAGAATTGTTTATGCAAGAAGGAATTAAATTAACTAAAAATGGATCAAATTATTCTAAAAAGTAGATATCAAAATATTCCACTTATTTTTAGACATTAACAAAAACCAGAAATGGATAGCAAAATCTATGATAATTCCCAAATTTAATACTCCTCTATATTAACCTCACAATCTAAGGATGATCTTGAATCATTAAAAAACTAAATAACCATACATTCTAAATTACCCCATCATTAAAATATTTAATTGTGTTCTTCCAAAATAATATTTAATGTTAAATAATATATTATACATAAAGTTTATATATACATAAATATAATCAAATACTTCCCAAAATATCAATAATCACCAAAATAATTTGAAAAAAAAAATTATTTAACTCTAAAATAAATTTCCAAAAATTAACATAATGTTTATCTATCAAATTATTTATGTTCCTAAATTTCATAATATCCAAAACATCACATAGAAAATTTTTAGGCACTACACCATTATCACCCTTATGTTCTAGGTTCAAGCCCCATGACCATACCATATATAATTAATTTCAATTTAACATTTACTTTTTCATTTTTCTAAAACCATATACATATAATTGTTATAGTATTCTTAGAAAAATGATGAATATCTTCAAAATGACCTCAATAATCAAATAAATGTTTAACCACTAAATTATTATATAAAATTTATCTATTTCACACAAAATAAAATAATATTAGTAGAATATAATTACCAATACATCAATTCTGTAACAAATATTAGTTTTCTTAAATCATCTTTTTTTCCATAAAATATAACCTTACCATTAAATCACATTTCTAGGTCATTATTAACATTCAATATATTCTTGAAAATACTTATATGAAATCTAATATAGAGTAATCCTAAGTATTTTCATGATTCTTATAACTGAAATAACATTTATAAAAATCCTTCAACAACATGATTCTTAAATTCCAAATCCAAAAAAATTTAATCATTACACTTTAATTATTGTGATAAAATACGACCTCTAGAATTAATCATCAGATTAGAGAATTGACATGCATAATAAATAAGTTACCCATATATGTAACATTGAACTGCTAATGGTTCCTTTGGTAGAATTTGGGAATTTTCTTCTCTTTAGACTTATTTTTCTCACAAAAACAATATTCTAGTTAATTTATGTAATTTTTATTGGTGTATCTTACCAAATTTCTTACATGTAGGAAGTTTAATATTCTTTTCATTATTATCTTTAAAAATTGAACTTTCAGGAGATGATATAATTATACTCATTTATATATTTTCAAATTTAAGTATATTCTAGTTGTTAATCGTAATTAAAGATAGCTCATTTGGCATGATCACAAGATGTGTAAGTACCCTTCCCATTAGGTTAGAAAAATCATCAGGGGAATTAATAAAATTCCCATAACATTGGTTTTTGGAATTTTATCTCATTTCTTAAAATTACCAAAAAATATTAAAATAAACAATATGAAAACTCTCTCATAAAAAAATTTGATACTTATAAACCTATAAGGAATATCTTTTAAATTATAATAATATCCCAACATAAGTGTCTCTAATTTTAAATATTGGTTATCCATTAAAAAATTTACAATTAGATGTTAAAACTTAGTAATTTTTTAAATTCATTAATAAAGGATCATAAAGATTTTTTGAGTATTCAATATACATCCTCTAAGACTTTCAAACCCGGTGCACAACAAGACCTATTTTCATCCACCAGGTGGCGATCAAGTCCAGATCAATGAAAAATTTTCATCAAGATATGGATGTTGTTACATGGAAACCATTCAATATAACATTCACCAAAATTCCAAGGTATTTTACAATTTCTATACTTATCCTTGTACTTATCCATAAAGTTCTCATTAATGTATTGTAGCTAAAATCTCCAAAAAAAAAACTAGAACCTTTTATGGTCCAGCTATATCTACCCAAACCATTCACACATATTATTAAAGGATATAAACATAAATATTCATTAATTACAACCAAAATATCACATGTCCTAGGGTTTATAAAAGACTAGGTTCATAATAAATCAAAGTGAAAATAAAATAAAACTTTTCTTATTTTATTCTCTACAATAAGCTCCTAACTCCTTTTTATCTCTAGAACTACATATGATAAACTGTGGACGACATAAAATAAACTTGTGAGCTAAAAATATAAATAAGGGTATAAAAATGACAATAAATCATAATGTTCATGTTAATGGTATATAAAATATAAGGATCAAGGGTAATTACATGAGAGAATAACTCAATGAACATGCTAAAATACAATCACAAAATCTTAGGAAATGTGGAATCAATATATAACATTACATACATTGATTCGAGTATAAATTACTAGATAATATCAAATTTGTTTACAAATTCCCATAATGTATTAGGTTTATTCTCTTATCCCATACCTGGTGCCAGATGGGACTAAAGCTTTACCAATTGATTTAGAGCTCTATCTCGGTGCACACATCAAAATATGTTAAAGATTATGTGTGACACAAAAGTAAATAAATCATAATTCAAAAACATAATAATGATCCATAGAAATAAATGGGGTTCATAATCCTTCTAAATATCATAAGAAAACAAAATTTTCTAATAATGGAATTTGGGATATGAACATAAGGAATGTATTACACTTTTCACATTGAAAATACTTCTTCAAAATCTAATTTTTTACCAAAATATTGTAGAAAAAAATTTATTTAAAAAAAGCCGTTGAAAATTTTAATGTAATTTTCCTAGAATTTATTGGTTATGACGGAAGATAAGTTTGTAGATATAGTAAAAGTTAAAAAAAAATTCTTTCACAATTCTGTAAAAAAGATAAAAAGTACTTCTATTAAAAAATTTAAAAACTTTTCCTTTAAGACTATTTTATAAAAATTCAAACATTGGTAAAAAATTATTGGATAAATCATTTCTATTATATTAAAATTTTCATTAAAATATTTTAATGAGAATATGGATGTGGAAGAAAAATCACTTTTATTAGAAAAGAGAAATGAAGTTATTTTTTCTTAAAAGATTTTTTCTCAAACATTTTATGTACCAACAAGAGGAAAATTTTACTATTACTGGAAAATTTAATGAATTTAAAGAGTTATTTTTTTTCAATTATGATATTATTAAATAATTTCTTATAATGTAAATTCAATCATAAACAATCCTGATTAAAATGAGACTAAAATATAAATCATTGCCACTTTGGTAGCATTTGAATCGTAACTCTGATAAATGATCCAAATGAATTGAATCTAAAAATATCATTAATTATAAAGAATTCATGATATAATATATAAACATTAAGTATATACACCATTAAAATTTAATTATGTTCATAAAAGATAATCTATCTAAAAAAACAATTTTTCAAACGAATCCATTTCCTTAAGTCCAGACTTATTTATATTTGTATTTAATCTCATATATAATAATATTATATCAATTATTTTTTCTAAGTAACATCATAAAGGTTTAATAAATTATGATAAAATTATATTCTTTATTTATTTTAACAACATATTCGATTACACAATCATTTATGTCCGTGTTAAGTGTTTTGAGGATGCTTGGTTCATAATTTCAAAGAGGAATCAGTGTGTTCACCATAGTAAAAAGAAATAATTTTTATATAAAATCAAATAAAATAATCTGGAAATTATTATAATTTTTATACATAATTTATAATTTTAAAATCAACCATGATATATAGTAATAAAAAATGAACTATATTATAATCATGGAGATGGTAGTACGTACGTACACATGTGTATCATTTTAATTTTTAAATAATCATAATGTAAAGAAGGTAAGTAATATTTTATCATTGTAGAATTATAATTATATCATAAATATAAAACTATTTGATTAAATATTATTACATATACCTTCTATGTGATATGGTAATAATAAATGAATCACATCATTTCATAAAGTGGTAGTGCTCCATACAAAAAAAAATATTATCATTTTTAATGGATGGTAAGGTAAGAAGGTATATGAAATGTTAATTTTGAATAATAATTAATATTTCATTAGTATAATATATAAAAATTAAATCCATCACCAAGAAAATCTATTATATATAATGATAGAAAACGAATTTCATCAGTTCGTGAGGTGGTAGTTATCTCTACACATGAATGATGGTTTTGGTTCCCATTTGATGGATGAGGAGAAGGATAAATATTAGTCCAGAAAAAAATAAAAAAATAAATATATAAGATTTTTTTTTATTACATTGAAATTTTTATGACATAACTCAAGGTGGAAAAGAAGAAGTAAAAAAAAGGAGTTTGGGGAAGATGATTAACTTCGCTTAGAGAACCCTCCTTTGGACCTCTTATTAAGGAGCTTAATCTTGGTATTTTGGGAAGAATGAAATCTCTAGAATATAGATGAGAAATTTTTTTCGATATTTTTTACGTCTCGTTGGATCCAGATGGCTTGATAGGTTTTAATAAGAAAGGGGATGTGGTGCCCTTTTTGAATTTAGGAGTAATGACATTTTTTAAATTGCCAAAACTATTCAATAATGTGAAGTCAATATCAAGATAAATGCCTTAAAAATTAATAATTATTAAATATAATGGGTGATATATTCAATAAATACCTCTAACAATAAAATATTAATTTATTCAATCATTTTATTCCATTTAATTATATAGTTATTCATTTTTACCATTTTATTTTTTCACTATAGTAACTAGTTTTTTAATATTTTTACAATTAATTATGAAAAAAATTAAGTTGACCTTATTAAATAAAATTAAATATGATGATTGAAAATATGTAATAAATATTATCAGTTTCAAAACACTTATATGGTATAATTCTATTTCATAATAAACCTGTAAAACATGTCGAAAGTAGGGTTTTCCAGAAATACATTTTTCCAAGTAATAAATAATTTTTTATTAACTCTATGACCATTATCATAATTAACTGAATTTAAATTAATATATATATATATATATATAATATTAATTTTATTTAAAAATTTCATCATTATGGGTTATTTTAATTAACTAAAATGAATAAAAAATATGCACTTTAAAATTGGTTTCAAAAAAATGTGTTTTGAGCCTAAAAATAAACTTATATAAAAAATAGAATATAAAGATGATTTAAATGTAATTAATTGGATAAAATATTAACTAAATAATATTTATTTTACATTTAAATCAAATTAAAATAATAATTGTACTTTTAAAAACCTTAATTTATTAAAAATAAATGTCATTAACAAATATCATCAATTTTCACTATTTACAAAAAAATCAACAATTTCCAAAAATATCTAATTTCACCATAACTAAATTTTTGTATACTTATTTCAAAAATTGTTTTAATTTTATAAAATAAAATTTCTAAAAGATTCAATTATTAATTATAATATTTTATCCCAAAAATAAATAAAAAATATTTTTTATGAAAACATAATTTTGAAAACATAAAATGACTTTACTAAAATTTTAGTAATTATTATTATGTATTAGTAAATAAATTTAGATTATATGAAACATTTATAGATATTTTTCATAATATTCTTATTCTTATTCATTCTGTAAATTTTATGGTCTAGGTTATAGTTATTTTATTTAAATAATAATATTTTAATAATACATCATGGTTTGTTTAGTCATAGTGTTAGGTGTTGTAAATGCTATCATACATTTTATTGTATTAAAATATATTTTTTACAATTACATCACAAATTTAAACACCCAATATTCTAAGAAATAATATCTAGTAATCTTAACATAGTTGAAAAGTCATAGACACTTTTTTATATAATGTGGTGAACTCTTCCCATACATGGACACCTTATTTGTTCAACATGGTTGACCATGACTGATTGCATTTCTATTTTTTCATTCTTGATCATTTCATATGATAATTAACATTGATTCTAGATACTTCATAATAACATAATTTAATATACATGGATAATTCTAAACTATTACCCAGTTATTCCATTTTTCTCTATAGTCAAGTCTGAAAAATTTTATATCACTTAATTTATTTTACATGGTTGAACATGACTCATACCATAGCTATAATTTTAAAATGTTCATAAAAAATTTAATAGAATTTTTAGAATGATTCAAAATCACTTAAATGATATAAAACCACCCAAAAAATGTTTTCCACATTTAAAAACTCATTTATACAAGAAATGAAAATTCATAAGGCCTCTTTATATAATCTAAAAATTCTTTATTAATGAACTATTTATTACATATTATTATAACCCAATATAACCTAAGTAGATAGGGGTGAATCAGGGAGTCATTAAATTAATTTTTTTTACAAAAAATCCATTTCGATCTGAATCCCTTATTGGAAGAAACTTATTAAATATTTGATTAATTTCTCACACAATCTCATCGAATCTCAACCACAGTTATAAAATTGTAAAATAAAGGACGTTGATAGTTTACTTGGTTCACCCACCCTAGGAAACATATGAGAATAATACAATTATCACTATTCTAGTGTTAAAAAATCCATTATAAACTCACTATTTTAGTGGATACATTATTTAGGTGAATTCAATCATCATTAAGTCTCATTATGTACAATATTTAGGTGAATTCACTCATTACCAAGGAATTTTTCAAATACAGTGTTGTATGTAATATGTTACAACCTCCGATGGGTTACTCACTTCTCTACCTTCATATACATCTCCGTAAGATATTAGTTTATAGACATTTAGGTATAGATTATTTACATGAATTTAGCCCCATGAGAAGTGTGTTGAAATGATGTAACTATATCATAATTCCATTTGTGAAGATCTAATGTATACTATGAGCTTCTCCTAATTCCCTGGGAAGATAAGGTAAAATATATGTTATAATATTTTAAACAATGACTTCCAAAATTTTTCACACATCATAAAAAAAATATGTAGATAATTATAGACTTTTATTATACTATATATCTGTTAAAAAATCAACTAGTTGTGTTCAATATAACATAAAATATTCTCTTCAATTTACTTTCTTCTTTTATACACACATATTTATCTCGAAAAATTGTAGCATAATTTTGATAACAATATATAAATCTCTATAGTTTAGATAATTAATAAATATTATGCTTTTAAACACTTTTATTCCCCTTTGTTTTTCCTTTATTGGAACACTCAATAACATTTTAATATTACATGTTTTTTATACATATGGAATGGCAAGACCCAGTCCACTAGTGCCTTTCTCAGCATAACAGTAATATTGTAGTGTCACCCTAAGCCCACCTCCAATATTCTCGGGGCTAGTGAAAATTACTGAGTATGAACATCACACAATATATGAGTGTCTCTCCTTTGAAAACCTATAAATATTACATCTCTAATAAAAAAGATAACTATAAACACCTATAGGATATATATGTAATAAGAAAACATAACTATTCTAAATATAATTCATGCATGAGATATTAGGTAAAAATACATCATCAAAAAGAAAAATACATAGGAAAAATACCTGAGAAAATTATTTGAGTCAAATAGACATAAGAGACTAGAAATATCTTCCTTACTATGAGTACTCCAACTTCTATCTCTAACCATAATGATCACTACCACAATCATGATCCACCATGATCAACTAAACATATCCATGAATCGTTAGGAATTATATCCAAATAAGCCACAAAAATCTACTTCCACTAAGCCTTTCTATGACCTGTTCATAATCTTCACTAACACAAAAAAGTGGGAATAAATCTTATGTCAGGGTGATTATGAACATACCCATTATGGTTCTGGAAAGTCGCAAAGGAAAACGAACCCAACAATTTAGCTCAAATATATCATTATATGTGAGGATAAAAAGAAGGTAAAATAAGAAGTAATTCTATATATTTTCTATAACTAAAATTCTTAGGAACAGATAGAATTACCAATTATCTTAGATCCATCCCATAAAGGCTTGAGTCTCTTGATGAAACATTGATGCTAAAATTATTAAAAGGATCCCAAATAGTATGGAGTTCATAGCCCAATTATAAATAATGTATCGAAGTAAGATGAGGAGTTCTTGAGGAATCACCAATCATGATGTTATATATACAATCTTACCCTATTTGACATAGAAATTAGAATATATCAAGTTATTTATTTCCTCACTGAATCATGAACAACTATCAAGGAAGAACCCCACTTGATATTCACTAAATAGTGGCAGATTTCTAGAGATATATAGGTAGATTACACCTAGAAAATGTCAAATATTGGTCATTGTAGTACTAAATCGTACAACTATAACCACTCAGGTCATGAGAAAACCCACATCACCACATTAAAAAAAAGTGGGAGAGTGATGATTTTTCAAGGGAAAGGATGCAGTGAAAGGGGATAATTGACCATAGTGGAAAACAAATCCATCATATAACACACACAAAATAGGGAAAGGATGTGGATTCCAAAATAGGTGACGCACACCCTGAGTAGTACATAATAATAATATAGTAGACATGGGTAGCACCCAAAAAGTTGTAATAATAGAATTTACTCTTTTAGTATTATGATACACTCTTTCCCCACCGAACATCACATACTAGATGATATAAAGTCCTAAAATTATGAAATCAATTACTATAATGTACAAACCTAGTTATTTTTAATATCTTGGAATATTTATAAACTTTTTTTATCACCTTGAGAATTATATTAGATGACTAAATATAATTCTCTCCTTATATGTTATTTGTTTTAAAAAATGGGAACCCGGTGTAGAAGTGTTGTAAAAAACCATTAAGTTGAGATTGGTTCAAGTTGTGGGTCCTTGGTGTGCTACATGGAACACTGAGATAGCTAGAATGTGATCTCCCATGCATGTGGTGATCCACAAATGTGGGTGGGTGGATCCCACATGTATCATAGTGTCTCCATTTTTCCTTGTTTTTTTCATTTCATTCCCCAATGATACTGAGGTACAACGCCTATGATCATTCCAACCATAAATGTGTACAACCCTTATTTTCTACCATTGGTCTCCATAGTTATAAGACCCTTATTCATCACTCTCTACTTTCATAAGTGGATTATGGTTCTCCATTACTGCTAGATCCCACAATCGAGCTAGGGTTTCCCCACTCAATTGAGACTTTTTTCATTCTATGATCTCCCTTTATATAATCTTCCATATTACCCTCCATCAGGAATCTCCACCATATATGTATTCTCCAACACTGTATCCCCACACCATTATCATAGTATCCATTCCTAGAGATGCTTCAAAAAAACCTCTTTTCCCATGATAATCTGATATATTATTATGGGTTTCCATCATCAAACCTCAACTATAACATATAATAAAATATCCAAATGAAATGTATAATGGTGGGTGGACTATGTAATGTCACACTACCTAATAAAAATTCAAATTTGAATAGTTTGAAGAATATAGATCATAGATCAATAGAGAGTCTGAGAAATAAGGGGAAGAGACTGGACAAAATAACTTTTTTCCATCATGGATGAATAAAAACATCACATAAATAAATAGTTAGAGATGAAATATTTCTATAAACCAATTAACATCGAAGGATTTGAAATCAATATATATATTTATCAAATATTCAATAAAATTATTTATAATAAATTTATGAAGACTTCATTGTTTAATATTTTATTTAGCCATTTATTCACCATCATCAAGAGAATAATTTCAAAAAAAATTCCTGAAAAATAGAGGCTTTTTATTCATAAATATTCCATAATAATTAATTAGTAATTAATTAATGATAATAACAAATCCATTCCTAAAATATAGTTCTCTCACTAATGACAGTTGCACTATCATTTATCATTACCATCCATCAGATGTAGAATTATTCTATTCATCCATAAAATATCCCAAACATTGGTGCTCTCAATTCTTTTGGTTCATATATATAACACATAGAATTGATATAAATATGATTATGTAGTCCTAGTATCTTGGTTTATGGGTTTTAATTACCATTAATGAAATAATAAATATATTAAAAATTTATATTTTTAAAATATAATTCATTCGTGTATAACGGCCAAAACTTTAGATCTTTGATTTTAATTGAATTTACACCACCCCAAGAATTAAACTCCCATATGAGACCCAACCAGGGTCATGGATTTTCTATTTAAAGCTTTATTTTAATGAAATATCATAATTCTAGTGAACACGTGAATGAGGTAAAAAAATAATTCTTTTATACTAATATATGTTTATCAAGACCTTATCATACCCATAATTGCATAGTGACTTATGTTAGGGGTAAAGACCACACCCAAGAATCAATATAGTCATCAACTTTTTTGAGGTAATCTACTAGGGTAAGTTTACTATTTTACAACTAGAGAAGCCACATGACTCTAAACCTAAAAAATGAGTGACATCTTGAGTAGTGAAGTTCTTGATAATTCTGTTATGCACACTATTATATATTTTCATCCAAAAAAATGAAAAAAATAATCTACTAAACATGTAAACTCACTTATCAAACTCATTTTGAAAAAAATCTATCATCACCCACATTTTATTGATCTCTTTTGTCTAATTTCCATATAAACAATTAAAAAAACATATAGGAAGGAAACATCCTTTTTAGCCACATATATATCCGATCAAATAATCTCAAATAATTCTTATATAGAAACATACCTATGATATAAGTGAATAATCCCATATTCTAACACGTAAAAATTTTCCACATGGAAATTCCATCATTCTAATGGGAAAAAATTCTATCAACAATTGATAGAATATTCAGAAAGGTTCATTTTAAGGTTACCTATAGTGGGAGATATCCACTCCACACCTTTAAAAAAAATTATAGATAATTCTATAATAGTAAATTTCTAACTAATATTCACTCTCATAATGATGAATTTTTAATATTCATCTCCTACATTGATATTGTTGCTAGTTAGTGTTCTCCTCAGATCTTACGTCAACTTCTCTTCTCTTTCTTACTAGTAAGGAACCAAAATCTATTTTTCTAAGTCATAACTCAAGAGAAATATGGGTAATCCTAATCAACCTCTATATAAAAATTTTCGAGAATCCTTCATCCACAATAATTCTTCAATAGTATTTCACACACCATCTATGATAACCAAGTGGTGTTGTCATTTCTCTTTAATTTAAAACATCAACGAGCACACTGAGATGAAACACTAACTCATTAAACTGCTAAAAATCATAAATCTACCCATTGAATTTCCCATTGCCACATAATATGAAGTAGATCATCAATGCTATTTAGATAACCATGCTATTTTGGATCCATACCCTAGGAAAACACATACATGGCTGACCAACATCCATTACCTCATGATAAAACCTCCTCCTCCACTACATAATAAGAGTTTACATTTATTAGGTATATCTAGAAAGCACCCATTGGATATATCAAATAGAGGGAATTATTTCAAAAAAGAATTCCACACCTAGAATTTCTAATGAGACATACAATACAGAAAAAATAGGAAAACCATTATCTATAGAGAGAAAATGGATTATGTGATCCCCACTTTCTAGAAAACCCCAAAGTTTCATAATTTAAGAACATCCTATCATACATTATTAAAACTTTGACATCATAATCATGGACCAATATCATAGAAGGGAACAATGTTCTGCCACCACCATCGAATTATCTTTATAAATTTATCCCTCTCCATGAAAAAATAAAACATTATAGAGATAACTACACATGTACCTCCTCCATTTTCCAGAAATAAAGTCCTATACCAAGAGTTCCAACCACTACACCACCACTTACAACACTAATATTTAATCAATCACTCTGAAATTGACATCATGATGAAAAATTACACCCTCATGAATACATATCCCACACCATAAGATTATATTAATAAAACAGTATAAGGTTTTGAAATATATTTTTCTTTAAATAAAATGTAGGTTTTTGTATCTTTCTTTACATGAAACCCTAAGTCTATATGAATAATAATATATACCAATATAGGGTAGAAATTAAATTATCAGGTATGGATATTAATAACAACATACTTAAAATAATGTATAGATGTTTTAAATAATGAAATTTTATTGACTAATTCATAATAAATTAGTCCTCAATTTTCAATAAAATCATATTACACTTCAAAAATGTGTTTTCTTCAAAAATGGTTTCAATTTAAGTTTACACATTAAAAATATTATAATTAATTTCTATCATTTTTGAAATATTATTTAAGGAAATTAATTTTATTTTTTAAATTAAAATTTCAATATTAAATTTGGGTGAATTATTAGGATTTTTCTAAAATATTTATTTTCAGGGAATGATGAAAAATATAGATTTTTGTAAAAACATTCATTTATTTTCATGTAAAAGTCCTAGTGAAGTTTGAATTTGAACATACTGTAATATAAAGATCTATTAACATAAAATTATATAATTAAGTAAATAATAATCATCATTTACATGATTTTGGTATAAGTTTTTGTTTGGGATTTAAAAAAAATATTTTTCTAAAGACGATTTTATGTATGAAATAAGTTTTTATCTTATGAAATTAAATTAATTTACATTTATTAATGGTATTAATGTAATTTATATATTATTTATTCAATAATAAATTTCGAATTTTATTTTTTTCTTTTTACAAGTAATCTATTGTAAGTAAATAAGGTTTTATTCTTAATGTTTAATTTTTCTAAAACCAGTTTTCCTCGTGGGATGCACAATTATTAAAAATTTAATTCTTCCACTAATAAAAATTGAATATGGTAAAATTTATTATATATTTTAAATAAGTATTATTAATATATTTTAATATGTATAACTCAATATGTCATCGTAGTTAATAGTAAAAAAACTAAAATTTGGTTACCACTGTTAAGGTTAAAACATGCTTACATGGGGGGGGGGGGTAAATGAGGAGATTACATTTTCATTTGGATCCACTTTACAATGAATGTGACTTCATATAATTTAATTTTTTTTATAAATTCCATGTGTGCCTATCCCATCACTTATAAAATAGATCCTATCCACCTATATTATTTATATGATTTGAGAATAATATCTCAAGAATTAGCTAATAAAAAACCATTAAATATTACTTCCCTTCAACATTGAGCTTATTTTATTCTCCTAATACGAATCCTTTAAGTATTAAGGTGTAATCCAAAGTAGGTCTCTAAAATAAGAGGTTTAAATATTAACTAAGATATTTCAATTTTATTTCTTTTTACACATTCTAAATAAATTTTTCATACATAAAAATTTTTTAATATAGGATCATAAATATATTTATATGTCATTATAATTATAGAATAACCATGTAACATATATTCTCAATCAAATGGGAGATTAATTCATTGCTTGTGCATGCGTGTGGACTACTGCCTCCACCTAGCGATACAATCCATTTTATATAACCAAATTTCAAGGATAGTGATGATGATGTATTTATTGATTATATATGATATTTATAACATAATTATAATATTTTAATTATTTTATCTTATGTAACTTAATACCTTAAAATCCATTTGAAAATGATAACATCGCTTGTACGTATGTGTGCACTACCAAATACATGAAGCGATCTGGTTTCTTTATCATTTTCACTTTAAGAGGATGGTAAAAAGGAAAGATTTAATAAAAAATTCTAATATTTATTATATATTAATTAATCTATAAAGGAGAAATATCATTTACCTTTATTTTAATATATCCATCAAAAAGTGGGAATGCGACTTTTGTATACATACAAATAACTGCATCCACAAAGTGATACAATTCCATTTTTATAACCACAAAATATGAATGGTTATAAATATTTATATATTCATTATATATGATATTTACGTCATTATTAACATTATAGATATAAATGAACTATTATTAGTGTGAATGTTCCAGAACATCACAACTAAAACATACCTGAAAAATGAAATAGTTAACACCCAAAATGATGTCTGTAATATTAAATTGTTAATAGAAAAATGTTGAAATGATAAAAATGTATAATATATGATATTATATGTATGAATATGATACTGGTATATAATTATATTAAATCTAAATTTATAATACAAAAGGATTGGGAACTTTTCAATGAATTTAGATATAAGGTAAGGGTTTCATCACAACATCACTTCCTTGAGACATATTTTAATGCTATACATGAATATATTATTTATATGTCATATTTAGTAAAAAATAATATCCTTTTTAATAATATATTATTTAATTAATGGAATTTTCTTAACCATATGATTTTCAATATTCTAATGAATTTCATTTCTAAAATTCTAATGTCGAATGGGTTGTTCATCTCAATTTTGTTTCATTAATACATATTTGATGTTATACAACTATATTATTTTATGAGGTTTATCTAAAAAAAATTTATATGTTGCTTCATTTATATCCTTATGTTTATGTCATTTTATGTTTCATTTTATTTATTTATTTAATGGGGGTTATGATTTAAAAGTTACCACAACAGTATGGGTTTTATGTTACAATATCATTTTTATCAGGATTATTTGTGATTAAATTTTATGATGAAAAAATATAAAATATATCTCCCAATTCATATATATTTTATTATTCTCTATTTATTTATTTAGATTAAATATTTCTTCCTTTAATTTTTCTATCGTTATGTTATCAAAAATAAAATGTTTTTTATATGGAAAACAATCATTATTTCTCTCCTCGGTCAGTAATATTTTCATAAATGTCCATATTTTTTTAAATATTTTGTTAAGAATGTTTTTAATATTATCGATTTATTCATAAATTAATTTTACCCATGTTTTAGTTTCTATAAATATGTTTTTAAGGAACCTCCTTTTAATTTTCTGAATGTGGTATTTCAGACATTATACCGAAAATACGACATTTTTTGTTGGATCATATGTGAAGAAAATATTGACTAAAGGGGGAAGGGTTTGATATTAAATTTAAAAATATAATGAAAAATAAAAATCAATATTATTTTTATTACATAATAAATCAATTTTGACTGTTGTGTTAATGTTATGTAATTTAGAGGAAATAAAATGGATGAACATAGTGTATTAATGTGTTTCAGATCACTAAGATACTAGCCTAATAATGAACCGTCTATTATCTATGAGAATATTGGTACCCACTAAAAAATCACCTTTGAAGGTGTGAGAACCTATTACAAACTCTTAGTTTCACAAATACTCATAGGCATAAAATATATTTTATGGGATAAATTTACCTGCTATATAGCCTTACTTTTATTTGAGTGTAAAACCCCAAAACATACTTTTAAGTTATAAATTAACATAAAAGATACATAATTTTTATTTTGAAATGAAATAACTACAAAGTAAAATTAAAAATATATTAAAAAAATAATAACTTAAATAAAAATAGAAATAATGAAAACACAACATAATGATATGATGATGAGAATTGAGAAGTTTTCTGATCATGATCATTATAGTACTAGATTATATCATATATGAAATTGGTTTGTGATTTAATTAATGAAATAGAATTTGAATATGCTCTTTATTGAATTCGAATTAAGAATGTCTATCACTTGTTAGTTGTAATCTTTTTAATAAACATAATTAAGTAATTTTATCCCATGATCACATTCCAATTGATTAATAAAACTTCATTGACTAAAATATATTACCTTATTAGAAGATTTTATAGCCATTTCATGCCATGAGTTAATCCATAACAAAATATAATGTCACAATTACCATTGTTTGAAAAAATGGTTTAGAATATTAATGATATTTTTTCCACTTTTATCTTTTATGAAATATCAATTTAATTCATCAAAAATTATAATTAGTACAAACATATATAATAATTTTTTATAAAATAATAAAAATATTAGGATTAAACAGACAGTTTTATTAAAATATAAAAAGTTTCACAAGAGAGTGTTATAAACGGTATACATAAATATACAATATATGTTCAAAGTATTTTTACACAACATGTAATTTATTTTTTTTCAAAATAAAACTAATAAAAAAACATATAGATAAAATTTATTTCAATAATTGAATACAAAATAATATCAATTTTATTTTTATAAAAATATTAATTGATGGAAGATAGAATTACCTGGTGGTATCCTAGTGTTTCTACTACTAAAAAGATATCGTCACACTAGTCTATCATTGTACAAGATACACTCTTACAACATGATCTACATTTTAGAAATCATGGGGATACCTTTTGTGTATGGAATAGAGGAGCTCCCATAAATATGTATAATGGTATATGATACTACTATTTCTCCATAGATGTGGTACCATGAAGAAGATGGTCGACCACTGGGGTAAGATGTACCATGGAGAAGGCTGATTGAGCTTCACTGTGGAGAATGATATACCATTAAAGAAGGAACCACCATCATTTTATTATACTAGTTTAAATGAGTTTGAATGGTAAACCATTATGATGATATACTATTTATGGAGGATAGAGGAGAATCCATCCCACATGATATACCATTACAGAAAAGTTATATAGTGAAGAAGTGATCTTTCATCATTGAATCATGGTACTACCATTGAAACATGCATCTAGCATTGTAAGGAATAGAATATTAGGACATTGTGGTCTCCAATCATAAGTGAAGATAGATCCACCACTGAATAGAGCTTTTATAGATATTCACACCACTGTAACTAGTATACATGGAGGAGCTCAACAAACTAAGTGCATGAAAAGTGAAGTATGTATGCATTACTAATAATTGTCTCAATGTATTGTTATATTATCCTAAAAATGACTACAGATAGTTCATATTTTTTTATTTGATCTAGAAATGAACTCTAATGATATAAAATAGTTAGATTATTCTCAAGAAATAAGATGATCATTACAAGCGATCAGATGGTCTGTGTGGGTTAGATCATTTGGTGCACATTATATTAGTATTTTTTTAATCATATAAATGTAGAATGTAGAGAGATTGTCCCACATTAAAACTGACATGTTTCTATGGTTCATTATAATAAAATCTGTTCTGAATATTTTTTCAATTCTCCATTGAGGTCAGCACCGAACAAACTAACACACAAAAAATATGGGGTGGGATAACATTCTTATCAACTAAATTCTACCATGTGAACCCAGTTAGTTTCATACATACCCAAATTATTATTCTTGCCATGTACAGGTGATCAAACTCACAAATGTATCCATGACTGGGTCTCTTAGGTTGTCCCTCTCATGGGGTTAACCACTAGTCCTCTATGTGGTTGAAGGTTAGACCGTTACTTTTTACTATAATCCACCTATTAATAAACATAATAAAGATGAAACAAAATGTATTATATGTACATAATATTATGATGATAATAATAACAAAGGTAATTTAATGTAAAAATTATAAAACATTATCATTTTTCAATTTAAAAATTAATGCATTCACAAATAAAAATTATTACATTATTAAACAATTTGAATTTAATTAGATGTGATTAAATATTAATATATAAAAAAATATGTTAAAAAATTAAAATACTAGTTGAAACTGTAATAATATCCCCCTATTTTCAAATTAATACCCAAATATTTATTAAAATTTCAAAAAATTACCCCCCCTTTTTAAAATTTATCCAAAAATACATTAAAATTAAATCATGAAAATAGAATCCTTCTAAAATTGTACAATTCATTCATAAAAAAAATTATAATTCAGTGATTATATACATGTAAATAGTGTAGAGAGTAGTTTTATCAAATCAATAATTATAATAAATAAAAATATTACGATTCAATCATACACATCTCAGTCATCATTTTATCAAATTTGAGAGAATATAAATTTTTATGGAAAATGTCATAATTTTTTAGTGGGAAAAAATTATAACCATATATCACATTTTTTTTTATGATCCATGAGAAAATTAAATATAAAATTTATGTGTTTTGTTCTAGAGTTTGGTGTAGGGATTTTATAAATTTAAATAGTACTAGAATTATCACAAAACACTATATATTTTTAAAAAGGTTTATTAAAATTAAATAATGTTTGTTTAATCCATATTTATTATGAATAAGAACTTGAATTAAAAACATACTTAGCATCAATTGTAGAGAACTATATTGCTAGTTTTTCTTAGAAATATAGGAAATTAAAAATTAATCTAGAAAATAAAACATAACTATTGTGATTTTCTAGTAAAGTCTACAACCTCCAAATTTGGAATTAGGGTAAGGAAATATATCAATGAATTTTTTTTGAATAAAATAAACATGTGATTATAGTTCCATTAATATATGTAATTAATCATTTAATACCATAATATTGAATTTCCTTAGGGTTGGAAAAAATAAAACACATAAATAGTGTGTGTACATTATATTTATTATAGATAAAATGAGAAATAATAAAATGACTATCATGCCTTTAAAAATTTAATATCAAATGAATTTATAGATTCATCAACATGCAATTAAAAATTGGTACTCATTGGTTTTTTTATAGATATACTATAATCAAATAAAAAATATTTTAACAATTTATTCAAAATACTAAGCATGATTTAAAAAAATTCCATCTTTTCTTTGATTTATTTTTTAAACCAAGAAAAATATTAGTTCTCCCATTAACATCATGTCAAATTCATTTTTCATTAGATTAGAAAAATCATTACATAGTATATCATTTTTAATAAAAATATTATACCTTCAACATAAATATATATAACCATTATATCATTTGATACTCTATTTATAAAAAAGGTTGGATTTTCTATACCTTAAAAAAATCATTTTGTGATATAAATTAAGTTAGTATTTAATACGAAGATATAAGAAGTTTCTTAAGAATGTATAAACCTTTACTAAGTTTAAAAACCAGATATTGAAAATTTTCATTTTCAAATCCAAGGGGTTATTTAACATAGAATGCATCATAAATTATTCCATTAAATAATTCACTATTTATATCCATTTGATATAATTTTATATTTCCAAAATGTAAAAGGATTATAAAAATATTATTACATATATCCTATAAAAGGGAGAAAATTAATCCTCAAAATCAATTCCAAATTCCCATGCATAACCTTTAGTAACTAGTCTGGATTTATTTTTAACTACATTTCTTATTTCATAAAACTTATTAGAAAAAGACATTTAGATCCGATTATTTTTTTATCTGCTGGTAATTTAACGACATTACAAAATTTTTTCCTTTAAAATTTATTTTATTCACAATTCATATAATTTATCCAATTGGAATGAATTAAATAATTATCATTGTTTACCAGAAAGAATCTTTTAAAAAAGATGAATTCACATAGTAGAATAATTTTTTTTGGTTTGTATACCAGGATCTACATTTATAATTACATTTTCAATTGTACAATCTTAAAGTGTATTATACTCTTTAGGGTCAGTTTGAGAAGACATATTCTCACACAAAAGTGATGATTTATGATTTTCATAATCATTACCTTAACAAAAATTAAATTCCCCAAATTCATCATCACCTTTTTTTAAATCAGAATCTTTCTTGTGATTGTTATTTTCTTTAAACATAAATTATAAATAATCTTCAATAACTAATTTAATATTATTGAAAAATCTAGAAGTATTTATATTATTGGAATATCCTAAAAATATACCCTCATCACTGTTAGAATAATTTTTTTCAAAATTATCTTTTGTATTTATGATAAATACTTTGAAAACATATACCATAAAATACCCAACATAATGTCTGATCCCTTTAACCACATCATAGAAGCCATTATTAAAAAAATTTCTCATATATACCCTATTTAAAACATGGAAAAATAAATTTATGGCATATAAAAAAAATATAGGCACATTATATTTCATAAGTATTTATATGACCAATAATTGTATAGATATGTTCTTTCATTCCACCATACCATTTTGTTGTGGTGTCTCATGGGATGAAAAATAATATTTATATTAAATTTTTCAGAACATTTATCTAATTAGAAATTAAAAAATCCCCCACCTCAAACAGTTTAAATATACTTCATTGATTGATTCTTGATGTTTTGAATAAGATTATATAAATGATATAATTTATCTAAAGATTTAATTTTATGTGAAACGAAATATATCTAGATAAATTTATTGTAATCATATAATATTGTAAATAAATATTTATTTTCACCAAAACATATAGGTTTTATATTTCCATACAAATAAAAATGTAAAAGTTCTAGGAATCTGGATATACTAACATCATTTATGGATTTAAATATTTCTTTTTTTTTCTTACCCTTTAAAAATGATCAAACACATGGTATTTACATTTATGAAGTCTTGGTAATTGAATAACCTATTAATGCTTTTAAAGATTGTACAATAATTGGAAATTTTCATGACTAAGCCTTATATTCCATAGAATGCGATTTTTTTCTATAATAGTTCAACATTTAACCTTTTTGTTTGGATAGATCTGAGAAATTAATAGTATACATAATATATTTTATATCTGTATAAAATAAATAAAATTTATTTCGTAGAACTGCACAATTGTCCATTCCAAAAATAGTATTTAATAAATCATAAAAAGTATGTGTTATACTTATTAGATTGTGTTTTAAAACATATAATAATAATAATATTGAAATAATAGAAGGTTTAGATAAACAAACATCGCAAATAGATTTAATTTTAACATTAGAGTTGTCAGAAAATATTATTAGGCCACCATTAGATGAATTAAATGGTAGGAATTTATAAATATCATGTTTCTTATCCTTGGAGTAGCCATTATTTTAATACCATGATTCTTTGAAAATTTTAAGGTGTATTTACTATAATAAAACAACCAAACAGAATGTTTTGGTTCCTATTCTAACTTGGGTCAAATTGGATTTGTAGTAAAAAAATTTGAAACTCAAATAGATTTAAAACATTTATTAGTGGCTTGTTTATAAATTATATTTACAATAATAAAGGTCTTTGTATTCTGAAATTATTGTGAAAATCTAATTGAAAATTCTATTTCATAATTCTCGTTCAATTTAAATTTAAAACATGTTAAATTAGAAATTCATACCTATTAGTTTTTAATAGATGTAATTTTATTCAACCTTAGTGATAAACATTTATAACAAAAAATATTCTTATAAGTGTATTGTTTACTCCAGTAAATCATTTTATTTTATTTTTATTTATATAGAAAAAATTTAGATAAATTCACTTTTATATTAAAAACATCCTCTTTTAAATTTTTATCCACCTTTCAAAGGATCTCAATATTAATATAAACTACCAAATTAGAGAAAGAATATTTGTTTCTTAATTTATGATTTTCTTTCTTATGTTTTGTAAAATCATTCCCAGTATTTGTTAAATATTAAAAATTAGAATTAAATATTATTTCTTGATCTTTATCATTCATTTATTGAATGTTTATAAGTCAATTATTTTCCTTGTTCAGTTTTAACATGAATGAATCATAAGTCTCTTTAGATTTTTTATTATTGGAAACAAAAGTATTTTAATGATCACATTCCATTTTCATTTTCCCATAATTTTTAACCAATTTATTAGTATTAAATATTATATCTCTATAATTTTTCATTATACTTACTTTATAATTTCTTAATTACAAATTTTCCTTAAGAGGCTGTTTGACTTAAGAATTAACCGAATCAGAATGAATCATTAATAAGAATCAGTTTCTTTTTCAAATAAAAATATGTCATTATGATCTACATTATAAGGACTAATTAGTTAAGTGATAAATTAATCATTTACCTCACATTTTACACCCATAGTAGAATGGTTCTATATATCATTATCACATCTAGAATCACTAGTAGAATCTATACTCTCTTAAAAGTCCCAAACAACCAAAAATTATTTCTTTTCATTACTCATTTTTTATTGTCTTTCATTCAAAGATTGAGTTTTGGATTATTTTTTTGATGTGGAATTTCATCATACACACATAATAGGTTAATCGTTAAACATCATTATCAATATTAAAATTACCTTTCTTATAATAATTTTATAAATTTATAAATAACTGAATCATACCACCTTTATTTATCATATGCATGAAAAAATTAATGATAATGTGAGAAATATCTTTTTCATATTCCTAGAACATAGATTCATAAGTGTTAGAGATTTCATTAATATTTTACAAAAAAGAAATACCTTTTCTCTTTATATACAGATCATCAGAAATTTATTTTAACTCAAACTCATACTACATCAAAGAGACTATTTGATCATCTATGGATTTAAAATTATAACTCTCAACTATGGAAGCCTTCTTTGCATGTCGTCTTTTTAGTAGAGCTCTCAAAAGTCTTTCAACTGGTAATTTTTTGTCCAGTATTTCCCTAAGGGAACTAAAACCATTTTTAATATGTTTAAACTAATGAAAAATTTGGTTAAATGAATCTTTATATCTCATATTGAAGTCCTGTTATTCGGCCCATAACATTACTTCATTGGTTATTTTGACATTTTATATCCCATAATGAGTGACTGGATGTATTCTCAATATATCAGGGGAAATTGTACAAGTTTAAGCATGGTTATTGGAACTTGTTATTATATCACAATACACTTCATTTTAATTTAAAATTAAAAACATACTTAACTTTGTAATAACTTAAATGTGTCTCTAGATCGACTTTGGGTAGCTCTTACGGATTCTCCATCATAGTCCAGTGACCCACAATTAACAATTTCTTATAGGATTATATTCTTTCATTCCAGTAGATATAGTCACTTCCTTAGTAGAATGGGTCTTTTTGGAATCCATCTATCATTATAATTGACACCTACCATCCTAAAAAACATTTATTCTATTCCTTATACTATTAGGTCTAGGATTATTAGGTTAACATAGAGTTAAAAATAAAAATAAAACTATCTATTGTAGAATTAAAATAATTAAAAAAAGATGATAACTAATTGGAGACCCGGCTATGATACTAATTTTTAGATCATAATTTATGGAAATAACGAATTGAGGAGGATTGGTGAATAGTAATTTTAAAAATTTCAAGAGAAATGAAAAATAAATCAGTGTTTTATTATAGAATAAATCAATTGTGAGTGATGTGTTCAAGTTATGAAATGTAGAAGAAATAGGTGTTTTATAGGGATTCAGATCACCAAGTTCCTAATCAACTCATCTTCCTTATTTACTCTATAAAATGATTGGTACACGCCAAAAAAATCACTTTCAAATGTGTGAGAACCTATTATAGACTCTTCCTTTTATAAATACCTAGTTGAAAAAACTAGCATTTTTAAAGGATTTTTTTACCTAGTATGGTACCTAAGTTTCCTTTAGGATTCACAAACCAAAACATCCTTTTGGGTGGTATAATAACTAGTAGAAATGAGATGATTTTTATTAGGAAAATCATAAAACAAACATATACAGTTACAAAGAGATCAAATAAAGAATAAAATGAAAAAATAGAAATAATGAAAAACCAAAATAAAAACATGAGGATGAGGATGAAGAAGTTAAACAATCATGATCACTAAATTATTAAAGGATGGTACATATGAAATCACATCATGATCTCATAGAGGAAACAAAATTTGAATGAGTTATTAATAGAATTTACAGAAATAAAGTGTATCACCATTATATAGTAGAATTTATTTTTGAATAAACATTGTGATGTATTTTTGTCCATTGATCATGTACCAATGGATTAATCCAGCTTTATTAACACAAATATCCTCTTGGAGAATCAATTCATCCAATTACTACATTCTATAAATTATCTTATAACAAAAAAATGACATCGTTAACTTTTATTGTGAAAAAACGAAGTTAATTTTCTTTTAAATTTCACATAGTTATATTCTTCATGAAATATCTATATAAATCTTCTAGCATGATCATAAGAAAAAACATATATAATATAAATTTGTACAAAATCAAAATAATATGAATAAAATAATTCTTTTATTAAATTTGAAATGTGTCACAAAAATAAAGTTCCAAATAAAAAATATGTTAAAATACAATATGTTCTCAAAATAATTTTACAAAAAATATAATTATAATTTTAATGAAAAACTTATAAAAAATAATTTTAAAAATTATTGATATTCAATAAATTAAAATAATATCAGTTATATTTTTTGAAAAATAATAACTGATAGTTTGTAGAAATACCTATTGGTAGAATGTTGTTGTTTACTTTGTCAAGATATAGTCACAAAAATTTCTCATTGCAAAAGATCCACCATTATAGAATGATCTACCATTGAAAAAGAATGGTGCTACCACTTTTTTATGGAACAGAGCATCAACCGTCACTATGTAGAATAGTATATTGTATTAACATTTCTATATGGATGTTTCAATAGGAATTAGATGATCAAACTCTAGAGTAATATGTATCGGGAATAAGGATGACTAAGATTCACTGTTGTGAATGATATACCATTTAAGGAGGAGCTGTAATCGATTTATGGAACTTTCATGAATGAGGTGAAATGGTTGACCATTGTGATGAGCTACCAATTATGGAGGTTAGGAGAGCTTCTGTATCCTAAGATCTACAGTTGTAGAAAATATGTACTATGAAGAAGTGATCTGCTTTAATAGATGCATGACACTTCCATCACAAGAATAATATACTTTTAAAAGGAATTGAATGGTTTGTCATTAGGGTCTATCATTTTAAGTGTAGTTAGATCTACTATTGAATGAATCTCATGTTGAGGTTTAAACTATTGTAACCACTATACATGGAGGAGGTTGTCCCCTGGGTTCATGAAAAGCATAACATTCTTGCATGAGTGTTTTTTCAATCACAGTCTTGAAATCCTGGACTTAGAATAACCACATATTTTTTTTATCTAATTGGAGTTGGTATGAATCTAGATTCCAAAAATTTGGAAATATTGGATGAGGCTCAATAAATAATATGATCCTCAATAATAATAAGGGAGTGCGTGTATATCTGAATATGCAGTGATCATTCTTTCCATATTTTTTAATTTGATGATTAGTGTGTGAGGCGAAATTGTACCACATTGAAAAAGTCATATGTTGATATAGTGATTTATAATACAATTAGTTCCCCTTGTTCATTAAAGTCGGCACCGGGGTAAGAATTCAGAACAATAACACTTGAAAAACAAGATGTGACTTGGCCCGATCACCCCCTCAATGACACTGTGTTCACCTAGAATTAACCATGGTTTTGAAGAGTCTTTTTCCATCCTAATGTAGGTTTTTGACTGCACCTATGCTGCCTTGGCAGGGTACCTTGGGCGAGCTCTCCCATAAGGTTGATCATGGGTCCCCTATGGGGTCAAAGTGTGGAACCTTTTAGATAGAAATTATTGACCCTTATTTTTTTTCTAAAATACAGCAGTCAATGATGATAAAAAAGTAAACTAGAATATATTATGTATAATTAATATTTTGAAGATAATATAGACAACTAAAATGATAAATTGAAATTTTAATAAATTATAATTGAAAAATTCAAAAATTAATACATTCACATAAAAATGATTAAATTATTAAACAATTTCAATTTCATTAATTGTGTGGAAATAAATTTTTTTCCAAACATAACTATTAGGAAATTTAAATAAAAGTTCAAACTCTATCATTTTTTAACATACACCATATGAACAACATTCCATGCCATCATGAATAATCTTTTCTCTAATGATTCATTTATAAGTTTCCTTGGTTGTTTTTAAGATTTTTTTCTTAATACTTTGTAAATTTTTAGACTAGAAATAAGTGATTTTATAATGAAAAGATTATTATCCCCAAAAAAATATCAAAGTTATCATTTAAAGGTATTCTCATCTATAACAAAATAATCTGAGGTTTCTTATGATTTAATGTTTTTATGATCCAATGTTTCCCTATTTTTTCATTCCATAGATGGTTTATGATTACGATGATGATATTTTTATAAAAACATTATCCTTTCAAAGGGTTATGATATGATGATATTATGATTGGTATATAATATTTTGTCATACATGTGTATGTTTTATAGTATGCGATGAATGGAAAAATAATTATATATCTCTAGAATGCATTTATTAAGAAGGATATATCCTGAAATAAAAAAGGCCAAAATGGAGAGTGAACTCAGTTTAGAAATAAAACAAGTCTGATTTTGTTCTTATTAAACCATGGAATAATTTAAAGAATATATTCTTGGAAATATATAGAGTTAGAAAGATATTCTAGGGCCCTAGGAGGCTTCATTTTAAGATAATATGATTACAAAATATATTATATCACACATGAATAGTTTTTTTAAATAATTAAATTACTCCAAAATGAAGTCCTGAGTGTGAAATCAAAGGATTTCGTTATGTATTGAATTTAGGTTTTATAATATGTGTGACATAGTCTTTTTTGGTACTAGTAGTTTGGTTCAAGTGTGGTCATGGGTGGAATAATAATAAAATAAATAAATAAATATACTAATTTTTTATCAATGGCATGAAACAAATCCAAAAATATATAAACATAACTATACCAAAACTTATAGTTAGTCACATAACCCTAGGGATTTGAGAGAGAGGTCATAGAGGGAATCCTTGGAGAATGATGACTGAAATGTGGATCAACATTCGGGGTGCCTTTGATTTACTGGTCAAAAAAGGAGTTTGTGGATGTCTATGAGGAAAATATCACCAAAGCATTCATCATCAGTTTTTCCAAACTCATGGTAGGGAGTTTTATTATTTTGACCTATACCTTTTTTTTATAAACTATAGAATTTGAAACAATTTTCCTAAAAAATAATTTTCGGATCAATGGTTGATTATAGTTGTTTAATTATCTACTTATAATTTAAGATTGGTTTTATTTCATGGATTCTTGCTTATTTATTTCTTTCATTGATTTCCATTTAATCGAATGAAGGTTAAATTCAAAAAATTTCAAACATTTAATCATTATTTTTTCGAATTTTTTTCTCCCCAAATTCTTAATTTGATCATTATATGAATATATTTTTTCCACATCTTTTTAAAATACACATAAATAGATTGTTTTCTATTCGATATTTGGCACAACAGATCGTTTTGGTAGTTTCAAGGTTGATAATATTGGCATGATCAAAGGTTTATTATGTTGAAATATGGATTGAATATTCAATTGGGTGTTCATCATTATTTATTTGTAATTTTAGTGTGGGGTGTGATGGGGATCAATTCCTGAGAGGATTGGATGGTTGGAATATAGCCAATAGGGATAGAATGTTTTGGTGAATGCAAGATATGGGTTTTATGGAGAGGATCATAGATAAAACAAAGTCTGTAGAGAATTGGGATAAACTTTCATGAAGGTTTTTGGATTTTTGAAAATCCCAATATACATGGAATATATTATAAAGAACACATTCCATGTATTATCCTAGATACAATGCATAGGGTTTCAAAAAAATATTACAGAACTTGTGGTACCTACCACATGCCAGGTGACATGTGCTTGGAAACTCAGCATGTGCCCCTATGGTACACTTGACCATAAATGATGAGGTACACGGGAAAACCCATAGTATGTGGGAACGACCATGTGCTCAAACATAACTAGGTACATGGGCATGAAAAGAGTTTATAGGAATGACTATAGTACATGTGGGAAACCGAAAGAACATAGTCACACGACTATGTACATACGTAGGCCTAGGGTAGAATATGAATTCCATTTAGACCCTATAAATTCCATTTACTTTTTAAAAGGTAGGTTGAGGACCGTTTTCTCTTTATTATAAACCAATATCAGTATGGTGAATCCCCCATGGTCTATCCCTATGAGGGTATAGTGAGGAATCTTGTCTTAAAAATAGAATGTGGTCCTTGCACTGATATTATTCTTATAAAGAGATCATAAATCTCTCTATGTGTCTTGGGGTGTGACCATATATCATTTATTTCTTTCCTTGTTTTTATTAGGAATCCCATTACTGATTATCATGGTGTGTGATCCCCATTATAGTGGGTCATTTAAGTTAAGTTTCAGAATCCACCATAAGCCCTAGCTGAGATCCCCTATCTATGTATTGATATCATTAGAGTTATAGTGCTTGATTATTCTTGGTGAGTCATGATAATCAAAAGTTATTGGATGAGAACAATCAGTGTTGGCACGACTCATGGGGTGAGTTCTCCAAGAAGAGCATTACCTTGAAACAAAAAGCAGATCCAAGGATGAAAGTTTAGTTGTGGCTTTACTTTGAAACTTGGTGACTGTATTGAGTGTATCTAGGTTATTATTATTTTTATGTCTCAACTCATTATTGACATGTCCTCATAATGATGAGATGACTAATATCTTGATTCTTTTTATTTTGTGGCTTCATGGATTCATATTGGTTATTGTCAGACTTATTACCCCAGGAGCTCTACCCATACATATCATATCTGATGTATAGAAAATTTCTTTAAGATGGAGTCCTAGGAGGACTAAGAGTAGGTGAATAATAATTTGATCTATATGGTATGTTTAGTAAGAGAAGTTTAATTTGATATCAATTTTCCCTTACATAGATGGTGGTTCACTTTTTATAGCTTTAGTGGGATTTAATTTATGCCTTTATGATTTTTTATACTTATGTCGTATTCTTATCTGGGATACACATGTATGAATTCATTTTTGTATTAGTTTTATTTTACCTTTCAGTATTATGTGTGTACCTAGTGATGTGTGTGTGTGTGTGAGGATATGTACATTAGGCTAAGGAATCCCATGTGAGTGATATACATATTTAATACTAGTCATAATCACATGGACTATTAGAGGAGGGTTTGGAGTGTCACAATCATCTTACCACCATCATGTTGGGCCCCTACGGGACGATTCCTGATAGAGTGATACCAGATGGTGTTTTTTTAGGACCGGGGATTGAATATTATCTACCATCTAGGTTTGGTTTTTGAATAAGGACAATAATGTTAAAGTGTTTGAAGTTAATTTCTCCTAAGATAGAATCCATTGTTAATGTTCCAGTCATTGTATTTATTCCCTAGGACTCTGATAACCTACTTTCTGACATAGTACATATAGGAACTTGTTGTATGGAAAACATTGGTATATGCATCGTACAGTAATGGGTAGTGGTTTCTAGGTCCTTCATGTGTCAGCTCCCAAGATATACTCTTCGAATGGGGTACATATTGGCTTTTTTAGGATGGCTATGTGACTATATATATAGATAGGATTCTGAAATATGATTTTGTAGATGATCTGCATGTTGAAGAGGATTCAATATAGTTCATATATGAGATGATACTTCTGGGTGGGTTTCCAGTCTTACCTCCACCTTTGGGATACACATTTATCCAAAAATACTAATAGGGTACATGCATAGTATGAGTTAACTCCATGAGTTTTAGAGACCATGGCCTCTTAGGTTTTTATGTGAGCCAATAAATATGGTGGTTGAGGATTATCTTGATGAAGTTACATGATTTGTCTAATTTATGAGGGCCCCTCCCATTGAGATGTTGGTCCTAGAGGAATTCCTTCTCCATGGATCCATAGGGTGATAGTGGATATTGATGACTCAGATGCATGATGAGGTGTCTCTTTCCATGACTATGTTTGATCATTAATTTATATAGGATTTCTATCCAACATTATTTTCATAATTACAAATATAGGTGATTTTGAAGATTCATAATGGAAGAATAACAGTAACAGATTATTTATTGTGGTTCACTTGCTTGTAATGATACTCAATGGACATGGTTAGAGATGTTTACTTGTGATAAAATACTATAAAATTTAGACTATGTAGAGATATATAGGTTTGGGAGATATATATTTTTATTTCTATCTATTCTTCTGTTCTCAAGAAATCTTTAGGGGTGGAGATATTCTAGGATGCGCAGCCACCGATAGTTTGTGTTGACACTAGGAACCCTAGATAAGAGACTTCTATTATTGGTTGCCAATTTTATAAGCATCAATCCAGGAACAATAGGTGACTCTGGAGATAGAATCAGTGTTGAGGTTCTATGTTTCAAGGCTCTTAGGATAGATCCAATCAGCCAAGGGATATGTGGTTCTACTATTATAATGCTTTGGGACATCTCACATAAGACTATCTAATGCACTATGTAGCTAAAAAATATATATTTTATGGTATTCTTAGGTACATATATAAGAGAAATAAATTATATCTGTATGTTTTTAGACATGGTAGCAGAGTTGGGCCTGTTGTAGGAGGTGGTTGAAAATTTGATCTATTTCCCCCACCACCCCAAGGTGTGCCACACCTAGTTTAGGGAACTGATGTTCATGGATAAAGATAACAATAAGTAGCATAATACTTTGACCAATAGGTTCTAGGGTTTATTAGAGGTATGTTATGTGTCATATATAATTTAGCTATATTACAAATAGACATAGAGGCATGCCACTATTTTCTTTCCACATACCTTTTTTGGGATTGATAGATTACAGTTGAGATTCTAACTTGACTATTATGATTGGGGACTCCTACTAGAGGAGATTTACCAATCACACACTTCTACCAATAGTGTGACATGAATATTTGATGATATACCTTCCCTTTTAATATTTTCATATTTTATGTTATTCATTATGATTTTATACTAGGTATAGAGTAAGTATATATTATTCATGCATAAATTGACTATTTTTGTTGGAGGATGTGGTATGTCCACATAGATATGATGATACCTTCCTATATAAATGAGAAGGAAATCCAAGAAGAGTAGAATGATATCATATGTACTAGGATATATTTGATTACTCCCAACTTGGTAAGTATTACCTTTGGAGTAATGGATATTATGAGATTTTGACATCATGAAGTTGCGATGGACTATGAGGATGTATTCCCTTAGTAAGTGATGGGATTACCTACCCACCGAGAGATATGGTTTTGCAAATATTTTAACCCAGAGAATAGTCTGATATCTATACAAATATATAGGATGGATCCCATAGAGATTAAAAGATTATGGTGTAGTTAGAGGAGTACCAGAAGAAGGGATTTATTGGACCTAGTGCTTCCCATTATGCATCCCCAGTTTTGTATTCTAAGAAATTGGATTGAATATTCAAGTTGTGTGTAGACTACCATCATATTAATCAGGTAACTATCATGAATAATTATCCACTATAAATGATTGATAACCTCATTGACTAGTTTAGAGAGTCGAGATGGTCCTTAAACACTAACCTTAGGTTAGGATATCCCCATGTTTGAGTTTGTGATGAGGATATACTAAATAAATAATTAATAGAATTATATATTCAGTAGGATTACTTGGTGATTCTATTTGGTGTGAATAATTACCGAGAAGTCTTCCTGGGAACCATACAACATTTATCTCGAACATTTGAGGATCAATTCATGGTGGTCTTCATTAATGATATCCTAGTGTACATATTGTTATAGGAGGGGGAAAATACTCTTGATGATGGTCCTAAACATAATCCAAGAGAACTAACTGTATGAGAAGATCTCTAAGTGTTAGTTCTATATTTGAGAGTTCCACTTCATGGGACATGTCATCTCAAAAGAGGATGGAGTAGTGACCCCATCCAATGTTGAGGTACTCCTAACTTGAGATTCATCCAAGAGAATGAAATTAGTGTGAAGATTCCATCAATTGGGAGAATAAAATAGAGGATCATACTCAATTACTTTAGGATATCAAGACACTTGACTAATTTTACCATAAAGGGGTATCCTTTTTTGAGGACATAGAAGTACCGATAGAATTTCTAGGTTTTGTAGTAGTGGTTAATGATCAAACCCATTTGAAACTTTTATATGAGGTTAATGAGTGTGTATCATAATGAGATTCCTTTAGAACTATTCTTTTCTGTGTTCTAATTTAGAGGCATGCATTGATTTCCTACGGGTACTAATACTTAAGACCCCATGAGAAATACTATGTTACCCATGATCTATTGTTGGTCATAATGGTATTCACCCTAAAGATGTAGTGACACCACCTTATGGGTGAGTGGTTATCATCCATTATGACCAAAATATTCTCAAGTATATATTTTCTCAGAATGATATTAACTAATGACAGAGGTAGTGGATAAAGTTTCTTCAGAATTATAACATCAAGATAGTCTTTACTCTCTAGAAGGGGAACATTGTGGCATATTTTATTAGTTCGATATCTTTTTAACAGTAGTTAAGTAAGGTGTTCGGTTAGTTGTCCTCATTTACATTGTCCATTGTGGATGAGAATGGTGAATATTAACATTAACTGATGGTTTTCACCCCAAAATTATTCAGTGTTTTTGGGAGGTTTATCATGTTGATATTGACTGTGAGACCTTAGAAGTTCATATGTCCACTGGACATTCTCATGATGTATTTTCTAAATGTAGGGAGGATGTTATCATTTTTTAGGGCTGATGAATGTACCGGTGATGATACAAGAGGATATTTTGAGGGAGTCTCATACATACTCCTATGTTGTACATCCAAAACATGAAAAGATGTACCAGGACCTTTTAAATCAGTTTTTGCGGCTGTATGTATGAACACATGTAGTTGATTTTTTCTTTAAATGCCTCACTTTTCTGCATGTGAACGATGATAACTCGATCCTAGATGATTTGGATCACTCCCTTGATGATCTAGAGGGTAAGTGTTTTTAAATATCTACATAATTTGTGATAGATATTCAATAATAATATAGAGTACATGATGTAATCTCAGTGATTGTATAATAACTCACCAATTCAGCCACTTCCTGTCTATCCGAGAGAATATTTTAGTAGAGAGTTTGAGATTACTTTATAGGTAATACATATCTCAGATTTAATGAGTTCAAATAAAGATTGTTTCATACCATGATGATATCTTCACATAATGATAATGGAGGTGAATGAAGAAGTCCTTTGGGACTCAGTTTCATTTATGAATGATGTTTCAACTCTATATATACCGCTAGACAGAGCATACTATTCATAATCGGGAGGACATGATTCAATCTTTGATGTAGGATTTGGCAATAGTTGGGAGTATCACCTACCCTTGATGATGTTTTCTTATAAAAATATTTACAACTAAACTATCAGTATGACAACATTTGAGAACTTTTATGGTATACCCTATATGTCACAACAATGATAGAATTATATAGGGGAGTAAGCACTCATGGGTCCAGAGTTGGTGTGAGCTATGAGAGAGAAATTTCAAATCATCCTGGAGTGGATGAGGACGACCTTGATACATTAAAAGTGTTATGTGGAATGACGACAGAAGAATTTTGAGTTTAAAGAGGGAGACCATGAGTTCTTGAATGTATCACCTTGGTGAGTATTGTGCATAATTGGATGGGGTGGAAAGTTATATCTGAGATTCATTGGCCTTTTCTACTTACACTATATGGGTGGTGAGGTGGTATACCACTTGAACCTACAACCATAGTTATATCAGGTGCACGATGTCTTCTATGTGTCATAGTTGAGGAGGTATGTGTATGACGCATCACATGTTATCAATTAGGGTGAGAAAGTTATCGAGGATATATCTTCCTTTGAAGATTCCATGGTAGATATTGAGGGTCAGCATGATACGATCCTTTGTGTGAAATCAATATCCTTGGTGCATATCTATTGTAAGAATGTGAATCATCAAGAGATCACATAGAAGAAGGAGAACCAGATGTGTTCTTAAGACCCCTACATGTTTGAGTCATTTTTTCTTTTTAGTATGAAAATACCTAAGGTGGGGAGATTGTAATGAAACTATTTTTTCCTTATTAAAATTTTTAAAATTTTAAATTATATATTCAAGGCTTGGAACTGATTCAACATAGGATTTTAGGGCTTGGGTAGGATTAGGATTGATATAAAAAAATATTAAATATATTATATCATGCATGCATAATTTTTATGAAATAATGGAATAAATCACAAATAGAGTCCCAAAATGGAAATTTGATACCACTGTTAAGTACCCAATGCTTGTATTACCCTAAGCACGACATAATCTTTATTAGTGATTGTTATTTCATTTATGTGAGACTGGGTGAAAAATAATAATTAAATAATTAATTAATTTTTTATTTTGTATTAATAGGCTAAACCCCATCCTCTTAATTAAAACAAATGAATATTTAAAATCCTAATGGTTATCCACGTATCCCTATGGATTTTAGAAAGAGTTTATGGAGGATTATCTTGATCAAAGATTACTAGATCATGGATTTATGATCAATCAACCAAATATTTTGTCTTCAACAAAGGAGTTCATGGATCTAATAAAAATGGAAAATAACTATTATTCATCATTCCTTGATCCAAACTTGTGTAAGTAATTTTTTTAATTTGACTAAACTTAATTTTTATTCCATGTTAAATGTGAAATACCTTTTTAACAAAATTGATTCACGGATCAATGGTTGATTACAATTGTTTAATTATATTCCTAGAAATAGTAATTGATGTTGATTTATGGATTATTATTTCTTATGTTCATTGACCAATTTCCCTATAATAGAATGAATGTTACTCGATAAATGGACTATATTTGATCCACACTTTGTTTTTTGTTCATTTCTCCCCCACATTCTTTTTGCGATCATCATCGACAAAATGTTTGTACAGTAGTTTGATAAATACCCAGAAATGGATCATTCTACATTCAATATTTCCCACAAATGATCATTTTCATGGGTGTAGGTTTAGGAATGAAGGAATAATAAATGTTAGATGGTCATCGATGATGATTCATGTGTTTGATTGGGGGTTCATCTTTCACGGTTTAGAATTTTGGAAATGGGGTGTAACAGAGATTGATTCTTTAGTGGATTATGTGATCTAAATATAGTCACAAACAATTGAATGTTAAATCAACAGAAGATTCAGGTTCTATAAAATGAAACATGGTAGGAATTGTGGTACAATAGGTGAGGGGTGAAGACTAATAAAGGTTTCTAGATTCTAGAAAATACAAATATACACAATGTTTAATATGAAGAAAACATTTCATGTAGTACCCTAGCTACAGTGGCTAATGTTAAACAAGCATCACACACTATGTGGTACCTAAAACACACCATGTGACCCATTAATGGTGACTCGATGTTTACCCCCATGGTACATGATCATAGAAACAACTAGATTCACAAACACAACTAGTGTACATGGGAATGACCATATACTTTCCCAAAACCATGTACATATGAACAACCAGAGTGCACAAGAATTGTTAATGTGAATAGGCTTGGCCCAAAGTACACGGGCTTGGAATGAAGTACATGTGGATACCCAAGGTAGAAAAACACACTATGTACACCCTACACACACCATTTACTTTTTATTGGGTAGGTTGAAGCCCTCATTATCTACAGTGTAGACCAATATTAGTATGTTTCATCCACAGTCAATCCCAATCAGGGTATAATGAGGAATCATGTCATGATCATAGGATATGGTCCCTTCTTTGGGATTAATATCACATAGTGTTCAAGAAACCCTCCATGTGTCCCAGGTTATGATCCTGTATCATTTCTTTCTTCCATATGTTGTGTTTTAAATCTCATTATCAACTATTAGGGTGCATGATCTCCATCCTAGTTGGACATCCTAGTTAGGTTTTAGAATCCCCCATAATCTTTGTGTGAGATACCCTATCTATGCATCAATATATTTTGAGATCCAATGTGTAATTTATTTTGGAGAGGCCTGAACAACATGAATTCTCAAATGAGTGCCATCTATTCTTACAAGGGTTGGGGAGTGAGTTCTCCTAGACGATTGTTACCTTGAAACCTCAATAAAAGCCTCAGAAAAATGTTTTTCGTTGTCCTTACTTTTATAAATGGTGTCTATCATAAATATATCTAGGTTATTAATATTTTTATGCGTCATATCATGATATACATATCTTCATGTTGATGATTTGAATACACACTTGATGATTTCTGTTAGGGTATTTTGGGGTGTCCAACTATGTATTGTTATACTCAACCCTACATGGGATCCTCCTACGAATTTCACGTATTATGTAAATTAAAGGCCTTATTATAGAGTCCTAGTAGGACTAGGATCATGAAAATTATATTTTGAGCTAGAAAGTTTGGTTAGTTTCAGAATTTTCATTAGAGAGAAGTCTTCCCGTTACATAGTAAGTAGAAATATTTTTAAAGATTTGGAGGGATTGTATTTGGCCATTTATATTTTCCAAAACATTTTTAATACCTTGATGTGGGTTATAGATGTATTCAAGAATTTTTGTATCAATTTTATTTTACCTTTAATAATTATGTTGATACATGGTGATGTGTGTGTACATGTACCTTAGGATAAGGCCTCCCATGTGAGAGATATTCCTACTCAGTGTTGGTCTCCATACTGTTGCCTATTAGTGGTGGTCCCGGGGTGTCAAAATTAGATTACCTCTTGCATGGTTGGCCCTGGTGGATTTTGTCAAGACATGTAAAGGTATTTTTCCATCAAGGTATTCTTGAGAGTGAAACATGACTAAGGGAATTAATGAATTAGGAGTGAACCCAATCCACTATGATAGTCTAGAAAATGAGCCTTGAGTAAGGAAATGATTTAATTTTCTTATTTAGATACCACACACTTATGTATTATTCTTATGATATGTTCCCATGGATCATGCTGGATTACTTTTTATTACACACTCTTCTTTCTTATGTATTTTTATTAATAAAACATCCTGCTCTATTAATTGACATGTATGATTTAATAATAGTAAAATCATGTTCTCAAACCCTTATTTTTACCTTATGCTCACTTATAGTCATCAATTGAGACATCTTGTATTTTCCATTATTGAGCATCTCATCTAACCCTTTGTGTTAATTTCATTAACTAGGTTATGAAAATGGTTTTAAGTATAATATCTATAAGGAGGGTGCTAGTTTAGAAGATCGTAATGGGAAATGATAAATATATTTTATGTACAAGTTATTAATAAAATTATCTTATAGTGACACTAAACGTTTGTTGTTATAGAATGGATTTTTTTGATATGTAAAGAATATTCCACAAATAAGGTACCATATTTATGTATAAAAAGATTTTGGTTTCTATTGTTGGTATCAGGGAAATGTTTAATTGAATTTATAATATAGGATGAGAAGAAATTAGTGATAACCTCTAGGATAATCCTATGTATAAGGGAACATCCAAATTTATGGTAAATAAATGTGTGTGATTTTCCAATAAAATACATATTTCATTGGATGTTAGCGTGTAGATGTGGTTGTGGCACAAACTCACCTTGGGGTAACAACTCAGTATGGGGAGGAATGGTTATTAAATTGATCATAAATAGTGCATGATGAGTAGGTCTACGATTGTAAACACGGATTGACCCTCCAAGGAGAAATTCATAGGTTTATTGACATTTTATTTATGAGCCATTATAAAGGATTTGTGTTCCTTACAACCATGGATATCCTAGAATAACCCTAAGGTACCATATATTGAAAGTATATTTCCATTAAGTATACATCTTATAAATAATTTTTATGATAATATTATTTACTAATATGATTTATTTTTTCTATTTTATGATTTTTGGTTTTATTTAATTTCTAAAACCAGAAGGATCTGTGTTAATGTTAAATGCAATGAACAATGTAAGGATTTTCCTACTCTGAAACCAAAAGTTATGGAATTTTGAATGAAGAATCTATTTCAATGCTCATATAAATTTCTGAATCCATAGATCATGTTGATCTTCCAAATTAGAAAAGGATTAAATAATGTACTATTGTGACATTCATGATGAAATTCCCACTTTTATAGTGTTTTCTAATCCACTAATTCATTATAAATGGATCAGTACCACTAAAAATAAATTTTTGGTCAAGTGATTGAAAAATTAAATGGTTATCTTATTTTTTTATTATTTGGAAGGTGAATCAAAGAAATGGTGGAATCTTATCATAAAAATGAGGCAAAAAAAAGAAATTGAATCCATTGAATATTTTGTGTTTTGGAGCATAAATTTCCATAAGTAGTATCCCGTTATTATTTATATGATAATAGAGAAGTAATTAATTATGCTAAAGTATAAGGATGATTAATCTATTATTACCCATGAGGAAAATTTCACAATATATATGAGGTATTATTCATTTATTATCATTTAACTAGAAATTAATATTGATTGATTATTCAATGGCTAAAAACTAGGCCCCTATAGGGAGTTATCCATAAGATCATTCAATGTCTATGTAGAAATCATTTGTTGTGCTATCATAGTGGAAATGAAGATTTTATTCAACCCTAAATCTGATTGTTTTTATAAGAAAAGTAATATGGAATTCAGAGGAAATTCTAATAAAAAAAACCATGGAGGGAAGAATATCAGTTTTTCATTATACAATAAGTGTGGAAGGAAGCACAGAAGAAATTACACTAAGGGTACTGGTAAATTATTTAATTTTGGAATGGATGGTCATCACGTAAAAGAGTTTTTAAGTGATGTGAAGAGTCCATTATATTAAATTAATTATGAAAAATATTAACAAAATGAACCACTCACACTCTAATTTTCTAGATAAAAGGAGTATGGGAAATATAAAAACCAATTCCCTAATACAAGGGATAACTACTAGACAAACGAAGGGAATAAACTATGTTAATCATTAAAGTGTAACAATTGAAGTGGTTATGTATTGGTATTTGATAATTATTTTTTTAAAGTGTTTCATTGCTAATATTTTGATTATAAGAATAATGAAACATCTATGGATTGTTTTGTAGTAGTTTCTGATTTTAGGATTTATAGAAACATGTTAAATGGTATCAATAACCTAGAAAAATGATTTATTGTAGTGGTGATATTTTCTGAAAACACCATATTGAGGGATAGATAAATCTTAATATATACATGAGATTAATATAATAGTGTTTATTTGGGATAAAGAGTTGATAGATATTGATAACTTAATAAGGATAGTAATTTTGACATTAAATTTAATTAGTGATTAGATGAAAAATTGATTTATGTTATCTTGGTTGAGTTTATTTCTTTTTCATATTTTTGAAATATATTGGATATTATATTATTTGGTTTGAGAAAAATGGATTGAATTATATTTTGGTATAAAACATTTTTTCATTTTGGTTTTATGGTGATTCAGGTAATTAGCATGCTATAAGAGAATATATGATAAATGTAGTCCCAGGTCCCGTATGTTACACTAAAAGAAATTTTATGTTGTTTGGGGATTAATGTATAAATAATTTTGGATATGTTGAGACTTTTTCCTCAATTCATATGTTTTAAATTTGGACATACATATTTTGGTAGTGTTTTATAGATATCTATTTATAGAGTAGTATAATTTTAACTCCGGTAATTATTATTGATGTTTTAGAGATTAACATAGTATTTCATTATATAATGATTTAGCCATATTTTATAACCTATGATAACTATGTTTTTATATATTTAGAGAAAATAGTAATGAACTGTTATTATTTTATTGATCTTATAATCCATTAAAAGGAAAGATTAGTTCTTTAAGAAGAAAAAATAATATTATTCTATTATGGATGTAAAAAGGTGGAAGATAGTTAAAATAAAAAATATAAGGATGAAATTATGTTTTTGGATGTAAAGAAATCAAGTGATTATATTTTATCATATTCTATGGTAAAATAATTCCTCAACTATAGGTAAAATGATCTTGATTTTTTTTTTCATTTTTACAATTATTTCTAAGGATTTGTGGGTAATTTCTGCCATTCAATTATTTATGGTTGTGTTCTTATTAACTTTATCATGACCATATTCTATATAAATCTCTAGTATTATTTTAACATTATCTTTCTCCTCCATGTCTACATTTTATCTTCTTCCAAATTTTATCCTTATCTTGGAACCTGATTATGTAACGACCCGAATCTGGTGCCACATAACTGGTGCCCCGTACCCAGTTCACCACATGACCTCAAGTGCGTTTTACCAAATTCTAGAGGCTTTCGACTAGCAGCGAGGGCCTTGGTGAGTCGGTGGGAAAACTATGCCCTCATTTGGTAAAGAATAAAGCGGAAAAACAAACATACAAAATAGCAGAAGCAGTAAACAACATACAACAACTGAAACTAAAAATAGAATCAATTTCTGATAAAATAATGATGCAGTATGGTACATGTGTCTATGGAAAGAAGTAAACAAATCAACATGCATAAATACAACTGAAACCAAATACTAAAAGTAAACAACAACTCCAACAGCATCGCGAGCCAAAGCCTGGTCTCATGCTCTCCAGCTCCAACCAGAAATCAATTACCTGAAGTGGAAGGGCCACAATCCCTATCCACACCTGCAACCAAATAGTCTATTTGGGCCAAAAAAATAGGACCCAAATAGGGTGTGAGACTAATCCCAGTAGGCAATCACCACAAGATATGTTCCCTACAGTCAGTGAGCAATATTTCAAAAGTAAAGGAAATAAATGCAGTAGAGAAACAGAGGTAAACCGAAGTAATAATCCTAAAAAACTCCATTCACATTTATTTATTCATTTAATACAATCATTTAATTATGAACCAAGGAGCCTAGAAAACAACTCTATATTCTCAAGGCACAGCAAGTAACACAACAGGTATCTCGTCAGACTACCTAGACAACAAGCAGTACAAACCCAATATTGTTCATTGGATTGGTGGAATCGTCACAACCAACCAAAAAAAAATAATACTAAATCTCTGGGTGGCTCCTACTGGTAGACCCCACTAGTCGAATAATCATACAAGGCATAGACACTCTGGAAAGATCTCACAGTCAATTCTCCTATGGTCTTGCAATGATAGCTACAAACTATCTGAGGAAGCACTTACGTCTAATTACTCTTATGGTCTCAATACATGCATAGATTATGGGAACTCTTTGGAAGAACAAATTCAAATTCCTATAGGTCATGCGTATGAAACTAAATTATAACTGACTCTCTAGGGAAGCCATTAATCGTCAATTCACTCTTTAGTCTACCGCACCAGGTTCAGACAACCCTGAGTAGTCTAGTCATGCATAATTGGCTGTCAGTAGCCCTAAGTAAGATAAAAAACTACTTGGATAATAGCTACAATGCATCAAAAGCATATAAACAACAGGCAATACATGAAATCAGCTAAAATAAGGAAGAAAAACAATGCTACAAGGTTTGCCTCACAGGGAACCTAGGCCAAATGGCGATAAACAGCCAAAGCAAGGGAAATCACCCATGGGTGACCCTCGAACATGTAGCCAATCATATATTACTATCAATTAACCTCACACAAACAATAAATATAAGGAAATTAAATGATGGAATCAAAATCCCTAACTCGGGATACCCGATACATGGGTATCCGACACTTTTTGCACAAAAACTTAAAGACATTCAACATAGGGCAACAAACCACCTACCTCAATCCAAGTAGATTGATATACTTGAACCTCGTCCTATGAATCAGCCTAGAATGGAGTAGATCTGCAAAAAATTCTAAAATTTTCATCCTCATTTAACTCAAATGAGAGGAAGAAACAGGAAACAAGGCCAAAAAAGAACCAAGAACTCACCACTGTGATTCTATTGCCACCGACGGTGTTCGATTCAGATAGCCAGTGAAAGATTGGTGGCTAAGAGAATATTCAGCCTCCTTGGATGCTCTAGGTTGAATTATGCGGAGAAGAAGAATAAAACAGGGTTAGGTCACAACCCCGGTCCGATTAATGAAAAAAATAAAATACACGGTGTGTAATTATGGGGTACACATCGTGTACTCTGTTTTTCCGTACTCTACTTTAAGCGGATTCCACATCACCTCTTCATACCGTGTGTGTGGCCCGGACATGGCCAACACATGGCCTGGCATGCCAAGGGAGTACACGACATGTACTTAGAAAGTACACAGCGTGTACTTCAAAAATTTCCAGAATCCCCTATTTTCTCAAAAACTCAAGGAAAAAGAAAGACATACCTAAAACGAAGATACGAGTTCTTACAAACTTCCGCACTTAAAGAAATTATTCCCCAAATTTTCTGAACAAGGCGGTGAAGGAGAAACCCCAAATAGCTCCGGCCACTGCGATCGTACCTCGGCCTCCCTTTCCCAGGTCTCGTCCTGTACTCGCCCGTACTACCATATCACCCGTACTAGAGGAACAGACCGCCCACGGAGAACCTTCGTAATGCAATCGAAAATTCGGATATGATGCTCCTCAAACGATGCATCCGCTTCAAGATCAACGTCCTCAGGTTGAAAGACATGAGACGGGTCTGAAAAGTAACGTCGGAGCTAGGAAACGTGGAAGACGTTGTGCATAGACCGGTACCTCTGAGATAACTACAACCGATAGCCAACTGTACCAACTCTCTCCAACACCTCAAACGGCCTGACATACCTTGGTGAAAGCTTAACCTGTCTCTGGATCCTCCTGTGTCCCAACCTCAGTGCGAAATGTAGGAAAACCTGATCCCAGACCTTGAACTCCAGAGGTTGTCTCCGCTGATCAGCATAAGACTTTTTTCAAGACTGTGCTGTATCCATCCTCTTCTAAATCAACTCTATTTTTTCTGAGGTCTCCTGAACAAGATGAGGTCCTAGAAAAGCTGCCTCTCTTACCTCCATCCAGCATAAAGGTGATCGGCATGGCCTACCGTACAAGGCCTCGTAGGGTGCCATCTGAATGGTCGCCTAAAAACTGTTGCGTTATGCGAACTCCACCGGAGGGATATGATTCTCTCAAGAACCACCAAAGTCCAATATTGAATCTTGGATAATATCCTCAAGCACCTAGATCATACACTTGGACTGGACACCAGTCATGGGATGGTATACTGTACTCAAAAGTACCTGTCTACCCAAATCCCTCTGAATCCCCTTCTAGAACCGAGAAGTAAAGCGCACATCCATGTATGAAACAATGGAGGGTGGAACTCCATGCAGACGTACAATATTTCAAATGTGAAGTCGTCCCAGATCACCAAAACTGATGGTCTCCTTGATCGGAAGGAAGTGAGCAACCTTCGCAAGCTTGTTGATGACTACCCAAACAACATCGTTTCCTTGAGGTGAACATAGCAATCTGGTCATGAAGTCCATCGCGACATCATTCCACTTCCACTCTGGAATGGGTAACTGCTATAAAATCCCTACTGTTCACTGATGTTATGCCTTCACCCGCTGACAAGACGAACATCTAATTACAAAACTATCAACATCTCTCTTCATATCTAGCCACCAGTACTGGTGGTGTAGATCATGATACATTTGGTGACTCCAGGATGAACTGCCTAAACTGAGGAATGAAAATCCCACATCCGCTCCTCGCGTATGTCTGCTGGCACCCATACGCATCCCTGGAAAATCAAGATCTCATCCTCTCCCATAGTCCATCCAGGAAGAGGGTCCTTTCATGACACACTCCCCCGGAGGACTAAGCCCTCTGAATCTGTTAGCTACCGCATCCACACCCGATCAAGAAGAGTAGAGGTAACAACCATAGAAGAGAGAAAGGTCTGCCCCTGTCTGTCGTGCACCTCCAAGTGAATCTCGGTGAATAGATCTATAAGCTTCCACTCACTCCTGGCCTCCTGAAACTACTACAAATATGGCTTTTATCAGCGCTAAAAATGGCCATTAACAGTGCTAGAAAAAGCGCTGATAATGTCGGCGAAGTTAACAGGGGGGGGGGGGTCCCCTTTATTAGGGCTCCAAAAAGCGCTGATAAAGACCCCTTTTATCAGCGCTAAAACGAATCACTGATAAAAGGGTCTTTTATAAGCGCTTTCTTTTTAGCGCTGATAAAAGACCCCTTTTATCAGCGCATTTTTTAGCGTTGATAAAAAAATACTACGAATCTCATGGGGGGATTTTTACAGTGCTTGAGCCCCCCTTTATCAGCGCTTTCCCACACATCCAGCACCCGCTCGCACCGCCTACACCCTTTATCAGTGCTATTCCTTTAAATAACCCTTGCGTGCGCGCCCTTACCTCCACCCGGATTTGATATCGAGACCTCCCCCATGAGCACCTAAAGCCTTTGCCACTACCCTATATTGACTTGTTCTCTTATTCATGATATATCTATTTATTTATATATATATTTCGTTATATTTATTCGTACAGTAATATATATTTATATTAATATATATAGTTATATTAATATATATATATATATATATATTGTCATATTAAAATATATATAGTTATATTAGTATATATATATATATATATTAAAATATATATAGTTATATTAATATATATATATAGTTATATTAATATATATATAGTTATATTAAGATATAGTAGTTATATAAATATTCATATATTTGTATTTTAAATAAAATGGATATTAGTTATTATTTAGATAAATCTAGTATATTTTATATGTAAATATGTTTAATTATTTTTTAAAAAATTTTAATTTTTAGGTGTTAATATATATATATATATAATATGTACATATAGTTAAATATTTGATTATAAATAGAATTGCATTATAAAAAACGATAAAATTACAAAGACATAATATCAATATGAATGTAATACCTTGGAATAAATTCAGTCCCCACAAAAAATTCAATAATACCCCCTTAAACGAGGCTGAAAATACAAAAAATGTTAAACAATCGGGGTACCCCAACTATAAACTTAGTTTTGGAGGCCTTTTGGGACTCTTTTGGCCTCAAAAAACGCTTGACAAGGATCCCCCAAGGTCACAACGACATAGAGCTCATCGCAGGCTTCGATTTAATATGTAGTAGAGCTCAAATGGACACCTATATCAAAAGTTATGGCCGTTTGAAGTTTGAGTTTCCTTTTCAACATATTGGATCTTTTTTTTTCATTTTTTTAATTTTTTTCTTCAAATTGTTATTAAATGACTATTACTCCATAATAATTATCAAATTATTAATTAAAAATATTTTTTTAATTTTTTAAGAATCCATTTTCAATAAATATCTTATATATTAAGTATATTAAGTGTAAATGTACATTTATACTTATTTAAAATATATTTAAAAATTATATATTATATTTATATCAATATAACTATATAACTATATTAATATATTAATATATGTTTTTAATTTTTTTTGAAGTCGACACTTTATTAGCGCTCTTAAAAAAAGCACTGATAAAGGCCCCCCTTTATCAGCGCTAATAAACAAGTGCAGATAAAGGGGTGGTGCTGGCCTTGCCCAGTTTTGTGATAGTGTGAACTGCCTGAATCTGAGTTCTCTTTCTCAATGCTTCAACCACTGTGTTGCCCTTCCCGAGCATATATACAAGCTCAATGTTGAAGGACTAAAGATACTCGACCCACCAACATTGTCTCAGATTCAGATCATGCTAGGTGAAGATGTACTTGAGACTCTAGTGGTTGGTGAAAACCACAAAGCACTCTCCCAGAAGGTAATGTCTCCAATAGTGTAAGGAGTGAACAATAGATGCCAACTCTAAATCATGCGTTCAGTAGTTCCTCTCATGTGACCTCAGCTACCAAGATCCGTAAGCAATGATCCCATCTCTTGGCATAAGAACAGCTCCCAGCCTGATACTTGAAGCATCACAGAAGATAGTATAGCCCTTGTCCGGCTCTAGAAAGTCTAGTATCAGTGCTGACGTAAACCTCCCCTTCATCTCCTGAAAAGATGACTCATAAGGATATGACCACAAAAAATTTGCCCCCTTCTTGGTTAGACCTGTCAGCGGTGCTTCTAGGCATGAAAAGTCATGTATAAACAACCTGTAATAACAAGCCAGCCCCAAGAAACTCTGAACCACGTAGACATTCTTCAGCTGCTCCCATGTAACTACCCCTCTCACCTTTCTAGGTCTACTGATACTCTTGCCTCTGAGATGACAAGACCCAGGAAGTGAATCTCATCCATCTAGAAGTGGAATTTTGGGAGCTTAGCATATAACTGATGCTCTCTCAGTGTACTCAATACGATATCAAGATGGGTAGCATGGTCGTGTCGACTGTGAGAGTACACCAAGATATCATCCACGAAAACCACCACGAAGGAATACAAGAAAGGATGGAAAACTCTATTCATCAGTGCCATGAAAACTGCTGGCATGTTCGTGAGACCGAACGACATAACTAAGTACTCGTACAGACCATATCTACTCCGGAAGGTTGTAAGAGGTATATCTGATAGACTGACGCACAACTAATGATATTTGGATCTCAAGTCGATCTTCAAGAACACCTTGGCTCCTCGAAGCTGATCAAAAAGATCATCAATCCTCAACAATGGATATCGGTTCTTGACCGTCAACTGGTTCAGCTTCCGATAGTCCACGCATAGCCATATGGTACCATCTGACTTCTTCACAAACAACACCAGCGAACCCCAAGGTGAAGTACTGGGTCGGATGAAACCCTTAGCATGTAACTCCTCAAACTGTTTCTTGAGTTCTTGAAACTCAGGCGTCGCCATCCTATAAGGAGGTATGGATATCGGTGCTGCTCCTGACACAAGCTCAATAGAGAAGTCTACATCTCGCTCCAGAGGCAAAACTAAAAAGTTTTCTGGAAAGAAATCAGGAAAACGATCAACTACTGGTGGAAAATATTTCTGAGAAGTCCCCTGGTCATCCAGGTATAAACTAGAAATCTAGGCTGTAACACCACCCAACCCATGATTCTCTAGTCCAACTCTGCTCACCTGGACATCCCGTTCACCCTTGTGAAGAAAAGATCTGCCCTCCGGTGATGTGAAACTCACCCTTCGACGATAGCAGTCGACAAAGGCCAGGAAGGAAACTAACCAGTCCATTCAGAGAATGAAATCATAACCCGTCATCTCAAGGACATAAAGATACAACAAGAATTGACACCCACCAACCTCAAGGGGAAACTCCTTGCACTGACACACACTAGTAGTTCTAAGTCCCAAGGAAGGTTCTAGTGTCATCATATCCTCAGAAGTAAATACAGTAAGTCTAAGGCTCTCCACAGTGTTAACAGAAACAAAACTTTGAGAAGCTCTGGTATCAAAAAGTGCAGAAGATAAAAATGAGGCTACTAAGAGTGTACCTAGAACTATGGAAGGTCCAAGATCTCACCCCTAATGAATCTGATCTACCGCAAACGTCTGGCCAGTACCGCGGCCCTGTGTAGCAGCCTGATATCCCTGGGATGATCCTCCCTGAGCCTGACCACTGCATCCATGGACTCTTCCCTATCCTGAATGACCTGAAGAACTCCATCCCCCACTCTGTTGTAGAACTGGTAACCTTGCTCCTGCACGAGGAGTAGAAACTGATCCTCTTTCACTAGCTGCTGGAAGAAGAACCTTGCAAAAACACTACAGATGACCCATCTTGACACAAGATCGGCACTCCACTGGGTCTCTCAGGCACTGAGGCTTCTTATTCCCACTATTTCCACACTGATATCACACCACCTAGTTTCCATAAAGAAGATCTCATCAACCAGAAGAAATACCTCGCTTCCTTGAGTCACCTCGAGTAGACTCTCGGTGGTGCTTCCTGCTATTAGTATGAAATGAATCAAACCTGGATGCTGAACCGCCCTGGTCAACAGCTCCAGTCTCTCTCAAATTTCATTCGGTGATCAACGCCTGGTTGACTATCAGATTAATATAAGTCATCTGGAAGATGTTCACCTATGATCTAATCCCTAGTTTGAGGCCTTCCTCAAACTTCCTTGCCAAAAAACAGCTTGTCATTTCCCCGAATCGGAGTGAAGCACTGTAACATAGTGAAACGGGAGGAATACTCCATAACCGAAAGACTACCCTGCTGCAGGTTCATGAACTCTCTAGATCTTTCGGCCCTCAGCGTCGCCGGATATGAGTAGTCGTAGAACGTACACTGGAACTAGTCCCAAGCCATAGTCGGTTGGTGCCCTGCCTACGAAACTACGTACCACCATCTCTTGGAGGAATCTCGCAGCACGTAAGTCACGAGATTCACCCATCTGTCTGGGGGTGTCTCTAGATGCTCAAATATGGAAAGCATGGTTTATAGAAATGACTTAGTATACTGAGGTCCTCCATCCCCTGTAAAAGTGGGAGGATGCTGCTGCTGAAAAACTCACGTAAGCTCTGCCATAGACGGGGTAGGATGCTGAGCTCCCTGGATGGTCTGCATGAATCTCATGAAACCCTCTCTAAACTGAGCGTGGGCACCAGTGTTTGGAATCACTGCAGGTTCCATGTATGGAATGATCGGTGGAACTACTGGTAGTCCCTGGTCTGCCGTATCAGGCATACGGTCACTACCTGGTTCCTGACATGCAACGGGAGGACATCTTAGTGCCCTAGCTCCGGAAGATCAAAACGAACCTTTATTAATGACGAACATAGTGTCAACATAAGAGAGTAAAACGGAACAATAGGGGAAAAAATTTGGGAAAAACGTGACTACACGACTTGTAGAATGGCTACACGGTGTGTTCCCAGATATTTTACCATGGGCGTGTACCTTGGCCATACATGGCTGTGTAAATAGCTCGACTACACGGTGTGTTCTCAAACTACACAGCGGGTACTGACCCTTTTCTCCCTGCCCGGTTAGTCCTACACGAATATGTCACATGGACTGTCCTAGCCGAATACTACATGGTGTGTTGGGGAAGACATGAAATGCACTAGACATGCCTTACCTGGCCCGTGTTATTAGCGACACAGCCTGCCACACAGTCAACACTACACGGCGTGTTCCCAAGGGACACAACGTAGACTTGACATGTTCGGTGACCTGTGTAGCAGGTTACACGGCCGGCTACGTGGCTTACCCTTACACGGTGTGTTCCGAACAAACACAACGTGTATAAGGAAAGAAAACACCGAACCCTGTTGTTCGTGACACGAAAGGGTACTTAGAACTAGGATACATGATGTGTTCGTACAAAACACGGCGTTTAGTACATGAGCTTCCCCAACCCGTGTTGTTACTGACACGGATGGGTACACGGTTGAATACTACATGGCATGTACGTATTGTACACGGCGTGTCCCTGAAGACTTTCTACAACCCCGAGTCTCTATTCACACAGTTAGTAACATGGTTTAAAAACTTCACGGTGTGTATTAATAAAGTACACGCCTTGTATTCTGGGTTTTTTCGGGCAGTAGCTCAGAAATTGCACCGAATGCCAGAAACACTAAAAAATAAGCATCTATGTGCCAAATTCTGATCTGTGGGGGCCCATACTCCCCACGAATCAATGCTTGGTTTCATAAAAATGCATACAATAAGTAATGAACATAATAAACAAATGATCCTCCAAATTCTGATCCTCGAGGGCCCATAACACCTCTAAGACCAATGTTTGGTGTCCATGATAAATTAACTGCAAAATAAACAACACCCTACCAACATAGCGGTTTTTCTATCATAGAAACTATCACAACATCATGCATAATATATCAAAGCATCTATCACAATAGCATGCAATCTCTAATGCACCCCATATGACATGGAAAAATGAATGAAATGTGATTTCCTAACCATTGCCTATATGATGGATGATATGGAATACCCCCATCTCATCAGGTTGCAAAGAAATAAAACCAAAATCATATAAACTGTTACAACACAAAATATGTGCATCTCCCAACTGTCAAATATAATAAACTGTAACACTTGCAAAAACAAAAAATTGCAATTTTGAGGTAGACTAGATTTTCCCCGTACACGAGTTAATTACTCCCGGGCACAGTTATGTACTAACTACCCATTCCTTCATATCCTTGTCTATTGTCGCAAAACAGTAAGGAAATAGAAAATAAAGAAAACCTCCTTTGATACCACTTTGTAATGACCCGAATCTGGGGCCACATAATTGGTGCCTCATACCCGGTTCGCCACATGACTTCAAGGGAGTTTTCCCAAATGTCAGAGGCTACCGACTAGCATAGAGGGCCTTGGAGAGTTGGTGGGAAAACTATGCCCTCATTTGGTAAAGTATACATCGGAAAAACAAACACACACAACAGGAGAAGCAGTAAACAACATACAAAAAAATGAATCTAAAAGTAGAAGAAATGTCTGATAAAATAATGATGCAGTATGGTACATGTGTCTATGGAAATCAGTAAAAAAATCAACGTGCTGAAATACAACTAAAACCAAATACTAAAAGTAAACAACAACTCCAGCAGCATCGCGAGCCAAAGCCCGGTCCCATGCTCTCCAACTCCAACTAGGAATCTAGTACCTGAAGTGTAAGGGACACAATCCCTATACACACATGCAATGAAATAGTCTGTTTGGGCCAAAAATACTAGACCCAAACAAGTTTTGAGACTAATCCCAGTAGGCACTCACCACAAGATATGTGCCCTACTGTCAGTGATCAATATAGCAAAAGTAAAGGAAAAAAATACAGCAGAGAAATAGAGGTACACTGATGTAACAATCCTACAAAAATCCATTCACATTTATTTTTTCATTTAACACAATCATTTAATTATCAACCAAGGATTCTAGAAAATAGCTCTATATTCTCAAGGCACATCAAGTAACACAACAGGTATCTCGTCAGACAACCTAGACAACGAGCAGTTCAAACCCAAGCTTGTTCTTTGGATTGGTGGACTCATCACAACCAACCAAAAAAATAATAATACTAAATATCTGGGTGGATCCTACTGGAAAACCCCTCTAGTCAAATAATCATACAAGGCACATACACTCCGGAAATCTCTCACTGTCAATTCCCCTATGGTCATGCAATGATAGCTATAGAATCTCTGAGGAAGCACTTACGTCTAATTCCTCCTATGGTCTCAATACATGCGTAGACTAAGGACACTATTTGGAAGCACAAAGTCCAATTACTATAGGTTATGCGTACAAAACAAATTTATAACAGACTCTCTAGGGAATCCCTTAATCGTCAATTCCCTATTTATTCTACTACACCAGGTTCACACAGTCCTGAGCAGTCTAGTCATGCGTAATCGACTGTCAGTAGCCCTAAGTAAGCTCAAAAACTACTTGGAAAATAGCTACAATGCATCAAAAGAATATAAACAATAGGAAATACATGTAATCAGATAAAACAAGTCAGACAAACAATCATACAAGGTTTTCCTCATAGGCAACCTAAGCAAAATAATGATAAACAACCAAAGAAAGGGAAATCTCCCATGGGTGACCCTCGAACATGAAACGAACCATATATTACTATCAATTAACCTCATTCAAATAAGAAATATAAGGAAATTAAACAATGGAATCCAAATCCCTAACCCGGGATACCCGATACATGGGTATCCAGCACTTTTTGCACAAAAACTCAAAGACATTCAACATAGGGAAACAAACCACATACCTAGATACTTGTAGATTGATATACTTGATCCTCGGTCTGTGAATCGGCATAGAACGAAGTATATCGGCAAAAAAGACTAAAACGTTAAACCTCAGATAACTCACATGAGAGGAAGAAATAGGAAACAAGGCCAAAGAAGAACCAAGAACTCACCACTGCGGTTATATTTCCACCGACGATGTTCGATTCAGATAGACAGTGAAGGATCAGTTTCTTGGAGATGATTTAGCCTCCTCGGACGCTTTGGGCAGAATTAGGTAGAGAAGAAGACAAAAACACGGTTAAGTCGTGACCCCGGTCAGATTAATGAAAAAAAAGAAAATACATGGCATGTACTTCTGGGGTACACAGTGTGTACTCAGATTTTCTGTACTCCGCATTAAGCGGCTACCACATCGCCTCTACACACCGTGTGTGTGGCCTGGACATGGCCAGCACAGGGCCTGGCACGGCAAGGGAGTACACGGCGTGTCCTCAGAAAGTACATGGCGTGTACATCACAGATTTCCAGAAACCCCTCTTTTCTCAAAATCTGCCAGAAAAATAAAGACATACATGAAATGAAGATCCAAGTTCTTACAGATTATGTGTCAATTTAGGTAATTGTTATATTTCACACTTCTTCTTTTCAAAGTATGTTTTGTTTCCCCCTTGTATAATGTGGATTTTCAACAAATGTATTTCAAAATATTGAACATTTTATTATTGAGAAAAAAAATTGTGAGGGAGTAATTTGTTAATGTGGGGGGGGGGAATGTAGTGCCTTATTATTTTAGAATATATTTTTCTTTAAATAAAATGTATGTTTTTAGATATAGTGCCTTTTGAGCCAAAACAGCCTCATTCTAGAATCAATCAATTTTATTACAGAATGGTTATTTGTAACAATATGTATTTTTATCCATACAATCAATATGTTTTGATTTTTTGGAAGTCCAATATTAGTGAGGAGAATATTTTAGTAGCATACCAGTTCATTACAACTAGGGTCCCCAATAAAAACAATAGTAGTTACATCTCTATTGTATATGAAAATTTTGATATTATTATAAGGGAATCTCATGGGTAAGACCTAAGGGAATTCATTCCTAGAGATAATTTATGGGTTTTTTGTGGATATCTCAATGATATTATGGTTGTTTTTGAAGAAAAGGAAGAGGAATTTATCCCTAGAATTTAAGGAAATATTTCTCTATATTTATAGTCAAGTCCAGGCATATGGACTTGGGATATGTTAGGGATAAATACACCTGGTGTAATAATCAAAAGGGAACCAACTATATTTTTTTCACTTGGATCGTTTCTTGGAAAACATACAATCTATTTATACTTACCCTACCATAAGGTTACCCACTTAGTGAGAGCTATCTCTGATCACTCACTGATTTTTGTGTCCTTATAAGGGGTTAGGGATAGAAGTGATCATTTTTATATCTCAAAATGTTGGACTAAAATTACTAGATATCACCATCTTATGGGTGATTCGTGTAATGGAATGGTGAGAGGAAGTGGATGGGTTATCCTTCTCACTAAATTAAGAAAATTAAAAGGAGAATTTTTTCAATGGTCGATCAGGTGGGACTCAGGGCCTGATGAGATATCTAGTATTATTTATGAGATTGATCAAATGTAGTCAATGATATAGATTGATTGGGATAAGGATATTTTCTTCTCTCTTGGGGAAGAAAAGAATAATCTTGTAGAGTTTCTACTAGAATTAGATTGCTTGGAGTGTGATCTGTCCATGGAAACATGGATGAAAGAAGGTGATAGGAATGTGACTTATTTTCATGTATTTATTAACAAAATGTAGTGTATAACTTGTAAAAAAAGTATTTTCAATGATGGATCCTTATCAAATGATATAGAAGTTTTTGAGGGTATAGAATAAGATGATTTTAAATATATTATTGCTGACCCTAACCCCTTTATGAAGGATGGTTATCTAAGGGGTAACTTGAAACACTTCGATGGTACTCCCTATGTGGTTTATGATAGTGTTAATGAAATTATATGATATTACATGGGGATGAGGAGATTAAGGATGTATTTTTCTCTCACAATCAATATAGAGCTCCAGGAACTGATATCTTCCTAGGGTCCTTTTATGTGTATTTATGGAATATTGTGAAGGATGAACTTGTGGTGGAAATTAAAGAATTATTTCAGGGAGGAAATATTCTGAGAGCTACCAGTGATAACACCCTAGTTATTATTCCAAAGGATAGAGATCCCTCTTCTCTTAGCCAATATAGACCAATTATCATGAGTAATTTCTCTTACAAGTTTCTATAGATCATCATCAATAAGAAAATATCTATGCACCTTCAAAATTGGGTTTTAGGAGATTAGAATAGTCTCATCCAACACAGGTCTATATAAGGTTATATTGGCATTGACCAAGAAATTTTTATGGACATTTATAAGAAAACTATATATTCTAACATTTATAGCATTATGGATATGGACAAGGAATATGATAAAATGGAGTGGAATTTTTTTCTGAAGGTTATGGGCCATATGGGGTTTTCTACGTGGGTCTCTAATTTACTCTTTTGATTTTCCAACTACCCCTAGATGTCCATAACATTTTTTTGGGAAAAATTACATCTTTCTCATATCTATTCGAGCTTAAGGGAAGGATATCCTTCATCTCGAAGTGTATTAATTCTTGAATAGGATTATCTTAGTAGGATGCTTAATAGAAATAAGGAGTATGGTATTTTTCTTCCCTTCTATGTAGATCTCAGTTTCATGGTGTTTCCCATCTCATGTATGCAAGTGACATGATCCTTTGTGTTAATGGAAGAAGGAGATCTATCAGAGGCATCATCAAGTCCATTGAATAATATTGTAAGTATTGTGGAAAATTCATTAATCGTGATAAAATTAGTGTTTATATTTAAATGTATTTCTTAGAAATCCAAGCCCTTGGTATTTTTTTATTATCTTGGAATCAATATGATGAATTTACTTATAGACTATCTGGGTGATCCTATTACTTTGGGAAGAAATCATTTTTAGCATTTTGATAATGTGGTGGATAAATTTTTTAACTACATCAATAATTAGAAAAATATATTTCATTAATTTCGTGGTAGAAAAAATCTGATCAATTGTGTTTTATCATCGATTCCAATACACATTCTCTTGTTTGTTAAGGTGCCAATGAAAACGATCCAGGAAACTGTAGCTAATTTTCTTCCTTTTTGGGGCTCACATGATGAGGGGAATTACCATTGGGATGTGTGGGAAAGGATGGGAAAACTGATAAATGATTAGGGAATTCATCTAAAGTTTTATAAAGAATCCATGAATAATATCCATGAAATTTTATCTTGGGAGGGAATTTAGGGATGATCTCTCTAATCCAGTATTACTGGTGATTGGTATAAGAAGAATCAGGATAAATAAAGGGGAAATTCTTCTCATATCTTGTGCAATGTTGAAACATGCTTTCTAATTCTATGGAACCATTCATGTTAGATCTTAGACTGGGGGGATTAGATTATTGGATGAATATTGAGTGGGTATAAAGATGGGTTTTTTGAGGTTTACAACACTAAATATCATTTTCAAATAGGTTTTCACTATTCCATGATTTATACTGGATATTCTCAATGACGTGTAGTAGAAAATTTTCAATCCTATTAAGATGAATTTGGACCTGGAAAAAATTCATTTTATTAGGGTTGTTTGTAGGGAGTATTTTGACCAAAAATTATTATAATGTCATGCATGCCATTAGTGGTTAGGATTATTGGGTAGAGAGATTTTGGAGAAAAGATATCCCAATCAAATATAATATTTTGGTTTGGTGAGTTCATAATCATGCTATGGCCATGGAGGAACCCATCCAGTGTAAAGAAGTTAATCATGCCTCAGAGTGATTTTATTGTAGTAACCTGAATACTGAATCAACCCTCTATTTGTTTTTTACAAGATACCGGGTCATTAATATATTATTAGTGCTTGGAGTTCCCAAATACATTTCTATTTAGGAATCTAGTTTCAATGTATTTTTTCAGATTTGGTTTTATAGGGCATGGAATAATTCTCTGGAACTGAGGGTGAGATGTATTCTGCATGCTGTAAGGTTCTGGTGAATTTGTAGTGCTTGAAATAATACACTCATTGATGGACATTACAATGTGTATTTGGAACTGGTAGCGCAAAATAATACTTAGTGGCATATTTTATTTATATGATAAATCGATGTGATAACACACCCTCTCTTAGGACCTTCATGATATCCTTGATTCTAATGATAAAACTAGAAGACTCCTTCCTCAGGGTGGATGGATTTTCTGGAAATATCCTCTTCATGGATATAAGCTCAATATTGATGGGCCATGTGAAATGAGTTTTATGAGGGGTGGTTTGATTATATATGATAAAAGAGAATATATGATGCTCTACTTCATGGTTTCCTTTGGGAGATGCGATTCACTCACGATCGTGGCCTGTTCCATGTTCAAAGGTCTTGAAATATGATACATGAAGGGAATAGAGTGGTTAATAGTTTAAAATAATTGTATGTTTATTAAGGGGTCTTTATTAGGCTGCAACTCCACTCCATCGATTATCACTTATCATATTTATAGTTGCAAGCATCTAATCAAGGACCAGATGGTGATTTTTCATTAATGGAAGGAGGGAAACCAAGAAGTGTATTTCCTTAAATAAAGGATGGTCAATGATAAAGGTATTTTATCCTTAGATATAATGAAGTTCCTTCCTAATGGTTATAAAAATATCATTGTAGGGGATTCTCTTGGTCTTCACTTTTTTAGACCCCAATGAATGGTTCATTCTCTTGTTTCTACATTCTTGCATTGTCCTATTATTTTATTTTAAATAAAAAAACTGATAATATTAGAACAATAGTATTAATAATATTATGAAAAAATGTATATTACAGTTTTAAATAATGAACACTTATTTATTAATTCATGATAAATAAGTACTCAATTTTCAGTAAAATCATTTTGTGATTTAAAAATGTTCTTTCTTCAAAAATGGTTTTTATTAACTTTTTATATGCACATATAATTTAATGAAATTAATTTTTTAAGAAATTTTTTTTCATAAAATTAATATCTGTTTTGAACTAAAAAATTCAATATTATCATGTGGTTAATTTTTAATATTTTTCTAAAAAAATTTGTTTTTCAGTAAACAGTGGAAAATATAGATTTTTGTAAAAACATTCATTTATTTTTAGGTAAAATCCCCAATATGATTTGAATTTGATGTTATTGTAAAAAAATTATACATTTATTACTAGTAATATAATTAATTACATAACAGTAATAATTATACTTGATTTTGGAATAAGTTTATTTATGGGCATAAAAAACATTTTTCAAAACACTATTTTATGCATGTAATGTGTTTTTAACTTAATAAATTAGATTAATCTCAATTTATTAATACTTTAAATGAAATATATAGATACTATATTCATTATTATATATTTACATTCATTTTAATTTTTTTTACATGGAATGTAATGGATGTATATTTTGTTTTAAGCGTAAATATTCATGTTATATAAGATGTTTTTTTGTTGTGGGTTGTGTGCTTATTTAACATTAAATCACACTGGTTATAAAAATTTAGTCTTTTAAAATGTATTATATTTTCATAATAATAATAATTAATAAAATATTTTTTTTAATATTATGTCTTATTCATTTGAATAATAAATATAGTAAAATCTTGTTACCACAGTTAAGGTTGAAATGGGTTTACCGGTGGGGGGGGGGTGGGTTAAACAAAGATATTACTATAAAATTACCACCAAAAAATATATAATTAATATTAGTAGAAGATATTTTACCATTAAATTACCATAAATTCTAATTCCTATTAATTTTGATCCACATTACCTCGAATGTGATCTTATATAATTTAAATTCTTGAAGAAATCACATGTGTGTCCTTATCCTCACATATAAAAGAAAAAAAATTATCCTCCTTTATTCATACCATTGGAGACATCAATAGTGAATATCATAGACTATAAACTATTAAAATATTCATTCCCTTAATCTTTTATTTTTTTTTCTTCTCATAATACCATTCCTTAAAGTATTAATGTGTTAGCCAGATGGGGTCTCTCAAAGAAGTTGTATAAATCTTAACCCAAACCTGTCACCTTTATTCCTTTATACACCTTAAATAAACGTTTTACATGCATAAAAATATTATTAGTACTATATCATCAATTTATTGATATTTTATTGTAATTGTAGAAAAAACATTTTTTCATATATTTTCAATCAGCTGAGAGATGAAATTAATACTCATGCATACATGTGAATAACCACCACCATGTAATAATACAATTAATTTTCCATCCCCATATTTCATGGATGGTATTTATAATGGTTTAAATTTTTATATATGATACTTATAAACAATTAAAATTTGTTAATAATAATATCTTCTCTACATTCTTAAATTATGATCAATTGGTAAACGACGACATTGCTCGTGCATGCGTGTGGATTACCACCACCACACAATGTTTTTATCATTTATTATTTAAATGAATGATAAAAAGGATAGATTTAATGAATATATATTTTATTTATTAAATAATTATTATTATTTTATGGTCAATTGTGATTTAACATTCTTTAATTCCATCAATTGAAAAGTGTAAACACCACTCGAGTGTACGTACAAATAACTATCTCCACGATGTGATGAAAATTATTATTCATCACCACTAAATATGTATGGTTATAAATATGTATATAATTATTATATATGATATTTATTTTACTATTAAATGTTTTTAGATATAGGTTCCATTATCATAGTCCAAGGACGAAATCTTCTGAATTAAAACACACCAGAAAAATGAACCAGATAACACCCAAAATGACAACATTAATAGAGAATTGTTATTAAATGGGTGTTTAAATTATATAAGTGAAAAATATATAATATTATATGTATGAATATGATTATGGTATATAATTAAAGTAAATCTAAATTTATTACTTTAATATTGATTTGTTAAACATCCATGTTTCCATTGACATTAATGCCTTATGGTTATAACAAGGATCAAATTGATATATAATTAAAACTCCACCAATAAAATATAGTATTAATGTATGAAAATTATTGGGTCACTATAAATAAAATGTTTATGCTCTAATTTTCTGACTCTGTAAAAAAATTAAACACCTAATGAGATACTATTGGACCAACACAAGGTAGTATTTTATTTTCATGACTTATAATTCTATAAGGTTGTTTATAAGTCCACTCATAAACTACTTGAATTATATCTAAATAACTAAATATTATGTATTTTTTAAACTATCATCATTGGGGAAAACATATTCCATCCATCATATACATATGAATATCCCTCAATATTCACTGGAAGTGAATTTTCCATCCGTGAACATAGTGGATAAAGGCATCATAACATATATTTTTTATCTAACTTCATCTTAAAGAGTGATGGATCTAATAAAGACACCCACAATTAGTGAGTTATACATGAAAACCTCCTAAACCACTTCTCATCAAAGAAATATCATTCTTATATTATGTGATTAGGTTTGAAATTTAAAATTTGTCCAATCTATGGCTTGTTAACCCTATCTTTGAAAATGATGATCTCACTTCACTAGAAGGGGTGAGGGAAATAAAGATCACCCTTATTGGAAGGTCTCTAGATGATAAGATTATTGATAGGGGGTCCCCTAAAGTATTTAAATCTCAAACCTCTAGTTCATAAAGGATAAATCCCATATATTCCATCTAGTATGATTTCCCCCAAAAATACGGGCATAAATAGTATTGTTATTACATCCAATAGTCTCTATCCATATTAGTTCATCACATGTATCTTTCCATTACAATGATTGTTCGCACTCCATACACGGAATTAACTCAAAAAATGAGGATTTCATAGGATATAATCAATGTAGAATCAAACATTTACTAATCTCACACCACTAGATCTTCAATAGAAAAACAACAAGATGTGAAACTAAGAATATATCAGGGAGGTTCGAAATATCATCACCATACCGAACAAGAAGGTCTATATACAAAACCAAATTAGCTATCTTAAGATGGATACCTAATATTATCCCACAATTAGGGTTTCTCTCCTCCATGAATTTTTAATCCTCTAGAATTTCTCATGTGACTCTGAAACATGAATCATTGAATGAAATTATAACCCCAACCTGAAAATATTACTTTGGATTCTTCACCTAAACTACTGAGTTCAACGAAATCCATCGTTTAGATTGTATTGGTAAAAACTTGTGGGTATTTAGGACTTTATGTACACTTGTACATACATATGACACCCTTCAGATGATTTAACACACTTGAATAACCTCATCCTTGGAAAGATCTAAAAAATATATCTATGATATAGTAGTCCCATTGAAATTTAAAGAAAATATAATATAATAGTGGATACGTGTTTTGTATAGGAAAATTGATTCTAGAATTGAAATCTGTTAAGTAAAATTTCGGGTAGGATAGAAACATTACTCCCAGAATCTTGTTGATCCCCAATTTCTTGAGATATAGGTATTCCTTGATTAAAAAAACAAACATTGTAAGTTAAAAAATGGATAGTTTTTTACCAATCAACATAAAATATCATATTCTCTATATAAAGGGTTGAATTAATCATATTAGAGGGAGGAACTACCATAGTCCATAGGGAAAGAATTATAATTAATTGATTCTTAGAAAACTATGCATTATCTCTTACTAACTAGTTGCAGGAGACCCAACAAGTCACTACCAATCCTCTGAACACTTATTTTCTATCTGTGGGTAGAACCCTTCATTCAATATATTGAGCCCATAAGTATTGTAGAATAATGGAATGAGGTAACGTAGGATGGACATGAAATAACAAAACTTTTTAATAATGATGCATGTACCACCATGAATGTTCCTTAAAATGATGTCTTAGAGTTCTGGGTCAATTAATAAGTTATTAAAGTCCTATAGAAAGGATAAATTGGTTTCCAAACCTAAATTAGTAACTATTGTTAGATAACAGAACTCAAGAAACCATTAATATAATTGACCTATATTCCTAAACCAATCCTCACATGGATACCAACACCAAACACTATGCATAGTAAAAATTCACTCTGATACAACTATAACATGACTTGAACCATTAGTTACCCATTCGGGTTGATATTAGGAAGAGAAATCCCCCCAATCCCACATTTAATAGTCTATTGTGGGGTGACTAACATCGATTAAGGTAACCACACAAAATGGTGGGCATTATCATTTTATAAATTGCATCAACCACATATACAACACGATAGATAAGTAGATACACCAGTAAGATTTCTATGTTATTAAATTAACTATTATGCAATGAATAAAATTCACGTATAAGGCTTTAGTTATAAATATAGCATCATAAAAAAATTATATAGGCACTATACATGCAAAAACTACCAGAATTTGATAAAAAATAGAAACTAGAAATTTCCTCCCCAAAGTGAGTACTCCTAGAACGATTTCAATTTGTAACACTCACCATCACCATCATGTGCTACCATGAACCACCAAGAATCACCAAGAATCATTCAGCATCATCTCTAAACAAGATACACCATATCTATGTTCAAATAGGCAATATACAAACAAATAAGTGATTGCATAGACACAACAAATGTCTGTAAAATACCCATGCAATGGTGAGTATAAACATACCCAAATAAGACACACAAAAATTATAAATGAAAAACAACCCAAAAAATTAGCTCAAATATCACATTATGTGTAACGATAACCAAAAGGGAATTCAACAAGTTAATTTATATATTTTCTATAATTAGAATTGTTAGGAACATAGATATGTCCCAATCATCACAGGTCTAAACCATGATGATCTAAATATCATGACCAACTAGAAATTCTTAAAATAATGAAAATAACCCACATAATCTAATTTTAATAGCTTATTAGTACATCACTTATCGAAAGAACCCGTCTATTTATTATGTAATTACAACTACTAAAGTATTTGATCTACTCATCCCTTCTTCAATAAATCCACTAGATTGTATCAATGGGGAAAAAATCCTTTCTGTATCGTACTTATCAGTTGATGAAGTTCCCCACTTACTATTCACCAATATCATGTCATCATTCTAGAAACCTATAGAGAAAATAAACTAGACCAGTGTTAGATATTCTTTAGGGGAATAATAATTTTTAATACTATAACCACCCTATGTTATGAGAAAACACAAGTCAGGTTATAGAAATTGAAGTGGGGAACTTATTCCTTACTGAGAGAAAAGTCTCAATGAAGTAGGACAACCAACCCCAGTGGAAGACCCATTCCATTAGTAGGACCCAAGAAATGGTGGATGGATATAAATTAATTTATTGAAGAACTATACATGACTTTACACAAATTAAATACATAATAGATAGTGTAAATTCAAGGTAGTAGATAGTAAGAGAGTTTACTCTCTTAATAATATGGGGAACTCATCCCTCACTAAACAACTCACAATAGATTAGGGAAATTACCAACCCTGTGAATGCTCTAATCATCATTCAAAAACAATTTAATTGTTAATATGAATCCAAATTCTTAATCCTCCAATATATCCATATAAATGTCATTAGATGACCAAATAGACTATTCCATTTAAATCAATAAGTAAAATTCTTAGTTTAGTCTATTTATTTTACCAAAATGGATAGTCTATGAAGTTCTTTTGAAAAATAAAACACAATGTTTAGATTATACCTTGTGGTAGCCCACATAAATGCCACACAATGCACCAAGACATTTGGGGCGAACCATTATGGGAATATGGTTCTCTAGGAACACAAGTACATGGTTCTTGATAACCCTGGGTGCATGGTGACCCCTAATACGGGATTGTGGCACCCATATGTAAGGACATGTGGAACCTACTTGTCCCTAAATATCCAAAATTGTTTACATTACAATTTTTGATTATTAACATATATCCACTAATGTTCCCCCTATAGCTTAACCGAAAAACTATATGGAAATCCCTTATCTATCTCTGATGTGTCTATCCCTCCTCCATCACCATCAATCACTGCTAGTAGGTTGTCCTTCTCTATTTTCACTATCCACTAAAGGTTGAATGGTAATACCACGCTCTATCATGATGCCCCAAATATTTCTACCTCTATTTTTTGAAGCCATAATCTGCCCATACATTATGAATCTTCACCTTAGTTGTATTTATCATTATTGTAACCCCATGAAACTGACATTATGGCCTCATCTGAAGCCACCTATGATGACCCCCACTGCCCATGTGAAGCTATCCACGATTAGGGTTTTCTTATGTTCAATAAAAAATTAAACGTAAAACACAATATCCAAAATAAAATGATGAGGGATGGTGGCTGGGGGAAATTTCAAACAACCAATATGAATTCACGTTGATGTTTGATGAAAAATTTAGAACATGGATTGATGGAGAGTTTGAGAAATGGGTGGAAGATATTGCAAGAAATAATTCCATCAATCATAAATGTAGAATAGTGACACTAAAACAAATATTTAGAGATTAAATATTTCCCTTAATTAATTAAGATTTATTTATAGAACATTAACTTTGGTATTTATCAAATATTCAATAAATTTAGTTTTAATCAATCTATGTTTTATTTTTCTCCTCATTATTATATTGATTATAATTCCATTTATTTCAAAAGTTTATCTAACCATTTTTTCACTATCATTGATAAAATATTAGTACAAAATTATTTAAATAATATTGGATTTTGAATCATCAATTTTCAAAAAAAATCTCAAATAATTGATGGATGAAAACAATAAATCTGTAACCTCAATAACGTTCACTCATGGATGAAAGTTACACTCAAGTTCATCATTTTAATAAATCGAATGTGGAGTTGTTAGATTCCTGCCCAAAATAGCCTCTCTATTATTACTCTAAATTAATTTTGATCATATGGATAACAATAAGAGTTGAGATAAATATAATTGTATGAACATAGTAAATAGTTTTATGTTTATTAATTAAAATTAATGAAATTATTTTTATTTTATAAATTCAATTTTTAAAATATAATTCATTAGTCTATAATGGACAAACCCCTTAGTTATATAATGAAAACTAATGCTACACAACACCTAGGATAAAAAAAATTTGGACACAAAACAATAGTAATATTATCAATTATAGGTATTATTATAATGAAATATATTAATTCTAGATATTTCACATCCATGGGATAAGAATAAAATTACTAGTCATAATATATTTTTATCTATGAGATACCATAAAAAAATTCTACGATAGATCAATCCAAATGAAAAAAACACACCATGGAATCAATCGATAAATAAGATTTTTTATGCATTAATCTACGAAGTAATTAGATCTAGTAAGTCTCCAAGAAACTCAAACAAAAAACAAAGAAAAGTCATGATCAGAAAGATTTTGTGCGATTATATGAACTTCTAGTTCTAATATATCTATGGAATTTTGAAATTAAAAATACAAATTTATTCCTGGACCAAAATCAAAATTATGATAAATCAAATATATCCATTGATTTTTTTTAAATTGAATATGCACCATGTGTATTAAAATGGGACCTTAATGGTAATTTTTAAAAAATCCAAACATTCATGGTAGTGCCATGTATTTATTTCAGTTTAAATTTTCCGCATTTTCGAAATCATGAAATAGAATATTACATTACTACTCAACCTATTTGGTTCCATTTTTTTATTCTATTTCTTGATGTATTTTATAATTATAGAGTGATTTATATAACAATTTTTATTTATGACACTAAATAGTTAAAAAATTAAGTTTCACAACCATGAATCTTTCTTCATGGTATAAAGTTCAAGGAATAATCCATTTATTAATAGATTGACCATTGTATGGCGGAATGATAAAATTATATATAAAAAATTGTACAAATTATCCATATATATTCACCCTTATAAATCATTCATAGTATTTAGGTTACACATACATAACGTCATAGTGTAACAGTTACATATCGAGATGTTTCAATTTTTTTTATAAATTTACAACTTCACTCATGAAATGATCCTTGTTCATAAAATATGTTTTTCTTAAATCAACTACCATTAGAATATATCTCGGTCATCTCATATAATATCCAAAAATATTTAAACATGCTAATAGATCCTTTAAATATATATTTTTTTTGAATAAGATCATTCTTCAAAACCATATACATTTATGTAAACAATTTTTATTTCCCTATCATGATGTATAATTCCACTGTATGTTTAACTTCATCACATCACCGTGTCATATTTTTTTTTCTCATAATCTAGATATATATATAAAATAAATTCTTTAGATATTTCCATCCAAAACTATGAGATCTTAAACTAGCTAAACAGACCTTCAATCCCTCTATCAAAATATATTATTATTTTTGGATAAATGACTCACTATTTTATTTCCCATATGCCTCATTTTCTATAACTATAATTGGAAGAATTGTGTTAGATTAGTTTATAAAATTCCATCCAAAAAATTCAAAATTGAAAAAAAAACATCATATATATAATAATTCAAATATTTTTATTATATTTAATATATTTTATCTTCACTAGTTCAATAAGATGGATGTATCCCTAATGATTCACAACCCATGATACATCATCTCCACTAAATATTGAATATTACAAGAATGATCTATCTCATGGGATTAACCTTTCCTTAGACCAAATATTCTATATTATTGATTCATCATCAATAATATGTTTGTTAAATAACTATTACATTACCAATAATCATTCCATACTCTATTTAAAAATCAAATATATAAAGGATTCTCTACACGAGTCTCCCCTAGTATTCCTCTGAACACTTTTTATTTATATATATTTTCTTTTCAATATATGTTTGTATAATAGGTTCTAATATATCATTGTAATTATTAATGTCAAATTCAAAATTCAAACTCTCATGAACTTCCAACATCCTCTATTTTAACCATAAATTTTTCATGCTTCTAAAATAAATAATTACCATTGAAGTATATTTTTTAGATAAAGTATGTGAAAAGGACAAAAAAATATTATAATGAGTTCAAAGTTATGAAATTATAATATAATACTACTTTTATTAAAATATAATGGTATGAATACCAATAATAAGATGTGACAAATCAATTCTATCATCAGTTTTATCCAACAACTTATTGTATTGCATTTTGATATAATTATTCATAGAAAAATATTTATTTGATTAGGTAAATAATCTGAAACTAAACATTCAATTCCCAAACTCAATCTTCATGGCCCTATATAGAAGATATGTTTTTCATTAGCACACTAGTACATGGTTTTTTCTTATTTAATAACTCATTTTCCATTATTATAAAAGGAAAATTTTTGGTAGAGGATTACCATTTTATATTTTTAATACACACAAAATCCCCCATCTTCCCTTGTGGGTGTTTTGGATGAGCCTCATGATGTTACTTTTTTTGGTCACTACATGATCCCTGGTAGCCACATCAGAGTGAATTTAATCCCATGTCAAAAACCATAGAGTTATAGTGTTTGGTTCCAATAATCCCCCCTCATTTTTTCTTGATTGTTTTAAACCCATTCTCGTAACTGAAATACTAGATAATAGGTCCTTATATCCCTCGATACTAGATATTTTCTGATTTCAAAAACTACCTAATAATATTATCTTCCCTCATGGATAACTGCCTATCCCTAAAAAAGGTCTCTTATAGGTGGTATGATTTCAATATGATATTTATATTGTACTAGAAATCCCCCCTTGAATCATCTGGTGATTGGGACTTAGCCTAATGACATGACTGGTTTATGTCATGATATAATTCCTAGTATCCACCATAGGGGTGGTTATTCTCATATAAAAAACCACTTGTAGTGCTACAATCACGTTCCAAAACTTTTAAAATAATTTCATCCATATGAACGTTTAAAATTGCTGTACTTATAGTTATATATATCATAAATAGATTATTATGAAGTTTACCTTTAATGTTATCACTAATCCTCATTAAATTATTCAATTTATAAATCAATGATCTGAAGGCTTGATTCAATTCATGTGGTGTTTTATTCAATCTATATAATTTATTACAATCAATTCCCAGTAGCTGCTCTACATGATTCCCAAAATCATGAGGATAAACCATGAAATTTTTAATCAAACTGTGACATGTTTCTTAGAATAATGACATTGTTTCTTTCTCAGTTAAATTAGTATAATCTCTTACGTAAATTTTTCATGGGGTGTGAAAGGAGATATTTATTTCCTAGGTTAATGTACTAGTAGTGGTATCCCTAGGTTGTCTTTAGAGAGAAGGGAAATAAATATCTTTATCACTTGTTGGATAAGAATAAGTGTGTTTTGATTTTTTGAAAAATATAACATGAAACAAATATTTTAGATGAGATAATGATAAAATTTATTAGGTTAGGATATAATTTCCAATTATAAAGTTATCTCGGTCTTCTAAAAGTATAAATATTATTTCTAATAGTTGATAATTGAGAGGTTATATAACTACTTCATCATTCACCCCTGATATAATGATATTGGTGAGACTATCCTTATGAAAACTTTTTTTTGGTCAACCATCCTTCCCAATTTATAAAACTGAGATAGAAAATCACACCCAATTAACTTTAGTAATACCCAATCGATACTTTTTTTACTATTTAATTTATGTGTTACTGTCTAACCTTCAATATATGATTTCAAAAAACACTTCACTAATTAGACTAAACCATTCTATAGTATATTTTTTAAAATTTGAGGGAGATGCTTGATCCACAACTAAGGAAATGAAAAATATACATAATTATGTCATGGAAAACCAAATTAAAAATTGGAATCTATTTATGAATATTGAAATAAATTAAAAATAAAGACAACATTGTATTCCCTAATGCACTAAGACTCATGAATTATCAAAGGTCAAAATTTACTTCCTCAAATCCCATAGAAGTTTTTACACCTCTCTTTGAGTGATATAGAAATTAATATATAATTACAAATTATCATTTTACTAAAGTTTAAAGAAAATATAAAATTATAGTGAAGAAAATTCTAATTGATCACCCTTATCTAGAGATGTTTCCTTCCCTCTACCTTCATCCATAGATCTTCCTCAATATATTCACCAAATATTGAATCTTTAAATCCATTATGGTTTCTTCTTAGATCATTATTCGTGGTCAAACAATCCAAATTATAGAATTAAGATCTCATGAGATCATTATATCCTTATAAACCATGTCATTAGGACCATAATCTATTAGGGAATGAGATCATGTAGCATCTTCTTTTTAGATATTAACATGAATAAAGTGAATGTTATTGATGATTTATCAAAATCATGATAATTATTTTTATTTATATTTACATATGTATGTCCACATTTAAAAACTTCTTCATTTATGGATGGTATTGATTCCATCCTACATGATCCTTTTATTTGTTTTTGAAACTCATATCATTATCCCTTTGATATTTATCATGACATATAAGCCTAAAAGAATAGAAAATTCACATCATCTGAATATTATGTTATAAAAATATCAATCTACTATTATGTGCTTGTGTGAATGAACTGTCCACAATGCATTCTTATTTAATCAGGTAAATTAGTCAATTCCATAATCCACTTGAGAAAATCTCAGTTTAGTTCAAACACATTACCACTAGGTTCCATTAGTCTTATGAACCTTCTTTCTTGTATCATTTAATAGGATCCAAAGGATCAAGAATACTTTAATAACTCATAAAAAATGTCTAATATATGATGAATATATATGAATTTACACTTTTAGGTCAATAATCTCCACATGTGGATTTATAGGTATAGATATTGTGAAATTGTTAATGCCTGATATCAAGGTTACTACACTGGTCCAAAATATAGAACCATGACTATAGTGAGAAGTGGAAGGTAGAATGTACAAAAAAATTAGAGAACCAAGGTATATAAATGTCTGAATAGACATCCTTGAGTGAAATGATAAATCAGGTTGGATAGCTTCATGAGAAGGGGAACTAAGAATCACTACTCTAGTGCTTCAGTGCTTCTTCATGACCTACATCAAGGCAGTTATGACATTGGTTTAGGAAAATCATTTAGTAAGTACTTTCTTTTACCATATAGAGTGTATCAAACTTCATCAATATAGCCACAATATTGTGGTGTATCGATGCCTCTCTCAATTTGATAGACATAGGGAGCATTACCCAACAACCACACATTTCCTATTATAACTCATGGAGGGATATTCATATTATTTGATTGACCTAGATCAACATTACTTCTTCTACCTTCATGTTTTAACTAGTTCACCATAATTATTACTATTTCAATTTTAATCCACGACACATAGATCATATCTTTGTTTTGGTTCCACATCTACCTTGGTATCATTGGTGCATAAGTCTAATATCCCGCCTTGACTGACTTCGTAATTGGATTTCCTCAACATTTGGATCCAATAATTAACACTAATGGTTTGATAATTCTTCACTAGGATTTATAATCCAAATCTCATATTTATAGATATAGGACCTCCGATTCTAGTATTAACGTATTCTTCTAGATCAAATTTTCAATCATTCATACTCAACTAATGGACTTCGGTTGGTGAAGTTATTCCTTTCTTACTTTGTTCTTCACCCAAAGTCAAGGATGTTCAAATTGATGAACCACACATGGGAGCTCAGTTAAAGAAGGATAATGATGAAAATAGAGGTGAGGTGACAAGGTATCTCCAACATGTAATGTTGAGCACACTAATTAATTAGAATCACACAGAATAATTTTAAGCGAGGAATATGGATGCTGAACTAAGGTAGGTTTAATTGAGTAATGCTTTAGGGAGATAGGTTTCATAGATGGGTGAGAATATATGTAGGCTTACCCAATGCAATAGAATGTATACATGTATCAAAGAAGTAGGATCATAGTCACATACTTCATAGAATATTTACATATGATAAAGTTTTAATATATCCATTATAATATAACAATTTAATTTATATTTTATGTAAAATTAGTTTCCAATTAAATTAAATATTAAAAAAATAAAATTCATTAGAGCTTTTTCAATTTTATCAATCCAAAAGTTTTCCATTAACATTTACAAAATAAATATATTGAATGATTAAGAACCATTAAAATTATAATTCAAATCAAATGAATCTAATTTTCAGATCAAAATTGATTTTTATAATGAGGAGTAGAGTTTAAATCGTGGACACTATATTTTTTTAAAATTTATGTATGGATTAATTAAATAATAAGGAAATTAATAAATCATGTAAAAAATATTTTTTAAAATCCATTTTACAATCAAAAACTAAAAACATGCTTTAACCAAAACATGTAAAATTAATAAATAAATGTTTAATATTGTGGGAGTAAAATAATTGGATCTTAAAACAATGTTTATGGAATAATTGGATCATCAAGATCTAAATATTGCTCTTTATATGCATGATTTTCAGTTCATTAATGGTAAACCAAGGAATTTTAGAATAATCATGTCCTTGGATGATTCAAACTAATATGTCGTAATAAATTTGTATTAATAAATGATGACACCATACAAACATAATGAATTAGAAAAATTGATTTTGAATACATTAAATTGAGAGAAATTTTTAGATGATTGATATGTGAATGATTTTTAAAATTTTCAATTAATATGAATATTTTATCAAATTATCATTACCCAATTTTATGATATAAGAAACGCGTTCTTTTTTCCTTAGAAGAATAATTTTTGACTTTATTTTATGTACTATAGGATATCTATGTGATCATTTTACATCATATCTATGATGATAAATTTTGATGTTTTAGTCTACTGGTTTCATTGGTTGGATCAATAATAAGATTCACAAAAATATATATAGAGCTATTTCGGATGTATTTTCTTAATATCATATGCACATAATTTTTCTTCAAGCAATCTTGGATGCACAAACACAAAAATAGTGTAGAAGGACAAGATATATCTCTATATTTCTTGTAATTATCAAGGATATTTCCATAGTATAGAATATTTTATATCCACTGAGGGGTAATTCTCTATCAAAAACACTATCCAACATCATTGTGTGGCATCATGAAACTTAAAATTATGTTCTCTATGGATTCTACAGAATTTATGCATAATTATTAACACACTAACATATCATATACACATTTCTTGTAAGTACTATTGAGATTATGTTCTTTTTATTTGAATAAATCTTGAAATAATATATGTCTTCTAACATGGAAAAATATGATAAAGATGAAATTTACGACTTGTGTTTAATAGATAATCATGATATGATTCTGTAGCATCATGAATAATATGGGAAAATATTATATATTTTAGTGAAGATTGGATAATATGTGGTGACTTAGACTTATAAAATTCCCTATTTTGGGGAATATCACAACTCAATATAGATAACTATTCCATTATAAATTTATCAATAACAACAATCCATTCTTACATAGATTTATTTTATAGTGGTTTTCTTGATTGTATCATAAATCTATTGAGGATGAGATGGTGCTGATCTTAGTGTAATAAAACCATTTCGTGAATGTTAATTATATTTCCATAAAACTATTGAGTTAATATTCCACTAAAATAAGTTTAATCAAACCTAATTAGTCTCACCATCAGTTTCTTTGTCATTTCATAATGATGATGGTAGTAGAGTGAGCTAATATAGTATAGGATTATCACACTGTTGAGTTAATTTTTGATAGAGAAAATATTTTCATCATTGTTTATATTTAATTCAATGATTTAATCCCAAAAAATTGAACAAGTTGAGTTAATTTCATTAATTTTGGATTTATGATGTGTTTTGGGCTAAAATTGGAAAAATGCTTAATTTGGAAATATTGACAGATTTTAATCACTTTGGTAATTCACTCATATATTTTAAAATATAAATCCAATTCATGTTATTTTTTTATTATGTTCATATATTTATTTTCATCATCATTTAGATTTGGACCTGGGTTTAATTCAGCCAATACCGGGTCTGAAAAATTCAATCAATGTGGAAAAATATTTTGGACGACCGCGTGGACCCCACCACAATAAATTGATCATAACTTTGTATACAAAACTCAAATTGGGGTTATTACAATTGTATTTGAAATAATATTAAATGGGGAGTTCGGATGTTAAAGGTCTTGAAGCTTTTTCACAATTAAGGCGACCTAGGGATACTGAAATTATGGGAAAGGAAAAAAGGAAACAATCCTATGGAATAAATGCTCAGTATTAATTTCCCCTATCTCGTACCATACATGGAGGATAAATCTGAATTTATTTTGATGAAATGTAAAAAATATTTTTTAATATCTTTATAGAAGACATAATTTCAAAATTAGGCCACTAATTTGGCTGAACATGGTCAATCTTTCGGTGAACAGAATCAGTTGGAAATCTTAAAGAGGAATTATGAAGATCTTAAATTTGAAGACCGGTGGATGTCACCCCCATAGCCTATATAAATAGGAGTCCACCCATGATGAGGGGGGAGGTGGACACCAAAATCGGAGACGGGATGAAGCCAAGGGACGCTCGGAGAAATTCTTCTTCAACATCATTGTTTTTTTTTTCTTTTTTTTATTTAATTCTAAAATGTCTCTCCCCTCCCGCAACATCTCGCTTACCCCATCCATAGAGGGGTAGTTTAATTTGAGTGATCGGAAAGAGGGGAGGCTGGACCTACGTGTTGTGTTTGAGTTCTTGTTCTTTAATGAATAAAATTTCATCTTATTTCTTATTATGGTTTCAATTATTAATTCATTATTAAATTACAAATGCAGGAGTGTTAGGTTTTGATTCTGAAATTATTAATTGCTTCGGTCAATGATCACATCTCCCTCCACCAAATTCTAATTTGTATACAGTGGAACAAGATTAGGATTGGGTGGTGATTGCTCAGTGGGTTTCAAGCACGTGTGTAGGATTATGTGTCCAAATATTAGTTTATTAGGGAACAACAATTCCAGGTTTGGGATTGCGCTAATTAATCAAGATACCTTCTACAAACCTAAACACATTGGAAGGAGGATATACCAATCTACGGTTTTAGAAAGGAAAATTCTCATCACATCTATCTGACTAAGGGATATAGAGGACTCGGTAGATGAATATATCTCTTACCAGTTTACGGAAGAAGAAGATATAAAATTTGGAAACAATGACGGCACAACACTAGGTCTGGATGAACACAATCTAATCACCATCTTTATAATTTGTTAAAATCAATCAATTTTAGCTGTTTTTCCATCTCTTAGTCATTCAAATTAATTAAAACCAATATATTTCAGAAAAACACAAAAAAGTGACAACCTTGTTTTGTGTTCATGCCTCTTTGGGAGACTACCTAGGATCAAATACTATACTATACTTAGGTAAATAAAATATTGTTTTTCCATGCCCCACGACAGGCGTGCGTCAAACTTGGCGTCATTTCTGGGGAGGCAGTGCCTCAAAAACATAAAAAAAATATTTTTTTCATTCTTTCTTTTGAATGACCCATAGTTAAAACAATAATGTAATTGAATTTGATCTCGAAATTGAGCAAAAAATATCCCAATTGAGAAAAAAATTGCAAATAGAGTTTGAAGAAATTCACCTTATAGACTTATGTGACACATCTATTGATCACTTTGAACCTCCAATTGCTAGAAATCCCAGCCAAACAATGCACGATCATTGCGCCCCACAATTCACTAACCAACGAAATCAACTAGCTATTCCTGCCTTAGAAAATTATTTTGAATTGCGCATTAACATGATTCAAATTCTTCTTAAATTCCATGGTCTTGCAGGTGATGACCCCAATAGGAATATCCAGAAATTTACAATTGTGTGCTCTAGCTACAGACCCCGAGGTGTTGCTGAAGAATAGGTAAAGTGGAGGGAATTCCCCTTCTCACTATAGGGAGTAGAAAAAGAATGGTTGTATAGTCTATAACTAGGAGAATTACAAGACTGGGAAGATCTTCAAAGATGGTTTATACAAAGGTTTTTTCCCACATCCAGGAGCACATCTATCTGAAAAGAGATCTATGCCATTTACCAATCAACCGGTGAAACACTTTACGAGTACTGGGAGGGATTCAAGAAGCTTTGCGCAAGTTGTCCACACCAGACTGTGGAAGAACACCGTTTCATTTTTTTTATTCTATCAAGGATTGCTTCACAATGATCGAAACTTGCTAGATGCGTCATCTGGAGGAGCCTTGATTGACAAGTGACCAACGGATTCCAGAGGATTGATTGAAAATATTGAACAAAACTCACAGCAGATTGGCACCAGAGGTACGATCTCAAGAGGAATCCATGAGGTAAGAACATCTGATTCAGTAGATTTAATTAGAAATGAAATTGGTGAACTCACGAGGTTAGCGCGGAAAATAGTTGTGAACCATGTGAAGGAACAACAAGGCCCGAATCAGGTATGTGGTTTATACTATTATAATTCTCATTACACTGATCAATGTACAGAAGTGCAGGGAACAAAAAGTTGTGTTGAAGCCTATCAACAAAGGAAATACCAACTGTAAACCCAACCAGGGTATGGGTTTCAACAAAACCAAGCCAGAGAACCTTTTCATCAGTAATATCAGAACCCAATATCATTTCAACAACCTTATCAGATTCCCTTCTAACAACAACAAATTTTCTAACCACCACCTTTCCAGCGGAAGAATTATGAGCAACCATCCACAAGTGCACCGACAAATGAAGATCAACAGCTAAAGACAAGAGTTGCGGGAATAGAAGATAAGATGGGAAATCTAGATAATCATTTTGAAACCATTATGGATTCTCTCACAAATAACCAAGGTAATCATACTAAACAAACAATTACCAATATAACGGAGAATGTTAGTGCAATCACAACCCAAAGCGGGAAGGAGCTCACACCACTAGAAAAATGTGAGGAGGATGATTCCATGGAATCTCCTGGAGCTCATACTGTCTAAACAAAAAGGACAAGGTTCAGAAAAGATAAACTGTAAACACCATTGCAAAAACAACAAAGGGTGAAAAAGGATATCCCAACACCATTCCCATCAGCATTGGTTGAGTCAAAGAAGGGTTAATAAGAAATAATTCAATGGGAAATTAAGGAAACATTTAGAAATTTTGATATTAACATCCCACTACTGGATGCAATCAGAATAATTCCTAAATATGAAAAATTTCTGAAGGAGTTTTGTACAAAAAAGAAGGAGGCTAGATGAAAATTAAAGAATCAACTTAGGAAGTAGCATCTCATAATTGATCGCACCGCCGATACCGCAAAAATTTCAACATCCAAGGAATTTCTCTATTCCTTGCACTATCGGTTATTTAAATTTTATAGATGCATTATGTGATCCTTTAGATTCGAAAAATGTGATGCCACACATAGTTTTTTCAAATTTGCAGATCTGAGAAATAAAACCAACTCGAGTGTTGGTACAATTAGCAAATAGATCCACCGTTTTCCAAGCTGGAGTCATTGAAGTTGTATTGGTATGATTAAAAGGATTAATCTTTCCAGCAGACTTCTATGTCCTTGTCATGGAGGAAGACCAAGCACCAGCCCAATCTCCCATCATCTTGGGGAGACCATTCTTAAATACTGCGAAGACCGTCATCAATGTGCACGATGGAACACTCTCAATAGAGATCGGAGATAGTTGAGTTCATTTCAATATACTCGAATCCATGAAGAATTTGTCAGATGTTTATTCGCTGAAAGAAATCTACCACAAAGAAGGAAAAGAACCAACTAAAAATTTAGAAGAGACAACCATATAATTCTTGGATAGTTTGTTAGAGGAGCCGACAGAATCAATTTCAGGAGAAGAGGTTGAGATCAACAGGTATAAACTCAAGGAGGCCAAACATGAAAATATAATCATAGATCTCCGGAAGGAACTTTCTACAATGGAAGAAGAACATGCTATGAAGAATTCCCTATGCCTTGCAATGGAAAATGAGTAGAAGAAGGTCAAGGAAACCCCCATTAAAACTGTAGAGTGTAAAGGATATTCTCAAACCAATGGGAAGAGAGTATCACAAGAAAAAGAGGAAAACCCCAAAACTATGTTCGTATGGGAAAAGAAAATTGTGGGTAAATCTCCCGCATCAAGAGGAGAGGGGAATTTTAAAAGGACATAACAACCCCTTAAAAAGAGTTATGATCACATTGCAACATGGAAGCAAGAAATATCAGGAATGATTGAAAACCATTACAGAAGAACAAGATTTAAAGGGTTTTACTGGTGTTGTGGTAGATATGGACACAAGTCATACTCTTGTTGGTACAACATATCTTTACCAAGAAATATAAAAGAGCCAGTGTAGAAGATCAGACTCCTCCAACATGTTTTTCAATAAAATCCACCATGTCGTACCTCTCCTTTAAATTTGTTTCTTGCTGTGATTCATTTTCAAATTTTCATACATGTTTAATCAATTTAAATTCACAGAGGAAACTACATCAATTGAGTGTGGGGGAGGGAATCTTGTAGTCTAGGATTTTTCAAAAATTTTAATTTTTTTTAGTCGAGCCAATGATATTAAACAAAGGCGCTACTGGGAGGCAACCCATATTTTCCCCCATTGTCCACTGGTCTTCTTAGTCATTTACCAGCATGATTAAACAGGCCCGCACTATCAATTGTTTTCATTATTATATTTCAGGTCCATTAATGAAGAAGCTGTAGTGGGATTACACGTCGTGAAGAAAAGAATCCATTTGAAAGGGGAGTAAGTGTTTCAATTCTATATTATCCAACTTTATTCCCTACATTTTTAGTCTTTTAAAAATATAATTAAAAAATTCATACCCACGCTTGAATTCATGTATTACTTGACGTATCTAAGAGACATGAGTTTCATAGGAATCCAATGATTCCATGTTTTAGATTTCAATGTTAATTATATTGAATGATTAAAATGGATAATTGGACTATTAAAGTGAAGCAAGGATATTGAAATAAGGACTCCTGATTTGAGGGAATTAATTGATTAATGTAAATGAAATTTCCCTACCATATTCCATGCATTGAATTTCTGAAATTCATGTAAATTAATTTGTTATTATTAATCATGCCATGATGGATTGTCCAATATCATATTCTCATTCCTGAGAGGATTTCTAGACCAAATATTTCTTATTTTCTCTTGAGCATTTTTATTGACTGATCTTGGGACATACCGCCTACTAGAACTTGTATTGAAACTTTTCAAAACTATGACTGTACAAAAAAACATTTAAAATGATTGAGTCACTTCTTTGGCTAGCCAAAAATTTACCTGAGACCCACCCTTACATTTATCCCTCGTTATCCCATAGAAGCCTTGAATTTACTTATAGGTTTAAGATAAATTACAAGCTGATATTTCTTTACCTACCTACACTTTTAGTATTTTTTAATGAATATTTCATGTCTGAGTGTGGGGGAATGGCCTTTCGTGTGCGTTAATTTGGATGTATATCATTTTTTTTGGATTAAGGTTTGTGTCATCATATTGTGCAATGTATTATTAAAAAATTGGGCACGAGATATAATTTCATTATGCTTCCTTCATTTCATCTGGTTCTCTATAAAAAAAAGTGAATAAAAATTCAAAATAATGTTGTGCCTTTCTGGAGCTTTACAAAAAAAGGGAGATCTTGGATGATATCATTATTTTTAATCATTTATTGACTCATGTCTCATGTCATTAAAAGGGTGGTGGTGTTGTGATTCACATTTCAAAGGGGATTTTAGTGAGGTTCATCCTATGTTTTCACTTCATTAATCATGCATTGTACTTAAGAGTCAAACCTCCTACTTCTGGCCATAAATTATTTCAATCATTTACCCACTAACCCTAAGCCACAGAGTCATTTGAAACTTTATTTCAAATCCTCATGATTTTATGAGCGTTTTGTCTTTACAAGGTGGAGAAATTAGTTCCTTTACAAGCCTATGGATAAGGAGCATGTTCTCATGATATGAGAATAACTCCACTATTAATATTATCATGAGTCATGAGAGAAAATATTCAAAAGAGAGGTAGATCATGATTAGTAATGTTCAATAATAGTAAACTGAGATGCTTTAATGAATGAAAGGAGAAGCTTCATCATTTTTCAAAGGGGAAAAGTAAAATGCATGAATTTATTGTTTTTTTGAAAAATGGGAAATTAAATTGATTTTTTTTGTAGAACTAGACAATTTTATTGGACATTGATAATCATTTGATTTTATTTCATTTAAATTTTAATATTGGTAACATTGGTGCCCTTCGAATTCCATGTTGAGATTTTATGCTTGAGGAAAAGCATAGTTTAAGTGTGGGAGAATTGATAGAGAAAATATTTTTATAATTTTTTATATTTAATTCAACGATTTAATCCCTAAAAATTGAACAAGTTGAGTTAATTTCATTAATTTTGGATTTATAATGTGTTTGGGGCATAAATTGGAAAACTACTTAATTTGGAAATATTGACAGATTTTAATCACATTGGTAATTCACTCATATATTTTAAAATATAAATCCAATTCATTTTATTAATTTTTTATTGGGTTCATATATTTATTTTATTAATCTTTTATTTGTGGAACAGGGTTTAATTCAGCCGCTAAAGAGTCCAAAAAATTCAGTCAATGTGGAAAAATATTTTGGACGACCGTGTGGACCCCACCACAATAAATTGATCATAACTCGGTCTACACACCACAAATTTGGGAGATTCCAATTTCATTTGAAATAATATTAAATGGGGCGTTAGGATGTTGAAGGGCATGAAGATTTCCCACCATTAAGGCGACCCATGGATGCTGAAATTTTTTGAAAGGAAAAAAGGAAACATTCCTCTAGAATAAATGCTTAGTATTAATTGCCCATATCTCGTACCATACATGGTTGATAAATCATAAATTTTGTGATGAAATGCAAAAAATATTTTTTTATATCTTTATCGAATACATCATTGCAAAATTCGGCCATTACATTGGCCGAACATGGTCAATATTTCGGTGGACAGAATCTGCTGGAAATCGTAAAGAGGAATGATGAAGATCTTAAATTTGATGACTGGAGGATGGAACCCCTTGGCCTATATAAAGAGGTGTTCACCAATGCTAAGGGGGGATTTTGACACCACAATCATAGATGGGAGGAAGCCAAGGGAAACTCAGGGAAATTCTTCTTCAACATCATTCTCTTTCTTTCTTTTATTTTTCTTTACTTTTAAAATTTCTCTCCTCTCCTGCATCATCTTGCTTACCCCATACATGGAGGGGTAGTTTAATTTGAGTGATTGGAAAGAGGGGAGGCTAGAAATATGTGTTTTTTTTGAGTTCTAGTTCTTCAATGAATAAAATTTCATCTTCTTTCTTATTATGGTTTCAATTCTTAAATCAGTATTAAATTCCAAATGCGGTGGTGTTAGGTTTTGATTCTGAAATTATTAATTTCTTTGGTCGATGATAATAACTCCCTCCACCCAATTATAATATGTATACGGTGGAAGAAGATTAGTGTTGGGTGGTGATTTCTATGTGGTTTTCAAGCACGGGTGTGGGATTGTATGTCAAAATATTGGTTTATTAGGGAACAAAAATTCCAAGTTTGGGATTTTTCTAATTAATCAAGAGACCTTATACAACCCTAAACACATTAGAAGGAGGATAGACCAATCTAAGGTTTTAGAAAGGAAAATTTATATCACATATATCTGACCAAGGGAGAGAGAGAACTCGGTAGATGAATCTCTCTCTTACCAGTTTAAGGAAGAAGAAGATATAAAATTTGGAAACCATGATGGCACAACACTAGGTCTAGCCGAACCCAATCTGATCACCATCTTTATCATTTGTTAAAATCAATAAATTTTAGTTGTTTGTCACTCTCATAGTCATTAAAATTAATTAAAACCAATCATTTTCAGAAAACCAACAAAAAGTGACAACCTATTTTTGTGTGTACCCCTCTTCGAGACACTACCTAGGATCAATTGTTATACTATTCATAGGTAAATAAAATATTGTTTTCCCACACCCCATGACAGGCGTTCATCAATTTTACATAACAAATTTGTCAATATAATGTGAATATAATCATATTTTATCTTATTATGAGGAACTATAAATGATTTCCTATAAGAATTGAGAGGAACCATCTGCATCAGGAATGGGAAACCATAATAATTTTTTGGTTACAAATCATGGAATCATGAATAATTATCACAATTAAAAAATATATCAGGTCAAATAATTATAAGCCACTTAGGCCTTTATGGGTGGTGTTTCCTTTGGGAATTCTTTCATGTCTTATTACATGATGTTTATAGTTTTCATTCCATGGAGTGGACCATAGTATATTTGTACATGTTCCTTTGTACATGGATTAAAACTTGGGTAAATTCATAGATATTTTGTGGTTTGATATAATTTCTAATTGGTTCATGAATTCCACCGGGTCGTGCTATCAATTAGAATAATTGTGGGATGGTGTTATGGGGGAGTGGATATAAACACCCTCATAAACTAGTTTTGAACCTTCAGTAAGAGAAATGTCATAGTTTGATGGGACATGTGTTTTTTATATTCTTATTTGGATGACTTGGTTTTGGGTGATCTGGTTTTCGTTCCCTTCTAGGATGTTGTTGAGTTACTGCTCCCATCATGGTTTTCAATTGTTTGTTTATGGATTCCTTAGAATCTACTTATTTTTTATTTGTAACATAGGGGTTTTTGTGGTTTATTTATTCATATTGTGGTTTTGGATAAATTGGTTTTTCCTTGGCATTGGACCGTGTAGAATGGTGATTACTTTAAAGATTTTAGGATTTTGTTTCTTAATGATGTTCTCATATTTCTAGAAAAATGTTACATGTTTAACCGATATGTAAGTTCATTTTTAAATCAGGGGAACCATATTATTGGAATCCATATATTTATTTACCCTCTTTTAGATTTCATTAATAATTTGAACATCAATTTTATTTGAAGATTTAGTAGTTTATTTGAGGGTTTTCTATTCTTTCATATAGTATCCTTTAATATTTGTTTCTATTTTGACCTCTACATAAAACTGGTAGTTTCTAGGTGTGTAAAGTGGTATGTTGTTATTTTTGTGACACCCCCAATGTAACTGTTTTTCCTATTTTAAGTTTTTTTTGAGTTTTAGGATCATTTTAATTTTACAAAATATTTTTGCCAGAAACACTAAAAAGATTGAATTCATCCTTTGGTACATGGTTAAGGAACATAGTTTGAAAGAATTAAAGATATTACTAAGGTATCCTTGTGGGAAATTTAGTGTTTCTTTCATTTTTCATAAAACATTCACATGTATTGGAAAAACTATGAAACAAACCGGTGGGTTGGATATGTAATGGGAAAGTATCCTTAGGCATAGTTGGATCACTGTTTTTCTATCCCTGTGGGACATGGGATAAAATATATATTATATTGTTTTTCTAGGAAGTCCCTTTCATAGGGTCAGAAAATGGTTAGTTAACCCCTTCAGCCTAACCATGTAGTCTACCCATATTTCTAAAACATTGTGTTTTATTTTATATTTTATATTACTTTTTTTAACCAAAAAAATATAATGCACTCATTAAACCCACTCCTTCATCCTCACCAAGAACCAAATCCATTTTCCCTCCATTGGTGTGCATGAAGCCCCCTAGATGCTGCTCCTCCCTCGTGTGACCCCTCTTTAATGGTGGCCTCCTACCATACACGACCTCAAACCTTCAACCTCCCCTCTATTCCTAAGGAGACACTCTCATGTTTCCCTCCTTGGATGTGAAACCTACCCCTCCAATTATCCACTTCACTCTACCAACTCTAGTAATTACTACGTGTGATATTTAAGAATTAAAATGTCATTCCCTACTATCATTTCTTATCCCTTTGATTTTCCCCATTTCACAAAACCTTTCCAATTCCATGGTTCAGACTAGGGTTTTAGATGGAGCTAAAATTCTTGTTTTTGGTGTCTAGTGTTTGGAGTGACATTTCCTTTCATTTGGGGTCGTTAAACATTCATAAAGATTTTATTCACCTTACCGTCTATTGTTTCTAGCAAGATTTAAAATTTTTCCATGTTATGTGTATCTTTGTTGTCACTTTCTATTATGTTCATTTATTTGATTTCTGTTTTTAAATGATTTTAATTTAAAATTATGATAATATTTATGATCAATTAGTGGAAATTTTTAATGATAGTGATTTTAAACATTGTAATGGAATGTGAGTCTATGCAAGGTGTTTTTGAAAATGCATCATTTTTATTTAAGGATCAATTTTTTATTTTAAAATTATTGTGAGAGCTGAATGTTTGTTATAAAATGTGTTCTTGAATTAATGTTTTTTTAAATTAAGTGCATCATTATTTGAATTTATTTAAAAATTTTAAAATGTAATCATCATTTCAAAGGGATGTGATAACCATTTTTTGGTTGTTTATTGATTTTTTTATTAAAAAATGAGTTGGTTGATTTCAAAAGGGAGATTTAAGAAATGTGGAACATATTTTTGAAATTTCTTATGGATTTGAGTAATTTAAATGGTTATCCTAAAAATGGTAATATAATGTTCTAATTTGAGTTTCAAAATCTTTTTGAGGAAATGGTTTGGAATTCCAAGCATGTTTTAAAGAAATGGAAAATTTGGAAATTTGTGGAGAATGTGTTTTCATAAATGTTTTGAGAACCTCTTGAGCCATATTTTGAATATTGTGGCTCATTGTGGAATTTGACACTATAACGGGATATTTACATTTTTCATTGTATATTTTTTTGGGGATACCTTTGTGCGTTTAGGAGGTTATTCATGCACTATTTCAAGATGATTTATCCTTTAGTGAAGGAATACTTAGTTGTTCTCAACTATTTTTTGATTGGTACTGGGAAACCAGGTAACTAAGTGATATTATAGGTTTATGCTAAGCAATGGAGACTCACACTACTAGTGATCTCTCTATTGTGAAATAGGGATTGATCAAGAATTCTATTCTATGGAGGTTGGGTGTAGGCTGATCGGATGATTTGTCATTAGGTCACAACATATAATTGATGATTGGTCTATTTAGTGAGGTCTATGATCATCTCACTTTAGGAACTCGGGTAGATACCATGACACTAGGATCATTTAGATCATTGTATAGAATTTACCTTATGCTTCGATAGTACCACCAAATTATTGGATTATTTCTTGGAACATATATACTATCCATTTGTTTATTCTTGTTACATGAATTAATCATAATATTGTTTTATTATGTGATTTATTCCATCTTATTATTGGTCTACATTTAATATTTTTGAAAAGAGGTTGTGACTTTTTTCTAAATAAAGAAAGTGGAATCATTAATTTTTTTATTTTTTTTAGAAATGAGTTCAAAAAGTGTTCTCTTAGGTAGAAATTGAAAAAAATAGTGTTTTAGGAAGTAATGACTATTTTTTTAAATGGTTGGTTTTCAAACATGATTTGAAAAAATACTGGGATAAATGGAATCTGATTATGAGTTTTGATATGTGTACTTCCAAAATAGGGTTTCAAGAAATTATTTTATAGTGGGACTTTAAAATTATGTTTTGGTCAGGTGGTTTAGGCTGGGATGAAATTTTTCTCAATAGTTTGTTTTCATATACAAAAAACCATTGATACGATTTTTTGGAACATGTCAAATGTTTTTACATTTTTTGAATAACTATATAGAAAATATTTAATTTTCTATTTTATTTTTAACTATAATGCTTAGGATTTATTATGAAAGTAACTTATTAGTTTTGGTAGGTTGTGGTGTCTTAATGAGTGATTCTATACTCATTCCTATATTATTATCTCATATACAGGTTCTTGGTTCATATTTATCAGGACTCTCTTGAGTAAATTGATTTTTTAAGGCTGGTCATTATTTGGTAGGACCTACATTTACATTTCATAGAATGTATGGTATGTTTCCCTTTATATGTTTTATCATGTGCATTTGTCCATTTAATACTTTTTACATAAAGAGGGTAATTATTGTTAATGGAGGAAGAAGAAGATCCATTTGTGGTGGGAATATTTTTCATATAGGAGAAGGTGTTCAGTGGGAGAGTGAGGTTTTTTGTGATCGTTATGGCTTCACTAATTTCTTTTTTTGATATTAGATTGTTTTCTTCTATAATGGATGTTAGATGTATACAAGGGTCATGTCATATTTATATATATATTAATATTGTTTCATTTACTCTGATTATTTGGGTAAAACATTACCAAGTGTATTCTAGTGAATCCCAGGAACCCAATTCTAGCCTATGGGGATTAAGAAAACCCTTTAGGCCACTGGTTGGCTAGTTCGATTGTCCTTTAAGTAGATTGACCAAAATTTCTAATTAATGATACTTCATAAGAATCATAAGGGTATATTCCATTTAACTATAATGCACCCCACATCAATTGTATTTATGGAATTACTCACTTATTTTATTCTTATAGATCCAATAAACTTATCTTTAATGTAAAATTGTCTTTCTATCATAGATTTTCTTTTTATTAAATCTCTAATGAAATCAACAAAACTATATTCCATTAACTTATGATCCTTATTTAAATTATAAAAAATACATAATAAAGATCATATTTGATATACATTATTATTTATTAAAATATCAAGAGAAACTATTCCTTAAAATAATTATAAAAAATGTATTATGTTTCATATAACCAATCAGGTAATAATTCCATAATATATTGTTGGATTTTAGTCATTTAAAAATAAAAAAAAATCAATATGTCATGTTTTAAATTTTTTCCTTCTAGATTTTTTTCCAACCATTATATGAGTTAAAATTGGTTTTCTATATTTTTTTCAAATTATTTCAATAATTAATTTGAAAACTTTTCTACAAAGATAAATTTGTTCACCCAATAGTGATTAACACAATGTCTCTAAAAACTAATGAGTTTAATAATTCGTGTGATCTCAGACTCAATATTTTAAACTAGTTACATGATTAAAATTTACATATTCTAAATATTATTCGAAAAATAGTGATACATTCCATGCATTTTATTTCAGTGTGGTTTTCCTATTTAATTTTTTTTCAATACCATAACCATTGAATTACATCTTCTTTAAATATTTTTTAGAAGATTATATATTGAATTATATTCTTGGGTCAATCCATCTGTATTAATATTTGATAGAAATAGTTTTTTATCACCATTATAAAGTTGAAATCGATATTATTATTTAATTTATAGTTATTCCGTGAGTGATCCGTAAAATAATATTTTCATACCGTCCATTCTATATATTTTTCATATCTGTTGGATTTTTATGAGTAAGAATTAATTAATTGAGAAAATCCTTTCCACTAATATAAATATTAATCTAATATTAATATATTAAATTAGGGTAACATATTCCTACAATTCAATCCATATTTTTGAAAACATTTCATGAATAGTAATGTTTATTCATGATCATAATTTTTTTTATTTTTATGCTATCTTCATTTGGTTAATTCACAAGCTCCAATTTCATGTCTTTAAAAATTTGATCAAATTCTAAAACATGGAATGATCCATGATTCATCATTTTCTATATCATTAAATTATTATGTCCCCCATGAAATATAAAAAATTATAAAAACATTATTCTTTATTTTAGGTTTTTATAAGCGATATTTTATCAACTAAAATATTGAATTTATCTACATTGTCTCAAATACTTTGGTATTCGGTTTTATTTAGTGAGTAATTATCCTATATGGTCCAAGAAAATTTTTAGTCTTCTTCAAACACAAATATAATTGGATATAAATGATATTAAAGTGGTTTAAAATTTTACAAACATTCTACCCAGTGAATTGGATTCAAAGATTATCATAATTCAATGTACAAAGTATATAATAGATCAAAAGGGAAATTAATTGATTCATAAATTTATACAATATGATATCAAAATAATGAGATATGAAGGGAAGGAATAATGAAATGTGAATGAGTTTAATTTTAAATAATGTTCAAAAACATATTCTATTAATAAAATAAACATGTAGCTAAACAAATAAAAATTCAAAAACATAAAAAAGAATGGTTTGATCTTTTAATACAAAGGAATAATGAATTAAAAACTAGAATATAAGTACTGGTGTGACTAATGTTGAAATAATTATGAAATAATAGATTCAAATTATTTTTTTTTCTATGTAAGATGCTCATACACATAAGACTATATGGTGTGAAAAAAATGAATGACTCAAAAAAAATAAATAAAAATAAGCGAAAAAAATTCAACAAATCACAATTCACATAAAATAGAAATGATATATATATGAAAAAAATAAATTAGATAGTAATTAAATCAATATAATCCATAATTTCCTAAAATTTTTGATAAATAAAAATATAATATATTTTATTAATAAATTTAAGTAAATCACAAACTATTAAACTATTAAATTATTTAGTTCCCTCAAATCATCTATATATCATTCATCATCAAATTAATCCAAAGATTAAATTGATGATCTAGGCTGTTCCTATAATATTTTAGTTCATAATAAGTATCATGATAATGTTAATATATTTAAAGACCCGGAAATTTCAAAGAATTTTTTTTCTTAAATAATTTGGAATTTTACGAGTCTGCGGTTTCTGACGGCACCTAATTCTGAGGCCCGGTGTGCCTAGAATCAATTTCTGAATTTTTGTGTGGGTACATTCAGTAAACGTATGTGCGGGTTTTTCTATCTTTTGAACTAGTTGTTGTAATTGAAATCTGAAGACACCGATGAACTCTCAGCGCCTGTATTCGCTTACGGAGACATTTACCATCGTTTCGTTTGGTCGAGAGTTGAAGTTTTAATTTGGGGATTCGTAACAAATTAAAATAAAATTGTTCTGTTACATTAAGTGTACACAATTTTATTTAATTTATTAAGTGGTGGTTATTTCCTACAAGGGGAAGTTAGAGGTGGGGTCCCACACCCTCATAACTTCCCATGAGAGGATAATGTGTGTGGGGCCCACACGAGAGCCTAGCCCCTTACACTCCCATAAAACCCCCCATATTAACTCTTAAACTCGTAACATTCTCTTATTTAATGCCAACACTAACGATTAATTAAATTCTACATTTAAATAATCTTTGAGTTCATTTGAATCAATTTTAATTGCATGGAAATTTTATTAAAATTGGGGAGTCTTATTATAATATTTTCCATGGAAAATATTTTGGTGGGGCAGACTCCAGAGAATTTGAAGAAAGGTGTTCCTCTCCGACGAAGAACACAGTTCTTCAATGAAGAACAACTCCAATGAAGAACACAAAGAACATCTCTAATGATGATTTCTCTTCGGACACACCCTGATGTCAACGAAATCGACGTCCGTATTCTGTGACACCTGGCCTCCACGAAGCTCATCTTCCACATCTCGTTGACGAGCACCATTCTTGGAATCGACGTAGGGGGTTTATGTTTAATTTTGAATGAATAAAATTAAATGCTTGTTCATCGATGTTTTCTTTATTCGATGGTGGCCTTTGTTATCAATTAACGCGGAGGGAGCGGGCCAAACAAACACGGCCCGACGTCCCTCTGTTGTTTTATTGATTGTTTATCGAATGAGGCGGTGGCGTCAGCGACCTGACATAATGGGGGCCATGCGCCGACCGCGTGTGGAAGAACCGCAGCCCGGAACCATGGGCCGCTTGGCTGAAGAAGAACTGGCCATTTTCATGACCGTCCGGGCTAGTAGAACCAGATGGTCTCATGACCGGACGGGCTGGAAGAACTGGCCCACTAAAGCCGGCCGGGCTGGTGGACCGCGGTGCCACCTTGGCACCGCACTGCAGGAAGACCGCGGCACCCACAGGTGCCGCGTGGGAGAACAGCGGCCCGCCCATGCGAGCTGCTCGCGCCAGAGAAGACCAGTAGACTTCAGCCGGTCGGACAATAGGGGTGGCGCTGCTCGACACCGCCGGTTTAGGAAACCGGGGGGGGGGGGGGCACTGCTCGTTCAGTTGGCGGAACCGCGGCCAGCCGCAGGTCGGGCCGGGCCGCCTTCCACCGGGTCGGGCTGCATGCCGTCGGTCAGCACCGTGCCCCGCTGGGCCGGGCCGTGCTTCATCGGGATGGACCCGCTGAAATGGGTCGGGCCGACCCGCCATCCCACTAGGCTTGACAGACCGGGCCCATTTCGCTTAAACATGAATACCTTCCAGACCGCGCGTCTGAACGACACGCCGTCTGTGGACCTGATATCCTCATGATGAGGCAGTCCATCAGCGTTACATTAAGTGAGTTTTGGACAACTTTGGAAAATGGCCGGTTTTGGAAGGAGCATAATTCCAACCGGGCCCCTGGAACAGAATAGCCAATAAATCTCAGACCGAGCATCCGATTGACGCACCTTATGTCGCGTTGGGTTTATTTTGGAAAGGCGAAACATCTGGATACATCAACTCAGTACTTCGTGATAGTTGATGTATCGATGCCTTTCTTTTTTCTTGAGGAGCAGACCCTCCTGGAATCGATTTTGCTGTGTGCGGGAACCCTAGAGCTGGTTGCGACAATGATGACTAATTTACTGGAATCCTCCGTGGGTTCGGCAACAACGACTACTGTACTGGAAATCTCCGTGGGTTCGACAGTGATGACTACTATTCTTTTATCCTATGTGGGTCCGAAATATTTGACTTATGTTCTTGTATCCTAAGTGGGTCCGACAGAGTAGCTGGTCTTATACACTATGTGGGTCCGACAGCCTAGATGGTCTAGTATTCTACGTGGGTGCGACAACTGAGATGAATCAGTGTCTATATCTGATCATCTCTATCTCTATAGTAAAGATGTATACCTATGTGAGTTGAGTCTTGAATTTCAATATTTTTCATCAATGTGATTGACTTCATTCATTTGTGGACTGGGTTCTGTTTGGGCTCTCAAGTGTTGGAGCCGAACATTGATTGATATCTTAGGTATATGTATGGGAATATACCTAAGTAGAGTTGGTAGATACTTTGTGATCATATATTTCTTCTGTGGTTTATCCTTCGTGGATACTGGGAGACCTTTGGGGGTCTTAGGGTCCCTACTGAGTATCATATACTCACCCCTACACGGGATATGCCTACACTACATTGTGTTGGATGCAGACGACGAACAACACTGATCGACGTGGAGACTTGTGGAGCTGGACGGTACCTGAAGGTGGACCACTTGCAGAGCCGTACATGGAGCGGATGGCCATTCTTGAGGTGTTGAGGAGGCCATTTGTACCCACCCTTTAGGCGGGATTCTAGTGGGACGACTCGATAGTTGATTTTTTACTTTACTGTAGTTGTTGTAGATTTTCAGTTGTATTGTACTTACTGTTGGGCTTGTATTTCCGAGCCCTTTCCTTTCATCACTTACTTTTGCCAACAATATTACTTAGTGCTTACTTCAGTTTCGTACTCTGTTGTGTTTGTTTACTTTTATAAAGGAAATGCCTTTCTAGTATAGTGATTTAAACCTTTGGTGCTAGTCTCCGGCCCCTGGCCTATGGAAGGCGGTCTTGGGGTAGTCACGACACGGGCCCCGTGGACGGGTCGTGACAAATTGGTATCAAAGGAGTCGGTTCTACCACAAAACTCGGGACTCTGATCATTCATTACTATGAAGAAATAGTGTTAAGAGTATTGAGTGTGGGTTTTAGTCTAGGGAGTCCAGTGTTGGTGTGATAGCCGACGTATCCATACACCAGGACCAAGACCTCTGATTTCTGACTCAGTGCACCAAAACACTGATTGCGTTTGTGTTTCCTTTGAAAAGTTTTCATTGTGAATAATTTGTGTCAGCTCACCATCTATATTGCATTAACCGGGGCACACTTTTTTCTTTTTGGGATGTCCCCACAAAAGCACTAGCTAGGGTTCTGAGTTATGTACGAGATGGTAGCCCACCAAGCGATGAGGCCTCAGTGCAGGGCTCCATCATAGTGGAGGCATTGCGGTACCACTATCCATTGGGCCACCAATACCACTAGCCCCTGTAGCAGAGTGTGCAAGCTGCCTGAGTGCGTTGCACAAGTTCCAGCAACAGAGGCCGCCCAGGTTCCGCGGAGAGATGGACCCACATGCAACTGAGGATTGGATGGAGGCTATCGTCAGTGTTTCCATATTGGTAGGGACACCAGTCGACCTTATGATGATCCTTTCCGCGAGTCTCCTACACGCAACAGCTGGTATATGGTGGATCTTGATGCTCCAGGTGAATGATGAGGCATCTTTACTCTAGACAGACTTCGAGAGTCTCTTCCACTTGGAGTTTGTTCCTGGAACCCTTCGTGCAGTGCGGATTCAGGAGTTACTTCATCTGCAGTAGGGAAGCTTGACAGTAGCCCAGTACTCAGCGAGGTTCACTGACCTCTCATGCTACTCCACGGACATGGTACAAGACCCATTCTTCAGTGCCCAGACCTTTGATCCGGGACTCAGACATGAGATTAGGGCTTCTATGATCTCCCTCAGTATTCCAACGTAGGTAGATGTACTGGAGCGAACCCTTCTTGTGGAGAGATTTCTTGCTGATCCAACACTAGTTACGAGACCCACCACAGGATGCCACGTAGCGGAGTGTTCTGCAACCGGTAGTAGATATTTGGCACAGAGGTTCAAGGGGACCATGCTATTAGGTGGGAGACCTTGGGATACTCGTTCGGATGTGTGAGGCACACCTAATAGAGATAGATATACATGGAGAAGGTAGTGTTATACATGCACCAGGAAGGGTCATCTGGATCGAGACTGCCTGATCCTCCATGCAGAAAAGCAGCAGATGGTAGAGGGACCTCCCAGGCAGATGCAGAGGTTCAACCGTGGTGGTCCACCGAGAGCAGGCGGACGTGGCAGGGGAGCTGGTCGAGCCGGGGGTGGTGGATGACATTTCGAGGCTCTACCACCACCACCACGAGGAGATCCACCCCAACCATAGAGAGATGGCGGACAGAGGTGGTCTCAGATCTAGGCAGTTGAGGCCTACGACCACTGTCCACCTGATATGATTTGAGGTACTATCTGTGTCTACTCCACCCTTGCTGCAGTACTTATAGAAACAGTTGCGAGTCATTCTTTTATTGCCGATCCCCTTGTTCGGAGCTCGGAGATTCTGATGGAGCCGTTGGTTCGATCCTTTCGGATAGAAACTCTTACCAGAGTAGACTTGAGGATTACGCATCGGTGCCTGCAGTGTGAGATTACTCTAGGAGGCGAGAACTTCGGCTGGGATCTTCTTGTAGCGGCGTCGAGGCCTTACGACGTCATCTTGGGTATGGACTGGTTATCTACAGTCCATTCATAGATCGCTGTATTAGGAACAAAGTACAGTGTGTCCACAAGGATGGGACTAGGTTCACCTTCATCGGCGAGAAGGAAGCCTTTGCAGCGTAGGATGGACTTACGCAGAGAAGAGGGCGGCCGATCCCACATCAGCTGGCTAGTCTAATCCTCGAAGCGGTTTATGTACAGAGTACGATTTTTCTTGTTGTGGTGGATCAGTACGCTGAGGTTTTTCCTAACGATGTTCTAGGACTACCACCTCATAGAGAGGTAGACTTCTACATTGACCAGTACCCCAGGAAATCTCCAATATCTACCCCAGTATATCGGATGGCTCCCGCCGAGCTTCGTGAGCTGCGTGTACTGCTGGAGGACTTGCAGGGGAAGAGATTCATCCAACCTAGTGTTTCACCCTGGGCTTCTCTGATTTTTTTTCCAAGAATGAAGATGGTAGCATGCGACTGTGTGTCGGCTACCTTCACCTGAATCAGGTGATCGTGAAGAAGAAGTACCCACTCTCAAGGATTGAAGAACAGTTTGATCAGCTCAAGGGAGCATGGTGGTTCTCGAAGATAGAACTTAGGTCATCCTATCACCAGCTGAGAGTTTGAGATGAGGATGTGCAGAAGACGGCCTTCAGGTGTCGGTATGTCCACTACGAGTTCTTGGTTATGCCTTTCGGTATAACCAACACACCAACACTATTCATGAGTCTCATGAACAGGATCTTCCAGCCTTACCTCGATCATTTTGTCATAGTCTTCATTGACCACATACTGATTTACTCGACCACTGAGGAGGGGAACGCCTACCATTTTTGGGTATTACTGGAAACACTCCAAGAGCACCATCATTATGGTAAGCTCTCAAAGTTAACATTTTGGATTCAAGAGGATCACTTATTGGGAAATGTCATCTCTGAAGCTGGAGTTGCAGTGGATCCAGTGAAGATCGAGGCAGTACTTGTTTTCCATCCACCCAGGAGTGTGACGGAGGTGTGGAGTTTCCTGGGTCTGGCTGGGTACTATCGGAGATTTTTTCAAGACTTATCCAGAGTTGCAGCACCGCTTTTAGCTTTGACGAAGAAGGGGAAACCCTTCATGTGGTCAGAGAGATTCTAGTAGAGCTTTCAGGAGCTGAGGCAGAGACTGACCAGTGTGCCCATCTTGAGGCTACCAGAGGAGGGCATAGGGTACGTAGTTTACTGCGATGCATCATGGACTGGACTCGGTTGTGTCCTGATGTAAGAGCGAGATGTGATCGTGTATGGTTCACGATAATTCTGATAGCACGAGCAGAACAATGATACCCATGACCTGGAGTTAGCAGTAGTGGTATTCACCTCGAAGATATGGCGACACTATCTGATGGGTTAGCGCCTTACGGTATACTCTGATCCCCAGAGTCTCAGTAACATATTTTCACAGAAGGACCTGAACCTGAGACATTTGCTTTGGCTCGAGTTCTTCCTGGACTATGACATTCAGATAGTCTATACTCTTGGGAAGGTAAACGTTGTGGATGATTCTCTTTGCAGGAGATCGGGAATTTAGCTGCTAGTAGAGGAAATAGAGTAGCTGGTCGCGTTGCAAATATCCTTTGTGGATTGAGATGGAGAAGCCTTTTTACAGCCTCTCACAGTCACTGCTCCACTCCTTCAGTGAGTCAGAGAGGATCAGTGTGGGGACGTTGACTCTGAGATGCGACGTTCTCAGATATCCTTAGGGCAGGCACCTGATGGATTTTCTGAAGGTGGGGAGCACGTAATCCTCTTCAGAGGACATACCCTGGTACCAGATGAACAACAAAAGGATGTGCTGATGGAGTTCCACACTTCCCCTCTAGCGGTGCATCCAGGAGTGGCGAAGATGTATCAGGATCTTAGACGACAACACTGGTGGCCGGGTATGAATATGGAAGTAGCAGAGTTCGTTTCACCATGCCTCACTTTTCAACATGTGTAGGTGGAGCACTAGGTACCGGTGGGAGTGGTTCAGCCCTTAGAGGTCCCAGAGTGGAAGAGGGATGGGATATCCATGGATTTCGTAGACCGACTCACCAAGTTGGACCACTTCCTACCGATCATAGAGCAGGGATCAGTAGAGATCTTGGGATGCATATACATTAATAAGATCGTACGACTTCATAGCATTCCATCGACTATGATCTCTGATCGGGATGCTCATATCACTTCCTGTCTATGGAAGGGATTGCAGGAGGCTTTTGGGATGCAGCTTCGCTTGGGCATCGCCTTCCATCCTCATACGGATGGCCAGACTGAGAGAACCATTTAGACTCTCAATGACATGCTCCATGCTTGTGTCCTTGTCTTTGTTCACAGTTGGGTGGATCACTTACCCTTGGTAATGTTTGCATACAACAACAGATAACACTCCACCATCAAGATGGCACCATTCGAGGCACCGTATGACAAACCTTGCAGATCACCTCTATGCTGGAATGGCCCAGGGGAGTCAGCACTTGTAAAACCAGAGATGGTTTAGGTTACGATGGAGAAGGTGCATATAATCCAGGAGTAGATGAAGACTGCATAGAGCAGACAGAAGTCCTATGCTGATAGGAGATGGAGATCACTGGAGTTTGAGGATGGTGACCAGGTTTTCTTAAGGGTCTCACCTCGACGAGTTCAAAGAAGATTCTGTCGGGGCGACAAGTTACCTCCACATTTCATCGGACCTTTCCATGTCCTCAGTAGAGTAGGAGGGGTTTCTTACCACCTAGACCTTCCACCTCAGTTTCACCGGGTGCATAATGTCTTCCACGTCTCTCAGCTGAGGAGATACATGTACGTCCTTTCCCACATCAACAACCATAGGGATCTGGACATCGATGACAGGGCGACATTCACGGTGGTCCCGGTGGAGATCAAGGATCGACATGAGAGGGTCCTATGTGGACGGTCGATTCCTTTGGTGCACATTCACTAGCAGCATGATAACCTCCAGGAGAGCACTTGGGAACAGGAGGCTCAGATGCGGGCTCAGTACCCCCATTTGTTCCCCCAGTGTGTGTTGTAGCTTTACTGGGATGTAAATCCATGCGGTGGGGGTAATGTAAAGTCCCAGAAATTCAATGGAAATTCTTTTTTCTTAAATACATTGGAATTTTACGAGTCTGCGGTTTCTAAGGGCACCTGATTCTAAGTTCCGGTGTGCTTGGAATCAATTTCGGATGTTTTGTTCGAGTATGTTCAGTAAACATACTTGCATGTTTTTCTATCTTTTAAACCAGTGCTCAGAATTAAAATCTGAGGACACTGATCGCAGCACTAGTATTCGCTTAAGGAGACCATTACCGCAGTTGCGTTTGGTCGAGAGTTGAAGTTTTAATTTGGGGATTCATAAAAAATTAATATAAAATTGTTGTGTTACATTAAGTGTACAAAATTTTATTTAATTTATTAAGTGGTGGTTATTTCCTACAAGGGAATGTTAGAGGTGGGGGCCTACACCCACATAACCTCCCATGAGAGGATAATGTGTGTGGATCCCACACGAAAACCTAATCCCTTAAAATCCCATGAAACCCCCCTTATTAACTCTTCCACTCTTCACCTTCTCTTATTTAATGCCAACACCTAGGATTAATTAAATTCTACATTTAATTAATCTTTGAATTCATTTGAATCAATTTGAATTTCATGGAAATTCTATTAAAATTTGGGAGTGTTATTATAATATTTTCCTTGGAAAATATTTTGGTGGGGGAGACTCTGGAGAATTAGAAGAAAGGAGTTCCTCTCCGGTGAAGAACACCGTTCTTCAATGAAGAACAACTCCGACGAAGAATGTGAAGAGCTTCTCTAATGACGCTTTCTCTTCGGACGCACCCCAACATAAACGGAATCGACGTCCGTATTCCATGACTCCCGAACTCCATGACGCTCTTCTTCCATGGATCGTTGATGTGCACCATTCTTGAAATCGAGGTAGGGGGTTTATATTTAATTTTAAATGAATAAAATTAAACTCTTGTTCATCGATGTTTGCTTTATTCGACGGTGGCATTTGTTATCAATTTACGCGGAGGGAGCGGACCGAAAAAACACGACCAGATGTCCCTCCATTGGTTTATTGATTGTTTGTTGAAGGAGGCGGCAACATCGGCAACCAGAGGTAATGGCGGCCGCGCGCTGACTGCGTGCGGATGTACTGCGACCCACAACCATGTCCTGCATGGCGGAAAAATAACCGACCGGGATGGAAGAACTGGCCGGCTAAAGCCGACTGAGCTGGGGGACCGCTACGGCGGGTGAACTGGCCGGCCACCTACTGGCTAGGTTGTAGGAGGCCGCGGCACCAACAAGTGCCGTGTGGGAGAACATCTGCCCGCCCGGGTAGGCCGCTCGTGCCGGAGAAGACTGGCCGGCTTCGGCCGATAGGACTGGAGGGGTGGTGCCGCCAGTTTAGGAAACCGGGGGGGGGGCACAATGCTCGGACAGCTAGCCGAGATGTGGCCAGTTGTGGGCCGGTCCTCTCACCACCGGGTCGGGATGCCTACCGCCGGGTCGAGACACCTGCCGTCATGCCAAGCTGCGCCCCAGCAAGATGGGTCGTGCCCCGCCGGGCCAGGCCGCACCCAACCAGGCCAGGCCATGCTTCACCGAGCCAGGCCAACCCCCCATCCAGGCTGGACCTGCCGAACAGGGTCGGGCCAACCCGCCATCGCACTGGGCTTGATGGACCGGACCCGTTTCTCTTAAACACAAATACCTTCCAGACTGAGCATCCAAACGACATTCCATATGTGACACTGGTATCCTCATGATGAGGCGGTCCTTTTGCATTATTCTAAGTGAGTTTTGAACAACTTTGGAAAATGGCCTGGTTTTGAACGAGCATAATTCCAACAGGGCCCCTAGAATGGAATAACCAATACCTCGCAGACCGGGCATCCGATTGACGCGCTGTCTATCGCATTGGGTGTCTTTTGATAAGGCAGAACTTCTATATACATCATCTCAAGACTTCGTGATAGTTGATGTATCCACCCCTTTTTTTTAATCAAGGAGTGGACCCTCCTGGAATCGACAGTGTTGTGTGCGGTAACCCTAGAGAAAGCTGCGACTGCGACGACTACTATACTGGAATCCTCCGTGGGTTCGACAACAATGACTATTGTACTAGAATCCTCTGTGGGTTCGACAACGATGACTACGGTTCTTGTATCCTATGTGGGTCTAACAGATTTGACTATTGTTCTTTTATCCTGAGTGGGTCTGACATAGTAACTGGTTTTGTATCCTATGTGGGTCTGACCGCTTAGCTAGTCTAGTATCCTACGTGGGTCCGACAACTTAGATGAATCTGTGACTACATCTGATCATCTATATCACTATACGAATGATGTATACCTATGTGAGATGAGTCTTGACTTTAAATATTTGTCATCAATGTGATTTAATTCTTTCCTGTGTGGACTAGGTTGTCCTTGGGCTCGAGAGTTGGAGTCGAACTGTGATTGATAACTTAGTAATATGTATGGGAATATATACCTATGTAGAATTAGTTGATACTTCTTGATCGTATATTGCTTATGTGGTTTATCCTTCATGGTTACTGGGAGACCTTCGGGGGTCTCGGGGTCCCTACTGATTATCGTATACTCACCCCTACACGGGCTATGCCCGCACTATGTTGTGTTGGATGCAGACGATAGACTACACTGATCAAGGTGGAGACTTGTGGAGATGGACGGTACCCGGAGGTGGACCACTTGGCAAGACGTACACGGAATGGATGGCCAGACCTGAGGTGCTGAGGAGGCCATCTGTACCCATCCTTCAGGTTGGATTCCCAGAGGATGACTCAATAGTTCTAGTTTTATGTTACTATAGTTGTACAAGCTTTTTAGTTGTATTGTACTTACTGTTGGGCTTGTATTTCCGGCCCCTTTCCTTTCAACACTTACTTTTGTCTACAATATAACTTAGTTCTTACTTAAGTTGCATAATCTGTTATTTTTTTTACTTTTATAAAGGTAATGCCTTCCCAGTATAGGGATTTACCCCTTTGGTGCTAGTCGCCTGCCCCTGGCCTACAGAAGGCGGGCTTGGGGTAGTCACGGCACGGGCCCCGAGGACGGGTCGTGACAATATATCTAAAATAAATGAAAATTAATTTATACTTTTATCCTATTTATTTTCTTAACCTATTATTTCAATTCACCATATTGATCATAAAAAATTGATTTAGATAAAATAAAATATCCATCAACTAAAAATATTTTTATATAAATTCATAACATTAAGGATAAATATGAACATGATTTTGATAGTATTCATGTCAAAAAATAAACTTGAAGATACCTTACATTACAGATTGATGTTTTCTTTAATTTATTTTTATGGTGACTAAAAATAACGATGGTACATACAATATATTATTTTGAATATTTTAGTAATGCATAAGAAACTATGATATAGACAATTTACTGAACAAGTGACAATAATTTGGATTGATAGAGATATTTATATCAAAAATCCTAAAATATCCATATGATATGTGTGATAAAAAATTTCGATTCTGAAGGTTTTATTAACTAATATTTTCAAGCACAATAAAATTTTTGTTTTACAATATTCCTCCATTTTATTTGTAGGATAATATTTCATGTAACAAAAACCTTCATAAAAGGTATATGAATTAATAGATAAAATTCCAACATTAAAAATTCAAAGAAATGTGGAAGGTGGATATTATATCATTGGAGACAACAAGAAATGATTGATAATAGGGCTTAGTGATGTCACCATCTATGGGAAACCTATAATTTTAAATGATATTTATGTTTTGGAATTAAATAATAATATCGTTAATATTATTAAACCATTTGAAGTGGTATAATTAAAATATTTTCAAAATAAATTAATTTTATCCAATCTACAAGGATATATGATATTATCTACAAATTATGATGATAATATCTATATGATATACTTATTTGAATTATCCTACTGAAATATTTTTTTATCTATGTGTTATTGATGATAATTATAATAATTGGTATAAAATGATTTGATATCAAAACCATTAAACCCTAACTAATATCTCTATTATAGATCATTTAATATACCCATTGGACCATTAGTTTGATTTATCTCAAGTATGTGATCTATATTATTATGGAAAAGAAGATAATGTTGTCCTTAAAATGATAAATGATTTCTCAACTACTAAACCTCACTAATTCGTTTATATGTATATTTTATATCCTAAAAAATGAAATTATTATAGGTTTATAATCCATATATATATTATTTTATAATTATAACCTATGCACGTTTATTTCATTTTTTTTAAAAATAAAATATTTAAAAAAATTCAAAAAATTTATTTTTCTTTATAGTTTTTTAAAATATTATAATTTTATGTGATTTTAGTTGTGATATTTAAAATTACTATTTTTAAAATTTTTTTTATTAATGGAATTAAAATAAATATTTTTTCCAAAATATCTCTTAAAATATTATGGTGTCTTAAAATAGAAATACAATTCTCAATTTGGTTTTCAAAATAGGGTCAAAGATATATAAAGTTGTAAAGTATATATGGATTGACAATATGAATATTGATTACTATACTATGAATTGTATATTAATTTATTCTATTAAATAAAAAAATAAAATTTTCTTAGAATGATATGATACATAATAATTCCCACTCTGTGGATTTTTACCTAAGGTCTGTATTTTGAAAAGTGAGGGTAATCATGGAATGTTTTAAAGATAACAAATGTATCCTTATTTGATACTCATACATAAGTATATAATTATAGGTCTTCAGTAAATGTAAATATTAAATTTTATGATAATAGTATTATTTCTATCACATTTTATATAATTTTATATGATAGTGATTATATATATTCAACTATATAACCATGCATTTATATAAAAAAATGTATGGTGGAAACATTTAAATTTTATAGTAGAGACTTACTATATAAAAAAGAATAATAAATAATATAACCTAAAAACTGGATAAATTTAAGGTATCTTGTTGCAAATAATGTCTTAAGTGATATCTATATCAGCAATTCTATAAGAATATCCCACCAACATGAAAGTGATCATTTTCATTGTTATAACAATATAACCCTAAATTGTAGTCAATTACATGGGTGAAAATAAATTTTAATTATTTATTTGATATGATCTCAATCAAAACAAATTGAAGTCTATTATTTGGTTAAATGTACCAAAAACACTCCTATAATAGTGAAATAAATTTGTTTTCTTGAAAAATTATTATGTGAATGGGATCATTTTTTTGAATAATGCTAGACTCTTCCCAAAGGAATATAACTAAAAAGAGGGAATAGATTGTGATGAATATTTCTCTCTAATAGCAATAAATGAGTCTATAATGGTATTACATACTTTTATAAAAAATATTAATTTACAACCCTTTTGAATAGATGTCAAAATATTATTTCAAAACGGTTCTTATAAAGAATTCAATATTAAAAACATCATTATTTTTTAAATTTATGTCTTCCCTATAATATTTTTTATCTTATCTTGTCTTTATAGATAGTTAAACAAGATCAAAGAGCATAATATATCTATTCAACAAATTTTATTTTATAAAATAGTGTTATTAAAAAGAAATTTATAACTAACCATGGTTTTTAAAATTATTTTAAAATAATATAATGATATTTATATGTATATTAATGATATAATATATAAATATATCAAAAAATAATTTTATAAAATATAATCTATACCCATTTAAAGTGAAATTAAAATGTCAATGTTGTGTATGCACAATTTTTTTCATGGGATAAAATTTATAAATATTTGGAAAAAAATGTATTAGAATAATATAAGTATATTATAGATCATTTTAAATTTTTCATCATCAACCAACATTTAGATATACGAACTATGATAAGTACCACATGTATGGTAGTTCTTGATGAATAAAAAATTAGACATATCAAGATATTTATTTAGAAATGATTTATAGAATACAATAATTATGGGTATGACAGTGATACATTATTTCCTAAACATTTATGGATACATTATTAAGAAAATAAAAAATAATATCATCAAATAGAAATGAAATTTTTATTTACAATGAAATCCCAATTTTTTTCTTTTAATTCCCATGGTCTAATTTTAAGATAAATTTATTTTACTTTGCTACATTATATAATTTTGATTAGATAGAAATATTGTACATGTAATATTTCAACATATTGGACATTTATTCATATCTTAGTTTATTACAAAAACAAATTCTTTGTATTGTCTCGATACATAAACTTAGGGAGGGGTGAATTGATGTACTTAAAATTTTAAATTAGAAGACCCTTAGAAAAAATATCAAATTTCGTTTTGAAATTATGTAACAATGTATTGATATCAATATATTATATTTCTCTCTGGAAAATAATGATTTTAATTACAAAAAATATTGAATTATAATAGAAAGGGGACTCAAAAAAGAAATGAAAAAACCAAAAATTATAATAGTAATTTAGAAAAATTTAGAAAGTAAAAAAATAATGTTGATGATAATGGAAATAGTCATATATTACAGTGGTTTTGGATAAGAAACCCCAACATCCATATTTATCGACTAGATAGATACATAAGTTCGCATAACCAATTTTTTTATTATAAACTATAGAGAAAGAAAATTAATATATCCAAATCAAAATATCTCTATGTACAAATGATACCCACTCACAACAAGTACTTATGCATAAAACTTCTTTGATCAAATGATCAATGATATTAAAATATAAATAAACTTAAGATAGTAATTTGCCTATTTTGTAATAAAATAACACTGATATAAAGACACAATGAAAATAATAAGTGAGATATGTTAAAAAAATAAAAATATTGTTTGGAAAATATGTCAAGAGCTAAATATATTTTTTATCAAAAATTAATGTATACTTTGGAATTTATCTCTCTTATCTATTTATAATTTTTAAAATATGACCATTGAGACCTATGAACATTATTTTTTTCTCACTAAATCATTTTCAATGTTTGAATTCGACTTCAAAATTTTTACATTATTGGAAATTGAAACTGAAATTAATTTCATATTTTCATCAAATGTAGTGATTTAAACACTAAAAAATCAAGCATAATTCTTAATATTAACCAAGACTTAAATATATTATCCATTTTTACTTCATAATATTCTTTAAATCATTATTTCCATTAATATTTTATTTATCATTCTCTATATTAATCCATTATTTCAAAATTACTTTGATCCATTTCATATTAAAGGATGAAAAAACTATGGAAGATGTATAGAATTATCATTATAGGAAAATTAAATCCTCAATAGGGATTATTTTCCATCAATGGAGGTAATGACCCACTCTGAAATAATTAGAGGTGGTTATGGAAAATCTCCACTAAATAGGACATTGACTTTTGTTAGTTATAGTTTTGGCTAGGTGGTGGTAAGGTAAAAAAATTAGTGACCGTTAAACCCCCCAGGTAATGTTTTTTGGAAAAACAATAACCTTTGAACCAAAAATAAAAATAATTATATTTTTGTAAAAAAAATCACACCTTTGTTGTCCCTCCCCAACACCTCTCTCCCCTGACAAGGCCTTCCCATCTTATAAGTGTTCTCTCGTGAAGACAAGCGTGCGATAAAACTTTGGCACAACATAGAAAATTTGCGACCATAAATATTTAATCTTATAACCTACAGCTATAATTGCAATGAATGGAAAAACTAACAGACAAATGTTAGCTATAACAAATTTATTTATTCTTATATATATATATAATTCTTTATTAAATAAATTTAACAAATTATGTATATATATTATATATATTATATTTATATGTTTATATTTATTAAATTAAAAGAAACAAAAATATAAAAAATTCAAATATATATATCTATTATATATTATAGATTATATATTTATATATTATTTACATATATATTCTATATAGATAAAAATAGATATTATATTATACAAATATATATAAATATATTATACAAATATGAATATATATAAATATATATGTTATATATTTAGATGTACACATTTAAAAAGATACAAACATATGTGATTTATTATATATATATATAATTTATATATTATATAAATATTTTATAAAAAATATATATTTTAAAGTTTTAAATATATAATATATTACATTAATATATAAAATAAATATATATATATTATGTATATAAAATCAAAATACAAATATTATATATATATATATATATAAATACTATAAAAATGAATTATAACAATATAGAATACGAATATATATTATATTAATGTTTTATACAAATATATTATAAATATATATATATTATATGTAAGAAAAATAAATATTATATATATATTATTATAACAATATACTGTAAAAATAAATTAACAAATAAATTATAATTATACACACATAATTAAAAAAACAAATATATACATATATATATATATATAATATTATATTTATGTGTATAAATAGATATATTATTCAATATGTATTTTATTTATAAACTATTAATTTATATGTATTATATATTACAGATTTATATGTAAAAAATTAAACACAATTATATTATATTCTATACACAAATATATAAAACATGGATACAATTTAATAAATTTATGTTAGATCTGGGAGAGAATCTGGTATTCAAATATACCATATATATATATAAATATGTAGGAAACATATAATAAAAATTAAATTTTATATAAAGTTTATATTTTTTATTATCAAATTAAAAAAATAATTAGAACTTAGAGGTGGAAAATAACCATTGTTAGATACATGATTAACAGCTATTATTAAATCCCTCTAATCTAAGTGATTAAAAGTGGTTTTAAAACTTAAAAACATTTTCTTTATTTGATAATTGTATATATTTTAGGGGTGGTTCCCAAATAATTCCACTAAATTGATATTTAGTGATAGTTTTGGGATAACTGTTACAGAAATATAAAAAAAATTGATTCAGTGTGGGTTGTACATAATGCACTTTAAATAACTCTCACTAATATTCTATTTTTTATAGGGGATATGTATGTAATGAATAAATTTTTATTCTAATTGGAATGGCCTCAAGGGTTATATATTTGAAAAGAATATGTATATTTTCAAAATATCTTCTAACCCCTTAATAGAATAATTAGGAAAGAATCTATGTTTTTTGAAATAAACTAAAATCTACGATCTATAGTTTTCCATGTAATAAATGATGCCAAAATATCACCGTTTTAGTAATAATAAAGCATTATAAGTTAAATATTGAAAAACATAATCAATGAAGTATACAAAGTAAAATACATCTAAGAATACACATAATCAATTTATAATTAATTTTGTTCAAAATTTTATATAAAATAAAAACTTAATATCTCTTTACCTGTATTACCCTTTGAGTAAGTCACAAGGAAAAATAAAAAATGTAAATGTAAAAGGTAATATGTATATAAGGAAACCATATAAAGATAAAAAATTGTAATAAAAGAAGATTATTTTTTATTATATTCTATAAGTAGAAAAATGATTTAAAATGTGAATAAAGGAAGTTCATTTGGAATGGATTCAATTTCTTCTATTTATTCATCCATCCAATCCTTATACTGAATATTTTTTTATATTAGGTTTTACGACTTTTCAATTATTTCATTTTCATGGAAACATTTGTTTTAGATTATGTTTCCAAAAAATATGGTAACATTATATTCATGTGTAAAAATGGAGTTTTTGGCGATATATATTCTAATATTCAACTATGTGTAACATTGAATTTATATTTTCTAATACATCCATTCATTTTACAATAATGAATATATATCATGTATTATTCTTTATATTTAATTTAATTTTTATTATCTTTGACTATATTTTGTTATTATAAATGTTGGCCATATTTTTAATGGTTTCTATAGGAAAATAAATACTGGTTTAGACTAATTGTACATTTGGCAACATAAAAACTTATTTTATAAAAGGAGAGGCTTGTGTGGTATGAAAATATTTAGTGGTTGGATGAACTTGAGTGGCTGGAGTAAGAGTAGTAGATGCTGATCTCTAATCAATAGGTATAGAATGATTGAATTTATAAAACTGGTCTTAAGGATCATTAGAGCTGAGAATCATAAATTATATCATGCTTCTAGATGAAGAGGAATGATATACTAAAATTTTTCCATTACAAGATTAATTATATATTAATCCCTTAACTATATTATATTTCTCTTTACAGGAGGTAGGTAGTGTTTAATAGATTATTTTTCATGGAATATCCACTAATATAGTATCTAATTATTGTTAATATATTGTATCTCTATCAAACTATACATATTCATGAGTCATATTTAATTCATAAGATTAGTATCCTTCACATTAAAGTGTTTTATGAACTATTTTCTCAGTATACATGTGTATATGAGATGAATATTATAATTATATTTCATTATTTATATATAATACAAATAATTGATTTTATATTGGTAATTATTAATTAGTTTAAAACCTGTTAGTTTTGTTATTTAACAAATAATGTATAATATAAAAGAATTAAAAATTAACACTAATTTAATGAAATCATGTGATTAAATATAAATGATATGTATACAGAATATGAGAGTAAGTTAATATAAAACTATTAAGAATACTGTGTTTTATTTTTATTCTGATGTGAACACTTCTCATGTTCTCAATCAACCATTGTAGGTTGGTAATTATAATTTCACATGAAATTTGAATTTATTTTATAAATTAAGTGTAATATGTATGGAATTAATGGCTATGTTCATATAATTTATGTTAAAATTTAGATACACATAGTTGGGTACCCCTAACAATTAGGTGAGCATCATAATAGAGTTAAGAAAATATATATAATGTATTTTAAATTTTTTTATCCATGTAACTATCTTAGACTTATATATGATATAATTTAAATGATGGTATACCTAAATAGATAATAGATGATAGATATTCTAAAGTTAGCTAAAATATTAGTGATATATGTATCTCTTACCATTAATATATGTAATGTGGTATGAGGTCATTATTTTAGTGGGAGTATATTAAATAAAAGTAATTATTTAATTTTTATAAAAAATGATAATCATTTGAGATATTATTATTTTATAGATTAATTGAAATTCATACAAAAAAATAATTATCTTTTAGTTTATTTATTGAAATATTAAATATAAATAGTAACAATTTTCTAAACTTGTATTGTAACATGAGATTAATTATTTATAAGGGGGATAAATTTTATATATAAGTGAAACCATATAAATAACCCTTAATAGAACAATTCAAGGGGAAAATGATATTTAATTTATAAATAAAAAGTTTCCCCCTAATATTTTACCACTCATTCTTGTATCGATGGATCCTAGGATTAAAAAGTGAAATGAAAATTTAGACACATATAGGGTGATAAAAAACATAAAAAATGATCTATCATGTACATGATAATAATGAGGGTAATGATATTTTTGAAGCATTATTTTTGTGTTAAGTGATGGGTGGATCTATTTACATTCAAGTTTTGATTACAATTATAGACATAAATTTTATGGAAAATGAGGATCACCACTGAGACGAAATGTAGAAACATACAATATCTCAAAATAATTTTTAGATAGGTTTCAACAATTGAAGGTTAAAGATATCATGAATTAATTTATTTTTTTACATAATACCCCCAATATGTTCTGTGAAACTGATAAGTACATGGGTGGTCTAAGATCAAATACCTTGAATCTAGAATAAAGAAAGAAGGTTATGAATTTTTTATATGAAAAATAAGAAATTTCTTAAATAGTACACAATTTATGTTTGAAAACGAAGATGATTCTTCAGTAATTATGTGTAATGATTCAAGCATCAATTGACATTACTATATTAATTTCATTGGAATAGGCCACAAAGAACAATTTAGTGTACCTACCAATCACTTATGGTTGTCAGAAATACAACAGATTGAACAATAATAAATAGGAGATAGGTTTCCTTCTTAATATTATAAATAAATATTAAAATGTCATTAATATTTTCTACATGTCAATTAGAGGCATTGGACATGATAAACTAATATATAATTTACTTCCAATGACTTAATTGTATGTTTATTTACCTAGGTAATATTAGATGCAACAACTAAATGTACATGAATTTCAAATATCCAATACCTAATACAAATATGTCAAGAAAGAGAAGTAAAAAAAGGAAAAAAAGTGATGATACCTCATGTGTAAATTCCTACAAAAAACACATATGATAACCCTCATTTCATCATGGAATATATCTATAAAATGTAAAAAAAGAGATGAACTAAACATCACACTCCTTATAAATATAGATCCCATGTTATGAGGATTTCCTTTACCTCGATCAAATACAAAAGAATCTAAAAGAACTATAAGATGAGATATATATATGGTATGAACATAACATACCTAGTAGGGTGTCATATTCCAACCATTTCATACCTATAATAGTATAATATATAAAAACAATTGATGTAATATTTGAGAAAATAAAATAAAAGACAATCAAAATTCAATATTTGGGATATACAGTGCTAATATATATAACGACCCATAATTTACATACATTGATATTATGTCAAAATTGAGTTATATTCCTTAGAACATATAGTAAATCCATTATAGGACTTTATAGATATAATTTCTTTAGAAACTGGGAAACCTAAACAACTAGTTCATAAAACATTTATATTGTGCCACTCTTATTTTTCATAACAAGATTTTCTTTTGTCATATCTTACTTAATAACCATCTTTATGACATGGGGAAAAGAAACATATTAAAGTGTGATCTCAAATACTTAGTAAGGGTAAAAAAGGTAAATATGAATCATTTCACAATCATAATACATTACAACATAACAGGTTGATGTCTTATCTTACATATAAACGATCGTGATATCTAGTCATGGGATAAAAGTTCATAAGAATTAATGGAAAAAATAACAAATTTAAAAACATATTTCATGAAGTTTTTTTCTATACACATAATCATAGAAAATCATTTCATATTAGTTAAGGTTCATTTCTAGGACCATCACAGTGGACAAGTCCATTATTGTACAGGGCTTACTTGTCATTCCAGCCCTATATTACTGAACTAGATTTACTTTTATTTTGGGTCAAGTCTATCTAGTGAGATATAAATATTTACACAATGCGTTGGAGTGAGATATAGGTCTTCCCCATCTCATCATGAAATCATTCTTACGTATGCTACAATAATATATATCATTCATCCTAGAAGAACCCACCGAACAAAAATTTGTTTCATAAATATATTTGCACCATAATCCAAATAAAATAAATGGATTTCATAAAAATTATTCTTTCAAAAACACAATCAAATCATATAAATATTAGGGATATAAAAATAACCATATTTAAAAATTTCATCTTAGATGGAAAATAATTTTGATATTACACTTGAAATTAATTCTTGAGGAAAATATCCTTTCTTAATAAAAATGGTTTCTTTCCTAAAAATTAAATGAAATTTAAAAAGAAAAGAATTTAATTTTAAATGAAAATGAAATAGTTTAGCATATTCTTCATGTAAATAACGCATTATGAAGATGTAAAAATCTGATCATGCCGTATAACTTAAAAATACATACTCCTCGTATTTTTTTCCAAAAATGTCAAAAAGTATGTCATATTGAATAACGAAAAAGGATTAATTTCATACCATTTAATAAAAATTCACCAAAGTGTAAAATTAAATTTAAATAATTGTATAAGAATATAAATAATATTACATACTTAGGAAACATGGATGTAGATGATAAATATACCCTAGTAAATACTTAAGTACAAACAATCTCAGATAATAATGATATTGAAAAATTATCCCTTACCTTTTTCCGATATCCATTATATATATTAAACACTCCTATATAATTATTTAAATAATTTTATCGACTTTTTCTAAAATAATAATCATTTTTATGATATCATATGTGATTATATTATCATCCTTTTTCAGTAACATTTCATTGTCCCTCATTATTCGAATATTAACTGCTTTACATTCTTATGCAAGTTATGTTTGATATGTTCATTTTTCACTTCATAGGTTATTGTTATATAATTTTCATAATTATATTAGTATAATATATATCATATTTACTCATTCCATCCATGTATGAAATCATGGTTTAATAAATATCATGTAGATTGAATCACATCGCATTATGGAGGTGGTAGGTTGTACGTAGGTGTGAGCGACCATATCATTCACTTAATGGTAAAATGGTATGAAATTAAATTGTATATTAATTATAAATAATAATTATCATGTTTTATTAATTATTTTAATTCATTACACACATCATTATGCCAATCCAAATAATTTATTATGGAATAACAACTTATACCACAGTGTGGAGAGGGTAAGTCGTACGTACGTATGCATGGTGATATTTCTATTTGTAGGATGGATAAAAAGAGGTATAAGGTTGTCCCATAATTAAAATATAATATATTAATGTATTATATAGTGGATTTTTTTACTTTAATATAGAAACTACATGAAAATATTTAGTAGAAGTAGAAAATAAATTTAAATATGACATAAAAGGATTACTTCTTTTTCAAGTATCTCCTTTTAATTTGCACGGAATGGCTCGTTAGGAGGGATTTATTCCAAATATGTTTCCTCTAGGATGAATTGAGGTGTGTTGGGAGATGAAATGGGTATGGTTTGGATGCGAAAAAGGGCTTTAGATGTGTTATTATAAGAGAAGGAGAGGTGCCATTTTTTAAGAGAGGTGTGGAACATTTGGAAAAATAAAACTATTAAATAAATATAAATTAATTTTTAAATTAAAATGGTTTCAAGGTTGATTAGTTTGAAGATAAGATCAGAATGAGTCTAAATCCTATCATCCAGTAAACTCTATACATGCTTTTAATTTATTTAAAATATTGTAATTTTGATTTATCCTTGTTAATGTATTTAATTTTAATTGTGGTAATAACATTCTAAATATTTAATAGTTATAAATATTTATGTATATGGTGTTAATTGAATTTAATTTTAAATTTCAGGAAATTTTAGACCTTATTAATATCACTTTTAATTTTTATATATTTTTATGAATTTTAAATAATTTAAATTTTTTTTATTTTTATAAAATAACAATAGTGTCAATTTTGAAAATATTCATTTCCTTGATTTTAAATAAAATCGAAAAAAATATAACTTCAAAAAAAAAATTTAATATACTAAAAACATTTAATAATAACATATAAAGTTAAAGTAGATCCATAATTAATTAAAATTATATTTCTTTTAATATTTTTAAAGTCATTTATGTTTTTATTAATAAAATAATTTTTGTGTCACTATTGTGTCATCCTTAATGGTAATTATATAATTTTTAAAAATCATAAATAAATTTATATGATGTAGGTAATTTATTTATCTTTCTAGATAATACCTATAGTCAATGTAAACTCCTGCTTATCCATATATAAGAATTAATTTACTTTTATGAAAAGAGAGTGTGAGATTTTGTCACATTGATTGATTTTAACAAAATTAATGTCATATTCATGGGTAAGTGTCCATTATGTGATTAAATTTCAATCCACATATTTTAAGTATATAATTTAGTCATACAATAGAATTTTTATAGGTTTTATCCTAATTTTATAATATTATTTTTACCATTAATTTTTCGATTTACCATTAACTGTGGAAATAAAAAACATTACTAAAGTTACGATTCATAATGTCCAAAAATAAAATTAACCTATTAAAATAATTTGGAAACATTGATTACAAATATAGAATCTACTTTTCAAAATTTAAAACACATAAGTTCTAGTAGTTAAATTAAAATTAATCATGTTGTCGGAAAGTGTGAATGAGTTTTAAAAGTTAAAACAATGCTAAATATTGAATTGTTTTTTATATTTGGATTCATCATAAAAATAATGATAAGGTCATAAAATATATTTAAAGATAAAAATATATTATATTTATAATTTAATAACCTTTATTATTATAATTTTTCCATATAAATTATTTCAGTGAAAAAAGTTATTTTCATATAAAATTTTGCGTATTTTTACTATTCATCGAAACATAAAAGTTATCAAATATTCATCCAAAGTAAATATGTATATCTCAAATAAAAATGAAAGGCATATGTATTAATTTAAAAATTACTAATGTGTCAACATCATAATTTAAAAGGGGTTCTCCATTCAAAGGAATAAAATTACCCTTCAAAAAATAGGTTTGTATATATCAAATATGGTTTATTCATACCCAATGACTAAAATAACCATTGGATGAATGTCAAAAAAAATATTAAGTATATAACACGTATATATATATCATTAATTTCATTAAAAAAATTATTTCACTCCAAAATAAAAATATCTAACTTATTTATGTTGATAGCCAATGAATTCATAATGCATTTTCAAAAGTTTTTTTGTACTTATTCTTGCTAAGATAACATCTAGGATATAATGGAAATTTTATATGAATGGAATATCACAGGTCATTTAAACTCATGATTTAATGCAAATAATTCTAATTATGAATAAAAAAATTAAATAAAATATTTTATAAAGACATCTGGGTGTTACATTCTACCCCCCTTAAACTGAATTTCACCTTCAAAATTCTTTATATGAAAAAAAAACAGATGAGGAAACCTCTCCCTTATTATATCCTCAAGTTCCCATGTATCTTATTCAACTTAATAGTCCCTCCATAAAAACATACATGTGAGTTGTCTTGTATCGTAGAAATTTTTTACTATGATCCAAAATCTTGGTCGGTTGTTCTTCATAAGAATGATGTTACTCCAAGGCTATGAATTCTATGTTTAGTACATGTAAAGAATCAGGTATGAAATTTTTCAGGGGATATACATGGAAAACATCATGAACTTGAGATAGATTTGGTGGAAGCACCAATTGGTATGTTACCTTCCCAACAAGATCCAGAATTTCAAAAGAATCCATATACCTAGGGCTCACCATTACCTTATTTCGAAAATATCCTTACTCTCATACAGGGAGATATTCTTAGAAACAAAATATCAACCACATCAAACTCTAGTTAATTTCATCTGTTGTCCACATAAATTTTTTGTTGACTCTAAGATTACATTGTGTGTTGTTGAATAGATCTTACCTTTTCAACCATTTCATCAATAGGATCAGGTCCTAATAGTTTCCTTCCCAAACTCTATCCCATCAAGTTTGAGTTTTTCACATAATTCCATTGAGGGATTCATAAAGATCCTTCTAAATATTGGAGTAGAAGAAATTATTGTAAAAAGATACCACCAAATGTAGGTTTTGATCCAAACCACCTATTAAATCCATAGGTAAATCTCTCAACATGTCTTTTAGAGTTAGAACTATCCTCTCAAACTAACCGTCTGTCTGAGGATGATAAGCAGTGATGAAACAAAACATCATATCCAGAGCTTTCTAAAGTCTTCACTATAACATCAAGGTAAACCTTTGATATCGATCGGATAGAATGGAATGTGGCACTTCATGAAATATTACCACTTCCTTTACATATATCCTAGAAAACAGATCAAGAGAGAAATCCACACTAATAGAAATGAAGTGTGCCGACTTTGTAAGGAGATCAACTATAACCCAGATAGAATTACCGCCTTTGGATTTTTTGGGAAGTCCAACGACAAATTATAAAGTGAAGTTTTACCATTTCCATTCTACAATGGGTAATATTTGTATCATACCCTTAGACTTATGTCTCTCACCCTTAGCTTGCTGACAAACCAAGCATTGAGATTCATATTCAGAGACATATATTTTCATCCCAACCCACCAGAAATACTATTTCAAGTCCCGATACATATTTGTGATTCGAGGTTGAATATATAATGAATAACTATGAGCCCCATCCAACAGCCCCTTATTTAATTCTTTTATGGGAGGAATACAAACCCAGTTCTTGATCCTTATTATTTCATCATAATCGAGGTTGAATTCAAGAACATTTCTCACCTTCTTTTTTAGTTTTTCACATTTCTTCAATGCCTCTTTATCATCAATTGTATAGATGGTTGAACATTCATTTGATAAAGATATAATTTATCCCCTTCCTTTAAAATTTCGTGATCCACAATTTAAAAATAAAAAAATATTGGATCATTTGTTATCCTCAACATGTATAGGATAGCATGATCTTATCAACTCAAAGAATCAACCACATTGTTGGTTTCCCTGGGTGGTAATGTATTGAGTAGTCATAATCATTAATCTACTCAAACCATCATATTGGGATCATGTTCATCTCCTTTTTTGTAAAAATAAAATTTAAAATTTTATGATCAGTATAAATATCGCACCTTTCACCATAAATATAATGCATACATATCATTAAGGAAAATCTTACCGCAACTAACTCCAAATAAAGTGTTGGAAATATTTCTCATGTATTTTCTACTACTGCAAGGCATAAGCTATCACCATCACATTTCTTATTAAGAAACATCCAATCCCTATCTTGGATGAATCAGTGTAGATCAAAAACATGTCTCCACTACAAGGAAATGTGAGAAGAGGTGGACTGGCTGACCTTATTTTTAGCTCTTTGAAATTCTCTTCACATTCCTCAATCTATATGAAAATAACTCTTTTCCAAGCCAACGTGGTGAGTGGATTAGATAGTCATGAATAATCATTCAAAAAACATCGATAATATCCAACCAAACCAAGAAAAAATTGGATCTCAGTTAATGTTTTTGGTCTCTGTAAACATTAAACAACTTATGTTTTTTGATGTAATCCACATATATCCCATATCTTGAGATTATGAGACCCAAAAATGAAAATTTCTGAAACTAAAATTTACACATGGTAAATTTCTCATAAAGCTTCCCCTTACCCAGGGTCTTTAGTATAATCTTCAAGTGATCTTCATGTTCTTTATTTTTCATCAAAAAGAAAATAATATCATCTCTAAAGAGTACAATAAACTGATCAAGATAGTCTATAAAGACACTATTCATTAGATCCATGAAGATAGCAGGGGAATTAGTAAGACCAAAAGGAATCACTATAAATTCATAATGTCCAAACCTTTTATGGAATTCCATCATTTTTATATCCTCTTTATTGAGTCTTAATTGATGATATCCTGAATAAAGATCAATCTTTGAAAAATATTCATCTCTACGTAGTTGGTCGAATAAGTCATTAATGCAGGGAAGAGGATATTTGTTCTAGACAGTGATCTTATTAAATTATCAATAATCAATGAAGAGTCTCACTGATCCATATTTCTTCTTAACAAAAATAAAATATTCTCCAAAAGGTACTGCACTAGGGTGTACGAATCCCTTATCAAGATTTTCTTGGAGTTGGTTCTCCAATTCCAAAAACACAATTGGGCTCATTCAATAAGGTTTCTTTGAAACATGCATATAACCTGATATGAGTCCTATTGGAAACTCATTTCATGATTTGGTGGAAAAAATAATAATTTCTCCCAAAATACATCATCATACTCCCATTCAATGGGTGTATTCTTAATCATGAGTGTCTCAAAAACCATTTGAGATAAATAACCTTCATTTATAGGAATCAAGACACATAAGATGGATTACATATCTACTGGTTGGTTATATTAATCCTTGTATCGATAGATGATCATAGATTGATCTAGCATATTAAATATTGATTCCCTTCCATGGAAATTGATATAAAATACATATAGTGAAATCCAATACCTTTCAAGAATCATATAAAATTTAACTATATGAATGATTGTAAGATTTTTAGGAATCACTTTCTCTTAAACTTCAACCGTTGAAGAATTATAAAATTTTGATGTGACTGCTATTACATTAGGATTTGTCACATATAACTCTATATATAATTGTTGAGGTATTATTGGGATTACCTTAGAAAATTCTTCAGAAATAAAAGAGTGGGTTGATCCATAATCGATGAACACATTTTCTACATTTGTGTGGATGGTAAGTGTACATTTCGCCACTTCATTATCACAATCCACATCATCCAGAGTGATTACATGTGACTTTACATTGTCTTTTGACATTTTCAAAAATCAATCATCATCTATAGACCTTGGATTATGGAATTCATTGGTATAATTCCCCATTTCTTTGCACTTGTATAATTGAAGTGTAGGAGGTGCATTTTGTCTAGCCTTTTATTTATTTTCATCATTAGACATATTTTTTCATAACATTGGCATTCTACTTCTTAATTAAATTATTTTATACACTTAAAACATTTACCAGTCCCTTTAAGACAATTTCCCACACGTTTCTTTCCAAACGTTGAGCATATGGGAAAACTCATCTTCTTTTCAGTGCAGTCTTTATATTTTACATTGAATTGCTTTTTTCACTTATTATCAGACCCATATGACTGATGGGATACTCCAATATCCATATTGACCATGAGATCTCACCGAATGATTTCCTCATAGCTATTAATGTCCCTTATGGGAAATTCCCTTCAAATACTTAGTTTTAAGCCACTAAAAATCAATAAATATTACTCTTAGGTTGGATAATAATTCCAAAAGCTTACCTTGAAATCTTGTAAAAAAATTAAGAGGTACCAAATGATTCATCATCCTTTTTATTATGTCCAAGGAAATCCTTCTCCAAATAATATTGAAGAATATTAGGAAAGTTCATATTGAAAAATAATTTCTTGAACTCGCCCCCATCCATAGACTCAATTTCTTCTCTTTACCTTATATTATTGATAATATTCTACCACTGATCAGATACACCTTACAAATGACTGACTACTAAGATGAATTTATCATGTTAAAAAAATTGTAGAATATGAAATATCATTTCTGTGTTACTGATCCATTGTTCGGCCACTAATGGATTAGAATACTTACTAAATAATGGTGGACACTTCTCTATAAAGGACATGGCATAATGTTGCTCTCTCGTTTTCTTATTTTGATATACTGTATGATTCATAGCTGGAGAATGTTATGTGATCATGAAAACAAGATTTTTCATTCTAGCTCTAATAATATTTGGTTGCTCAGGGGGATAATCCTTGCATTCCCCATCCCATTCAGCATTAACGTAGTTTCTTCGGGTTCCAACCATTTACTAAAACCAAGAGGCATAGTGTGAGAAACACTAATCATAATTGAAAAAAAAACATAATCAAGAATAAAATTTCAATTTAGGACAGTTTAGGTTTTATCCTATGTCAATCATGGTCTTTTCTAAAACACTAGGATAGTTACCTATGCATAGACACATCCTTATAGTTTTTATTGAGTCTTTCTCATCCTAGAATGAAATAGTTAACTATACCTTTCCAATGATACCAACTACAATGACCCATTAATTAAAAAATTGATATTAAATCAAAATTTAATTATATTTATTACAACATAAATTAATTACATGAAAGGATATTACATGCATACTGTCTTTAGAAAGAGGGAAACAAAAACAACTTTTTCATAAAACATCTACATTATCTCTTTATTATTTCTTCATAACTAGACTCCTTTTTGAAATATATTACGTAATACACTTCTTCATGACCTAGGGAAAATAAAAATATTAATGGGTGTTCTCAAATTCTCAGTAAGGTTAAAAAAGGGAAATATCAATCATATCACATTAATAAGACATAAGAACATTTCATTTGGAAGTCTTATCCTGTATATGGAAGATTGTGATATCGTTTCATGGAGTAAAAGTTTATAAGAATTAATAGAAGTAATCCCAAACATATAAACGTGAGAGATGATGTTTTTTGAAAAAACATAAGGACAAAAAAACATTTCATGTTATCCAAGGCTCATTTCCGAGACCATCTTAGCAGAAATTCCATTATGGAACTGAGTTTACATGTCGTTCCATCCATATATTACTGAACCGGATTAACATTCCATTCTACTCAGGTCAATGTCATGAGATATAAATCATACCAAATAAATTGGAGGGAGATATATGTCGCAACCATCTCATATTTAAATCATTCCTATATGTTCCCCAAAAATATAAATCATTAATCATAACATAACTCAAAGAACAAAAATGGGTTTCATAAACATATTTCCATCATAATCTGTATAAAATAAATGGATTTCATAAAAATAATTCCACCATAATCACAATAAAATTATAGAAATATTATGGATACAAACCTAACCCAATTTAAATAATGTAATCTTATATGAAAAATAATTTTTATAATACACTTGAAATTAATTATTTAGGAAAATACCATTTCCTATTAAAAATGTTTTCTTTTATAAAAATGAAAATAAATTTTATTAAAAAATAATTTAATTGAAAATAATATTGAAATAATGTTGATGAAGATTCATGAAAATATTTTATTATGAAGATGTAAAAATCCGATCAGGCTGTATATGTTAAAAAACATTCTCGTCATACGTTTTTTTGAAAAGTCAAAAAGTACCTCGTATCGAATAATGATAAAATATTACATTAATACCATTTAATTAAAATTCACCAAATGGTAAAATGATTTTTATAAAACTATATAATAATATAAATATTATTACATACTTAGGAATAATATATGTGTATGTTAATTATAACCCAATAAATACTTATATATAAACAATCTCAGATAATAATGAGATTGCAAAATTATCCCTTACCTTAGGTCTGATATCCTTCGTATGTATCTGAACGTCCTATATAATTATTTAAATAATATTATTGAATTATTATAGAATAATAATAATTGTTTATGTTATCATATATTATTATATTATCATTCCTCTTTAGTAACATTTCATTGTCACTCGTTATTCAGATATTAGCTGCTTTATGTTCTTATGAATGTTTTGTCAGATAAGATCACATTCCAATTCTTGGGTTATAGTTATATAATTTAAAAAATTATATTAGAATAATATATATCATATTCCTTCCTTCCATTCAAGTATATAATCATCTTTTACTTATGTTCATGTATAATGAATCACATCGCATCTTGGAGAAGGTAGGTCGTACAGACACACAAGTAACGATATCATTAATTAAATGGTTAAATGGTATAGAATCAGATGGTATATTAATTATAAAGAATAATTTTCATGTTTTATTAATTATTTAAATCCATTATACTCATCATTATAAATATCCAAATAATGTATTGTTGAATAAAAAATTATACCCCGGTGTGGAGACGGTAAGCCGCACGTACGCAGGCATGGGGATATTGCTATTCGTAGGGTGGATAAATGGAGTTATAATGTTGCACCATAGTTGTAATAAAATATAATCATGTAAAATATAATATATTTATTACTTCGGTATTGAAACAAAAATATAATAAAATGTTTAAGAATAAAATAATTTAGAAAGATGTGATATAACAATTACCTATTTTCTAAGTATCTTTTTTTTATTCGCACAAAAGGTCTCCTTAGGATGGACTTGTAAATAAAGTGCAGCCTCTTGGATGAATTTCGGGAAGTTGGGAGAGGAAATGGTCAGGTATTGGTTGAAAAAAACGGATTTAGATTTGTGATTAAAATAGAAGGAGAGATGCCCTTTTATAAGAGATGGGAGGTGTACCTTTGGAAAAACCAAAACTATTAAAATAATATAAATTAATTGTTAAATTAAAATGGTTTTAAAGTAGACTATTTCAAATATAATATGATAATGGGTAGAAATAATCTCAACCAACATAATCCAAACATTTTTATCTTTTTCTTTAAACCTTATAATTTTTAGTTATTCTTATTTAATCTATTTAATTTTAAATTTGGTAATAAAATTAGAAATATTTAAAGGTAATAAATATTTACTTATATAGTGTTAATTAACTATATATAGACATTTTATTAGATTTTAGACCTTATAATTATCACTTTTTAATTTTAAATTTTTTTTATGATTTTTAAATAATTTAATAATTTTTTTTTAAAATATCAATACTCTGAATTTTGACACTATTCATTTTTTATTTTAAATAAAATCTAAATAGAAGATAAATTCTATAAAAAACATTTAATTTAATAAAAAAATTTCATAAAAACCAATATAATTCTTGTATATCCTTAACTAATTCAAATTATATTTATTTTAATATTTTTTATATCATTTATTTGATATTTCTGTTAATAAAACAATCCTTGCATCGCTATTGTGTCATCATTAATGGTAATTATTTAATTTATAAAAATTATATATAAACTTATATGGTGTAGGTAATTATTTTATATTTTATTATACTACCTATAGTCTATATTATCTTCTACTAATCCCTATAGTAGAATTAATATACTTATATAAAAAGAGAGAGACATTTTGTCACATTCAATGATTTAAATAAAAATAAAGTTATATTCATGGGAAATAGGACATTATGTGATCCTATTTAAAACTATATATGATAAGGTTATGATTAGGTCATCCAATAAAAATTTTATAGGTTTTATGGTAATTTTATAATATTATTTTTACCATTCATTACACAATTAACCATTAACCGTGATATTTTTTTTTTAAAAAGTTACTATTCTTAATGTACAAAAAATAAAAGTAACATATCAACATAATTTGGGCCCAATTATTCCAAATATGGAATCCATTTTTTAAAATTTAAAACACCAATGTTTCAGTAGTTAAATTAAAATTAATACCATTTTTGGAAAGAGAGATCATTTTTAAAAGTTAAAACATTACAAAAGATTGAATTTTTTTTATATCAAGATTCAATGTAAAATAAGATTAATGACATAAATTATATTTAATGATAAAAATATTTTATATGTATACTTTAAAAAAATTATATTATAGTTTTACCATATATATTATATCGATGAAAAAAGTTGTTTCACATAAAATTTAGTGTACTTTTACTATTCACCAAACATGAATGTTATAAAACAAAATACCATAGATTCATCCAAAAAAAATTATATTATCTATATTAAAAATACTATGTTTAGTTTTTTATATAAAAATTATTATTGTGTGAAAATATTTATTTCAAAGGGGTCCTCCATTCAAAGGCATAAAATTACCCATTTTAAAAATAGGTTTTCATTTATCAAATAGGGTTTATTCATAAATTATAACGAAAATATACATCAGATGAATATCAAAAATATTTTTTTAAGTATATAACACACACAGATATATATATCATTAATTTCCAAAAAAATTTAATTCACTCAGAAATAAAAATATCTAGTTTATTTATATTGATTGCCAATTAATTCACATTTCATTCTCATAAGTTAGTTATACTTATTCCCACTATCCTAACGGCGAGGATATAGTGGTAATTTTATACTAATGGAAGATCATGGCTTTTTAACTCATGATTGCATACATATAATGATATCTAAGAATAAAAATTATTTAATGAAAATATTTTATAAAAACATTTGGTTGTAACAATATAAGTATAGCATGTAACCTTAATAGAGGGAGGGTTTATACATGATTACAAACATCGAGCTCCAAATTTGGATCTATGTGTATTAATTTAATATACCATGTTAGGTTAAAATAATCATCTCATATGTGAATGTTTATCATGTATACAATTTTAGAGAAATCTTACAATGCATCTATTTAGTAATAGGTGGAAGGTTATACAAATTAACGATGTTTCAATCAAGTCTGATACCATCAAATTATTTGAAAACATATGGGGTTCTTGAGAACCAATGTTATAAAAAAATATCCTTTTAAAATAAAATTTACCACCCATAATGGTTAAGTATAATAACCATATAATGAAAAAAATAATATTGAAAATATTACACTTTTATCATGAAAAAAGTAAAAATATTTAAAAATACAAAAAAAAACAGATAATTAACATGAAAAATCACACTATTTAAAAAATCTTTTATAATTAATGTACAATTTTTTTTAATAAAGTAGTTAATCAAGTTACATGTAAATCAAATATCAATAAACACATTTCATAGTGAAAATATAAATCAAATAAATCTATTTTTTTTATAAAAATACATTATTTAGCGGAGAATAATTGGTTTCAATTATGTTAACTCTTTATCACACAACTGCTAGACCAGACCATTAGGAATATTAGAGGAATAAGAGGCCACATTCTAATAGGTTTTTCAACGAGATTCTTCAAGGTCCAAGGGAGTTTGTATACCACTACCAAAATGATAAAACCAACTTAATATTATTGGAATTAATGGGTTTAACTATAGTTATTAATGTAACATAATATTTTATTTCATAAATATTTGATCACCTAAAATTTAAAAATGATAATTCCCATTAACAGATATAAAATAATATGAGTTAAAGAATTAATGAATTTCAGAAAACCTATTTTTATCGAAAATGGATTTTACATCATGTCCATGAAGAAACAAGAAAATATAGAATATTAAAGGCTATACCTACAAATATCTCACCCAAGATAAGATCCATTAACCTCTTAGTGGTGATATAGTGATGTCAAGAAGGTAGAGCCACATAATAGAGAAGGATTATTAATGAAATCTCGAATTATATTTAAAAATAGTTTAATATGGATAAAATATGTATTTTGAAATATTGGACAGATGATGTTTTTATGTAAAATGACACATTTGACATAAAATAATAAAAACCAAATACAGATCAACTAGGTACCAAATCTAGTTAGAACAGGTACTCAATAGTGAGAACCACCACTGAATAGTCTATCACGTTCTATAGTGTACTTGATACCTGAACACTGGGTACCATATTCCACTCATCACCTATGTTACTTATTCTTCTTCTATCCTTCCCCCTAATTTCAAAAACTCTCTATAACATAATAAATACAACTAAAATGGAATATAATGACAAAAATTAGAGAAAAAATAACCGTAAAAGTGAGGGTCATTATAATATCTCCACCATTGGGATTCTCAACCATGAGAATCTTCAATTTATGCCTTAATGGAAGATGATCAACAACTACACATCAATTTTATCTTTCTTCTCCCATTTTCTCTTTTTTTAGAATTGCATACTACCATTAAAACTAAATTAATCACCATAAAATACAAAACATTTTTTCTTGTATTTAAAAAACAAAGAGATTTCCCTATACAGGATGCATACACTTCAAGTTCAATATCATCATATCAAATCATGTGGGCAGAATCAGGTATATACTTCCTTAGTATTTTACCATGGAAAAACTATTATTGGAACTGAATTTTGGTGGAAGTGTAAGATGATAATTATTTTCACTAATTCATCAATATACATTGAAAATAAAAAAATCATAGATATAATTTTCCTTTCTAACCCATCCATCAGGGATAAACTCTCAGTAAAACATAAATAAAAACATAGTTACCAATATAGAATTTCAAGAGACACCATTGATGGTTATCATATTACTTTTGTTGAAACTATGATGTCAAATTTATTTTTCATATCAATTTTGCCTAGATTTTAATATCATGAATCATTCTTGGAACAATCACTGATTAAACATATATTTTAGTTCAATAGAGGGTAGAAATACAAGTCACCCAATTAGGGCCCTCAGATAAAGACATCTATAAGGATGGTTGATATTTGTTAATATAATTGAATTCCACAAAATAATGGGGATCCCCCCATGAGTTAGATAATTCAAAAATATAATCTTATAAAATATATTCTAAATTATCAACGATTCATTCAAATATTCCATCATTTTTTAGGTAAAATGGTGTTCTTAATGATATTGTAGTTCCCAAGGATTGTTACATCCCCTGTGAGAACAAAGATATGAAACTAATATACATATCATGGATGATGATAGATTAAAAACCATAAAGATTTAGGATAAGTTAAAAATATATTTTACCCATCTCATTAACTCAAGATGACTCTTTAATACTAAAAAAGTGATTCGTATTGGTCAAAAAATCCAAGATCACCCAAACTGTTTCTCAACATCTATAAGATTTTGATGCACTGGTTATGAAGTCTACAATAATTACAACTCATTTTCATACTATTATAAGAGTTATATAAAGTTCACTTATAGGTCTATAATTGCAAGATCCTTCCTTTTTCTTGTATGTCCCTCTTTAGTTTTAGTTGAACTACTTTTAGTTGGGTTTTTTTGAAACCTCAGTTGTTAGGCATTTTGTTTGGAGGTGAAAATTTTTTTCCACGTAAAATTTCCTAATGTTTTGAGATGTATGATTTTTTAATAAATTTTGTCCATGCATAAATGTGAAAAATTCTTCAGATGATGTACTTCGAGGGTATGGTTTTTTCGAGGGCCTTTTTCTAAGTATTTTTACAAAATGTGCCTACATGATATTTTCAAATCGTGAACTGTTTACATGACATGAATCTTTTTTGGGAATATTTTGTAAATTGGAATAATGTGTGAAAATTTTACACATCTTGAAACTCATTCACATCATGAATATGGAAGATCAGTGTTAATTAAATGCAAGAAGATGTGATTTTTTGGAGTATATCATTTGTTGTGAAATTCAATTCATGAAAGGGGTTCATGTCTTGAATGTTTTAGGATCAGTGGTTTTTAACCACACTCTATGTATTTATTTCATTCATGGATTATCCTCTCTCAAACCCAAGGGATACTTCATGTATTTTTTGTGTTATTCATTCCCTTATTGAAATATCATTCTATATTTGAATATCTGGTGATTTCCTTTTCTTTAGTTTTCTCCTTTATTCATTTATCCTCTATTATAGTGGTGATATTACTTGACCTTGGTTAAATAATTTATTAATCTTGATATTTTTGTGATCCATTTTTTCTTGTTTTTATCCTTCTGATTTTCCTTTATTAGAGTTCCCTATTAAGGGTGTTATTTTTATCACCATATTAATGTAGGTGGTCAGGAATAAATCCCTATGTTTTATTTCTAGCTCTTCAGTTTTGTGAAATATGCTATCATGATGGAACAACATTCACAATAACTAATGAATAAATGGGTGATGATAATAATGTTTTGGCAGATCTCATTTAACAAATTTTGATCCAGTAGTGTTGATGCACCGCTTGAGGAAACCTGTAGGGTGAGTTAAAGATTGAATACTAATAAATTGGGTGTTGTCTTAAACCATGAATTGTCATTAATTAGCGTATTGAGTTATTTCGTAGGACAAGGATAAGTCTGATAATGGCCTTAATTTTTATGTAAATGAATGTAGTAGAATTTATAAGATGTGGATGTGTACACTATCATAATAATTGTTGAACACAAAACTTGATGAATGAATGGTAATTGAAAGAAAAAATGAAATTGGATTAATTAAACTCTCAGGTTTATGATATAATGTTGCATTATTCATACAATTATTCCTTTTATTGTTTCTTATGTTGAAGTTATTATAGTTATTGGACTAGTTATTTTTTCATTCTTATAGGGATTAGGTCACTGATGTTCTAATTCATATTGGGAATGACATGATTATGTTGTAATGCTTATAACATTTGGCCTAGTTATGTTGTGATGCTTATAGGAATTAGATCAGTTATTCTTAAATTCTTATATAGTAGGATTATCCCTATGATAAATTAATATTTATAAGGATTGACATGATTATTTTTAAATGCATATATAGAGGTATTTTTCCATTTATGTGATTATTTCGTGGACATTTCGTTATGATTGGAATAATAATGCTATATAGTCAGAGATATTATGTCATTGATTTGAAGTATATTGATTGTTATATTATATTTAAATATTAATTAATAAATTATTTATCTATTTAAATAAATCACTTTCTATTTGACTGGTTTTTTTGACACAGTGGTTTCGACCTACAGAGTTATACTTACACCCTATACGAGCCTCCATTTAGAACTAGATAAGACCACATAGATGTCAGTTTGGATAAGGGAAAATAACCTTGTTTTTGATTATTTATTAGTAGATGGGTAAGATTTTAGAGATGAGACTAACATGGGGATCTTGGAAAAAACAATTATGCCTTATTTCAGTTGTTTTATCATTTCACTATTTTATATTCATATCGAAACAAAGCTACATTAATCATTGTCATTACATTATTTTACATATTTTTGGTTTGGTCAATTACATTGACTATTTTGTATATATATTCTTGATTTAATGTCACCTCTATTTTCATTACTCTAATATTATTTCCTCCCTTATTATATTTATATACTAGGGTTATAGTCTAATAACAATGATATTAACACTCTCCTAGTATATCAGGAGCCTTTAGTATATAGGGATACGTGCATGAGTCCTGGTAACCATCATAGTTTTTTCACATTGGAGTGTTCTGTGTTGGAGATGTTATAATGTGTTATCAGATCCCTTATATTTTTCTTTTCTCTTTCATTACTATTTGGGAAAGGTACAAAGGATATTAAAAATGTTTCAAGAATTGGTAATGAGATTTTTTATTTTAGTAGATAACCAACATATGGGGGAAAGTATGAGTACCTTAGGATGGGATCATTTTCCTTCTTATTCACTTAATTTGGTTGATATTATTTCACCTTGGGTGATTCAAATATTATGTGATGTAATCGTTTCTTTAGATTTACATGTGTGGACCAGTATGGCATGATGTGAATATACATGAATCATGACAGGCATTTTGAGATATATATTTTCAAGAAATTTTCATGATAGGGAAATAATTATTTCATGTGATATACCTACCTATGTGTACTATGAAATGAGATCCCTTTTATATCTTATAAATGAATTGAAAGAACTGTTATATCATGAAAATTCCCTTGTCTATCCATGTGTAGAGAGAACTTGAGTTAGTAGTTCTCTATTTTTATCACCTGTTGAGGTTAACCTTGATGTTATCCAGTGTTCTGAGTATTGAATTTGTCTTTTAGAGAAAATTTCTCCTCATTATGTTTGGATTAAGAATCAAGAGAGCATCAATCAGTAGGCTTCGAATTATATTGAATTGAAACTTCCTATTACTTTTTTGAATCAAATAATTTTTCTCCTTTATGAAATATTAACGTGGTTAATTGGATCCTTGGAAAGGGATACTTTTGTATTATAATTTCAATGACTGGGTTGAAGATATATTTTTAGCTAAAAAATATTCTCATGTTCCCTAGGGAGTGAGGCAAAAAGGTATTCATGTTTTGGATCTAGTTAATCCAGAAAATATTAGAACACCTTGAGACATTCACATATAATATTATTAAACTTGTTTCATAAATTCTTTGTGGACCTTCCAAGAATTGGTGGGACATATAGATCATGATGGGAAGAGAGAGGAGTTTTCATAGAAGGAATTGAAGGAAAATATTTTTTGACATGTCTATTTTGAATCGTTGAGGTATGATAAAGATATTGAGTTCATGCACATGACTCAAGAGGTCATGTTAGTGATGGATTGTGTAGATATTTCACTAAATTGGAGTCAATTGAACCATTTTTGATAGCTGATGAGATTTGTAGGGTGAGGCATTACTATGATGGGATTCACTATGATATCATGTCATGGGTGAATGTTTTTTTATTGATTATAATTTCATATGTGATGAATCTTGCTATCATCATGGAAGGGAATCTGAGAGAGGCTCCAAGAACTAGACATTCAATTCAATTAGGCCAAAATGAGAACTCTTCTTTTGGTAAAAAGAAAGATATTATGATAGTTATCACTAAGGAATCAACAAGTAGAGAATCTAGGGAAGTTGGAGGCCATATCTAGACCCTAGTCCATTATAGGTATATAAGTGTGTAATTTTTGGTCACATGGGGAATCTGTTTTCATACCATGCATTAGAGTTTCATTCATATTGTAGGTTGGGACCCCTACAAAGGTTTTTTAGGGGCATACATCAGTAGAAAAGTGGAAGGATATATTAATAGGTTTATAAGTATTGGAAGGACTGAAATACCCTTCAATATATTGGTAGATGGAGTTCCACCGAACACTCATGTCGAGGTAGGGATGTGGTACCCTAGTCTAAGAGCACTAGTACCACCTAGAGGGAGTAACACACATGAGTTAGACTATATCTCAGGGTAGAAGAAAATGTCAGCTGCATACTATAATGTCTACATTTGAAATATGGTAAGTAGGAACATCATTTTTTAGTGGTATTATTTTTATATAATATACCTTTAATTTAGTTTTTTTGATATGAGATAATCTCATTCGTTTTTATCTACACTATTTTAAAATTGGCTGGGCTTGATTGTGTATTTTGGGATGGTTTCATGACCATTAACACACCATTGGGAGTGTGGTCAGAGAATACCAAAAATTATGAGGTATGTTCTCTAAAAATAAGAGGTTACCATTTAATTTGGGGGATATTAATTCTAGAAATGACATGTTTTGATTTGATTTTGGGTATGTATTGGTTAGTTCAATACATGGATCACTTCAACAGTTATCAAAGGAGAGTTACATTTCTATCTCTATAAGGAGGTAGATATTTTCAGCAAGGTGAGTGTGATCTTCATGGTGGTATTGAATAGTATAACATATCATATAGATGTTATTTCTCTAGATTATGTTGAAATAAATCATGATGCATTTCCTCTAGTGGTTTAATGATTTCGGGGGTTCTTTTCTAATGAGTTATAACTCTTACCACCTAAGAGGGGGATCATGTTCACTATTGAGTTAGTGCTAGGAGCAGAGCTAGTTTATATTCCACCAAAAATGGAACAATTAGAGCTTTGAGAATTTAATTTTATATTTTATTATCTAGAAGATAAGGGTTTTATATGAACTAGTTTTTCACCTTGGGGTTATCTCATTGTTTTTTATAAAGTGGATGATGGGACATTGCACTTGTGTGTGGACTATTAGATATTAAACTAGATGATGGTCAAGAACAATTATTTCCTTCTTCTTATCGAGGGTCTCTTTCCCTAGATAAGATGTGATGGATTTTATCTAAAATTTAATTCAGATCAAGATATCATTGGTTGATATTGTGACCATCATAAATACCTCAGAGTACATTTTAGAGCAGGTATAGCTTGTACAAGTTCATGTTGATATTGTTTGGTCTCATAAAAACACCAGATATATTAGTGGCCTTGATGAATATGATATTTAATCCTATTTAAGATTATTTTTTGTTTTTTTTGCAGCATTTTAGTATACACAAAATATATAGATGATCATTCCCAACATCTTGAAATCATCCCGAGTGCATTGATAGAGCATCAAACTTTTGTCAAGATAACCAAATGTAGTTTTAGAATTTACAATGTTCACTTTGTGGGTCATTTCATCTCTGAGACTGGAGTTTCAGTGGACCCAGAGATGTTTACATCCATGTTATCATCGTAGTATCCCAGTAATGTCTTCAATATTTATATTTTTCTAGGTTTAGCATGTTATTTTCAGTGTTTCATTTAGGGCTTCTCCTATATCAGATCACTGATATTTTGGATAACCAAGAAAGGAGTGATGTTTTTTTGTTAGATTCATATGAGGGTGAATTTTTGAAGGTGAACAGAACTCCAATATCAACCCTAATCCACAACATAACTATACTGAGTAAGGAATATAACATTAACTGTTATGCATTCAGATTAGGGTATAAAGTAGTTGTTATGTTGGAGGACCATGTGGTTTCTTGTAGATTCAAATAGGTAGAATCTCACGGGAGTCATTACCATACTCATGATCAATATCTAGATATGGTGGTACACAACATGAGATACTATCGACAAAGCCTTATGAGTGAGAGGTTTGTGGTGTACAATTACCACAAGAGCCTCAGGTACAACTTTTCTCAGTGGGGCCTAAACATTTAGCAGAGGAGGTGGGTTGAGTATATGTAGTCTTTCAACATTGAGTTCACTTATACACCATGAAATAAAAATTATGTAGCTGATTCCTTGAGATATAAGACATATAATAATGCATTATGAGAGTCTTGTGATGAGTGGATGATGATACAACTCTTTTCAAATATGCATATAAATGTTCTACTATATTAGGGACGCATAGCTCTAACTTTAACAAATGTTTTACCCATTATTTTATACTAAATCAAGACCAAATGGATATATTATCTGGGGGTTAGCTTTATGGTATATTTTATATGGTGGGATGTCACCAAAATGATGTTCTCTTAGTAGTGGTAATTATATTATTCACCTTGGATGAGTATAGGTTTCTATAGGATTAGGTGAAGAGCATATGAGGGAGTTTCGTGGTTCTTGATGGGTGGAACAACCATGTTTGAAAAAGTTGTATCTTGGTCTCTAAAAAAATTACTAGTGGATAGAAATTAAAAAAGTGATAGTAGGATTCATGGAAATATGATTCGCCTATCATTAGGTGAAGACTGAGAATCAGAGTCCCATTAGGCTATTACCACATCTTCCCATTCTTGAAAGAAAATGTGATGATATCTCTACAGAATTAGTAACAGGATTTACAAAGACACCATATAATAATGATGTGGTATGTTTGATCATATATAAACTACAGATGGTATCCCGCTTATTTCTCATAAGGTATACCATTACTGTGGATGACATGTGTAGTCACTGTGTCTCGGAGATTGTATGATTGAATGGTGGTCCAAAAAATATCATTTCTGATTGAGATATTTATATCAAATATCGGTTTCAGAAAGGTCTTTAGAATGATCTAAGATTGCATGTACTTTTAAGTAAATTCTATCATTCACATATTGATGGCCAATCTAAATTGATGATTTTGATTTTGGAGGATATGTTATAAACCTATGTGATGGATTTTTTTGGTCAGTTTGAGAAGTATATCAATCTCAAACAATTTCCATATAATAAAATATTCCTAGAATCATTCCAAAAGGAACCTTTGAGAATTTTTATGGAATTCCATGTTATTCACCACTTTTTAGGTTAGAGGCAGGTGAGTCTACAATTGTTGGAACTAGAATCATCTAGGATATGTCTAATGAGATTTAGTTGTTTAGGAAGTACCTAATAACTGTAAAAAGTATGTATAAATATTATATTAACTAGAAGAGATGGCATTTAGAGTTTGATGTGTGTCACTGTGTTTTCCTTTGATTGTTTCCTAGTTTGGGGAAATTCCATATCAGGAAATAGGGAAAACTAGCACTATGGTTTGTCTATCCATTTGATATAGTGTGGAGGGTCAATCTAGTGACATACTGATTGGCCCTTCCATAGAGATATAGTGTGATTCCTGGTGAGTTTCACGTATCTTATCTTTTAAGATATCATTTTAATTCTTATCAGGTTAAAGAAGATTATGACATCGATCTTAGGATATTGGCATCCTTTGAAGAGCACCTTATATGGATTTTAGATCATAGTGAGAAGTATCTCTGGGGAAAGACCATACTTATAGTTCATGGGTAGTGGAAACATGTGAGTGTTTAACAGGATAATTGGGAGAGAAAATATGATATATGATATTAGTGTTTAGACATTTCCAATGAGACCCCATAATGATGTAGTGAGTATATTAGGGATGATCTATTATATGATGGGGAGGTGGTTAGATCCTTTCTTTTCTTAGGACATCCCCTGTGATTTTTAGTTGAACCACTTTTTGTTGGGATTTATTTTTCATTAAACCGTAGTGGTTAAGACATTTTATTAGTGATGTAGGTATTTTTCTGAGGGAAATGACCTAAATTTCTAGGATGTTTATTTTTTTGAATAAATGGATTCTGTGTATAAATGTTAAAGAGGATTAAGAGGTTTTCCTTTGAGGGAATGGGTTAATATAGGTCATTTTCCTAAATATTTATATTGAATTTACATGTACGACATTTTCATGTAATGAACTGGTTGCACGATGTGAATCCTTTGCCTGATAGATGTCATGAACTTGTAAAATGAATGATAATTTTACATGATTTGAAACTAGTTCACATCATGAAAATGGTTGATTGGTGTTTATCAAACATGGGGGGGGGGTGGATTTTCAGCATATCTCTTTTGTAATGAGATTCATGTCGTGAATGTTTCATCATAATTGCATTTTAACCATGATTCATGTATGTTATATTTTTGATTCATGGTAATTCCTCCTCTATCAAACCCTTGGTATAATCTAGGAATATTATGAGTGATTCCTTTCCTTCTGGACATCTTGGTCTATAATTTAAAATCCAGTGAGTTCCTTCTCCTTTTTCCCCTTTAGAAATGTATCTTATATTATAACACTTTAATCTCTTGACATCTATTGAATTAGGTTTTAATCTTCAGGTTTGTGTGATCTATGTTTTTCTTACATATTTTCTTCACATTATTCATTTTTGGGTTTTCACTATTAAGGGTGTAGTGTTGTTCTCCATATTAATGTTAGTGGTCTAGAATAATGTCCTATGGTTTGTTTAAAATTTTTCAAGTGTGTAGAATACTATAAGCTCATGCCAACACCACATGCATGTCAAATAATGAATTAATGGGTGATTAGAATCATGTGTCTAGGACACTCCTTGGATCCCATTCGATCTAGTAGTATTGAAAACTAGCTTGAATCCACCCATAGGGTGAGCTAACCATTGAACAATAATGAACTACCTCTTTGGATTAAAACATTCATTATAATGACATGAGTCCTTAGGATATTTATTATGATAGGATCACATGGGTAAATAGATTACATGTTTATTGAAATGACTGGAGATTCTTCGACATGACATGGTTGTGTATACTGGAATTATAATGGTTTAAGACATAACATGATGAATAAAATGGAATTGTATGTTAAAAGGTAACTTGATGAATTGACCATTGTGGTTTTTGATGTAATGGTGTGTTCTTCTTTCCATTATCTCTTGTCTTGTACCTTATTTTGTAATCCAAAAAAATATTGGTCCAGATATGTTGTGATTCTTATAGTTATTGGAATATATATATTATAATTCTTATAGGTCTTCACTCGGTCTTTCTTTAATTCTTATAGGGTTTGTCTTGGTTATGTTGTAATGATTATAGGGCCTAGAAGGATGTTACCCAGTCAGGATACATGAATCAAAAAAAAGGATGGGTGAATCAGTGATATCCTTTTTTTATGTCTCCTTTAATTTTGAAATAACCTTTTCCTTCTCTTAAATATTTCTTTACCTGCTCCACACACACAACAACATGAACAGAAAATTTACAAGTTACACTACTCAATAAGAGTAGCTACGTCTTTATAATGGAACGAAAGTAATCTAGTACCACAAAATACCTTATAAAACAATCCTTTGATATGAAATACAACAAGTATGATATTCCCTTTCATTCATGTAGTACTTGGGAGAAAATCCTCAAGTATGTGTGCACCCTATTAGAAAAAATAGGGTAAAACAATATCTCTGTGCTTCATGATTTTTTTTTCAAATCTGATCTTTGAAAACAAATTATTTTTTCAATAAAAAAGATTTTAGGAACTACCTAGACTTCATAACAATACTTATTTTTATACCCCAGTCATATCTTCATCCACTTGAAATCACTTCTCACTTAATTTGGGTACTGAAATCATTAGTTTGCAAAGCTTCTTTGTGAAGCTCCTAGCTTCACAAAGTACTCTAGTTCACAAAGATCTCCAATACTCAATTCTCACTAGATCATAGATATCAATATTTAGAGGATTATAGATTGTTCATTGTGAATTTCACTTCTTTCATAAAGCTCAATGGCTTGCCAAGAAGCTCCTTTCCTTCATGGATCTCACTACCTTCTTAGAGATCGCTTTATTCGCGATCCTTCATCACAATTTGAGAGCTCTATAATTCTCTTTAATTCTTTCTACATTTCTCTTGAGGTCAGATACCTATATATATGTATTTCCTACAGACTCCATAACCTTCCATCCCCCTCATCTCCACGTCCGCACCAAATCACAGAGCTCCAAAATTTTATTTGAAATTCACTACGTTTCGCGAAGCACCATTGAGATTTTAAGGATTCACAAAGATCATCATAATAGAAAATAATTCCATAAAATCCTTTTCACCTCCACGATTCTCCTACTTCTGTTGCGCAACCACAATTCTCTTCACCTTCACCACCACAATGCACACATGCAATGCTCCCTTCCTCGTCCATTCACAAAGCTTATCGTAATCATGTAGAACACCATTAAAATTTTTCATATCTTCATGAGATCTACTTCAGGAAAACTCTACTCTTGAAATTCATGCATTTTCCATATTTTGATGTTTTCTTCAAGGAAATATCATTTTCGTAATGCTAGTCCACCTTAGACACCTACTTATGTATAAACATCCATACTGACTGACCACTTATTTTTCTCCCTATAATTCATAAATATTACATCACAAGTTCTCCAACAAACTTATGATCATTGTGAAATACAGATTAGAAAAGAATCATCATATTTACCCTGGTAAGTGTTGTAAATTTATGGTCTTTCATCACCCAATTATACAAAGTGGAGTGATTTCCCTTTCTTCTGAAACATCTTTGACAATAAAATACAATTCTTAGATCATCTAAAAACTTCAAAATCCAACTTGGTCCCAACACCTTACTAGATGAGCTTCAGTTTATAGACTAGACCGACATGAGGATTGGGACCAGGGTCTTTAGTGTGTTCTTTTTGTTGTTTTTATTATCTATTTGACATTTATCTCGTCACTTTTCTACATTCATGTATAGCAATACAATATTATTTTGTATTATTAGTCTGATCAGGTAATTTCACTATTGGGGCTATCTACTGTTGATGTACTACTTCCTATATTTCTATTACACAGATATTATATCTCCTTTTATTATACTTAAATACTAGGTGGTATAGTCTCCCTATTATATTATTTATGCCCCATTTCTAGTCAAAATCCTCTAGAGTATGGGGAGGCATGGTTGAAGGCCAATAACCAACATAGATTGGCCACATGTGAGATTTGTAGGCCAGGGGAAGTGACAATGATTATATACTTTAACCCATTGATAAGTAAAACCTAACAAAAGGAACCCAAAAATATACCTGTTCTTTACAGGAAAATAATATGGGAGATGGCTATCACTATACTCTTCCTGATTCAAGGATATACTACCCATCTTGATGCATGATATTTCCTCATTTTATCATCTATAAAACTATTATGGACCCCAATTCTCCAATGGATATAAAATAAATAATAGTAATACCCAAAATAGATACCAAGGATATCCCCCACCATAACACATATCATTAATAATAGTATAATAATAGTTTGATATCTAGAAGTTACTAACATTCTCTATAGTTGATTATATGTGATCAAATTGTATAAGTGAATTTCCCTATAATTATTGGTCACTTTTATGTAAAATAATTCAATAGAGATATCGAACACCAATCATCATTTTACTCCTACACTTTCTGAGGTTAAATTATTCTATTAGTAGAATCGATAATCATATTTTTTATTATAAGAGCATAGTGAATGTTAAAATTACATGATCGAAGAAATTAATTGAAAAAATTAAATAAATTCAAGTCCCACGTTAAATAAATAAATATATATATATATATATGATTTTTTAGTCAATAAAGTCTATAAAGAAATTACCAAATCAAATAGTGTCTCCGAAACTTTTAATTATAAAGAACAAAAACCAATTCAAAATCATGGTTTGGCTAGTTCTAATCCTGACATTATAGTTGTCAGGACCATATTACACTACCCAAGGAACATGTATAATGAAAAAATAGAGACAATTATAATATTTATTGTAGTTCACATAAAACACTTAAACTATATAATGTAATATAAAAATTAGAGCTATATTAATGGACAAATGATTTATAACTGAAATTCATTTTTTAAATGAATAAATTTCTTATTAAATAATGCTATTTTAGAAAACACATCCACTACATTGTTTTTTTGCACCATTATAAGTTATATCCTATAGGATTAAAATGGTTATTAAGTATCATAAGAATTGAAAATATATGAAATTTTATAATTATAATTATGATTATTATATATTAAGGTTTATGATAAATAAAATTATCATAGACAGAATATGTGATGACCTCGATATGTAGGATCATGCCTTATGGAGGCCATTTATCGAATATTAAAAGGGAGATAGAATTATTTGGATTTTACCATAACCATTACCGGGGAAGGCTTCAACAACTAAAGTGTAAGAAAAACTATTTACAGGATATGTTCAAGCATATCAAGGTCATCATGAACCAAATAATGTTTACCGAACCACCCTAATAATGTGTCAGCATCACACACCTTACAGATTAGGCATAAATTGTGTAGTAAGGGGTTATATATCTAGACCCTAATACAATAAATTTTTATAATTTTATATTTAAAAAATTAATGATTATAAGTGTCCCGATTATATTTTACTTTTCAAATGATTAAATAATGAGTTTTATAATAATTTGATTTTGATATGTTGATACTCAAATTATATTTTTCGAAAATATATAATTTAAATTAATTAACTCTTTAAGATGAATTTAATATATTCTTAAATTAATATGTTTTTAATAAAATATTTTCATTAAGAAGTATTTATTTAAAAATAAATGATCATATATGTTTATAAATTTAATGAAATTTTTAGGGGTTAGAAAATCGTTATCATTGTAAAAACCTATATTTTCAAAAAAATTGTGATTGTTGATTTAAAGGTATAAATTTTATTATTTATAGAATAATTTTGATAAAATAAATATAATTTTTGAAAATATCACATCATAATTTGCCAATGGACATTTTGTAATAATTTTCCAAGACATTCGAATTTTCAGTCAAAAAATAAATACAATAAAAATAAACATTATGTATTATGACATCGTAAAAATCAATAAATGGTTTTAATTATTAGAATTATAAAATATTTAAAACAAATCTTATTTGGTAGAAAACTAGAGAAAATTCCATTGGATGTATTTTGGTATTTATTTTTTATCATATAGAATCTAAAACATAACTTTAGAAATTAGCAATGAATTCCTCACTTTTTCAGTATAAAAAACCACCATACCTCCCATTAATATTAAATTAAAACCATTTTATAATTATTTTTTCACATACTTTCACTATCTATATCCCTTTCAAGGTGTTCCAAGGTGACTGAGAACTTACTACCAATATTTTAGAAGTAGCCTCTCAAGGTAAGGGATCCTTTCCTCATCTTTATTCAAGCTCATAATTCATATTATGCCTTTTTGTTTCCAATTGATAAAATTAGGATATCTTTTTACACACACTAATACGTTATTTATGATGTAAAATATATTATAGATCCCTTTCACCCACATTATACCCTCCCTTGAATATTTATCTATGATGAGCCACTAAATTAGGATAATATACATTGTTAATATACATAATATTCATGTTATTAATTATTCATAAACACCATTTTAGTGCATTTTACACTTTAAACATCATTTCACATTACGATTGTAATACCTTCTTATAATGCGCTATTATGAGTTACATTTTTGAACATCATTTGAAGTGCCCAAGGATTCATCTGATTTAAGGAATCTAATTATACATATTTTAATTTTATATTTTTGGAAATTTATCTGCACTTAAATATTAACATGTTTGATTCAGGGATCAGTGGATAATTAATGGAGGATGATGGAGATATTTGGAAATGAATGGAAGCAATTCTGGAAAAGGCAGATTGGACACTAGCCCACTGATGAGACTGTGGGTCCCAAAATACAGGCCCAATGAATCCCAAATTTTGTGGGAAGCTAGAGGACATTCATAGGAAAAAATAACTCTTCATGATCCAATGCTAATTAGGCCTCTATTGTGGTCATTAAGGCGGCCCAATTTAGAGATACAATTCTAGGCCAGATTCTGTGGCCCAGAAAAACAGCCCACTAATTTAATTATATCTCGGCATCCACAACTCCAAATAGGCCCAAATGTTACAGGCGGTTAGAATCCCTCCGGAGCTCCATTTTATTCTTCTATGTCACACTCTAACTCGGCCATCTAGAAGGTCTTGCAGACACGTCTGTTCGGTGAAGGAAAGCTGGCTGCCACCTCGGGTCAAGGGTGGAAAAATCAACTCTCCCTTACTTTCCACCCACCTATGGCCTACCACAATTAATTGAGGAGACTTAGACTATTGGAGGCTCGAACCAAGGGCTCAAAAATGTCTATTTAAGGAAGTGGTTTTGGAGGATTTAAGAATCTTTGGTTCTTGGTTCAATTGTAATGTTATGCTGCGATTTTGTTGTCTCAAATTTTTCTTTCACTTGTAAGTTGTTCAATTCACTTTAGTTTCTTAATAAAAGTTCTTCTTATCCTCTTATTCTGTTGTTATACATCTCACTTTGATACCATTGCCTAAAGGTGTGAATTTATTCACACCAAATCTTGTGAAATTATTCACACAACGGTGGAGTGATCATTTTATTTTTGTTGTTTTCTTTACTTCTCCATTTCCTCCTTCATGAGTCTACTTTCCGCTTCCATTGAAACCATGGGATCAATGGAGGGCTAACCCACTTATGGGTTGATCCAAGGGAGTAGCAAGGGTCTGGATTGGATGTTATTTATCACCTCAATAATGTATAATCACTTCTTTAATTGAGATTTTTATTTGATGATTTTTAAACTCCATCGTCCTTGTTGAATTTAAGGCCACACACATCAAGTGCTAATACGAACCTTTACCTTGAAGTTCTCAAAACATCGATCCTTCAAGTGTATATGTGATTAGTATTAAAGGGTGTAGGAATTAAACCAGTAAGTGATGATGTTGTTTTGTCACCTTAAATGAACTCATCTCAAATATAAGAAATTGAAATGATTAAAAAGGAAATATGTCCAATCCACCCCGAGCGAAAAACTAGGATCAACTCATTCTTTTAAATTGAATTCACTTAAATCTATTAGATATATTTCAAACCCATAAAAAATCAATCCAATTTGGCCACTTCATAGCCGAAAACAGTCCACATAATGTACGTGTCTATAGGTTTCTTCTTAGGTCTCTGTGGATTCGATACCCCAAACTAAACTACAAGGACCGTCTTACCTTCTTCTTTTGGGTAAATTTGAGCAAGAATCAAATTTTGGCGCCGTTTCCGGGGACCTAAGTAAGTTATCTTAGACACTATCATCCTTTTTTTCATCCCACTTCTCTTATCTCATCCCCAATTTCATTCCTATGGAAAACCCTTTTGAACAAATCCAAACATCGGGAACCTCTCCTTACTTGGATCACCCAACCCCATGTACGATGTACAATGACCATCCTAATTCCTACTTGTGGGATCATCAACAACCTATTGAACCAAAATTTTTTTATTCATATGATCCACAATACATTCCAACAAATTATGAGTTCCAATCCCTACATGGCCAATCTGAACATCCTCCTATGAAATTCCAACAACATAGTTATCCTCCTGGAATAGACCATCTGTCTCAACCCCTTGCCCATCATGATCCAAAACCATTACTTGAAAAACTGTTTCAACAAATGTAGATAATGAATTTTGAGGTTTCATCATCGAGGTTAGAACAACAAAGCATTAAAACATGTGAGGAACCCATCCCTACACAAACCGTCCCTTCCATAACCTTATGTGAAGTGTCTAGTTTCACAAAAACCCCACATGAATTTATTGAAGAACCAACCATTGGACTTGGGATAGACTAAGAGGATCAAGGAATTCTTGAAGGGTCTTTAAACCAGGAGGAAATTAACTTTTTGGATTCAAAAGAGGAGAATTTGACATCAAAGATTGAGTCTCCTAAGTATAACTCCATTGATGAATTTTCCAAAACACCAACCTTTGAACCATTGGGATAAATCATAAACTTTGAGTCCATATACATTCCAAACACTAATCTTTCCAATTTTGTGGTTGAATCTTCTATTCAAAAGGAACCAATTTTGTTGAGAAATTTGGAAAATGAAACTGAGTTGGATCCAAAATATCAACTTGTGTATAAATGTCCTATCCAAACGGAGCTAAAAATTATTATCCTTCCTTACCAAATCAAATATCCCTTCATAGGGTATAACCATGACCTTTCAGTTGTAAGTCATTCTTCTATTGATAAAATAAAAGTTGGGATGATCATCGATGTCTTAGGAAAAACAACAGAGGAAACTGGATCAAACATTTTTGAAATTACTCGGATTTACCCACTCATTATAGAACAGAAGTTTGTACAACACACAAATTCTAAACCAAGAATCAATCTCAATAATGTAGAAGTAGGGAAATATTGGGTCTTTAAAATGTTAAAAATTGGTATTGGGTAAATTAGGGGGTCCATGTCGGGCTAACGACATTAAACAATGTACTGCATGGGAGGCAACCCATGGTTTTTATGTTTCCAATCATTTTGTTGTTTTAATCAAATTTATAATTTGAATAGGATTAATGAATAATTTTTATATTTAAAAATATAAAAATATACTGTTGACATGTTCTTATATTATGAGTATGGATGGTTATGAAAGGGGAGAACCATATTCATCCGTGTCACGTGGTGTGATCCTTGAGTAATACCTTACCCAGAAATTTAAAAAGAAGACAATGTATCATCAGTTTATTTTATTATATATATATATATAATTATATTTTACTTATATATATATATATACTCTTTTGTTTTGTTTGTTTGTTTTACTTTTTCCACTAGGGAACTCTACAAGAGACATGGATATCAAAGGACTAAATTGGAGCAGAAAGAACTTCAAACTTCAACCACCAGGTGACTTCATTCCTGGACCCTCATTTTCAATTTCCTTTTTGAAATTCCATTATCTGCCTCTACTCCTTCTAAATTTTCATTTCTTCAAACACTGGGGACAGTGTTGTTTTATGTTGGGGGGAGATAAAATAAAAAAATGCTTTTGTGTCAAAAAAATGAATGAATTGAAAAAAAGTGTAAATGGAAGGAAAAATTCCTTTATCTTTAAACATGGTAATATACATTGCACACTTTGAAACTGAATATAAAATAATTTAGCATACCCTGATTCTGATTTTAATCCTTGTATAATTTCATGAGCATTGATTTTGGAAAGTGTGGCTGTCCAATGTGTTATTTCATCGTTTATATTTTCATCCAAATAAAAAAAGATCACAATGCACGTCCTTTAGATAGTGGTGTATTAGTTTGAGTTCATGGGCTCCCCCAAATAAATAGCATAGGTTTGATGATCATTTTAGTTTAATATGAGTATTCAAAAAATAAATTAATTAAAAAAAATTGCATGTAGAGCAATGAAATGACCTAATGCGTGGATTTCGGCACTTGGAGATCGTGACTCCATAGTTGTCTAGCCCAGAGTTAGTAATTTTATCTCTATTTTTGGTAATTTGAATTTGTTTTTAACTAAGTTAACTCGAGATGATGCCCGAGTATGTGGGAATCACTTGGTTCCCTAAGGTCTATGAGCCTGGGAGTCATCAGCAAAGTCTCGCTACAGGGGTTGACTCTTTTGAGTGCAACTTCAATTACCATGGAAAAATTGCAAAAACAAAAAAAAAACCAAAAAAAAAATTATACAAACCAAAATGAATACTCATCTTAATATTAAAATGTTATTCCACCTAGCGCTTCCGTAATTTCACCCTTGAATAAAAATGAACTCCCATGTCTATTGTGATGCACAACACATCCTCATACTTAATTGATATTGGATGAAATATGGCAATGAATTTGAACAAAGGAATGGGATGGGGATTAGGATCTTCTTATGAAACTATCTTGTATTAAAATATTTTGATGGGTTTCATGATTGTTTGGTATAATGATTTTTGGTGATCATTGTGAATTAAAATGTTTTTGGAAAAGGGAATTCGAATTTCATTTTTGATGAGATATATTTTGTTCGGGACGAGAAAAACTCAAGTTGGGGGGTGTGATTAGCCACTAAATGAGGATAATATTCATTGTTAATATACATAATATTCATGTTTTTTATTATTCAAAAACACCATTTCAGTTAATTTTACACTTTGAACATCATTTTACATTATGATTGTAATACCTTCTTAAAATGCACTATTGTGAGTTACATTTTTGAACATCATTTGAAGTGCCAAATGATTCATCTGATTTTAAGGAATCTAATTATACATATTTTAATTTGATATTTTTGGAAATTTATCTAATATTAAATATTAACATGTTTGATTCAGGGATCAGTGGAGAATTCATGGAGGATGACGGAGATATTTGGAAATGAAAGGATGCAATTCTGGAGAAGGCAGATTGGGCACTAGCCCACTGATGAGACTGTGGGGCCCAGAATACAGTCCCAATGAATCCCAAATTTTGTGGGATTATAGAATAAACTCATAGTAACAAATAAATCTTCATTATCCAATGCTAATTCGGCTTCTATGGTGGTCATTAAGGCAGCCCAAGTTAGAGATACAATTCTGGGCCAGATTCTGTGGCCCAGAAAAACATCCCACTAATTTAATCATATATCGGAATCCAAAACTCCAAATAGGCACAAATTTTACAGGCGGTTAGAAGACCTCCGGAGATCCATTTTATTCTTATATGGCCCACTCTGATTCGGCCATATAGAAGGGATTTCAGACACGTATGTTCGGTGAAGGAAAGATGGCTGCCACCTCGGGTCAAGGGTGGAAAAATCAACTCTCCCTTACTTTCCACCCACCTATGGCCTACCACAATTAATTGAGGATACTTGGACTATTGGAGGCTAGAACCAAGGGCTCAAAAATGTCTATTTAAGGCAGTGGTGTTGGAGGATTGAAGAATCTTTGGTGCTTGGTTCAATTGTAATGTTATGCTGCGATTTTGTTGTCTCAAATTTGTCTTTCACTTGTATGTTGTTGAATTCACTTTAGTTTCTTAATAAAAGTTCTTCTTATCCTCTTATTCTATTTTTCTACATCTCACTTTGATACCGTTGCCTCATGGTGTGAATTTATTCACACGAAATCTTGTAAAATTATTCACACAACGGTGGAGTGATCATTTTATTTTTGTTGTTTTCTTTACTTCTCCATTTTCTCCCTCATGAGTCTACTTTCCGCTTCCATTGAAACCATGGGATCAATGGAGGGCTAACCCACTTATGGGTTGATCCAAGGGAGTAGCAAGGGGCTGGATTGGATGCTATTTATCACCTCATTAATGTATAATCACTTCTTTAATTGAGATTTTTATTTGATGATTTTTAAACTCCATCGTCCTTGTTGAATTTAAGGCCACACACATCAAGTGCTAATACAAACCTTTACCTCGAAGTGCTGAAAACATTGATCCTTAAAGTGTATAGGTGATTAGTATTAAAGGGTGTAGGAATTAAACCAGTAAGTGATGATGTTGTTTTATCACCTTAAATGAACTCATCTCAAATATAAAAATTGAAATGATTAAAAAGGAAATACGTCCAATCCACCCCGAGCGATAACCTAGGATCAACTAATTCTTTTAAATTGAATTCACTAAAATTTATTAGATATATTTCAAACCCATCCACAATAAATCCAATTTGGCCACTTCATAGCCGAAAATAGTCCATAGAATGTACGTGTCTATAGGTTTCTTCTTAGGTCTCTGTGGATTCGATACCCCAAGCTAAACTACAAGGACTGTCTTACCTTCTTCTCTTGGGTAAATTTGAGCGAGAATCAATGTACCCCCATTATATAGTTAAATTATTTGATGATTTCCATGACAAACATTTGTATAGTGAATTAAAATTCACATTTCCACTCAAGTGTATTAAGATAGACTTAAATATCATTCATTTATTGTGTAATTATTTTTTTATATCCCAAACACATTAATCATGGGATTTACAAGATTTTAAATAATACCTTATATTGTATTATCTATGTGGAATAATTATACATTTACATGGTATGAATGCAGCTGGTGGGACTGAAGTTATTTAGAACTCCAAATCATTGGGTAATGTTTTTATTTCATTAGATACTATGTATGGTGAAAAAGAGTTTATCATAATGATACTATTTCATGATGTATATGTGGTTATCCAAGATTTTTTTTCTTCTAAAATCAAGTTTTATGTTGTTACTACATTCCCATGTCACCGTTATGTTCTCATCTTATATCATTCATCAATGTTACCGTTTTTAATTATGAACCCTCTTATATTATAATTATATTAATGTCGAATCACATGTAATAAATTATATTTTTCTATTTTTTTTATTATTAACTAAATGATAATTATTGGTCACCCTTTTCTTATGTACATCCCCAAGTTATCCCATGATGTTTTATATGAGTAAAGGAATTTTAAAGGCATGTTTGGAGTGTTTAAATAATTTTTTATACTCATGTTTCATGTTATTTTTACATGTACCTAATTTCTGAAATACACTTGGCCTCATGATATTTTTGAATTTTAGTATTTGTATTCTTGTTAAATAAATAGTGAGTTAATGTGTATTAAAGTTATGGGTTTTCATATTTGGTATTAGAGGAAAGAAAAATTATTTTTGGGATTAATATTAGAAAACTATAATGGGAGCTTGGGGGATAAGTCTAAGCATATGAAAACATCGTTAAATTTTCATAAAATTTTGAGTATGTGGAATCTATGAAAATACATTCCCATAAGGATACTATACGTGGATGTCACTCTGACACTATTTTTCCTGGGGGTAATAACCCAAAAAGGGCACATTGATATGGATTAGATCTTCACTTAGTTTACAAAAAAGATCCTTATTTCACACCAGGTTTTACACTCCTTGGGAATATGATTTATTAAATTTAAATTATTCTTATGAACAATTATTGAGAAAAATATTTCCATAATATAGCATGTTATGAAAAAATTCTGTGATAACATTTATTAAAACCTATAAATTCATATATTAAGGAATATTTTTCATTTATGAGTTATCCCATTAATGTTCATGGTTTCCAATTTATTTTTTTACTAGTTTAGAAATTTCAAACACTGATGGTAAAATTATTTTCAGTCAATGGATAAAAATTATATAAACTAATTCAATAACCAATGTGTTGGGAAATCTGATGCCTACCCAAATGAGATACCCAAACTAATGGGAATGTAGGATTTGGAAACTTCAGAAAAATTCCTTATCAATAAACTAATGTTTTTAATTTAATCTCCAATAAGATGGAATGTGAATATCCCCCAAAGAAGGATTAAGTTTTAATTGGGTCATTTATGGGATAAAGGACTCTAAATTTCAATGGATCTTCTGATACATTAATTGTGTAACAATGGATCAATTCCATTAAAAATATATTCCCCACCCATCAATTCATTGATGATATAATGTTGTGTTGTATTTTTATCACATTAATGGAGAAGATGATCACTAATCGATATTGATAAAAAAATATAATAATTTATAAGGATATTTAAGTGATATGTGGACTGATTTTTTGAATATGTTTTTAATAAATTTTTTCCTGCCACTCTCATACATAAATTGGAGTGTTTTTTCCTTAGCCTCAAGACAATGTAAAAATAATCCATTAGATTATATAAAGTGAACTTCATAATATTATCATGATCCACATATGTCTTTATCATTAACCTTGAAAGTAAATTTGAAAGCTTATTTGGATGGTTGAAGTCGATTCTAGGAAAATATTTGATGATTTAATACTTTTATATCTATTTTGAATTTTTTTATGTTCCCTCATATTCAAAATGAAGATCATAAATTTTCATGGGTCACATGAGTCTTGAGATAGTATGCAGAGGATAGAATTTAATCGTAGTGGTATTATGTATAAATATCATGGGGATACAAAATTATAATATCCTACTTTCAAAATGTTTGGGAAGAAGCATCTAAAAAATTAACTAAATGGGGCAACGAAATTCTATAGGTTCTAGAAGGAATGGAATCTAGAAAGTGATTATTGATGGGAGAAACCCAACAATGTTATAGAATAAATAAATACCCCAATAAACCATTATCCTATTTTCTAATGTTTTAGATACAGGTAATAAGGATACTATATGTATCAAAGAATTATTATAGGGGTTGTCTATGAAAACTAATAACAATAAACTTTAGGTCCTAGAGAGAAAGGGTGGGGTTATTCAATTTCAACAGCTAAGGTGGAAATATTAAAATTCAACCTCAATATATAGAAGTTGAGTTATTGATGATGACGAGTAATTGGTCAATTGTTGCATCCTTAGGATAAAACTCTTCCCCTATAAAAATTTTTGGGGTTACTTTCCCAGAAAACCTTTTAATACCCCCTTTATCAGAATTTTATGCCATTCTGGTCATGTATTTAATTTCCTTGTATATATCCAATATAAATTTTTGAGATATGGAAATCAACCACTGTATCATAAATTTGCCACTGATTTTAAAAAAAATCCTGAAGGATGATGAATTTAGATTGGTATCCTTATCTCAAGCATGTTTATTAATGTATTATGGGAAATAATATCTAGATAAAATGATTGGGACTATGTAAAATATCATTTTTGATTCATTCCCATTATAATTGAATTTGGTTATATGTTTCTTGAAGAATAGTCTGGTCTTTATCTTAGCCAAGAGGTTCTGTTCTCAATGAAAATTATACCCAGATATTTTCTAATATCGAAGACTCCATGGAGACTGGCCACTATTGAACTTCACGTGATGAATAGTAAGCTACAAGATAATTTGGATAATTGTATTATATGACCAAGTGCTTCACCATGGGTTACAATGATCCTTTTTAATAAAAATTAGGATTGGTTAATGAACTTTTCATTGATTATCATTATCTCAACAATGTCATGATAAAGAGAAAGTATTTTTTTCCATAGATTGATGAATTTTTCAATTAGAGACATTGATCCCAATACATATCCAATTTAGATCATCAGTCTTGATGTAATCATGTAAATGTGAAATATGAGGCTATCTTTAACACTACTTTTCATAAAATTTACAGGTAATATGAGTTAATTGTGTTTCCATTTGGACTCAACAGTGATCTAGATATCATTATGGAGTTAATGAAGATAATCATTAGTGATTATATTGAAATTTGTTTGGTAGTATGTATAGTATATATTCTTTTCTAATTCAAAATTAATGTGGAATATGAGTACCATTTTAATGAGATACATAAGAACATATGGATATAAAATTTGTATGAAAATTATAGAAATTTATAGTTTTCTATCGAGTATATAACATTAATGGGGAATGTTATTTCCAAAAAAGTTACTTCTATATATCCTTTCAAATAGAGGTAATTGAAGGATGACCTTGAAAACCATCTATGACATGAATCCTTTGTTTTCATGGATTTTCTTGGTACTATAGTGAAATTGTGAGAAACATATCCTGATTATTAAGCCCACTAACCAAAATAAATTAGAAGGGAGAGAATTTTTTTGGGTCTTATCAATGAAAATATTACTTTAAATAGTTAAATTAGATGATAATCACTACACTTTTACTCACATTACCCACTGGTAGGGAATGATTTTGGATCTATAGAAACACATCCAAAAAGGGATTTGGTAGTGTACTCATTCAATGTAAAAAGGTAATTTCATATTTCTCCTACAAATTAAATATTCTGGAGAAGAACAAGCCCACCCATGATCTATAATTGGTTGTAGTGATATTCCCATTATATATTTGGAAATATTATCACTATGTGGTGAATTATTACATTTATATAGGTTATAAAATCCTTTAAGTATATAACCAAAAAATGAGCTCAGTATGTGCCAAAAATGGTTTGAGATGATAAAGGATTATGATTGTTCAATACATTACCATAATGGATAGGTGAACAATGTGGAAGATACTATATGTAGAAAATATCCTTCAATCCTATCCAAAATGAGTATTATCAGTGACCTAATCTTTATTTTCATGTAAATAATTGAATAGGAATAATAAAATGAACTTCATCACTGCTTTCTCAAATAAATACTAAAATATCCTTTCTTAAGAGAATTAAGGAGGCCCCTAAAGATTATGATGTGATATATAAAATAGTAGAGAATATTTTAATGTTAAAATAATCTAAATATGGAGTTATAAGTTTTGTAATATGGATATGAGTACCATAAAATGTATAACTAAATAGGTAACATCTGGATGATGCTCTGAGCTCATATATCTCTTTTCATCAAGGAATTCATATGATTTTTAGGTATCTAGATAAAAACTTCTAGTGGGATAACATGAAGAGTGAAATTTGAGAATCTATATCTCGATTCTTAGTTGGTAAACTGTTTGAGGCTAAAAATAGATGTATAAAGGTATAATGCACCCATTTACTATACCAGTATAGAAACAAGAAATCATAACCATAGATTTCATCATAGGAATCCCCAAGACATCTAATTGAAATAATTCTATATGGGTGGTTGTAAATCACCTTATAAAGTCAATGTATTTCATTGATATTAAAAAATATTTCTCTCTTTACCAACTCACCATGATATACATAAAAGAAGTGAAAATACATCATAGAGTTCCACTCTTCATTATATCTGATTGAGATTCTAGGATTACCCATAGGTTTTAGAGAATCCTTGTATAAGAACTTTAAATAGATATGTGTTTAAATACTTTTTATCACCGTAAAATTAATGGATAGTATGATATACCCATTCCCACTATTGAGGAAATTTTGAGATCTTTTTCAATGGATTTCAAAGGATATTGGGATCAAAACCATCTGCTAGTGAGTTCTAATATAAAAACAGCTTCCATTATAGAATCACTATTGAACCTTATGAGGCACTATATTATAAGATCTATCAGACTCAAACATGTTGTGATGATGTTTGATAGAGGAATTTGATGGGACTTGATCTTTTCCAAGATATTAAAAAAATGTTTCAAACCATTCAACATCATATCAAATCATTCCAAAGTAAATAAAAAATATTTTAAGAAAATAATCAATGAGATATTGAGTGGTATGTTATAGGTAATATTTTCCTTCATATTTCACCATGGAAAAATTTCATAACTTTTGGTAATAAGGGTATGATTAGTCCAAGATACATCATCCCATTTGAGATCCTAGACCACATCAGAACTGTTGACTATAGACTAGCACTCACACCGAACCTATATCATGTAAATGATTTGTCCCATGTATCCATCTTGTGTAAGAACATAATATATCCCTAAAATTTATTATTTCCAAATTAAAAACTTTTGGATAATGATCTATCATATGAGGAGTAACCGGTGAAGATCATAAATCATAGAAAAAAAGTAATATGAAATAAGAGAACTCACCAGGTCAAAATGTTTTGGTTCAACTAGTTTGAAGAAGCGACATGGGAACTAAAGTGGAAATAAAATATATTTAACTTTATATATTTTATTGTGTGAAATGAGATTTTGAGGGGGAAATTTTTGAAGAGGGGATTAATTTAATGATAAAAAATTTTCTAAATGAAATTTTATATTTAAATGAATAAATTAATTATCATGTAATGATGTTTTAGAAAACAACTTTACTTATTTGGTTATTTTGGAAAATTATAAGTTATACCCTATCAGATTTAAAATAATTTTATAAATAATAACCATTATAACATAGCTATTTATATTGAACACTATGATTAGTGAATATTAAGGGTTATGATAAATCTAGTTGACCCACTCAAAATAAGAAATGGAATCAACCAGTAGGATTATACCCTATTAAGAGAATTCATAAAAAAACTTTTTAGGAGACAGAATCACTAGGAATTTACCTGACCTAAACCATGAAAATATTCAACAAAAGATTCATGAGAGAGACTACCTATGAGAGGAGTTTATTCTTATCAATATCACAACCCAATCCATATTTCCCAATCCACCCAAAGATTGTGTCACCATCACACACATAAATATTAAAGAATACACTAAAGTAAGAATGGGTTATGTATCTTGACCCTAATAGTAATGAATTTAATATTTACATTTTCAATAAAATAAAGACTATATTTATCCCTTTTACTTTTACCTTATTGATTATTAAATAATGATTTTGATTAAAATTTTATTTTGATATTGTGAAACTCAAATTCTATTTTTGGGAAATATATTGTCTCAGTAAGGACACAATTTTTTTTATGAATTCAATAATTTTTAAAATAAATTTTATTTAATTTTTTTTCCAATTAAATATATATTATTTAAATTTAAATGAAAATAAAATTTTATAAAGTCAAATGTAATTTTTATAAGGGTTAAAATGCTATTGTCAACATAAAAACATATATTATTCAATAAATATAGATATTTTATTTAAAATTATAAATTTTCATATATAGATAATTATTTTTAAAAAATAAATTTTATTTTTTTAATCAACATATTGGAATTAGCTAACTATGAATTTTTCATAATTTTTTGAGATTGATAAATTTTATGGTAAAAATTAAATACGGTATAAATATACATTATGTATTATGACATCATAATATAATAAAAGTTTTTTAATAAATACTATACGTAGTAAATGAGAAAAAATTATGTTTTCCTATTATGATAATATATTTCTGAACTTATTTTAATAATTTTATAAACCCTTAATGTGTCCTCGAAAACATATATTATATTTTGAGGTTAAAAATTTAATTCTTTAGGAATTTGAGTAAATTAAAAATCACTAAGGGTATTATTATAATGTGTTTGGTACTTATCCTTACAATATAATGAAAATGATTCTTCTTTGGTAGATAACATGGGCAGAAACCATGGTATGGATAGTGGTTTTGATTATTTTATCATATAGAGTCCAAAAACTAATTTTAGAAATTAATAAAAAATCACCGTCTATTTTTCTATAAAAATAGACCAAAAATCCCCTTAATCTTCACTTAAAACACATTGAATATGAATTTAGTATACATTTAAATCTATATATCACTCCCAAGTTGTTCACAATCTATTATGAATCTCATCCCTTGCTTTTAGAAGTGTCTGCTCATGGTTATGGATCATATCCTCCTTTTTATTCAAGAACCATAGTTATATTATGACTTATGATTTCTAATTGTTAATGTTGTGATAAATTTTTACACATCACCCCTACCTTAATTATTATTTCCATGTGATGATTTACCCCTTTCACTTTCATTATACCCTTTCATGAATCTCCATATACCACCATTATTCAGTCAAAATTATCCTACAATTTTCCAGGACAATATTTTGTGTTGTGAATAACCATACCTATTTTTACTCAAGAGTGTTCACATAGATGTACATAAAATTCATTGACCGGTTACATGCATGTATTAAAACCACAATCTTTAAAATCGGGATTAAAATTTATATAATACATCATTATGTTGTATGATCTATAAGGAAAACATATACATGTTCATGATATGAATGTGATGGTGGGACCAAAATTATATAGCCCTCAATTAATAGTTTAATGTTTTTATCTCATGATATAACATCTATGATGCATGTTAGGTTATACAAATCACACAATGTCATGATGTCTCACCGGTTATTCTTGACCTGTGTTTATGATGCCATGTTTTGTGGTTTTGGAACATCCCAATGTTTCCTTTATGTTGTCATCACATATAATGAATATATGTTCATGTTTATGATTATAAATCCTCTTATGGTAAATTTATATAACTCTTGAATGAAATGTATTAATTTACCATATTCTTTGAGTTGATTATTCCCTTATGGAGATTTATATCTCACACCTTTCATATAAACGTACCCAGGTTATCCTATGTTGTTTTAGATTTGGAATGGAATTTTGAGGGAATTTTGTTGAGTTTTTAAACAATGTTTTAATAAACATGATTCAAGTTAAAATTCTATGTACCAAATTTCCAAAATAAATAATTCCACATGATGTTATGGTATTTTAGTATGTTTGTATTTATGTAATATATCATGAATTATGGTGCATTAACACTATGGTTTTCATAGATATGGTGGAGATTTTTATTAGATCATGGAAAGATACTTCACAATGATTTTCCAAAAGACACATCCCTTTTCTCAGAGGTGATGACTTGGTCAATGAAAAAGACAAAAAATTATTATATTAAAAATATAGGGGATTTAAAAAGTCTAAATAACGGAATATTTTTACCATAATTATCATGAATTAGAAGAAGATCATTAGGACGGTCAACAAGTCAGGTTATGTCCTAGTTAACTGCCTTATTAGGATGATCATCCACCACCATGTTGGATTTGCGGAAGGTATTAGTGATTATTTACATGAACTCTTGGATCTAATGAAGATAGTTTATCTATTGGGTTGTAAGCATAAAAGCAAGATGCACTACTCCATTCCAAATGGCCTGCACAATAGCGGTTGAATAAATTTCCATCGAAATATTGTTCCAACCCTGTTTTGTAGAAAAGGAATCAACATGGATCAAACTCCTCATTTCAGCTTCTAGGGAAAAATATATTCTAAAAAATCCATAAAAACAACTGAGTTATTGTCTATGGTGGTCTCTGAAGATATCACCACATCCCGAGGGACCCAGATTTCCCTTAGAGGCACAGTCCACATTCACTATAATCGAGCATGTGAATGGGGCTTGTGGGAACACTTCAAAAGTATGCCTAGGATGCTGATAGATTCTGTTAATCTGAAGAAGTTGAATAATCTCAAAGTCATTGATATAATTTTCACAACAAGACTACTAAATCAAATAATCTTCTTGAATGGAAATGAGGATCCTCATTTAACCTGCATTGAGTTTGACTGAGGAATTGTTATGAATGAGAGAATATCTATCATACCAGATCGCATAGGGAAGCTCCACAATAGAATCTAAGAAAATATTTCTTATTTTAAAAGAGGTTTCAATTTCTACCAAATGATTTATTTTCTGGTTGAGCGAGTCATGAAGAATCCATCTTCCATAAAAAATGTCAATAATATAGTTCCAAATATTATAAGTTATAGAACAAGATTGAAAAAGATGGTTAGATTGCACGACATAAATATAATATTTCGGTAAGCACTCTAATAAAACCTTATGATCATGATATTTTTCATCTTATGATATTGAACTGACTAATATATCATCCCCAAGTACTAAAATTAAGGACTATAGAAATATATGATTAATAAAATTCATTAATTCTATAAATGATTCTAGAAAATTAGTTAGTCCAAAACCTATTATTCGATATTTAAAATGATCATACTAGATATTAAAATCCATTTTTAGAATATATTCTACCCATACCCAAAGATAATGATAACCAATAAATAGTAAAAACATCACGAATCAATTTTACACCTCTAATAGATCAAATAATTTATCAATTATAAGAAATGGGTAAAGATTCTTAACCATTACCTGATTCATATTCTAAGATATAATAATCTATTAGAATTATTTTTGAAGAGGACTAGATCATCCCAATTTGATGTCCTTTGAATAATTAATACTATTCAATTATTCTATTTCAACTAAATTTTTTATTCCATCAACATTGTTAGAGTCATTTTATATTGAGGAATTTGGATTGGTTTAGCTCTATGTAAAATGTAACCGGTGAGTTATAACTGCCCCTTCATTAAAAATATGAAAAAATATATAGCAATGGAATAAGGATAATGGTTTACCATTGATGGGATAACTCATCTCTATCGAGTTTCAAAATACATATGGATGAAGCTCTCCATTTTAGTGGAAATATCCACCACTTTCCATTGATTAGAAATTTATTGATTAGTTTTAAATTCCTACTCCCCATGATAAGTTTAGTAAGGACCCATATAATATAATAAGGATAATATATGTGTTTAAAAAATGATAAAATCTTATAACTTGATTAACAAGAAAATTACTAAGATAACATTTCGAGATTATATATCAACAACCATTATATCTATGAGATTCCCATAAAAATTACTATTGATGGAAAATATGGAATCCTACATGATCGATATATCATATTTTGATGAATCACAATGTGTCAATGTGGATTTTATTTTATTCTATTTTGATAATTCATGAGTATTTATGGGTTTAATGGTGGAGTTTTTATAATTTAGAACATTTTCTAGGTCAAAATTTTGAGCTCACACTGTTAGTAAATTGTGCACTAATAATGAGTTAGGGGTTGTCTTTAAATAGTTCCATTTATTATGGATAGTTCATAATTATTTCAACCATGTGAGGTCCTAGGAGATTTTTTGTATTCTATGTTTTGGGTATCAAATATTTACCACACAATTTGGTAAATAGTGCAAGTAAATAGTAATCAATGGCTAGTACAATGGTTTTTGGAGTTTTCTGGATTTCCCTTTTTTAAACCGTAAACCAATTCCTCTCCCAATCCCCTATACCATCTTCACCCACCTCCACAAAAGTAGTCCCACATGTTCACACATAAATACCTTAGTTTCCATCTCCATTTAGAAATTTCCAGTTTGTTTCATCACAATTATTCACTGAATATCTAATGTTGACTCTCGTATTCCCTTATGTCTTCCTTTATCGCAGGTTTCTTCTTCCCCCATCACTGTTTCTATATCGGATTAACCCTATGGTTTTTGTTTGATTTCAAATATATAGTTCACTTAATTATGTAGCATTTGACACCTTATCATAGTCTTTTTTATCATTAATTCACTATTTGGACCATCCACCATTGACGTGAAGAATGTTTTTCCTTTTTAGAACATCTTTTTTTAACCATTGAGTTATTGTGGTTTAATTTCAATTTTTAATTATTAAATTATGGTATTAATTTTTATTTTTATATTTTATATTGATTAATGTCTATTTAATTTTGTTTCAATAGAAATTAATGAAATTCTATATTTTAAATAATGGGATAAATCTGATGGTTCTTAACAGCACCCACCATGTTTTCAGAAAATTTTAGGAATTGATCATTTAAAATTAAATCAATGCTACTCAAGATTTTGTGGGTTTTGAAAATGACATGCCAATTTTTTAAATTTTAATTTCAATTGTTACATAAAATTAATAGTATATATAAATTATATAAAGGTTATTTTTTATTAAAAATGTTGTTTTAAAAATGATTAAACAAGTTTTTGTGGTGGGAAGGATTAAAAATGGTTGTTTTAATACTTAAGGAAATTTTTTATTAAAAGGAAGTTCCTTCCATAAATTGATAAGAAATGTTGATTTCAAATATAGTTTTACATGACCTATTTTATAAATAGTTCTTAATTATTATAAATGAACCATCCTTCTTGGTAGATTTCTGGGAGTATATTTTTGAACATTCAAGGGTTTTTCTAATACATGGGTGTGTGATCCCATATTTATGCTCTTATTCCTATTTCCCTATTTTATGAGGAATATTTTATGTGGTTACCAATGTTTTTTGGATTGGAGCTTCTTGAATTCAGGAATTTTAGAGGCGATGTTGAGTTATTATTTTTAGAATTATGATTTGATCATTACATGTTTTCTCACATTCACTTATACACTGATGAATGGATTTTTAGGTCACTATGTAATGTCACAAATGAGTGAAACATATTTTTAAGAATGTATCTTTATATATTTTTATTGGGTAGATAAATGCTCTTAGATAGTCCCCATTTTTTTATTACACTCCTTGGATACTTTTAGGGATTGACTAGTTTGATCAGACTACTTGAATGGATAGTTTCTTTTAGGTCAACTAAGGTTTAATGTTTCCAGTCTGGGATCTTGTTACATGAGTTCCTTGGTTATATCTCATGAATCCTATGTTTTTATTCATGTTTTGAAAAGGGAATCGTTATTATATGATTGTATGGATTCCCTCTAGGTTATATTGACTATATAACCCCTAGTTTTTTTTATTTTCATTATTTTTATCATAACTTATGGTTCCAATTTCACAGAATCCTTTACCCCTTATGTTTGGGATTTTTTTGATTAATCGTTTTTAAAGGTTTTTTTGAAATTTTTTTTAATTATAAGGCATCCATATTGGATTTTCAAGTGGATTCAAAATTTAGTTTTTTATTTTCAAAAATAGATTAGGATGATGTAAAATATTTTAAAGTGTTTTTTTATTTTAATGAAATATATAAAGGAAAGTTTGAAATATGATAGGAAAATTCATATTAGTTATTCATTAATTTATGTTTGAATAAACTAAAATATATTTATTTTTTGAACATGACTAATGTGGATCTTGAATTTAAAAATTGACATAAAAATGTGGGTAGTATCCAACTGAGCTAGTTTATACTCACAACAATTATGTTTTAGATTCAAAAACATATTTTTATCCCATGACATGGATAAATTTTTGATTTGAAGTTAGTTTTTTATTGTTTATATTTATTTTTTTAGTTGCATCGACAATTTTTTCATAGTACATAATTTCTTGGATGTCTATATAGTTGTGACCTTTAAATGATTTATTTAGATTCCTTAATGTATCGACCAAGTAAACATTTACTGTATTCAATTATGGTTATTTTTTTTGCAATATATATATGTCAATTCCAAGGATAATTGTATTGAATCATCTGGTAGAGTCAATTTTGGATGATAAGAGGGTTTTAATTTGGACTTTTTTATATATACTAATTATAACTTTCATAATTAATTTAGAATGGAAATTATACATATAGGTCGGTGATTCATAATTTTATAGTGAATGTCATATTATGATTAAACTATAACATAGTGATAAAATCATTCACATTTTTTATCTAATAACATATAACATGTTATCCATATGTGGGATTAGAAATACCCCTCAGGCTAGTGGTTGGTTATTTTAGGATCCAACTCTAGGGGAAGCCCAAGCCAGTTTATTAAAAATGGTAGACAATCCAAGGATATATATATAGAGCCAAGTATTTTATTATCCAAATTGTTATTTAAGATGATTCATGGTAAATTAGTAAAAGGGTGGTTTGAACTTATGAGGTATGTGTGTGGAGAGTCTAGCTAGTTCTTTCCTATCACTGGAATCGAGATTCTAGGGATGTAGTATTTTAATTTTTAATTAAATATTTAATCATTGTTATGGTTTATTATGTGTTAATATTCATTGGCATGATTGGTTTTCCTTTGGGGTTTCTATTTGAATTTGGGATAATAATGGAACATGAGTCACTATGTGATGTTTCATTCACAATATGAGGAACTAGGTAGAAACCAAATACTCAATCTTGAGGAGTCTTAGAAATTATTTTTCGTTTTTCCCAAATAACCTATAACTATAATAAATTTTCAATAATGGTGTTGGATCATGTTCTCTTGTTATTTTGTCTTCTCTTGAGAGATTCCCAAAGATAGAAAGTGAATGAAGTTGGAATTATGATATATTAACATGTGGTTTTCAATTGCGGTGTTTCATTGGTTGTGTGTATTTTTCTTATTTTTTAATTCAAAAAATGAGGACTTTTTTATTTCATGGATCATAAAATGCATTATTTTAAAAAGTGGGGTTTGAAAAAATGTTTTAGAAATGAATTTTTTGTTCTATTTTGAAACTAGAAATCATATTTTGAGAACGTTTGTTTTAATTGACAATTAATTTTGTGATATTTGTATAATGTTTTATGATTTTATTGGTTTAATATTTTGGAATTATCCCTAGTTATGGTTAGACTATTTTATTTTGCGTGCAAGGAAAAAACTAGTGAAGTTCATGTTTTTTGAAACAGACGTTCAGCCAACCTACTAACCAAAAAAGGTTATTTAAAAATATAGTTAGATAATTTTCAAGGAATGAACTTTTGGTTAATTATATTCATAATTTATATTAGTTCCTCTAGTTAATGTCACTATTGAGACACCAGATCAGCTAGTAGAGACATACACATCCTTATCTTTAGAATCTTTTTTTATGTTTCCCAAATCAATGTCCTCACTCCTTTAAAACAATCTAGGATTATTATAGGTACCATGGAAGTATATATATTGGTTTTTTTGGACCTTACAGTGTTTTTTATTGTTATTCTATTTTTCATTTTTAGTGGTTACCTTTGGGAGGATTGAATGCCTATAAAATATTTTGGGGTATCCGTGATCCGATTGTTTCCTTGGAAAAATTCATTGAGTTCTTATGTTATGATTATTGTTTTTCATGGATTTTTACTTGGTGGTAATCATGTTCTTTATTGAATATGTTTTGAAGTTGGTTCCTTAGGTATTTTTTGTCATAATGGGTTGTGCCTGGGAAACATAGGATAAATTCTTGGGTAACAAGTATGTGAGTTTACTTGGGGATGTTTAACACTTGAGGGTGATAGTTTTCTCTTGATGGGTTCACCATGAGATGGTGTCATAGTTTGAGGTCATAGATTACCCATTTATTATGGTAAACCAAGGTTAGATCCAATGTCATTCGTTAAATTTGGATGTGATCTTGATTGTCTATGTTACATTTAATTTTGGGAGAAAAGGTGTTCCTTTGGTTTCTTTATCTCTTATAGATCTATTAGCTTCATAAGTATGGTTGGTGGCTATTTATATTGGGATTTAATTATTTTATGGGGTTTTCCCCTTCATTCGGTTATTAATTTGTAATCTCACCATTTAGTGATATTCTAAATGGTAGTGGGACCATGGTAGTTCTCCCTTTAACCTAAGACTTCTAGTTTAAGGTTTTCTCTTATTGAGTGTGATTGTGTTGTTGACCCACCAAGTTAGATAAATTCTAAATGGAGGGGGAAACCCTAATAGGCCTCATTTTTTAGTGATTCCTTGTGTCCTTTGTTTGCGAGGCGAATTCATCTTAGAGATGTTGGGTTTCGGATGAGGATCTCCTCCATTGATCGTAAGGAATAATTTTTTATGATGTTATCTCCTATTAGTATCTATTATTATCTATAATTCCTCTCACATCTTTCTATAGGTGTTAATAATTTTATAGTTTGTTGGATTCAAGGAATTATCGATGGATTTATTAGGGATTAAAGTGGCATGGTAGGGTGGATTGAATCACCCATCATGTCACTATGGTGCTCATTTTATTTTATTTTATAGTCAGTATATTAATTATGGGGGTTGAATGTTTTTATATTGTTAATTTGATTATGTGCATTATACTTATCCAATGTATATATTAAACTATGAAGAAACTATATTTTTGGGTCTGCCTTTAGAGAGTGGTGTTTGGTATGACTAGTATATAGTTAGTTAAAATGTTTTGGGTACTAGGAAAAACTATGTGGTTTTTGTTTTTGGTGCTAAGTGGTTTCCACATGATTTAGTAATATACATGGGTAAAACATACCCCTAGAACTATTTAAATTTTAAATCTTTCACGATTTACACTTTTATGAAAAACTGAATATTACTACCTCCCTCTTCTTCCCCAACCATGTGACCCCTAGTCAATATCCCCCTTGTGAATGCCTCACTCATCTAATCTCCCACACCCTTTGGTGATCTTAAATTATTTTATTATTAATACTTATCTAAATACAAAATGTAGTATTTCATCTTCCCATATTTTTTATTTCCCCTTTGATTTATTCGTTCCATATTGCAGTGTCTCTCTTGGTTGAAACCTACAATTTCTTTATGATTTTTTTGTATTTTTATTGATTCTATAGTGTTAAATAAATTTTATTTATTGTTTAATTGGTATTCATTAATTTTTTACATTCCACTATTGATTTGACGTAGTTTTTCCCATTTATGAATAATTGATTTCCGAAACATTGATTTATTTTTTATTAATTTCATGTTTCAATTATTTAATAATGGTATTAATTATATTTAATGAATTTATAATGAGGAAATATGGTTTTATTTTTGTTTTTATGTAATATAGCCAGTTTCACTGTTTTATAAAATGGGTTGAATCTTATTTTTCTGGACTGCCAGCAACAGATATCTAGAAAATCTCATAAATTGTAATTTTAAGATTAAATTAAGGTTAATAAAGATGTTTTTGGGTTTTGAAAATCATTTATTAATGGATGTTATTTTTAATTTTAATTGGTTCATGAAATGAAAAGTATTAATACAATATTTATCATGGGTTTTGAAAAAAATTACTTTAAAAATGTTTCACCCCATTTATTTGCTGATAATGACTAAGAAGTTATGTATTAATCCTTATTGTATTTTTTATAAGAATAAATTTGATTATTAAATTGATTTGAAACTGTAATTTAAAATGAAATGTTTTGAAAGTCGTTCTATAAATAGTTTTGAGATGTTATAAAGGAATAGGCCTTCCAAGTGGATTTCAAGAAGTAATGATTTGTACTTTCATGTGGTATTTCAAATTTATTGGTGAATGGAATCCAATTTTTTTGAAATATTTTTGTTTCCCAATTAAGGTGGGGTATTATATATAATGAATGGTGATGGTTGGATTGATTCAACTACTATGAGTGGGTGTGAATGATGAGGGCTAGTTATTATTATTAGCTTATAAATTCAAACATTTAATGTTTTCTAACAATCAATTTTATGTTATTAATGGTAATAATAGGTCACTTAGTAGAGTCCTAGATGAGTGTTAAATCTAGTTGAGCATGTGTCTTCCTAGAGTGGTACTGGGTAGCTGAGTGTTCCCAAATTTTCTACATTGAATCTTTGTGCTCCTAGGATCGTTTTAGGTACCAACCATTTTGATGAGACTACTGGGATAGAATTTTTATTATAGGCCAACATAGGATTAATTATTCCAGTTCAAGATCATATTAAATTATTTCCTAGTTTCATCCTCATGAAAACTACTTCTTCATTGATTTTTTTACAAAATAAATATCCTTTTCTTGGATGTTATCCCCCATTCCTTTATTAATTGTGGAACCCATGCTTTTTTTAGTCCCATTATATTTCTCTTGAATTGTGGTATTGATTTCATATCTTGTTTTATCCCTTTTGTTTGGGTTTTTTATTTAAATGGATTTTAAATATGTTTTGGAAACTATTTTTAGATAATGGATTTCATATTAGATTTCAAGTGAATTTGAAAATTAGTATTTCATTTTCAAAAAATGTCATAGGCCTGTGGAAAGTATTGAAAATAAATTAATTTCTTTTAAGGAAAATAAAATGGAACGTTTTTAAAATTAAATAAACAAGATATTGGTTTTTAAAAACAATATATTTAAAAAATACAATTTTCTATTTATTTTTCAAACTAGATTAAAATATATATTTAATTAAAATTTTCGAATTTGGAAATATCAGTTGTGGCCAACTGAGATTATTTATTATCATTACAACTATATTTCATTTTTAGGAAGTCATTGAAAATTTCAACCTCTATTAGAGTATTGATAAATTGGAAATTTAAAATAAGTGGTCATTTTCTTATTTATATTCCTTATTACATGATATTGATTTCCCCATTACATGAATTGTAGGATATCTAACAATACATGGAATTTATTTTAGTATAATATTTCTTTATCTATTCAAATTCAATTATTTATTTGGTTTGATTATTTTACTAGTCAAGTAGGCCTTTTTAGCTTTTAGTTGTGGTTATTGGTGGATAAAAATTAAATATATGGAGACTATAGATATTCTTGGTGGCTATTTCTATAGATGGAGTTGAGGGTTTTATTTGGCTGTTTTTTATATATGCCTTCTGGTATTTTTCTTGGTTGATTTCACATAGGAGTCAAACTCATAGATGAGTCAGAATAGATTTTATTATGGAAGTATCATTATTTCTTACATTGATCTGAGGGTGAATATTTTACTGCTATTTATATATGATTCATTATATTTTTTCACTATATTGTGGGGATTTGGAATGTCACTTAGTTTAGTGGTGGATGAGTTTGCTTTTTTGATTCTAGTGGAAGATCTGGTCAGTTTATTATAATTTTCCTTATTGAGTTGAAGACTCATAAATATTGATAATTATTCAACTTTTAGTGTTATAGGTTATTAAAATTTAGTAAATATAAGAGAATAAAAAAACTATATCAAATAAGACACGTTCTATAGTACAAGACACTATAATAGCACATCTAATAGTATATGGACCCACTCTAGTACCTAAAGAAGAATTCTCCCCAACCTACATCTTGTATGATCCTTAATTCCCAACATGGGGTGTTAATCCCTACCCAAAGGTAGGTAAAACTATTAAATGGCATTGAATCCTAGACTTTGACTCCTAGAAGGTGGTCCACTAACCCTTGTAGACTACACAACTAATTAATCTTGGGATGCCTTAGTTGACATAGGTCACAACCTAACACATTATGGTACATTGAAGTTTTAAAATCTAAACAAATAATTATAGTAACCAAATATAGGAAAATTATTCTCCTTAAAGGTATAGTTTGTATTAATATTCTCGAAAGAATCTGGACATGATCTATATCTATAATGATTGATGATAACACCACACTACCTGGGATTCCTTTTAATGAGATAGATATGATCATATATTCTAGTAATTAAGTAAGACCACTAGAAGAGATATCACTCATAGTTCATCCATTTTTTATCTAATCAAACATAATCCCCACTTATACCTCATATTGGTAGGAACATGTTCTTTTCAAATCTTAGAGAAAGTGGATAAAATAAAAAATATCATTTTAGTATATAACATTTCCTTTAAACTCACTTTTAATTTTTTTCATTTAATTTCTCATCTTCACTCATATATGGAATGAAGTGAATAAAATATTTTAATTTAGTGGCATATTATATAAAAGTAATATGGCCTTGATTCAAATGAATGTAATCTTAATAATTTAATAGATGTAAACAGTTATGGTAAAAATGACCAACGAATAACTCCTAAAATTTAATCTAGATAATTATATTTTATTTCTCAGAATGACCAATAAAAACCTACCTCTAATGATCCAACCCCTATAGAAAAAAGGTATACAATATGTCTCGGCGTTACTCTAGTGTATCTATACTCTCGAAGATTGGATGGAGGTATTCTACTAAATTTTTTCTTACTAAAGAGATAAACCATCATTAAAGGTCATATTATAATTTTATTTAATGTGCCTCATGATATCAATAGTCATTGGAACACATAAAGGAAATCTTTAACAAGAATCATTTATAATTTGAGAAATATATTCTATAAGACAAGGATTAATCACAGGTGGATTTGGTAGAGATTGATAATCTTTACGTTCATCAATGGTGGAAGGTGGTAATATAGGTGGAATATTATACAATTAAGTATATAATAATATTAAAATATCCATTACTATATAAAAAACTCAATAGTCAAATTTCACTTCAAAATTTATTTTCCCACATCCCTTAATTTATTTTACCAAAATAAATTAAAATTGAATTATAATTTATAGGCCATTATATACCATTTTAAATTGGTAGTTTGAATAGTATAAATACAAAGAATCAATATTAGATATTAACTTCCTTAAATATTCATTATAATATCCGGAAATACATTTAAAGGATATATTAAACCTAATAATTTAAAAAATATAAATAAATAAACAAATATAATTTTTACACAATATATGGAATCAAAAAATGATAGTAAAAACTCATTGCAACTAGAGGTATTCCATCCTTTCTACTGATGGAAGAACCACCTTGAAACTGGTGTTGTCATATTTAGTTCTTATATAACATATTCTTTTACTGTTACATATGCTAAGAGGCTTGAGGTTTACACATACCTGATTCTTGTACCATTACGTAGCCTTTAATTACTTAGCACATACTTTTACATATTTTGGATACCCTTTCATAGCTACATTCACCCTCTCTATTTACCCTTATGAAATATTTCAGTACCCTTACATGATGCATTGGTTACCTTTATGCCAATTGTTTAACACAATAGTACTCTTATATAACTATAGTGGGTTACCCATACACGAGCACAAAAAATTTAGCTTACACATATCTATGTCCAAAAACAATTACAGAGTTCAAAAATAACCTTTATACAACACTATTTGTACCTTTATAGATGATGTTACCTTACTAAATGGGCATGCTACCTTTATGTTTTAGTGAATAGCCTTCCATGTTTCATTTTTCTACTCACTACCATTAAAAATCCTTGTGGATACATTTATGTAGGTGGACTTGTACCCTTATGTAGTATGGGTTACCATACATAGGGTATGAGTACCCTTACACAACTCTTTTATTTTGTTAGTACCCTTACACTATATAGTATCTACTTAATTTATTATTACATAAGTAATGATCATCCATTACACCACTTGTATTATTTGACTATTACCCATATGTAACATTCCAATTTAACTAAAAATTATCTATGGCCATCTCAATGATTCATCATTAAAAAATATAAATATTTTTTTCAATTCATTTATTCTTCTTTTAATTAGTCATCAAGAATCCAGAAATATTTTTTCAATTATTCTCAAGAATGAAAATACATTCAATTCATAGCATTTCTTAATAAATATAATTATTTTTATAGTCTTATAATAATTACCTGGACTTATGCTTTCCTTTATGCAAATAAATAATATTTACATGACCTTCTATGAAAACATTATTCACCTAATTAAGGGATAGATTCAATTTTTGAAATAGCTGAGCTAATCCATAGTTTAAATACATATTTCATAGGCATTAAATAACTATTAAACAATTATTATCTTTTCATTGAGAATTTTATTACCTAATGTCATCTAATTTAATCGATAACAATTTTATAAGAATCAAAACCATCCTTCATCAGTATTTATCAAATTATTTCCCTATTTTTATTTCTGTGAATAATAAATATTCATAGAAGACTTCATATTAAGATGCCCATGATCCCATGTAATATATTGGAAACAAATCCAACTGAACTCATTAACCATCAATGTTTTATTTCCAATCTTCCCCTTTGGATTTGTATTCATTAACATTTTATTTTGTAAAGTAAATGAATCTTCTCCCCTTAGTCGTAATAAATGAAAATAATTCAATTTGTTAACATTTAATGATGAGGATGGTATTTCATGATTCTATTAGTAATTGTCCTTTAGTTAGTCTAAATTATGTCTATTTTAGTTAAATACAATACAGAAAACAAGAGAGATACAACAAAAGATGTCTATTATTCCAATTAACTAAAATGCTTGTAAAATAATATTCATCAATATCTTATTTATCAAGTGTATTATATTCAAAAAAAACTATCAATAAAAATATACACCTTTATAATTCATTCAGCAAATTATATATTTTAGGTGAAAAAATAATCTACCCCTTTCTATAAGCTTAATCATCAACTTAAACCCACCTTTCGTGGAGATATTTCATATAATGACAAAAAGGGTAAGAAGTGTAATTATATTACCCTAATTTTCAGTTTATATTGTGAAAAGTTATATATATATATATATATATATATATTTCCATTGAACACATATTGATTGAAACTCTTATATGTTTTCTTCTAGTCAAGGGGTGCACTCACATCATTTAACAAAGTGGATAATTTCATCAAATTGTTTTAAATATTTTCATATTGATGTTCCACTTTTATGAAATAATATAAGATTTTATCAGATATTGAATAATAATTCCAAAGTTTTTTCTATCAGTTTTTCATTCAGTTATCTTTTTCACAATGATCGTCCCTATAACACACAGATGTTTTTATGAAATATTTTCTTTAAATAATTTTTACATTTCAGTAGCTTTCTTTGCAAGAAATTGTGAGTTTAAACAAACTGTAAGAAGCCATTTTTATAAAGTTACCATTATATCGTATTAGTTATGTTAGCGGGAAAAATTATAACAAACTTATGAAAATTCATTAAGAATTCATTGGCTATCAATTATTTATGAAAAATATAAATAAATTAGATAATTTTATTTTGAGTGAATTACTTATAGTAATTAAATTAATGAGATATATGTGTGTTATATAATTAATAAAATATTGTTTTCATCCAATTAATATTTTAGTCATAGGTTATGAATAAAAACATGTTTGATGTATAAAAACCAATTTTTTGAAATAGTTAATTTTACACATTTGAATGGAGAACCAATTTTAAATTTAGATTTTGTCACATTAATAATTTTTATATGATAAAATAAACATGTTATATTGAAGTTGGATATAAAAATTTACTTTGGATATTTTTTTGATATTTTTCTGATAACTTTCTTATTTTGATGAATAGTAAAAACACGCTAAATTTAAATTAATTTTTTTTCTTTGAGATAATTTATATGGTTAAATTATAATATTTTATGGTTTTAAAGTATAAATAAAATAAATTTTTACCATTTAATATAATAAAAGGCATAGTAATGAATTGTACATTGAATTCATATGTAAAACATTTCAATCAATTGCAATGTTTTAACTTTTAAAAAAACTTGTTCTCTCATTCTGAAAACATGATTGATTTTTAAATAATTAATAAAAATTATAAATTTTTAAATTTCAAAAATTGATTCGATTTTTTTAATCAATAGGTCCATATATTTTTAATAAGCTAATTTTATTTTTTGGCATTATGAATAGAAAGATTGGTAATTATTTTTATTAACATTGTTAAAGGTAAATCAGGTAATTAAGGGTGAGAATAATATTATAAAGTCACCATAACAAGTCTAAAAATCAAATTTCATAACTAAATTTTACCCATATCACCTATTTTCTGAAATGGAATCACTTTCTGACCCCTTACCTATAAATATGACACGAATGCAATAAAAAGTAAGGAATGTGACAAAATGTCACAGTTTCATTTCATATAATTATATTAATATCATATATGGATTAATAGAAGATAATATTCACAATATATAGTCTATGAAAATATAAAAGAATTAACTACATCACATAAATTTATTTATAATTTTAGAGATTAAATAATCACCCATAATTATGACACAGTTTTGATATATAAATGATTTTATGAATAGAAATATAAAATAAATGGTTTTAAAAATATTAAAAGAAATCTCATATGAACTAATTAAAATTATCCATGTATTTTAAAGGTGTATATGGAATGTTAATAGTGTAGTGAATATTTTGGTTCGAATTTATCTTCTATTTTATTTTTATTTAAAGTAAAATAAATGAATAGTATAAAAATTGACACTATTGAAATTTTATAAAAATAACATTTTATTAAATTATTTAAAAATCATAAAAAAATTTAAAAATTTCCAAGTAATAATTAAAAGGTCCAAAATTTTATTAAATATCCATTAATGTTCAATTAACACCATATATGTAAATATGTATAACTATTAAATATTTATAATGTTATTACCATAATTAAAACAAAATATATTCACTAAGCGTTAATTAAAATTATTATTATTAAATTGAGATAATAATCTATATAAAATTTATTTTTTGATGAAATTACAACTTTATATCATCTCATATTTGAAACTGGGATATTTTTGAATATTTTATGTGGGGTTTTATTTTATTATAAATTTTTTATGAGGTTTCCAAATGTGCCCCTGAACAAAATTATAAAACGGAACCTCCTCCCTCACCTCTTCACATCATTTTGAGCCTTACAGCTCGGCCACCCATTTAAATTTTTCTTTATAATCTTCTTTATTTTTATTATATAGGTTTTTTTCTTCTTAAAAGACAAACTATAGTTCCCTAAGGGAGAAATGTAAAGGAGGTACATCGAGGAAGATGTAATCCCTTCTACTGATTATTTCAAATTTCTTTCTTCTTCTACTTCCTCTTTATTAGTTTTTTTATTATAAAGTAATAACATTATTAATAATAAAATACTGAAATGTTATTATAAATATAAAAAAAACTATTTCAACATATTCTCATCCTATGAAAAATCACATCACCGCGCGTGCGTACGTACGACTTACCATCTCCACGCCGCAGTGTAATATGTTTTTCACCACTGCCTTACGTGGACGAGAATGATGGGGGAAATAATAACTATATATTATTAATATAACATGATACTAATTATGATATATTATACACTATCCACTTCAATACTATTCAATAATAATTATAATGATATCGTCGCTCGTGCGTACATATGGCTTATCATCTCCATAGTGCGATGTGATTCGTTCTACATAATCATCCTTGAAGAATGATTATATATATAAATTGAATGAATATATATGATATATATTATACTAATATCATCCTTTAAATGATATAACTATAACATAAAAATTTAAATAAGATATTATCCAACAAAACATGCATAAGAACATAAAGCAGGTAATACCAGAATAACAAGTAACAATGGAATGTCACTAACAAACGGATAAAAATAAAATCATAAATGTTATAATAAAAATAATTATGATTCTGGAATAAATCAGTAACCTTATTTTATTAATTATACTAGAGGTTTGGATACATATGAATCATATAGGATCTAAGGTAAGGGATATATTTTCAAATCTTATTTTTATCTAAGATAATTTATTCATAAGTATTTACTGGGGGTTATTTATCATCCACTTCAATGTTTCCTAAAAATGAATTTCCAAATATTATTTATATCTTTAAATAATTCTTTAAATTCAATTTTACCCATTGGTAAATGTTTACTAAATGACGTGACTATAATATTTTGTCGTTTTTAGTACGAGGCACTGTTTGATTTTTTCGGCAAAAGTATGAGAAGATTGTTTTCTTACATGTATGACATGAACCAATTTTTATACATTCATAATTCCTTATTTCCATTAAGCTTACCCTAAAATCATACAATTTTATTTTTACATTAAATTATTTCTTCTAAAATTGTGTTGTATTTTGAGGAAGGAAAACGATTTTGAAGAAGAAATGATATTTTCCTCAAGAATAAAGCACAATTGTTTTATAAAAATTATTCACCATATAAGATTAAATAGTTTTATGTTTTTATCCCTATTATAACTTTTATTTTTTTGAGTAAATTATGGAATTATTTTTATGAAATTTATTTATATATTATCTTGTGATGGAATGATGTTTGAGAAACCCATTTTATTTCATGGGTTACGCTTTCGTGAATGTTTTTACGTTTTTGTGGAAAGTGTCAAAATAGTTTAATTATGAGATTAGTGGAACCTATATATCTCTCCAATTAATTGGGTAAATATTTATATCTCATGAGATATACATGGCTATAATGACAAGTAAATATAGTTCAGTAATATAAGGATTGAACAAGGAGTGAACACAGTTTAGTAAAGGACTTTGTCCTCTATGACAGTCTTGAAAATGAGTCATGAATAATACGAAATGATATCATAGGATAATGTATATATTCCACAAAATTTTATGTCTTGTGTTATGACTATTCTAATTACATTTCAATTTTATGATTTATCCAAAGACATGATATATTTATCTTTTATATGCAGGATAATATTTATAAATGTTATGTTTTTATGAATGTGATGTGATTGATATTTCCTTTCTTAAACCTTTCTAAGAATTTGAACTCACCCTTTAACATGTTTCTTTTCCTTAGGTCATGAATAATAGTATTAAGTGTAATATACTAAAAAAATATTATAGCTATGAAAAAAAGGATACAATATCAATGTTTTATGAACCATTTGTTTATGTTTCACAGTTTCTAAAGACAATATACCTATACGGTCCTGTCATGGTTTTGTTATATGTTGTAATGAATATATACATCAATTCATAATTAATATAAATGTATGTAAAGGGTGGTTCTCTATAGTTGGTATCATAGGAATGGTATAGTTATCCTTCGGAAACTGGGATGAGAAAGCCTTAGTAAGAACCCACGGATATGTCTATGTATAGGATACAAACCTAGTGTTCTATAAATGGCCATTAATATCCTTGGATTAAACATAATGTGTCCTAAATTGATATTTTTTTCTTGATTATGTGGTTTTCCTATTATTATTTGTGTTACTCATACTATTCTTCTTTGTTTTAGTCAATAGTTCGAACCCAATGGAATCGTGTTAATGCTGAATATGATGGGAAATGAAATGATTATCCCTTAAGAAACCAAAAGTTAGGGTATCTTGAATGAAAAATCTTGTATCCATGCTCACAAACTTTATAAATCTATGAATTATGAATTAATTCCAAACAAAAAATGTAGGGAGAAACATTCTTTTGAATCCTTTATGAGACAGCATCCACCTTCATTCAGTGGGTGTTCAGATCCATTGGTGGCTAAATAATGGATCAGTGCCAATGAAAATATAATTTTAGATCTTCAATTTTCTTAACATGATAAATTCATCTTACCATTATATCATTAGAATGTTTAAGCTGATCATTAGTGTAATCTTATCAAGAATACAAGTCAAAGTGTTGAAATTGAGTCCATCGAATGGGAAAATTGCAAGAACATTTTTTTTCAATAAGAAGTTAACATCTATTCTTCAAAAAAATAGGGAGAATGAGTTACATAAAATTAAACAAAATGATGATTAATATTTTGGTATCTATGAAGAAAATTTTACACGACTAGGATGGTATGATTTTGGAATTATTATCCAACCTCTGAGTAAGATTGAGTGATTCTTTAGTGGCTTAAGACCAAGTCTTCGAAGGGTATTATCCATAAGGGACTTCAATAGCTATGAGGAAATCGTTCGACATGATCTAAAGGTTGATATGGATATTGGAATAACCCACTAATCATATGGGTTTGATAAGAAGAGAAAAATTGAATTCAAAGTAATATATAAAGACCGCACTGAAAAGAATATGACTTTTCTCTTATACCCAAAGTGTGGAAATAAACATGGATGAAATAGTCTTAAAAGGACTTTTAAAATTTTTATGTTTGGAAAAGAAGTTCATTGGGAAATTTAATACTAAATGGATGAGAAAAATATGTCTAATTATGTGAACAAAGAAAATTCTACATCGAATACACGTCCCACATTTCAATGTTTCAAGTTAATGGAAATGGGGAATTATGAAAATCAGTGGACTAATCCAAGGGTTATTAATGACGATTGATGTCAACAAACTCTTAAGGAAACAGATATAGTAATGACACATGAAATCACTATCGGCGACATGGAGTACTATAATGAAGTGGTGAATGGTACCATTACAATCTATTCTAATGTAGAGAATGTTTTATTCAATTCTCGATCAACCCACTCTTTTATTTCTAAAGAATTTTCTGAGGGTATTGTCATATTAACTCAACAATTAGATGTTGAGTTAGTTGTGACAACTACTAATGGAACAATTATTACATAAAAAATTTATAATTCTTCTCCGATTTAATTTTGTGGGAAAGTGGTTCCCACAAATATTGTGATCCTTCCAATTGTGTAATTTGATTCAATTCATGGCATGGATTGTATTTCTCTATATGGAGCTCAAATTAATTTCCATGTAAGGGAAGTCACCGTTCGTATTCTAGAACAATCTATCATCATCTATCAATACAAGGAACAATATAACCTTCTGATATAAATTTATTCCATCTTATGTGTCTTCATTCTAATAAATGAAGGTTATTTATCCCAAATGATTGTGGGGAAAATCAAGATAAAAAATACACCCATTTTATATGAGATTAATGATGTCTTTCTAGAGGAATTGATAGGTCTTCCACTAAATCATGAAGGTGAGTTTTCAATATAACTCAAACCAGGTGCTATGTCTATTTCAAATAATCCTTATAGAATAGCCCAAATTTAGTTGTATGAATTGAAGAAGCAACTACAAGTGAATCCTACTTAAGGATGTATAAGCCTTAGTGTTTTTGACCTAGGGAAAACCTATTATATTTGTTATGAATAAATATGGATCAATGAGACTCTACATTGATTATCGAGAACATAATAATACCACTGTCAAGAAAAAATATAATCTTCCACGTATTGATGACTTCTTTTACCAACGACGTGGAGATCAATATTTTTCCAAGATTGATATTTGTTTAGGATATCATCAATTAAGGGTAAAAAAGGAGGATTTAAAAAAGACAACATTCCATACAACGTATGAGCAATATGAATTTATATTCATGCATTTTGGTCTTTCTAATTCCCCCGCTATCTACATGGATCTAATGAATAGAGTCTTTAGAGACTATCTTGATCAGTTTGTGGTTGCCTTTATAGATGATATTCTTGTTTATTCCATGAGAATGGATGAACCAAAAGATCACTTGAGAATTATACCTAAGACCCTAAAAAGGAGATTTTTTATTCCAAATTTACCGAGAGTGAATTTTTCCTTTAGAAATTTTCATTTTTGAGTCACATAATCTCAAGAGAGGGGATATCTGTGGATCCTGAAAAAATAGAGGTAATTGAAAGATGGCTGAGACCAACAATAGTAACTGAGATCTGAAGTTTTTGTGGTATTCTTAGATATAATCAAATTTTTTTTGAATTATTATTCATGATTATCTAATACACTCAACATGATGACTTAGAAAGGATTTATGTTCATTTGGATGGAGGAATGGGAAGAGAATTTCAATGATCTAAAAAGATGGTTAGATAGTGCACTTGTGCTCACACTGCCTTGTAGTCGAGAAAGATTTGTGATCATCAAATATTTATCCAAGAAGGGGTTGGGATGGGATGTCATTTAAAATTATATGGTGATACCTTAATCCTTGTGGTATTTGAATATCCATGAAAAAAATTATTCAACTTATGATTTGGAGTTAGTTGTAGTAATATTTGTGTTAAAGATATGGAGGAATTATATTTATGGTGAAAGGTGTGATATTTGTACTGGTCACAAAAGTTTAAATAATATTTTCACACAAAAGGAGATGAACATGTTCCAAAGAAGATTTTTGGAGTTCATTAATGATTACGACTGCTCAATACCTTACCACCCTAGGTAAACGAACAAGGTGGAAGATGCTTTGAGTCGAAAAAACAAAGTTATCTTATCTAAGATGAGGATAATAAAAGATCCAATATTTATGGATTTTAAATATATTGACATTGAAATTTTCATGGAAGGGGATAAATCTTATCATCCTAAAATGAATATTCAACCATCTATACGAGTGAATATTAAAGAGGCATAAAAGAAAGATGTAGAGTTACAAAATAAGGTGAAAAATGTTCCCTAAGTCAACCATGATTGTGATGAAATAATAAGGGTCCGCAACCGGGTTTTTATTCGACCCATAAAAGAATTAAATAAATGGATATTGGTTGAGGATCTTAGTTATTCATTTTATATTCACCATGAAATCTGAAATATGTACATGGAATTGAAAGAGTACTTCTGGTGGGATGGCATGAAAAGAGATATTGTTGAATATGTATCTCAATGATTGGTTTGTCAGCAAGTTATGGATGAGAGACGTAAGTCTAAGTGGATGTTACAACCAAAACCTATACCATAATCGAAATGGGAAAAATCACTACAGACTTTTTAGTTTGACTTCCCAAAACATCCAAAGGCAATAATTCAATCTGGGTTATAGTTGATCACCTTACAAAGTCGACACACTTCATTTTTATTATAGAGTATTTCAATCATTATTGAATTTCCAAGATATATTTAATGGAAGTGTTGATATTTCATGGAGTTCCAATTTCCATTATATCCGATTAGGATATGAGGTTTACCTATAAGTTCTGGAGAAGTCTTCATCATGCTTCGGATACCGAGTTATGTTTCAGCACTACTTATCATCCTCTGAGAGACATTCAGTCTGAGAAGAAAATTCAAACTCCGGAAGACAAGTTGAGATATTTCTCTATGGATTTCAAAGGAAGTTGTGATCAGTACCTACTTTTGGAGGAATTTTCGTACAATAAAAAATTTTACTCAAGTATTCATATGGATCCTTATGAATCCATATAAGGAAAGAAGTACAAAACTCTAACTTTTTGGGATGAATTTGGGGAATGAAATCATGTAGGACTTGATCTTGTTGATGAAATGTAATAAAAGGTAATATCTATTCCACAAAACATTAGAGAATCTCATAGTAAACAAAAATGTTATTCGGAAAATTGATGAAAAGGCCTACAGTTTGAATTTTGTGATAAGGTGTTCCTACGAATATCTCTATGGAAGAGAGTAATGTTATTTGGAACGAAGGGAATGTTGAGCCCTAGGTATATGAGTCATTTTGAAATTATGGATCATGTTGGGAAGGTAGCTTACTGATTGGTGATTTCACTAAATCTCTCTCAAGTTCATGATGTGTTCCATGTATATCTCTAGACAAAGTATATTACTAATCATTCACATGTACTAATCTCAAATGTAGAATGGCTAGAGCCAGATCATTATTATGAAGAACAACTGATAGAGAATTTGGATTGTAGTAAAAAATATCTATGAAACAAGACCACTCACATGGTTAAAATTTTATGGAGGAACCACAAATTTGAATAATCTACATGGTTATTTAAAGATATTATGAAGGATAGGTAGCCTCATTTGTTAGTTTCCATGTGACAAATTTTAAGGTTCAAATTCAGTTTAAGGGCGGTAGAATGTAACAACCGTATGTTTTTATGAAATATTTTCTTTAACTAATTTTTTATTCTTCAAAAGCTTGATTTGCATGAAATCATGAGTTTAAACGAACTGTGAGATGCCCTTATTGTAAAATTACCATTATATCCAAGTAGTTATGTTAGAATGAATAATTATAACAAACTTATGAAAATGATTTATGAATTCATTGGATATAAATTATTTATAAAAAAATAAATCATTAAGATATTTGTATTTTGAGTAAATTACATTTCGTAATTAAATTAATGAGATACATATGCGTTATATACTTAATAAAATATTTTTTATATCCATACAATGGATATTTTAGCAATAGTTTTTTAATAAAACCCTATTTTATGTATAAAACATATTTTTTAAAAGGATAATTTTACATATTTGAATGGAACGCCAATTTTAAATTAATATTTTGACCAAATAATATTTTTTATATGAAAAAATAAAAATAAAACTTTAATGTGGGATATAAAAATTTAAATTGGATAAATGTCTGATATTTTTTAGATAACATTAATGTGTTGATGAATCGTAAAAATACGCTAAATTTTAATAACAACAAAATTTTTCATCTATTTACTTTTTTGGTAAAATTATAAAATTGAATGGGTTTAAAGTATAAATAGAATATATTTTTAACATTTAATATAACTATAGTCATAGTAATTACTTTTTTATTTAATTCATATGTAAAAACATTTCAATCTTTTGCAAAGTTTTAACTTAAAAAACTTCATTCTCTCATTCTAACAACTGGATTGATTTGAAGTTAATTACCGAAACTTATATGTTTTTAAATGTTAAATATATATTGAATTTTGGGAATCATTAGATCCAATTTATGTTAACAGGATGATTTTTTTTTTTTGCATTATGAATAGTAACTTTGGTAAATGCTTTTATTACGATGGTTAAAGATAAATTGGGTAATTATGGGTAAAAATAATATTATAAAATCACCTTAACATCTGTAAAAATCCTATTGGACTTTCATATATTTTTAAAAATGGAATCACATTATGGCCACTTATTAATTTGACATGAATTTTATAAAAACTAATGAATGTGTCTAAATGTCACAATCTCATTTTATATAAGTATATTAATATTAACTTATGGATAACATGGAGATAATATCGACTATATATAGTATCTGAAAAGATAAAATAATTAACTACATACTATAAATTTATTTATAATTTTTAGATATTAAATTATTACTATTAGTGATGACACAATAGTGACATATAAATTATTTTATTAATAGAAATATCTAATTGGCTATTTTAAAAATAATAAAAGAAATATCATATGAACTAATTAATGTTCTCCACAAAATTTATTGGTGACTATGACATGTTATTAGTTTGTTAAATATTTTTTTTCTAATTTATCATCAATTTTTAATTTATTTAATGTCAAATAAATGAATAGTCTCAAAATTGGTACTATTGAAATTTTATAAAAATAACATTTTATTAAATTATTTAACAATCATAAAAATACTTAAAAATTAAAAAGTGATAATTATAAGGTCTAAAATTTTATAAAATATCTATTTAGGGTCAATTAATAACATATAAGTAAATATTTATAACCATTAAATAGTTAGAATGTTATTACCATAATAAAAAATAAATAGAATATATAAGTGTTAATTAAAATGATAATTCATTAATTTACATAAAAATTTGTCTAAAATTTATTGGTTAATTATATGAAAACCCTATATCATCTCATATTCTAAATAGATACATTTTTGAGTATTTTATTTTGGGTTTTATTTTATTATAAATTATTATTTTTGAGGTTTCCAAAAGTGTCCCTCACCTCAATTATAAAAGGGCACATCCTCCCTCACCAATTCACTTAATTTTGAGCCTTCAAGCTCGAACAACACTTCCATTTTTCCTTATAAACATCTCTATTTTCATTTTAAAGTTTATGGTCTTCTTGAAATACCAACACTAGTTCCCTAATAGGAAATTTAATGGAGGCACGTCGAGGAAGAGGTAATCACTTCTACTGATTCGTTCAAATTTCTTTCTTCTTCTACTTCATCTTAATTATTGTTTAATTATAAAGTAATAACATAAGTATAACACATATACTGATATGTTCTTATAAATATGAATAAAACGTATTTCAAATTCTAACAATCCTATGAAAAATAAAATCATTGCACGTGCGTACATACAACTTATCATCTCCACACCGTGGTGTAACCTATTTTTCACCCCGACCTTACTTGGATGGTTATAATGGTGGAAATAATAAATATATATGATTAATATTAATTTATACTAATTATAAGATATTATTCACCATCTACTTAAATACCATTAATCAATTATGGTAATGATACCTTCACTCGTGCGTACATACAGCTTTCCGTCTCTATGATGCGATGTGATTCGTTCTACATAATCTTAATTAAAGCATGATTATATAAATGAATTGAACAAATAAATATGATATAAATTAAAATAATACCACTCTTTAAATGATATAACTATAACCTAAAAATATTAATAAGAACATATCAAAGAAAACATGTATAAGGACATGAAGTAGTTAATACCTGAATAATGAGTAACAACGAAATTTTACTAACAAATAGATAAAAATATTATCATAAATGTCATCATAAATTTTTCTATGATTATGAAACAAATCATTAACAATATTTATTTCATTATATTGGATTTTTGGATATATAATAAGTATATCATACCTAAGGTAAGGGATAGATTAACAAATATCGCTTTTATATGAGATTGCATATTAATAAGTATTTACTGGGCGTTATTTATCATCCACATCCATGTTTCATAAATATATATTACAAAATATTATTTATATCTATAAATAATTTTTTAATGTCAATTTTACCCATTGGTAAATTTTTACTCAACTGTATGAATGGAATATTTTGTCGTTTCAGTATGAGGTACTTTTTTTAGCAAAAGAAAGGGAAGCTTGTTTTTTACTTGTATGACATGAAAATATTATTATTACTTCATAATGATTTATTTACATGATGAATCCCCAAGATAATTAAATGGTTATTTTCACGTAATATGATTTATTCTAAAATTTTGTGGTATTTTTTGGAAGGAAATCATTTTTAATAAGAAACAATATTTTCCTTAGGAATGAAGCTCAAGTGTTTTATCATAATTATTTTCGATCTATGATTATATAGGTTTATTATTACATGACTATTATTACATTGATTTTATTGTTTCAATAATGGAATTATTTTTATGAATCTATTTAAGTATTATATTATGTTTGAATGATGTTTAAGAAATCCAATTTTGTTCTTGAGTTATGTTCCAGTGAATGTTTTTATATTTTTGTGGCACATATAAGATGGGTTTCATTATGAGATTTATGGGACCCATATCTATCTCCAATGCATTGAGTAAAGATTTATTTCTCATGAGATATAATCACTAGAATTACATGTAAATAATATTTTGTAATACAGGTCAAGAATGAGGAGTGAACTCAGTTTAGTAATGGACTTCATCTACTATGATGGTCTTGGAAATGAGCCTTGACTAGTGTGAAACGATTTTATGTGACTATGTGTGTATGCCACGAAATTTCAGGTATTATGTTATGAATATTGGGATTACATTAAAATTTTATGATTTATCCCATGACATGATATTATAATCTATTATATGCAGGATATTATTTTCAAATGTTCTATTCTTAGGAATATGATATCATTGATATTTCATTTGTTTACCCTTACTGAGAAGTTGAGCTCACCCTTTAATATGTTTCTGTTCCTTAGGTAATGAACAAGGGTAATACGTATGATATTCTAAAATAGTGTCTAGTTTTGATGAAATAAATATGAGACAATGAAGATGTTTTATGCACCAATTATTTATGTTTCCCAATTTCTAAAGACTCTATACCTATACTATCCTATCCTGTTTTTATATGTTTTAATGAATATATATTAATTATGAAAAAAATATAAATGTATGTAGAGTATGGGTTGATATAATCACCTTAAATTCCCAAAAATATATGCAAAAATATTCAAAAATTAGTAAGGGAATAAGGTGGAACACGTCTGATATTAATTGATACAATAATGCTATGAATTTTCTCTCAACCCAGAGACTCTTTTCCATGTAGATATAATTTATCTAGTACTATTCATTTTTTTCACATTTACATTTCAAATTCTGAGATTGTATAATTATAATGGACACTTTAATTTCATTTTCCATTGTCTTAGTTGGATTTTGTATCTTTACATCTGCTAGTAGTGTATTATCTTCCATCGGTGGTTGTTTTTAAATCTCTAGAATCTATTATTGAGTATCTAGATGTGTTATAAAATATATTTCATTCTGTAATTTATTTTTGAACCTTGCAAATAATTTTTTAAAACACCTTAATTTTCATTTTTTGAAAACCTCTTATAAAATTCGAGTTTATATTCATGTGGAAAATCATATGTTCCAATTCACTTTACTCTTATTAGTTCTTGATCTTTTTTTAATTTATATAGTAGCTTGCACTTGATAAGGAAAAATAATTAGGAATTCATTATTATTAAATTATTCTTTAAAGATTACATATAGATTATTTAAATTTTTAGTTACTATTCCTATGTAACTTATGAGAGTCTTTTTCAAGTATGCCATCAATCAATACTATATTTTTATTTCAATCTAGGATTAATTCTCTACCAGATGTTATCATACTTACATGAATTTTAATTTGCATGGCCTATTTGTAGTGATCTATGCTATGACCTATCTTTCCATAGTAGAAAAATATTTTCTTGGTTGAGATGAAATATTTTTTCATTCATAATCTCAATCATCATAGGAGTGGTTTTTTTCTGATCATTAGTTGATCCACTTCATTCACATGTTTATCTCCTAAGTTTCCATGTTCTCTTTTTTCTGTAACCTACTTATTTCTATGTTTTAGTCCTCAGTGAAAAACTATTTAAGATATTTACTTTTTCATTTCATACCAACACACTTATTTTACAGGACCACATATGTTGAAGTACTAAAATAAATATTCAAGGAATATAAATAATTTTTTATTGTGTTTATTTATTATTATTTTTGGAATATACTTTTTTTATTCTACAATTCCTCACCTCTACTCCACCAAAAATTAGGCCTTATATTGACTTTAAACATTTCTATATTTTTACAAAATATGACAACCAGATTTTTAAAGTTCCATTAGCACTAATAGTAACCAATAAATCAAATTATTTTTCATATAGTACCTGTTTAAGTAGATTTTTTACTTTTCTATTTTTGGTTTTGAATTTACATCATTGATTCATAATTTTTGGAGTTATTTCATTGATTATTCTAGTATCCACCCTTTTTTTGTGTATCAATAATAATTTTAATTACCCACATCCTCCCAAATATTGACTTTCAATGTTCACTACCATATGAGACTACATTAGTAGAAATTCAATTAATTTGGCTTAAAAGTTAACATATTCTATAATGTTTCATATTGTTGATTAATATATGATTTTACACTCTTATTCCCACCAATATGAGAATATTTGGAGACATGAATCTGAAAAACATTTAAAAAAACATATCTTTTGGGGGTTTGAATCACTTCCCATGATTTTATGGTAAAATTATTCTCATTTTCAACTCATGTCTGCTTGAAATTTTAGTGACTTTTAATTTTATTAATATGATCTTTATTTTGTCTACAAAATTAATTAAAATAATTTTCAATGACTTTTATTCTTCTATCATTAACTTATAATTGTGTTTCCTAATCACTGAAATTTTCTTGATGTGATTCCTCTGCAACACGAATATTTTTAATTCACACTTCATGAAAATTGATCTTTTATTCCCCAGATATGTCAAGACTTTTGACCTTATAAGTTTTAAAATAAATATAATAATTTTTGAAAAAATATTCAATCATTGTGAAATGTTTAAAATTAATGGATTGCTTCACCAAAAACAATTTTAATCACTATATTCTCATAAACATTCATTTGAAATAATTCTTTAATTGAGGAAATGTTTTCAGTGAAAAGAGTTATATATTCTTCCTTTGCATCCAAGAGGTATATGATCACATTGAAACTTTTCATTTTCTTTGATATTTCTTCCTCTAATTTAAAAATTTCTTCTTCAACATATTTTTTTTCATCAAGAACCTCTATGAAGAAAGAATGTATATATTAAACTAATTCAATAATAACATTATGCATATATATTTGAAATAGAGAGTTTAATTCATTATGTGTTTTGATATAATAACCTTACTCATAATCTAAGAAACATGATCTATTTTCTTTAATAGGATCACTATCAACTGGTTTGATAAAGAAGCACTAATTCATTTCTTCTTTCATAGTTATTTTATATTAGATATTTTATTCTCTCTTCCTTATGTTTTTTTATTCCTAGAAGATACCCTTAAGATTTATTTTTCAATAGGAGTGGAGAAAAATTCTACCACCTAAGGTATATCATAATAATCTACAAATAAACACTTTATATAGACCATGTGAAATCAACTAGGAAAAAATAATTGTTTAGAACAACCCTGCTCTTTATTACACACTAAAACATGATTTATTACATAAACACCACTTGATACACAATGAATATCGACCGTTCTAGTGTATTTGGGGATTATGATCATTACATAACCACTTATAACATGAAATACAATATCTATATTGGAAACATCCTTTACATGACCAATACATTCCCTCATACTTAGCATTGCATGGGATAACCTGAGGACATGCATAAGAAAAGGGTGAGCTATAAAGCCTAGTTAAAGAATAAAACAAGAATAACATGAGGAATAAAATATATGTTTTCCAATATTCATATCAATGGAGAACAAGAGAAACATGAAAATAATGGAATGATAAAGCATGATAATCACAATGTTGAAATGTGGAAACAACACTTAAGATGGAATTTATCATGAACCAAGGCTCAATACACATGGAGCATGAGTAAACCCTCTTTTCACATGAGTAAAGAGTAAACCCTAATTTAAATTGAATTAGCATGAGTCAACACTCATTACACATGACTTATCCTGATACTATATATTACCTGATGCATTGGAGCGCTATTAGAGCACTACCTTCTTAAACATTTGATTTCACGCATAAGTGTGCCACATGGATCATATAACATAGAATCAATCAAAATTATAAGTTATACCATGATTAAGTAACGTAGAATAAATACATGAAATTAACATTCAATAAATTTATGTGCATGAAGATGAATACCCATGATAGAGACACGGGTATGGTATTCACTACACAATGATCTTGGATTGAAGAAATGTAGTGCAATTTCGGCAGCATAATGGCATGACATAAGGATTCATGAAAATGGTTGATGAGAGGGAAATGGGTGTATAGTAATATATAAATGAAATGGATATTAAGTTGGTCATATATATACATTCCCCAACAAAAATAATGGAATTTTGATGCATAATACAAAATAATTACTTAGATGTAAAAGTGGAGAGAGAAATCCCTCGCCGAATTACGGCATGGTAGAAGGTGTACATGGGAGGAATAAATGATAGAGGAATGGGTATCCCATCATAAAAACATAAATATGAAATTATTTGGGAGGTGAGAAATAATACCCCACCATTTTTAATTGAAAACAAAAGAGCATAACAACATAAATAAAATTGGACAAAAATGAGAATGGATGAAATCCCTTACTTGGAAGTGCAATACCAAATGCTTGGGAGAGGCTTGAGAGAGGCTTATTGGCAGCTTGGGGAACCTTGGAAGGATTTTAGAGAGAGGAGTTCAGGGTTTGGTCAAACTCCAAAGGCATTGGGTGAAGATGAAGTGGGAGTTTGTGTGGGTTTATATAGGAAAGGAGAGGGTATTCTTTACTATTTAGGTTTGAGACACTTCACAATAAATTAATCAAAATCACAACCCAGTCCATGGTTTTTTCCCATGGGTTTTTTCCAAAGGGGAGTGGAAACAAATATTTTATATTTCCAATGGTCTGACTTTTTAAATTATGATATTTTCTTATGAGGAGGTGAGTCACACTCTCAAAGAAAACAATGTAAAAAAACAAAAATGTTTTATATGCCTTGAAGGGTCCACTAAAGCTTTTTAAAATAAATAAAAAACCCAAAATAAAATTATTTTAATGTTAAAACATATTTTTCCCGAACATATTATTTATATTATTTTATTACATCACTATTGGGACATTATGATGTCATAAAACACATTATATAATTAAACGGTATATAATTTTTACCCAAAAATTCGAATGTCTCAGAAAATTGTGAAAAAATAACCATTGGATAATTTTGAAATCTTGATTATAAAAATAATATTCATTTTATCTAAATAATTTTCTAAATATTGGAATTTTTTAATTTCAAATAAAAATCAACATTAATCGAAAATTCTTGGGTTTTGACAAAAACTGATTTCAATCCTTAATAAAATTTTTAATTGAATTCATAACATTATACTATAATTTATATTTAATAAAAAGAAATTTAATAATAATAATAATATTTTTTTAAAATATTAATTAATTCATAAATCCGTTAAATCATCAAAATGAATTTCATAGTTGAATATTAACTGAAAATACTATTTTTGATTTAAAATATATTTACAAAGTAACAATAAAAAGAATGTATATAATCTATACAAGAATAATGTACAAATTAGTAGTGCTAGGGTCTCATTTCATAACCCCTTATAACACCCTCATAAGACCAAAGGGTAAGGTGTGCGATGGTGACGGACTATTGGGGTGGCTCAGATAACATCGCTCGGGTTAAAATCTCTATTAACTTCCACTTCTCCCTAATCAGTTCTGCTCAAGATTAAAGTGTTCATACTTGAATTGGGCTTAGTCAAGAGTAAACCCAATGATGACACATCCTTTTCGAGCTCTAAAAAATGGGCTTCGTGTGGCAGAATTCTACTGGATGAGGCCATCACTTCCTTTGTCTGAGTAAATGAGATTTTTTAAAGCCCTATATTTATACTAATCATGTGACAACTATTAAAAGACTATATTATCAACAATCAAAATTCTTAATGGTATTTTAAAATTTAAAACATAAAACAAAATATGTGTGTATGTTTTACATAACCAAAAGAGGACATTTAAATAGACCATGAGGAATTTTCATTAATGAATTTTTTGGGTCGTTATAATCTTCCCCACTTAAGAAATTTCATCCTCGAAATTCCGTTTTCCCACACTAAAATAGATGTGGGTAACTTTGCTTTATCACTTCCTCCAATTTCCATGTCTCTTATTCTTACATGTGCTTTCTCCACTACACCGTGATGAGGGGAATTGTATTATTTCATATAAATTTTTCTCTATGATCTAAGATCTTCACTGGTTTCTCCGCATTAGAAATATTATCCTATAGCTGTACTACATCTGAAGATATTACATTTGAAGGGTCTGGTATGTACTTCCTTAAGAGGGATACAGGAAAGGCATCATGTACTTTGTCCATGGTAGGTGGAAGTGCTACTCTATAGAACACAACACCAACATGATCAAAAATCCCATAGGGGCCGATGTACCTAGAATTAACTTACCTTTCTTTCCAAACCTCATAAACTTCTTCCATGGAGATATGCATAGAAATATCATGTCCCCAACTTTAACCTCATTGTCTCATCGACGATTATTTTCACAACTCTTCTGTCGACTCTAGGCTTCCTTGATAAGTTACTGAATGGTTTTCACCTTCCCCACCATTTCTTCGACCATTTGGGGTCCTATCAGCTTACGCTCACCGACTTCATCCCAAAATTCAGGTTTTCTGCACGTCTTCCCATACAAGGCTTTATAAGGTTCCATTCAAATGCTCTAGTGGAAACTATTATTATAGGAGAATTCAAACAGAAGAGGATGTTGATCCCATCATCCTTTAATGTCCATTGAACATGATCTTAACATATCTTCCAGTGTTTGAATAGTTCGCTCAGATTGGCCATCTGTTTGAGGATGATAGGCCATACTAAAGTTTATTTCATTATCCAGACCATGTTGAAGACTCTTACAAATCATAGAGGTGAATATTGGATTTTAATCGGATACAATATACAATGGTACTCTGTGAAACAATACCACTTCCGAGATATATATCCATTCCAGTTGATCCAATGAGAAATCCTCTTGAATTTAAATAAAGTGTGTAGAATTTTTAAGATGATCCACAACAACCCAGATTGCATTGTTGCCTTTGGATGTCTTCATAAGTCTAGTGACAAAGTCAATGGTGATTTTCTCCCGTATCCATGCTAGTATGGGAAATGGTTTCATCGTCCTCTTAGACTTCTTCCTCTCTGCCTTCACTTTCTGACACTCCAAGCACTTTGATGTATACTCATTGATATCATTCTTTATATTATCCCACAAATAATGATTTCAGAGATCTCGATGTATCCTTTTGTTTGATGGGTTAATAGAGAGATTCAAACTATGTGCATTATCCAAATGTTACTTCTTCAGTTCCGGACATGATGGAACACATAGTTTATCGAAAATCTCACAATTTCATCTTCATTAAAATTAAACTCCGATGATTTCACTTTTCTTATAGCTTCCACATTCTTCGAAATTCCCACATCATCCTTTTTAGCATCCTTTAACTTTTACAAAAGAGATAGTTGAGAAATCATTTGTGAAATGATTGATGATGTTCCCTTCTTTATGATTCCCATGTCTATCTTTATCAAATCTAAGAATATTGGATCCTCCTCAATTCTCATTAATGATAGAATCACTGGGTCCTTTCTAGTTAGAGCATTCTCTACCATGTTCTCTTTCCTAGGGTGGTAATGGATTGATATGTCATAGTCATTGATTAGTTCTAACCATCTTCATTGGCGCATGTTCAACTCTTTCTGTCTTAATATTTACTTGTGGATTTTTTGGTCCGTATATATTTCACACTTCTCCACAAAGAGATAATGCCACCAATTTTTTAAAGCGAAGATAACTGCAGCCAACTCCAGATCATGTGTTGGATAATTATGGTCATTAACTTTCAAATTCCTTGAAGCATAGGCCATGACATGGTCATTTTTCACCAACACACAGCCCATGCCCTTCTTCTAAGCATCACTGGATAACACAAAAAGTTCTCCCCTTGTGGGTAATATGAGCACGAGCAAAGAGAAAAACCTTCTTTCCAACTCCCTGAAGCTTTCTTCTCATTATTCATTCCAAGGAAACTTTACTCCCTTCCGAGATAGCATGGTAAGAGGGTTGTACAATCATGAGTAATTTCTCACAAATCGTCGATAATATCCAGCTAACCCCAAGAAGCTACGAATATTCGTTACCAATGTTGGCCTTGTCCATCCCTCTATTGCAGCTGTCTTGGAGGGATCCACAAATATCCCATTGTTTGTGATGATATGGCTCAAGAATAAGTCCTCATTCAACAAGAACTCACACATGCTATAATTTCCAAAGAGCTTCTCCTTTTTCAAGTTCTCTAGTACAGTTCTTAGATGCTCCCCATGATCCTCCTTGGTTTGGGAGTATATTAAGATATCATCTGTAAATATTACAACCAATTTGTTGATGTAATCTCTAATAACTATATTCATCATGTCTATGATGATTTTTGTGGAATTACTGAGTCTGAAAGTCATTACTATGAATTCATAGTTCTCGTATCTTGTATGAAAAAGCAGTCTTGGGGATATCTTCCTTATTCAACCTTACTTGAAAATATCCCAACCACAAATCTACATTAAAGATGTATTTTTCTCCATGTAGCTAATTGAACAAGTCACTACCACAAAACTGGGCAAGGCATGCGCCTGCCTTTATCAGCGCTAACGGAAAAGCGCTCATAAAGGGGTGGGCCTTTATCAATGCTAAAAAAAGCACTGATAAATGGCACATTTATCGGTGCTTTAAATATCCCTTTATCAGTGCTTTTATTAGCGTTGATAAATGCATCATTTATCAGCGCTTTTCTTAGCGCTGATAATATTTATTGTATACATTAAATAAAAAACACATGCTATAACTAAATATATATATATACATATAATTAAATAATTATAAAATAAATACTAAATATATTTATTAGATTTATTAATTCATTATATAATTATTAGATTTATTAATTCATTATATATTTATTAGATTTATTAATTCATTATATTTATTATATTTATTAATTCATTATATTTAATATATATATTTATTATATTTCTTTATATTTAATGTATTTGTTTTATTTATAAATATTTAATGCATTCTAATATATATGTATAATTGAAATTATTGAATATATATGTGTGTTTTCCAATAAATTATGATCAATATCATACATGTGCGCGTCTATATATATGGGTTTTCCAATTAATTGGGGTTAATTAATATATCATACATGCGTATATATATGTTCATATTGAATAATGTTCATTTATAGATTATAATTCATTATGTTACCCATATAATATATATAAATATATATTAAATGTACAATTAAAATTAAATTATATTTAAAAAATATATATATATTTTATTATATTCAATGATATATATATAAATACACCTTTTATATAATTTTATAAGTATAAATAGAGATATAAATATTTAGAGTTAAATAAATATATAATAATATAAAGAAATTATTAAATTTATACATTTATCAGCGCTTTTATTAGCGTTGATAAATTACATATTTATATATATAAGTAAATAATTATATATATATATACACAATTAAATAATTATAAGATTAATAATAAATATATTTAATAGATTTATTAATTCATTATATATTAATTTATTAGATTTATTAATTCATTATATTTATTAGATTTATCACTTCATTATATTTAATATATTTTTTTTATATTTCTTTATAGTTAATGTACCTGTTTTATTTATAAATATATAATGTGTTCTAATATATATGTATAATTGAAATTATTGAATATATTTGCGTTTTCCAATGAATTGGGGTCAATGAATATCATACATGCGTGTATATATATGTGTTTTCCAATGAATATATCATACTTGCGTATATATATGTGCATATTGAATAATGTTCATTTATAGATTATAATTCATTATGTTAAGCATATAATATATTTGTTATAAAAAATGTACACTTATAATTAAAATTAAATTATATTTGAAAAATAAATATATATGTTAATATAATTTTAATGATATATATATAAATGTACCTTTCATATAATTTTATAAGTATAAATAGAGATATATATATATATTTAGAGTTAAATAAATATATAATAATATAAAAAAAATCTTAAATTGATACATTTATCAGCGCTACAAAAGCAATCATAAAGAGTGTCTTTATTAGTGCTAAAATGAAAAGCGCTGATAAAGTCACTCTTTATCAGTGCTACAAAAGAAATGATAAAGTCCAGCCTTTATCAGCGCTAAAAAAGAGCTGATAAAGGTGTTAATTATCAGCACTTTTCATTTTAGCACTGATAAATATTCCCTTTACCAGTGCTTTTTACTAGTGCTGATAAAGGTCCACGCATGATTTATAAAATCCACCGGGTCCTATTCCTCCGCCCCGCACCCTGTCAAGAATTCGCGGAAGCCCTCCTCTACGCCACTGCCTCATCTTCGCTGCTACCTCCTCCTCCTTCTCCTCCTCCTCCTCCACGACCGCTGCCTCCTTCTCCTTCTCCTCCTCCTCCGGCCGCTACCTCCTCCTCCTCCTCTACACCTGCTCCTCATCCTCCTCCTCCTCCACCACAACCTCGTCCTCCTCCTCCTTTACCGGCGCCTCCTCCTCCTCCTCCTCCACCTACTCCACTTCCACCTCTCCACCCCGGCTCCTCCACCGCTTCCTCCTCCTCATCCTCCTCCACCACCTCCTCCTCCTCCTCCTCCGCTACCTCCCCTCCCTCTGTGCTACCTCCGCGCCACCACTGGTGCCTGCGCTGTCGATGCCTCCTTCTCCTCCACCACTGAGTCCTCCTCCTTAAGGTGATTAAAATTGAATTTTCATAAATTAAATATGTTTCCATGTATTGTCAATATTGAGATTAATTATGATTTGGCGTTATTCTTGTGTGTGATTCTTGTGTGTGTGTGACACATGTATATGTGGTTGGTTACTTGTCAGTTCTTGATTAGATCTCCACACTTACAGTTGCTTTACTTGTGAATTGTTCTTTTTGAGTGGGTTTTGGTGCCTTTTAGGTTTTGGTTCATTGTGTGAACCCTTGTGGTTAATTATAATTCCCGTTGTGATTATTTAATTAGAATGTTTTTTATTATTTTGGCCTCCATATATGAACTATTCGATGAAGGTATATTCATATGTGCATAGGTTACAAATATGGATTGATTCAAAAATAATAATGGCTTTATAAAATAATGCTCACTTTAAAACTTGGATTTCGAAACAATTTACCTCATTTCCTCCTTATTTTCCTTATCCCTCCTCCTTTCAAATGGTTCTTATAAAACCCAAATGTTTCAAAAATGGATCCTTGGTTCGCAAATTTCAAATTTAGTTTCAAATTTGTTCCCTAAATCTAGGTATTTTTGTCTTCTTGAGGTGTGGTTTGGTTTCTAAATGTCATAAAGGCCTGTTTCAAATCTTCATAGCTTACATGGTGTTTTCCCCTTGGTTTTGAAAATGGAATTTGATTTGTAAATTTTAAAGATATATTGTTATTTTTTGGTGTTTTGTAAATTGATTTTGAAACTCATGTGATGTATAGGCCCAGTTGGCACTTGTGTGTTATTGGTTTATACCATGCATGTGATTGCTTCTTCATTCTCTGGTATACTACAATAATGGAGAATCAATGTTGGTTGTTTACTATGGAGGTACACCATATGTTGGCAGGTGATTCTGAACCTAGTATGTCTAGGTATTTCTTCTAGGTATATTTAGGTAATTCTAATGATTACCTATTTATATGTTCTTCTTTATTTTTCTAATTTTTGGTTATCTATTTTCCAGTATTTTTCTACTTTTATTGTTGCAATTAATTTCATCATGGCTCTGTGATCACCTTGTTTGGATTCTTATATTGAATATTGAATTTATTTTTTAAACTAGATATCTATTTTAAAAAGGGAAGTGGTGATTTGTTTTGAAAATGGATTTTCTAAAAAATATGTGTTGGTTCTTTAAATGATAAAAGACTATTTTATAAATGTATTTCAAACTAGTGTTTTTATATTATTTCAGGAAAGGTAATGTATGGATTCTGTGGTGCTTACCTACTAAGTTGTTTTATGCTGACACCCTACTTGTGACACTCTGCATCAGTAGATCCAAGTTATTTTTAGGTTTGGGTTTCTTATTTAGGTTTCCTTCAAAGTATGTTTGTCTTACAGTTAGTGGTAACCCAAAGGTCACAAGGATATCTGGTCGGGTTCTAATTTATTCTATCTCTGTTTTTATTTTCTTTTTTGTCCAGTTGATGCTGTATATGGATCATGTTTATGTATTCTTTATGTTCTATGCTTATGGATCCTCATGGTTTTGTTATGTGCTCTATTTGGTTTATATATATCCCCATTTCTATATCTCACATCATATTATCACACCATGACTCTTATATATCCTTAAGAGTGTTTTCCTCATCATTCGTGATATATAAAACTATATGATCCATCTTCTTTAGGCCTAAGACTCTAATCAAATAGCCTTATAAAACCTAACTAGGCTATACAAAAGTCATAAAGAATCCGATCCTTTCATAAACACAACTAATCAATGGAGACATAATCTTTGGATGATCACAAAATCACAAACATTCCATAGAACCCTCACTCTATCTCTTTGTGGATCAAAAACACCCTATTTATTGACCTTGGTTGTTCTTGATTTCTATCCCTTTCACTAGAACACATATACTCAATGCTGAATGCACAATCATGCATAAATTGGAACATGGTTTTGTATTATAGGGTCCACATACCTCAAAAAATGGAGTAACCCCCTCACCAAGATCAAATCATCCTCAACCAAGACTATACATGCCTTATCTAATCATGTACCAATGACTGAGACCCAATCTCATGGTACAATTCCCAAATAATTAATTATAGAAATTTATAATTAATTATTCACCTTAATATCATTAGGAATAATCTTTTAAAAAATCACTGGGAAACACAACACCACCTAAACCACACAAAATATGGTGTGTTCATCATAGAAGGATAACCTCCAGCCAATACAGTCAAAATCTACATCATCTGAATTGATTTGGAGATGATATAGTGAAATAATCAAACAAATCCTAGTTAAAATCATCCCAAATCATAGGAAAATAATGGATAATAGTAATGGAGAAAGTCTGAGGTAAAAACTCACTAACACACTATAAAAAACTCCCAAGAACCACCCCTCACCAGGGGGGATCGAAGAGAGGAAGAGATTGGATGAATCCAAAGAACCATCCAAGATTTGCTATTAATGAGCACGCCCACCACCATTTTTGAAGTATGTAGTTTTTTATTTAAATTATACTCAAATTATTTCTCCCCTAACCTATATAATCATCCTATGGATTTCAAATAGGATGAATATAAATAAATAATGGATGAATGAAAATCGGTTAACAAAAGAGTATGAAGAAGGCGTGAAAGAGTTTATCAAGTTTGAAAAATATCGTTCATGTGACTCTTCTCAAATCCTTTGTCCGTGTTTACACTGTTGTTATTCAAAACAAATTAGTCCAGAGGAGTTGTAAGAATACTTGATCTGTCACGGAATAGATCAAAGTTATACATGTTGGAATAAACACGGGGAAACAACAAATGTAGGTAGTGACCAGGATGACACTGTGTTTTATGGATCATCTGATATGATTACAAACATGAAGAGTGAAGATGACCGTATAGAGGATGTGATTACAAATGTGAATGATGATGAAGATTGTATTGAGGAAATGACAAGGACCGTCGAAGATGAACTTCGTGATTGCCCAAAATTGTTTGAGAAGTTAAAAAGTAATGCAATGACACCATTGTATGCTGGTTGCACTAAATATACAGCATTGTTAGCTGTACTGAAGTTGTATAATTTTAAAGCAGACAATGGGTGGAGTGACGCCAGTTTTACGAAACTGCTTGCTCTAATGAATGACATGCTCCCAGAAGACAATAAGCTCCGGACCCGAACATACAATGCCAAACGAATGCTATGCTCGATGGGTATGATCTCTGAAAGAATACACACCTTCCTGAATGACTGTATACTGTTTCTCAAGGACCAAAAATCACTTAACGAATGCACAAAGTGTGGTGCTTCTTGAAACAAGACAGATGAATCGAGTCCTACTAAAGTTGTATGGTACTTTAAAATCATTCCAAGGTTTAGACGCCTATCTGGAAGTGAGGAGACTACAGAAAAATTATCATAGCATGCAGATACTAGAATTAATTATGGGATAATACGTCACCCGACAGACTCTCCTCAGTAGAAGAGAATCGATCATGAGTATCCTGAATTTGGAAACGCGTCGAGAAACCTTCGTCTTGTGTTATCTACAAATGGAGTGAATCCTTTTGGTTTTCAAATAAATAGTCACAGTACATGGCCAATTATGTTGATAAATTATAACTTACCACCATTGTTATGCATGAAACGAAAATACATCATGTTATCCCTACTTATATTAGGACCAAAACAACAGGGTAATGATATTGATGTTTATTTAGCTCCATTGATTGAAGATTTGAAATTATTGTGGGATTCAGGTGTACCATTGTATGATTCTTACATAAAGGAAGATTTCACTTTGAGATTTATGTTGTACGGGACGATAAATGACTTCCCTGCTTATGGAAATTTGTCAGGATATAGCATTAAATTAACTCAAGGCTGTCTCGTTTGCGAAGAAGGTACACAATCAATTAGGTTGAAACATTCATTGAAAACCATGTATCTAGGACATCACAGATTTCTACTGCGACAACATATGTACCATTCTTGGACGACATCATTCGATGGAAGTTCATAAGAACACACAACATCGTCTCCACTAATAGGCGATCAATTGTTTGAAAAAGTTAAAAATGTGGACACTACTTTTGGTAGACCGGCTTTGAAAAACCTTATGAAAATCAGTTGGAAAAAGAGATCAGTTTTTTTAATTACAATACTGGAATTGCCTATATGTAAGACATTTTCTTGATGTTATGCATGTAGAAAAAAATGTATTTGATATTATCATCAGCACATTGCTAAATACATCTGAAAAAACAAAATATGGAATTAAGGCTAGGTTGGACATGGTTGAGATGGGAATACGAGAAGAGTTGAAACCAGTGAAGGGTGAAAAATGAACATTTCAACCTCCTGTCATTTACACTCTTTCCAGGTAGAAGAGATATCAGATTTGCAACTTCTTGAATGACGTAAAGGTTCTAGAGGGGTATTCGTCAAATATTAGTAACCTCGTGTCAATGAGAGACTTGAAGGTAAATGGTCTGAAATCACATGACTGCAATTTTTTGATGCAAGATCACATTCAAATTTCTTTACGTTGAATTTTTTCCAGAATTCCCACCATACAGTAACGAAACTGTGTTTTTTCTTCAAATCTATATGCAGTAAAGTTATAGACCCGACGAAATTGTCAACTATGGAAAAAGAAATTATCGTCATATTATGTGAATTAGAAATGTTATTCCCGCCTTCATTTTTTGATATGATGGTTCAATTGATGGTCCAATTAGTGAGAGAGATTCGACTATGTGGTCCTGTACATTACAGATGGATGTACCTCATTAAACAGTATATGAATATTTTGAAAGGGTATGTCAAAAATCGAATTTGTCCAGAGGGTTGTATTGTAGAGTGATATATTGTTGAGGAAGCCATTGAATTCTGTACAAAATACTTGTCTGGTGTGGAAATCATTGGACTACCGAAATATCGTCACACTAGGCGGCTTGAGGGTGAAGAAATTTTTGGAAGACAGGTTGTCACAATCAATATTATAGATCGAGAGCAGGCCCACCTTTATGTTTTTCATAACAGTTTTGATGTTGACCCATATATTTAAATCCAAAAAAAATTATTAGGCATTTGAATCCATCTAGGGATGAAAAATGGATATCAGATACACATAATCGACAGTTTATAGGATGGTTTCGAGATCATATTTTTATGAAGTAAGATGAAAATCCAGAGTCAATTTCAGAACGACTTCGATGGATAGCTGAGGGACCAATTGTGTATGCATTATCTTACAATCCTTATATAGTTAATGGTTATACATTTTATACTAATGAACATGATGAAGACAATACCATGTAGAATAGTGGGGTTACACTTGTGGCTAAAGCGATGCATGTTTCCGATGCTAAGGTCAGAAATCCAATTTATGCGAATATGTCATACATTGGCATCATCAAAAAAATATGGGAGTTGGATTATACGGAATTTCAAGTTCCTATATTTCAATGTAAGTGGGTTGATAACAAGAGTTCTGTCAAAATAGATGATTCAGGATTCATGAAAGTTGATTTCAGTAAGGAAGGGGAGAAAGACGAATTGTTTATAATGGCATCACAAGCAGTGCAAATATTTTATGTTTCATATCCGGCAAACCGAAACTGGTCAATCGTTCTGTTATCGACCAAAACAGTTAAAGGGTCAGATGAAAATTCAATGGAGGACGACCCTTTCATTGGGACTTCGCAATCATTTATCAGTGGTACCAATGTACATGGCGCTTTGTTTTTCAGAGGAGACCACATTGAAGAGATATAGATAGTTGATATAGGATTCAAATCCCTTCAGCCTTTAAAAAAATAGAGTTCAATAATCAGGTTATTTTTTATTGTAATATAGATTGTGTTACATTATGTTATTATCTGTTCGCTGCTACTTTTATGTGATCTAAATTAAATGTTAAACCAGTTCTACAGATAATGACTTTTTCACCTACTGATCCAACCAATCCCGAGACACAACAGGTCTCTCAACCTGTTGCAGCTAGTCCCACTGCTAAGGTACAACAGGTCTCTCAACCTATTGTAGCTGGTCCTAGTGCTGATTCTAGCGCTTCGGAAAGACATAATGATGATGCAGAAATCGAGGAAATGGTAGGCGATGAATCCTCGACGACAAAAAAAATTGGGTGCGCCGTGGTTCGACAATTTAAGCCAAAATTGTAAAGGCAAAAAAGGCATCCAATATGATGTGGGATGGAATAAATGAGGCCATCATGTAAACCCCAACAAAGACGTGTTTAGTAGCTACATTAGAATCGTCACTCGAAAACACGTTACGATTGATGTAGAGTCGTGGCACCATGTTGTCAGTGGGTTGAAATCATTAATGTGGGAAGAGATTACGATAACATTATGATATCATCTATTTAATTTATTAAAATAAAATAAAATAAAATACTGAAATATTGACTAACTCTTCATCATCTCTTACAGAGTGCATTTATAGTAGATGTTTCACACAAAGAATATGTATTAAGACTGGCTGGAAGGATTCATAGTGGCTTTCACACCATTTTAACGAAACATAATCTGAAATATGCTGAAGGGAAAATCAAGCTGCACCCGCCTCTTCCTTATGCACACTTGATATACAATGGAACGTGGGATGAGTTTTTCAACTGTCGTGCGGAGTAGACTTTTTAGGTACATTGTGTTTGGTTACACATTGTGTAATGTTGCTTGTATTCATCACGTTGATTGAAAGGTTTTTATTTATGAAATAGCAATTGAGTGCTGAAAATAAAGAACGGGCAGAAAAACAAGCGTACCCCTACCGTAAAGCAAGTCTGTGGTACGCTTCAATTGAAAAACAATTGGTACGTATTTTAAAAGTACTGTAATAATTTTATGTGACATAAAACAACACTATAACCATGTTCCTCTGTTTATATGTAGATTGATGAAGAAAAATCCCAAGCCACTTCCATTTCATTCCATGTGCAATGGAAGGAGGCTCGTGTTAATAAATCGGGGAAACTGGTAGATGAAAACACACAAAAAGAGTGGGAAACATGTCTAAGTATGACATAATATAAACTTTTTTTTCTTTAAATCTCTATTACATAAAGATGATTACTTATTTTTCCATATTTTCTATTTTACATAGTCATAGGAATCAACAACACCCGCACCGGAAGCAGTCATACTTTCAGCGGCCTTGAAACGGCTAGAACAGTATGGCCGCGTTAGAGGTGTGGGTTTTGGGGTGTTACCCCGGGCATATTTTCAGAAAAAAAAACAAGTGGATGAACAAACTAATAAATTTCAATTAATGAGAGATAGAGTGGCTACCCTTGAAGAAAAATTCCAATGTCAGGGAAAGATGCTATAAAGTTTTATGGAGGAGAGGCGAAGAGAACAAACAACTCAAGAACAACCCGTGCGAGAAGATCCTGCCCCACCCCCACCAGCTTTGAGGCGAGCCATTACCCTCAAAGACCTGACTTAACCAAGGTAATCAATGTTCTAATATTCATTTATGTGAAATTTGAATCACATTGAAAATTATACCTTTCATGTAATGATATTCTACAAGGTGAAAATGACTGTGATTTATATCTGTCATCTCCCACTCATCGCCTTGTAGCGAGGGCTATGGTGTTCAATATGAAGAATGACATGCTACACTCCAGGCCACTTCCAACTGGTCATTTCAAAGTGTCGATTAACGTAGCTCATAAGCCAAGCACCGAGCTACCCGTGCCAAATGACGATGACGACATTCATACGATGGAAAAAGCTGTTGGAACATTCATTGCACGACAGTCGAATCTTGTAAAAAAACATGTCGACCCAGAGGTATTCATTTCCAATTCATTTTTCAAGAAGAACCTTTAACATTAAATTATAAAATGGATGAACTGATGAATGTTATTACAAAAGGAAAAAATAGTAGAGCTAAAATGAAAGAGCATCTCCAAAGGATCAACCAACCGATCAAAATGATCTACTGAGGGCACATTCACCCCGCCCATTCTATATCCACATTTAATATCATTGCAAGCTCATGTGGATACGAAAATGATAGGTGGAAAGATCCACACAATTGTTTGTGAAAAATATATGTACGGAGAAGAAACATTAGATTCCTTTAGTGCAAACGCTGTTGCTGAGATCATCACATACGACTGGCTAGGTGCCTCAGTTATAAAAGTATACATGAGGTATGTTTTCATGATTTGATTTTAAAGAAGCTGATATACTATGATAATTATGGATAAATACATTTCATATTTTTCATAGGCCTATATATGAAAAACAATTGAAGGGATTTTCCCATGAATACAAATTTGGACTCGTTATTCCTCACACCATTTCTACACAACGAGAAGAAATAGATTCTGATTTTCAGGATCAATTAATGTCAAATCTACTCAGAACGTTTCAAAGAAGAATTATGACTGACAAAATCTTCTTAATACCAATGTTGCAGGGGTAAAACGCTAAATTTTAATCATATCAATTATATTTCCATTTCTATCAGTACTTTTTTTTTGTGTTTTTTGGGAACATTGGATGCTCATTGCAGTCAATTTGGATATTCCAAAGATATATTTTCTGGATTCATTGCCTGGATATCCAACAAACCAACCACACATGATGGTGATTTTCAATTTGTAATACACTAGATCCAACATTTTAGAACTAAATATCTAGTTATATAATTTATATTATCTTTTAATGAGGATTTTGTTATGATAGGGCGGTGTATGAATATCATCTAAAGGCTGGAATGAATTGAGGGCATAAGGATGACAATGCCCACAAGATCTACAAATGGTGCAGTATCTTGGTATATATAATTATATTTCACTATCCATATTAATATCAAAACAAATTACTTATTTTTCTTGATGTTTCTGCAGTTTCCGAAACAAACAAATGACAAGGACTGCTGTTATTATGTTTGTAAATTTATGAAAGAGATCATATTTCCTGAACAAACTAGCATCCCTGAAGAAGTATTTTTGAAAATAATTACTACTTCATTTAAAATAATTATTTATCCTTTGTGTATTTATATTTTTTCAGTACTAATATGACTGTCGCAAAAACTCATATTCATAAGATGATATAAATGTGTTTAGAAACGAATGGGCAGCGTACCTGATGGAAGAATGTAAACAAATAGGAAAATGAAGGTGAATTCCTAATACATTTGTTATATTTATATGGTCATTGATATGTCCCTTGTTTACACTTATTTAGCATCTATGATCTCTCTTTCTTATGTTTCATATCCTTAGATTAGTAAATTCCTACTACTCAGTTAGAAATTGCCATAAGTTTAGCAAACAACAAAAGTGACATAAGGAATACTGAGAAAACGCATTCGGATTGTTTTGATATTTTAGTACAATGATACATTAGTCATTTGTGACATGTAAGAATCAACCGCACCTCAATATGATGCATGTTGTGACCGGATTGTCTAATAGTGTCTGATATCAGTTTGAAATTGACATAACTTTAGAAAACAACACTACTGACATACAGAAAACCGAGAAAATGCATTTGGATTGTTTTGATACATTAGGACAACGATCCATGAGTCATTTGTGACATGTAAGAATCAATCTCACCTCAATATAATGCACGGTGTGACTGTTATGGCTAAAAGTGTCTGATATCAGTTTCAAATTGAAATAAACTTTAGAAAACAACACTACTGACATACAGAATACCGAGTAAACGCATTTGGATTGTTTTGATACTTTAGGAAAACGATCAATGAGTCATTTTTTGACATGTAAAAATTGACCGCACCTCAATCTGATGCACGGTGAGACCGGTATGGATAAAAGTGTCTAATATCAGTTTTAAATTGACGTAAACTTTAGAAAACAACACAAGTGACATATGGAAAACCGATCAAACGCGTTCGTATTGTTTTGAAACTTTAGGAAAATGATTCATGAGTCATTTGTGACGTGTATGAATCGACCGCACCTCAATCCAATGCACGGTGTGACCGGTATGGCATAAAGTGTCTGATATCAGTTTGAAATTGACATAAAATTTAGAAAACAACACAAGTGACATATGAAAAACCGAGCAAACACATTCGGATTGTTTTTATTCTTTAGGAAAACGATCCATGAGTCATATGTCACATGTACGAATCGACCGCAGCTCAATTTGATGCACGATGTGACCGGTATGGCTAAACGTGTCTGATATCAGTTCCCAATTGAGATAAACTTTAGAAAACAACACTACTGACATACGGAATACTAAGCAAACACATTAGGATTGTTTTGATACTTTAGGAAAATGATCCATGATTCATTTTTGACATGTAAGAATTGACCGAACCTCAATATGACACACGGTGTGACCAAAATGGCAAATTGTGTCTGATATCTGTTTGAAATTGACATAACTTTAGAAAACAACACAAGTGATATACGGAATCCCGAGAAGATGCATTCAGATTGTTTTGATACTTTTGGAAAATGATCTGTGAGTCATTTCAGACGTGTACGAATTGACCACACCACAATCTAACGCACGTTGTAACCGGCATGGCTAATAGTGTCTGATATCTAGTTGAAACTGACATAAAATTAGAATACAACACAAGTAACAGACAGAATGCTGATAAATAGTGTTCATATTGTTTTGATACTTTTGTACAATGATCCACGAGTAATTTGTGACATGTAAGAATCGACTACACCTTAATCTGACACACGGTGTGACCAGTATGTCTAAAAGTGTCTGATATCAGTTTCAAATTGAGATAAACTTTAGAAAAAAACACTACTAAAATATAGAATACCGAGAAAACGTGTTCGGGTTGTTTTTATACATTATTACAATAATCCATGAGTCATTTGGGACATGTAAAAATCGACCGCACCTCAATCTGATGCACAGTGTGACCAGTATGGCTAAAAGTGTCTGATATCAGTTTGAAATTGACATAACTGTAGAAAACAAAACAAGTGACATACAGAAAACCGAGCAAACGCGTTCGTATAGTTTTGATACTTTAGGAAAACGATCCATGAGTCATTTTTGACGTGTATGAATCGACCGCACCTCAATCCAACACATGGTGTGACCAGTATGGCTAAACGTATCTGATATTTGTTTCCAATTGAGATAAACTTTAGAAAACAACACTACTGACAAACGGAATACCAAGGAAACACATTAGGATTGTTTTGATACTTTAGGAAATTGATAAATGAGTCATTTTGGATGTGTAAGAATCGACCACACCTCAATCTGACGCACGGTGTGACCGGTATGGCTAAAAGTTTCTGATATCAGTTTAAAATTGAGATAAACTTTAGAAACAAACAATACTGACATACGAAGTACCAAGAAAACATGTTCGGATTGTTTTTGATACTTTAGTACAACGATCCTTGAGTCATTTGTGATGTGTATGAATTGACCACCCCTCAATCTGACACTCGGGGTTACTGGTATGGCTAAAAGTGACTGATATCAGTTTCAAATTGACATGAAATTTAATAAACAAAACTACTGACATACGGAATACCGAGCAAACAAATTTGGATTGTTTTGATACTTTATGAAAATGATCCATGAGTCATTTGTGATGTTTACGAATTAACCTCACCTCCAACTGACGCACAGTGTGACCGGTATGGCTAAAAGTGTCTGAAATCAGTTTCAAATTGACATAAACTTTACTGACATAAGGAATACCGAGAAAACGGATTCTGATTGTTTTGAAACTTTAGGACAACAATCCATGAGTCATTTGTGATGTGTACGAATCAACCACACCTCAATACGATGCACGGTGTGACTGGTAAATCTTTTCATTAGATAAAGAATCAGTATTTATTAAATGAGATAAATCATCCAAAAACATATTGATTTTACATTATTCCCTTTCATTTCTATCAAAATGAAAACATTTGAGTTTAAAATTTCATATTTTAGTTTCACATTTCCATATTAATGTATTATTTCATATTACTGTTTTAATTTATTTCATTATTTCATTACTGACATAATATTTTTTTTCTTATATAGGTGAATTTCTTTCCTTGAGTTCGGATGCTTAGTTCGGCAACAAATACTACGGAAGACAATTTTTTAGAGCGGATCACCGATATCAAAGGATGAAACATGAATGTTTATAACTGTTGTTGAATAATTGTAATTGTAACCATGTAAAACAATGTTTGAAATGTATATAGTAGTGTATTTTTTTTATTCATGATGTTAAGTAAATGTATATACCATTTTCTGTCAAAATATTCTGTGCGGGTGCTATTTTTTGTAGCTATGCATGTGCTACTTTGTGTAGGTATTCTGGTTTGTGCAGGTATACATGTGTGCAGGTTCTATTTTGCAGGTGCAGGCGTTGGTGCCTTTATCAACGCTTTTTTGAGCGCTGATAAAGGACACCTTTAACAGCGCTAGAAGAGCGCTGATAAAGGGGAACCCCCCTTTATCTACGCCGGCATTAATAGCGCTTTTCTAGCACTTTTAATGCCGGTTTTTAGCGGTGATAAAGGGCCCAGTTGTAGTAGCGAGTCATCAATTCCTGGAAGAGGATACTTGTTCTTTATCATGATTTTGTTAGGATCACGATAATCTATGTAAAGGCGCATTGACTCACCCTTATTATTGACATAGAGAACTGGTGCACCACACGGTGAAGCACTTGGGTGTATAAACCCTTTATCCATATTCTCCTGTAGTTGTTTCTTTAACTCTCAAAGCTCTTCAATAGCCATTCTATATGGATTCTTGGATATTAGCACTGCCCCAGGTATATGATCAATTTAGAATTTGACATATCTTCTTGGAAGAAGACAAGTCAATTCATCAAGAAAGACTTCAGTGAGTTCCCTCACAATAGGCATGTCTTCAAAGATTGTTTTCTCCTTAGACTCAATCATCTATGCCAGATAATCATGTACAGAGGGCAGTAATATCCATGGTTGAGATGATATATCTAATGAAGATTCATCTTCCTTCTTGCAATTGGACAAAATCAGGGGTTGATTATCCACATGGAGAGTGATTTCCCTATCACGGAAATTTGTGTTTTCTCTTTACAAGGAACGAAAATCAATGCCATGAATTGCATCAAATTCCACAAGAGGTAGTATGATGAGGTTCTCTAGGAATTTAAATCCACATATTAAGACAGGGGAAGAGTTATATTCATGGGATGCAATGATTTCTCCATTTTCCGAACTCCCCGACATCTTTACTTCTATGATTTGTGGTGGTGTTGGGATTGTTCTAATAAACATTCAAGATATAAAAGAATGCGTTGAACTTGAATCAAAAAGTAAATTCTCTATTATTGAATGAATAACAAGTGTACCTATCACAAATTTGTTTTCGAGGTTCACTTTGGCAGATGTGATGGAAAAATATCTCCATTGCTGCCTTGGAGGTTGTTGGTTGCCTCTGAAAACCCTTGGATTAGGGAATTGATTTGAAAGTTACAATGGTTCATTACAGTTAAACCAATGAACAACACGTTGAGAGTCGAACAAATTGTTCCTCTCATCTATTGCAGCCGCAGGTTTTTGGTGTCGGCAGTTAACAACTATGTGGCCTTCTCTTCCACACCTAAAGCATTTCCTCAACCCCTTCAGGCAATTTCTGGGGTTCTTCTTTCCGCACCTTTGGAAAGTGGGGTGCTGATTTTTTTAGAACCGTTGTATTTTTTCATCCAACTACCAGAATTGAATTCCACCTTATGCTTCTTATCCCCATGATACCCCCGTGACTCTCCGATCTTCCTTTCGACCTTGAGGGCACATCAGAAAATTTCCTCATAGCTGTCGAAGTCATAGATTGACAGATATTTCTTCATGATACATTTTATCCCATAAACAAAGTGGTCAACCTTGCATTAGGGGGTATGACAAATCCAGAGGCATATCATGAAAGGCTTCTGATGTTTGCCTCGTACGCTCCAACAGATTCATCATCTTTTTATTTAAGAAAAATTAGGTCCCTTTCCATCTTAAGATAGAGAGTGCGCAAAAAATATTTATAGAAAAACATTTTCTATAAATCCTTCCATTACAACGCCTCGATCTCCTCCTAAGGATTCATAATTTTGAACAATGTCTACCATTGAACGGAATCTGCATCCATATGATAAGAAGCCAGAAGAACCTTCTCCTTTTTGGAACATTGATAGATGGATAAGATCTTTTCAATGGATTCGATACATAGTTCGGTGATTGAGGGATTGGATGAGCCTTTGTCTCATAAACCTATCGATAGAAACTATTTCTTTCCAAGGGGGGGGGGGGGTTGAAAGTTCCTCTTGACTGATGTTTCTATTAAATTATGGTGTTAAATGAGAGAGAATCATGACAAAGATTGTGATTCCCGCTCCCATCAGATTGGGAATCTCATTAGAACAGTCATCGCATTTGTCTTCATATCAGTTGTTAGCCTAAGTCCTTTTATTAACTTCCATTGGATGGAATAAAAGGAAAGTTAGGGGTAACAAATAAAAGGTAATCCAAAAATAGGTAACTTATAAATATCTTCTATTTCCTTAACTTATGAATTTATAGGCTTTAATCATTGTTATCCATGATCTACTTTCTAACATATATTATTAAGGGAATTTTTTTATTCCCATAATAATGGTTCATACTAATCTTGTGAATTTACAAATGTATATACCCCAAGAGTATCATAACCAGAAGTGTAGAAAGGCCCATTGTCATGTACCTGGATACCCTGATTCAAGCCTGAAACTCTTTATCGGGGTTTTCACCCCTAGGTACATATGTGCCATAGCTGCCTCTACCTGCTCGTATCCAGACATGGTTGTATTTTCTTGACAAAAAACTTACTCAATAGTCACCAAAACATAGGGATTTTTGAGTATACATATTCTTGTCTATAAGGATTCACTAGGTTTTTCAAATCCTAATCCCAAAAATAACTAACCCTATCCTTTAATACCAACTATAACAACCCTGCTCTTTATTAGACACTAAAACATGATTTATTACATAAACATCACTTGATAAAACTTACAAGATTGAGATGACTAGTGTATTTGGGGCTTAGGATTGTTACATAACATATTATTACATTAAATACAACATATTTATTGAATTTTTTTTTTACATGACCACTACATTCCCTCTTACTTAGCATTGCATGGGATAACCTGAGGACATGCTTAAGAAATGGGTGAGCTATAAAGCCCAGAAAGAGAACAAACATGGAATAACATGACGAATATAATAAATGTTGGATAATAGGAATATAAATGAAGAACAAGAGAAACATGAACATAAAGGCATGATAAAGCATGATAATCATAACATGGAATTGTGGAGACAACACTTAACATTGAATTTAGCAAGAGCCAAGGCTCATTGCACATGAAGCATGAGTAAACCTTTAAAACACATGAAGCATGAGTAAACCCTCATTTCAATTTAATTAGCATGATTCGAAACTCATTGCATGTGGCGTATCATGATACAATACATTACCCAATGCATTAGAGCGCTATTAGGGCACACCCTTCTTAAACATTTCCTTTCATGCATTAGTGTGCCACATGGATCATATAACATGGAATCAATAAACATCATAAGTTATTCCACAATTAAGTAATGTGTAATAAATACACTAAAGTACCATTCAATATGTATATGTGCATAAATGTGAATACCCTTTATAGATACGTGGGTATGGTATTCAATACACAATGATCTTGGCTTAAAAAAATGCAGTGCAATTTTGGCAGCATAAAGATGTGACATAAAGATTCATGAAAATAGTTGATGATAGAGAAATGGGTGTCTCATCATATGTACATGAAATGGAAATAAATGGGTTAATATTGATACATTCCCCAAAAAACATAATGGAATTTAGATGCATAATACATAAGAATTAATTGGATGTAAAAGAGGAGATATAAATCCCTCAAGGAATTTTAGCATAGTAACAGGTGTACATGGGAGGAATCAATGAGAGAGAAAGTGGTATACCATCATCCCAACATAAAGAGGGAATTATGGGGAGGTTATAAATCATAGACCATCATTTTTAATTGAATACAAAAGGGAATAAAAATTAAATAAAATTGGACAAAAATGAGAAAAGAAGAAATCCCTTACTTGGAAGTGTGATCCCAAAAGCATGGGAGTGGCTTTAGAGGGGATTCTTGGGTTATTGGGGAACCATGTTAGTATTATAGAGATAGTAGGTAAGGTTTTGGTCTAACTCTAAAGGATTTGAGTGAAGAGTAAGTGGGAGATTGGGTGGGTTTATATAGTAAAGGAGAGAGAATTCTTTATTATTTTTGTTTGGGAAAACCCACATTAAACTAATCAAAACGACAAACCAACCCATGGTTTTTGCACATGTTTTTTCTAAATTGGAGTATAAAACAATATTTTATAAGGAAAATGTCAGAACTTTTTAAAATAAAAGGTTTTTTATGTGGAGGTGAGTCACACTCTCAAGGAAAACAATTTAAAAAGAGAAAATGTTTTCTAAGCATTTAAGGGTCCACTAATGCTTTGTAAAATAATTCAAACAATCCCAAAAAAACATTATTTTAATGGTGAAACATATATTGACTGAAAATAATTTTTATATTATTTTATTACTTCACTATTGGGTCATTATGATGTCATAAAAAACATTATATATTTATATGGTATTTAATTTTTACCCAAAAACTTGAATGTCTCAGAAAATTGTGAAAAACTCACCATTGGATAATTTCAACGTCTTGATTCCAAAAATAAAATTCATTTTATCTAAATAATTTTCTAAATATATGAATTTTGACTTTCAAAATAAAAACCTACATTAATCTATAACTAATGGGTTTTGAGAAAAACAGCTTTCAAACCTTAATAAAAATTACAATTTCATTCATAAAATGATACGATAATTTATATTTAATAAAATTTAATTTAATAATAATAATAATTTTTATAAAGATATTATTTAATTAAAAATATATTAATTCAACAAAATATATTTCTTTGGTGAATATTAACTAAAAATTTTATTTGTACTTTAAAAACTATTTTCAAAGTAATAATAAAAAGAATGTATATTCTCTATACAAGAATAATATAAATAGTGATAGTGATAGGGTCTCGTTAAATAAGCATTTATAACACCCACATAAGACCCAAGGGTAAGGTTTGTGATGGTGAAAATCTCTTGGGGTGGCACGGATAACATCGCTCGGGTGGTAATCTTTATTAACTTCCACTTCTCCCGTACTCAGTTCTGGTCAAGCATAACGGGATGAAGCTTGGCTTGGGCCTGGCCAAGAGTGAAGCCCAATGATTCCACCTCCTTCTTGAGCTCTGGAAAATGGTCTTCATATGGGGAAAGTCTACTAGATGAGGCCATCTCTTCCATTTTCTAAGTAAATTTGATTTGTTAAATCCCTATATTTATACTAATCATGTGATCCCTATTAAACGACTATATTAGAAACTGTCACAATTCATAACTGTATTTTAAAATCCAAAACATAAAACAAAATAACATCATATTTATTACATTACTATATGAAGACATTTAAATAAACCAATAGAAATTTTCATTAATGAATTTTTTGGGTCTTTACAATGTTTATCCAATGAGAGGAAACATTATTCCCTATTACCACTTATAGATCTCATATGGATCATTTATGAACACGAAGAGGGGGGGGGTGAATTAGTGCAAGAATATTTTACTGTGTTTGTATATTTATTTCGATTATCCATTCTTACACTTAGGACTATTCCATGGTTATGAGGAATGGATTTGATATTTTCTCTCAGTAATCACATAAACATGAAATGAAGATAATGAAAGAAAAAAATTTATACATATATTTTTATATGGTCCAGTATCGGTCTAAAAACCTACCTTTTTTCTTGATCAAACTGTGTTTATTTCATGGATTTTCTTATAACTATAATTTTTTTCATTATAAGTGCAGTCTAATTAGCACACAAGTGTTGGGAAGGTATCATTCACTACCCAGATATGTAATTGTTTATACTGGGAACACCAGTTCTTCAATGTTTCTATTTACACTATAAAAACATGTTTTTCAAATTTTCTAATTAAATTCTGTATAAAATCCTCTAGTCAGACCATGGATGTGACTACATCAAAGTGAATAAGATATTCTTCTTTAAAATAAAAGATCATAAAAAACCAATGTAAAGTAAAAGATATTACTTACTTCCTCTTCTTGCTATATAGAATAACTATAAAAATGATCAGTGATCATTGAATGTGGACTGCCCTTCACAGTCCCTTCCCCATTTATAAAATGATAGGGTAAATGTGATAACATTCATGTATAATTTCCAAACATTGATTCCTTCTCTCATTGATACTGGATGTATTAGTCTCTTAGATGATATTATTTTTAGAAAAATATTTATATATATACATTATAAATAAAATTATCTATTACTTTCATGCATATATTTATCCACCAGAATAACAATATTGTGCATCATGATATCCCAATTATTCAATGACATAAAAGTGATAAAAAATAACTATTTTTTTACTAAATTAAAATACAATTATACTATATTGTATTTAAATTTATTGTAAAACTCATCTAAATAATAATTTAAATATACCCATATTCCATAGGTATAATTTTCATTAAAATTTGTATGAGAAAACCCATTAAAATACTCATTCTAAATACCTAATAATTCTATGGGTATACTAAATCTTCACATAGCTCATTTGAAATAACCTAAGGTTTTTCGTTTCATCACAGAATGCCATCATTTTTCATCTATACAATAAACTAACACAATCTCATTATATAATTCATATTTGGAAGAAAAAACATTCATTAATTCTTATGCATGACTTTTTCATGTACAAAATTATCGGGAATTTATCTGTTCATTTCCTCATTCGATGTATATACATTCCTATGTAACATCATTTATATCAAAATTTTTTAAACATAACAATACATTAATTCCAAATTTTAAATCATACGAATTTCTCGACTTGTCTCAAGAATTATTTATGATTTTTTTCTATGTAGAAATATGCATAAATGGAAATCCCATGCATGAATGTCATAAATATATTCAGACTTCATATTTTTTACTAATCACATGATAATTATAAGATCCAATCCTTAAAAAACTACATTATCTTGAAATAAATAGATAATTCACATTGATAATATTTTAAGGTTTATAGTTTTAGAGAAGTAGGAAATAACTGTTACATTACATCTCAAAAATTACAAAGTACACACTTCTACGGAGTTTCCATTTTTTCATAAAATAAAAACTCTTGAAAAAAAGATTCATGTCTAGTTTCATTATTTAGATAGAATGACATTTCCTTGATCCCATCCTTGACCCTATTCATCTTTAAGTCTAGTGAAAAACAATTCAAAACATGGGATGAACATAAAAATATCAGTAAGGGTTATAAAACAATGAAAGAAAATATTAGTTCATCAATACTTACGTAACATAGTCTCTTTAACATACCTCATGAAATCATAAGAATTATGAATAACAAATAGTAATCACAAATCATAAAGGTAACTTGTGGCATCCATAACATACTAATGTAGTAGCTTTCACAACTACATAGTGAGTTACATTTGGAATACCCATCACAATATATTCCCTAAATCTATTAGGAGAAACATTCAAATTTACCTCCATCATGTTACCTAACTCATTTAAGAGCTATCTCAGGATCACCCGCCCTAGGTTAATCACAGAACCACCCGTATATGTAAACAATTCTGAAGAACCAAGACATATTCATAACACATAAAACAATAAAATAAAAGATAACATTTCCACATCATAAAAAAATCCATTATCAAAAACATTTTTAATACCAAAATATTTAAAAGATTATATGGTATTTATTTTCCTTTTAAAAACATTAAGTCTTGTGAAGTAAGCCATAGATCAAATAATACTCGTGGTGGAGAAAAAGGTCGTTGTCACCGCTTACGTTAAGAGAAACATTCATTTTTTTTTGGTTTAGTAAAACGCCTATATGAAAAAGATTCAATTATAATGAAATGAAATTTATATGGTTTTTATACACCTTACAAAATAAATTCATGTATAAAACAATATATGACTCAATGAAAGGTGATTTAGTCGAAGTCCCTTACCACGTGTCTGACTTGAATCGTTCATTCTTTAATCTCCTGATTAATAAACTAAAGTTAATTTCTACTTTCTTAAAAAACATTTTTAAAGTTTATTATTCCTTTTATATCACTTGTTAACATGTTATAAACATTATGTAATCTTTTATGTTAATAATGATCATTTTGTCGATATTTGTTACTTGAGTCAAAAATGAATTTCTTATATTTATAAGTTGTCCATGTGGTAAAAAGTTCATTATTTCAATATTTATATTCATGATTTAGATATCATATATACCATATATATCCAGTATTAGTATGTATTTATAATAGTACATAACATTTGGAGTTAAGAAATGAAATGCATTGTTCATAGAGACGGTAAGACTTACGTACGCATGAACGCAACTTTCACGTCTATTTCATATTTTTAATGAAATGAAAACTTAATGATAAATTGGTATATTATAATTCCTATATAACATCATATATAATTTCATTAACTACATCTTTTATACATTCCACATATGGAATGAACGAGTCATATCACTTTGAGAGGGCGGTAGTCTGCACTTCCTCAAAATGAAATTATCACGTTTACCCATAGAGGAAACCATAAAGGTATGATATAAATGTAGATTACAGAAGTATAGAGACAATATAAATATAATATATATCACATATAAATAAAGTTCCATAACAATGTCTTCCATAAGCGATGGTAGGAGAAGATTGAATAATCATCGTTTCGTGATTCATTAGTACATCGTCCAGAGAAACAATATGTTTTTACCCATTTGATAGAGGTTTGTGTATGTGTGATTATAATAATTCTCATAAAAACATCCTAGTATATTTAGGATACTGTTTTTATTAAAAAATAAAGTAATAAAAATATTTTAAGGGGTATAAAAAGTAAAATAAAATAAAGAACTTAAGAGAAGATGTTGGCTTTAAATCGGGTAACTCCCATTGGATTGACCCAAAAAGGATTTCATGAAGTTCCTCAGGCCTAAGGTAAGGCTTATAGGTGTAACATGTGTATATTGAGATCTTCTTTGGGCAGAGGTTGGACAATCCAAGGGGATTGAGAGGTGAGAGTAATAGGATCGAGGTGAGGGATTTTTATAAGGGAGAGATGTGGCTCTTTAGGAGAGTTTGAAAATATTATTCTATTATATAATGATTTTAAGTTTCTAAAGGTAAAAAACTTTTTAAAGTAAAATATAAGATGAATATTTTTAGAAATAAAATCATCCAATAAAAATTGGATAGGTTTTTCATATTTTTTAATTTTTTATAATCTTATTTATTTAAATCTTCCATTAATGAGGTAAACACTACATCATTATTGCATCATGAATAATTTTATTTATTTGATTTCTAAAAATTATAAAATAAATACCTTGATGAAGGAAATATTTTTACCTTTATAATGAATATTTATAGTAAAATATATCAATTATATATCCCCACATTAATTTTTTTAGCAAAACAATACATGTTATATGATATTTTTATTTTAACAATAAATAAAATGTAATTAATATCATTATCTTACCCTGGTGGCTTTAAAAGGAAAAAAGTCTCACCTAAGGATTTTTTTGGTTGGAAATTACTCATCCAATAAGGTTAGAATTAGTCTTAAGGTAATTTTATATTATTATAATATTTTTTTACCTTGAATTACCTTATTTACCTTTAACCGAGGCAAATAAAAGTCAAAAAGTTAATAATCACCAAAAAATATTTTAATCTTATTGAACCACATTTTTTTACTAATAACAACCATTTATGTCATATTTTTTAAATTAAATTCACAGAAGCGGTAAAGTTTCATTTAAATTAAAAAGTCAGTTTTGAACTTCTACTTAGTATTTTCACTATTTATTAAAAATTAATGTTTTTCAGAAAAATACAAAAAATTCAGCCGAAGCTATATTTGATATTCAAAATTAAAAAATTATTCCTATTTTTCCAAATTATAAACATATAATTTGGATTTATTAATTTAAATTTAATTCTGGTTGTCCGAACAAAAAACATGTTTTTAGGAAATAATATCTATTAAAAGGCTCACACTTTTTTTGTCCAATTTCAGAGTGAAATTACTTCCAATGAAAAAAATTGGATTAAATGGTAAAAATATAATCTAATTATACTTTAAAACCAATAAAAAGATAATTTAACCATATAAATAAATAATATTAAGAAGTAGTTTTGAATTAAAATACAGTATTTTTCACTATTCATTAAAAAAATGAATTTTATCAGAAAAATACCAAACATTCACCCAATGTAAATTTTCATATCTTGATTCTAAAGAAAAATTTTATTTATTCAAATAATACATATATAAGTGACCAAAAATATATTTAAATAGGGTTCACCAGCAAAAGATGGTAAATTGACTTTTTAATGAATATTAGAGTATTTATACTTACAATTAGATTCATTCACATTTTAAGCCTCTAACATTTATTGGATAAAATTAAATATAATTTAAAAAACATGTATAATAATAATATATTTAGTTATATTCATTGCCTCCAACAAAATTAGAAGGGTTAACTACCATTTAATATAATATATTATTTTTATTTTTCAGTGCGACTCAACATTGTGTGTAACATTAGACTTTAAAGAAACCCATTTTTTGTATGAGGTAAACCTTCGAACTTAGCATCCCCATTAATGTAAAATTAATATTTAATTCACAATTGTTAATAAATATGAAAATGTCTTATTCTTTATTTTCCTGGGATGTTACAACCTTCCCTCCTTTTGAAAATTGCGTCCTCCCAATTTTATTCACTTATCAAATAAGTGGGGGTATTTATCCCTCATAGAATTTTTATATTACCATGTTTACTCTTCAACCATATGGTTTTTCCACAAAAACATTACCTGATGAATTAACTTATTTCACAACAGTTGCTCTCTTCGGTCATGAATCTAGATTGGTTGATCCTTATAAGAGAGATTCCCTTCCAAATGAACTACCTTTGGGCTCAAAATATGAGATGGATCCAGCATATACTTTTTGAACATTGAATCATGAAAAAAAATTGCATACCTGGGATAAAATTGGAGGTAAATCTACAATGTAGGCAACTAATCCAACATTCTCTTGATTTCATAATCCCTAATGAGCCTCAGACTCAACCAAGTCCTTTAAACAATGCATCACTATTGATAAAAAATCACCATTTCTGGATGGTAATACCAAAACTGGAGCAATCACCAATAATATTTTCAATTCCTGAAAACAATCATCACATTATTTTTTCCAAATGAACTTAACACCTTTTTGAGTTAACTTAGTCATTGGGATAGATAATTGTGTAAAATTCACAACAAACCTCTTGTAATAACCTGATAAACCAAGAAAACTAAGGATCTCGGTTATATTTGTGGGTGTTTGACAATATTCATTAACGCCTTTTTAGCAAGATCAACAGTTATGCCATTTTTTGAGACAATGTGACCATGGAAAGAGATTTTTTGTAACCAAAACTCACACATACTGAATTTCCCAAATTGTTTCTTTTATTTTAAGGTTTGAAAGAAAACCATAAAATGACTTTCATGTTCCTCTTTACTTTTGGAATAAACCAAAATATCATCAATGAACACAACCACAAACATTTCTAAGAACTCACAGAAAATTTTATTCATAAGATCCATGAATTTGCCAAGTGAATTGTTTAATCCAAAAGGCCTAACCAAAAAATCGTAATTTCCATATCTAGTACAAAACACAGTCTTCAGAAGGTATGATTCCATTACATTCAACTGATGGTACCCCGAACTCAAGTAAATCTTTGAAGAATTCTGAGCTCCCTGGAGATGATCCCAAAAATCATCAACATGAGGAAAAGGATATTTTTTCATAAAAGTGATGTTATTCAATGCTATATAATCAATGAAAAGTCTCAATGAACCATCTTTATTTTTAATAAACAAGATAGGAGCACCCCATAGTGATGTGATAGGTTTAATGAAACCTTTATCAAATAACTCATTCAATCACTTCATTAACTCTAAAAGTTCAATTTGAGCAATTCAATATGGAGGTTTTGAAATTATCCTAGAATGAAGAATTAATTAAATGTTAAATTAAGCTTCCTAATCAGGTATTATACCAGGAAACTTGTTAGGAAAAAATCAATACACTCATTTACCACTGGAACATCATTAATCTAGGCAGTTCCTTTGTTTTAAACAATATATGCATGGTAATATTCATTACCATATTTTACAAGTTTCTCGGCTTCCTGATATGTTATCAAAAGTAAGGGTTCATTCTAGTACACAAACTGGAAATATTTCTGAAATGAAACCTCTTTAACTCTGCATTAAATCTTAGCATGATTAACAAAAGGCCAATCCATACCCAAAATAACATCAAACTCTACTAGAGGAAAAACAATAAGTTTTCCATGTAGATTCTTTCTGCACACATGGACATGAAGGTTCTTAAAATTTATTTTTGTCTCAATATTTCCCCCATGTGTTTTTACCACATGTTCAAGATTTATATCTGGATATGGAATTCCCAATTTACTAGAAAACTTCCCATAAATGAATGAATATGTAGACCTTGAATCAAACAACACATTGGAATAATCTGAAAAACCAAACATTGAACCTGATAATACATCATTTGATGGCCCAACATCTTCTGAAGTAGTTGTAAAGGATTTCACCACCCCTTTCTACTTGTAGTTTGGATACTTTCACTTAGTTGAGTTCTTCGTTGTACACTCATTTGCATAATGAACCATTTCATTGATCCTAAATTTTTTTACTGAATGTAAATAAGATTTTGTCTTACCATTAACCTGATGTTTTTCAGTGAACCTACGCGGCTTATGTCCCATTTTACAACATCGGTAGCACTTACAAGAATTAAAAAGACATTCCTCATCATTATTTTTACCACAATTTTCACAAACTGTAAAAATAAGTTTCTTACCATCAGACATTTTTGAAGAGTTCTTTCATTTCTTTTGCCACCTCAACCTCTTATTCTGTTTTTTTTCAAGTACACGTGATCATTAGAAAACTCCATTCCCAAATTATCTACACATAAAATAAGTTTTTCAGAACTTTTGAACTCATGAGAAGCTAATTCCCTTCAATACATTGGGTTTAATCTTGAGTAAAAATGGTTTATTTTACTATCAATATATCATATGAAATTTGTAAATACCTTTCTAGTCAAGTGAATTTTTCTTCATAAGCATCCATTGAGTCATCCTCCGACCTAAATTATGTTTTTCCATCCATACATGAACCACCTTAGGAAAATATTTCTCCAGAAATATACAATTTAATTCATCCTAATCAAGAGCATCAATATCCTCATTATCCCTAATATTTTTCACCATCGACCACCTCTAATCATCTTCACCTTAAAAATAGTAAACATCAAGACTAACCTTTTGATGTTCAGAACACCCCATGACATCAAAAATCTTCTCCAGTGATTTAATCCACAATTCAACTTTCATAGGGTTTCAAGATCCTTTGAATGATGTTGGATGTGGCCTCATGAAATGCTACACTACTGACATGTAATTCTGTGGTTGATCTGGATGATCTCGTGCATGGATACCAGCACAATTTATATCCTGAGTCAACTGTGCCATCACTACAAAAAATTGTTCAGTTCTGATTCTGAACATATCAGGTTTCTGATTTGAAATGTTGTCTTCCCCCTAATGTCATCCCATTATAGCTGCCATGTTTCCTCTACAGAAAATCATTCTGAACACAGAAATATATTAGGTGAAGAAACATGGTAATCTGTAAATGCTATATCATTTCAATATTATCATAAATTAATTTATGGATATTAATTTAACAATATTTTAACTCCTAATGTTATCTAAATCGACCTTTGATACCAACAATAAGGACTAATCCTTAAATCATTAAATAATCATGAATTAAATGGATAATTCACATTGAGGATCTTTTTAGGTTTAGTGTTTTAGAGAATTAGGACATAACTATTACATTACATCTTGAAAATTACAAAGTTGACACGCCTACTTAGTTTCCATTTTTTCATAAAATAAAAATTCTTGAAAAACATGTGTCATGTCTAGTTCCATGTTTTACATAGCATGACTTTCCTTCATCCCATCCTTGATCCAATTCACCATTAATTCCTGCGATTTTTTTTTTCAAAACATGGGATTAACATAAAAACCTCAATAAGTGTTATAAAACAAAGAAATAAAATATTAGTTCATCAATACATAAATAACATAATCACTTTAACATGCCTCATGAAATCATAAGATTTATGAATAACACATAGTAATAAAAAATCATAACGGTAACATGTGGAATCCATTACATACTTAAATTGTAGCATTCATATATACGTAGGGAGTAACATTTGCAATAACCATCACAGTATATTACCAAGATATCTTAGGAGAAACATTCATGTTTACCTCTGTCACATTACCCAATGAATTGGAGAGATATCTCGAGCTCTCTCGCCCTAGGTTTATCACTGAACAACCCGTATATGTAAATAATTCCCAAGAACCAAAATATATTCATAACACATAAAACAAAATAAAGGAAAGATAACACTTCCACATCATAATAAATCCATTATAAAAACCATTTTCAATAAAAAAAATACTTAAAAGATTATATGGAATTTAATTTTTTAAAAAACATTATGGCTTTTTATGGAATCCATAAATCAAATAATACTTGCCGTGGTGGAAAAGGCTGTTTTCACCGCTTATATTAAAAGAAACATTCTTTTTTTCATTTAGTAAAATGCCTTGTAAAAAATATTCCATTTTAACGAAATAAAATTTCAATTGTGTTTATATACCGTATAAAATAAACTCATGTATAAAAAAATATGCCTCAATGAAAGGGGATTGAGACAAAGTCCCGTACCTCGTGTCCGACTTGAATCGTTCATTTTTTAAACTGCTGAATAAAAAAGTAATGTTAAATTATACATTCTTAAGAAACCTTTCCAAGTTTATTATTTCTTTTATATCACTTATTACCATGTTATAAAAATTATGTAATCATTTAAGTTAATAATGCTCATTTTGTCGATATTTGGTACTTGAGTCATAAATGAACATCTTATATTTACAAGTTGTACATGTGGTCAAAAGTTTATTATTTCCATAATGATATTCATGATTTATATATCATATATAAAATATATATCCATTATATATATTTATTTATAATAGTACATAACATTTGATGGTAAGAAATGAAATGCACCATTCTTGGAGATGGTATGTCATACGTACGCATTAACGCTACTTTCACTTCTATTTTGTATTTTTAATGAATTGAAAACATAATCATAAATATTTATATTATAATTCTAGTATAATATCATATATAATTTCATTAACTCCATCTTTTATACATTCCACATATGGCATTAATGAGTCATATCACTTTGAGTGGGCGGTAGTCCGCACTTCCTCAAATAAAATTATCATGTTTTCCCAAAATGGAAACCATAAAGGTATACTATATATGAAAAATACAAGAGTATATAGAAAATATAAATATAATATATATCACATATAAAAATAGTTCCATCACAATGGACACCATAAGAGGTGGTATGAGAATATTGAACAATCATCATTTCATTAGGTGGTAGTTCGTCGTCTTTAGAAATAGTATGTTCATTACCCATTAGATGGAGGTGTGTGAAAGTGTAGTTAAAATAATTCTCTTAAAAACAAACTAGTATAAATAGGATACTGGTGTTGTTATAAAATAAAATAATAAAACTATTTTTCGGGTTGGAGAATAAAAATAAAATAAAAGAACTTATGAGAAGACGTTACCTTTAAATCGGGAAAATACCTTTGGTTTGAACCAAAAGTGATTTCATGAATTTCATTATGCCTAAGGTAAGAATTTGAGGTGGAATAGAGGGATCTTGAGAGATTATTTGGGAAAGGGATGGATGAGGAAAGTGGCTTGAGAGGTGTGAATAATGGGTTACAGGTGAGGGCTTTTATAAGGGGGAGGATGGGCTCTTTAAGAATATTTGAAAATATTATTTTATTATATAATGATTTACGATTTCTAAAAATCCTAAATCTTATTAAAGTCAAAGATAAGATTCCTCGTTTTCAAAATAAATTCATTCAATGATAATTGAACCAGTTTTGGAGATTTTTTTCATTTTTATAATCTTATTTATTTAAATCATTCATTAATGAGGTAAACACTACATCATTTTTGTGTCATACATAATTTTATATATTTGATTTCTAAAAATTATAAAAAAATACCATATTTTAGAAAAAAAATTATAATTATAATGAATATTTATAGTCAAATATATCAATTATATAACCCCACATTAAAATTGTTTTATCAAAACTATACATGTTTATGATATGTTTATTTTTACATTAAATAAAAAGTTATTAATATCATTATCTTACAGAAGTGGCTTTAAAAGGCCAAATTTATCACCCAAGGATTGTATTGGTCAGTTACTAACCATAAAATAAGGTTAGGACATGTGTTATGGTAATTTTATATTATTATAATATTGTTTTACCTTGAATTACTCTATTTACCATTAACCGTAGTAAATAAAAGTTAAAAGTTTTTATTCACCAATTTTTTTTAAATATTATTGGACAATATTTTACTTAATAATAACTACCATGCATATCGGATTTTCTAAATTCAATTCATTAGAGTGGTAAAATTTCATTTAAATGAAAATTTTAGTGTTTTAATTACTACTTAGTGTTTTCACTATTCATCAAAAAATGATGTTTTTCAGATAAATACAAAAAATTAAGCCTATGTTATATTTGATATTCAAAATTAAAAAATTATGTCTTTTTTTACCAAATACAAAGCATATAAGTTGGATTAATTAATTTAAAATTAATTTCTATTGAAAAAACAAAAAGCGTGTTTCTAAGAAATAATAACTATCAAATGATTGACACTTGTTTATGTCCGATATGAAAGTGAAATTACTTCCAATTACCGAAATTGGATTAAATGATAAAAATATAATCTAATTAAACTTTAAAACCTATTTAAAATAAAATATATCTACTTAAATAAATTAGATTATGATGCAGTTTTGAATTAAAATATATTATATTTTAACTATTAATTAAAAATATGGATTTTATCAGAAAAAAAAACCAAAAATTTTCACGAAGTAAATTTTGTTGTCTCGATTCTAAATAAAAATTTTATTTTGTCAAATAGAACATATAAAACTGACCAAAACCATATTTAAATAAGGTTTTCCCTCAAAAGGCAGTAAATTTTCTTTTTAATGAATATTAGTGTATTTATCCTTAAAATTAGATTCATTCAAATTTTAGGCCTCTAATTTTTTTAGATAAATGTAAAAATATTTAACAAACATGTATAATCATATTGTTTTTATATCTATTCCTTCCCTCCAATACAACGACTAGGCGTTAAATACCATTTAAAATAATATTTTATAATTATTTTTTAGTATGGCTCAGCATTGTGTGTAACATTAGAATTCAATGAAACCCGTTGTTGCATATTAGGTACACCATCGAACATAGCATCCCCTTTAAATTAAAATTAATATTTAATTCACAAATACTAATAAATATGAAAATGTCTTATTCTTTATTTAGTTGTGATGTTACAATAATGGCTCAATTATTAACAAATTATTGACCAATACACAGGGTTAGAAATGATCACCACTAAAATACCATGACACATTGGTGTCTATATGAAACATTGATGATATGTAATTTAGTAAATCACATCTAATGGTTGTTTCTTGTCAATGGGTGGATATGGAAAAATGTTCTCCAAAAAATCCACCATGTATTTGTCATATATGTATGGAATCATCTGAAAATAATTTAATCCTTTTATACCATAAATTTTTTATAGTTTTTCTTCATACCATTGGAGCACATATTATCACATCATATCATTGTATGGTAGATCCTCCTACCATCGAGCGGTAGCTCCTCATTCCTTTTAAAACTAACAAAATCACCGCTTTACTACTAGAAGTAGAACCTCTTAGCATCTAAAGATAGAATATCCATGCATGTAAAAGTACCATATTTATTTATTCTCAAAAATAATATTTCCCCTTAAATGAGCTATGAGATTTTCGTATTACCCTTACATGATATTCCAATTCCCTAAAACAACCTTCAACTATCCATAAACAATATTTCATATTTTTTTCTACCCTTAAATAGAAACATGTATTCTTTTTCCCTAACCTTATGTATAATTCCAATACCCTTATAATAATATTTTTTACCTTTACACATGTTTTCAAACTCACCAGTACTATTGCATATCTATAGAGGGAAACCCTAACATGGGTGTAGAAATTGTCATCTAAACCTTATACAAATTTTCTTACCTTTATACAAAGTTGTTCGACCATGCCGTAGTGCCATAAATACTATTATGCAAGAGTTTACCCTCACACAATGGGCCTATTACCTTTATTTAGCATTGAATCACCACAAAAAACTATAAATTAGAAATTTTTCCTAAATACATCAATAAATTATTGGTTTATTCATAAAAATATCACTAAATTAGTGAGGTTTCTGAAAAAAAACATCACTAAATTAGTGGTGTTTCCAGAAAAACAAATCGCTAAATTAAAACCATTTTAATGAAACATGGCTAATTTAGTGGAATTTTTAAATAAATTTTTCTATTTTAGCCACGTTTTTAAGGTAACATCGCTAAAAGAATATTTATATATATATAGCTCATTTACCAGAATCGGTGTAAATTTATATTTAGATATATATATATACACAAAAACACAAACACACATATATAAACATATCAATATATAAATATAAACACACACAGACCCAAATATATATATATATGTATGTAAATGTAAATATATATATACATATATTTATACATAACAAAATAAATATATTTTATATTTAGTCATTTTTTAAAGAAAACATGGCAATTTTAGTGAAATTTCTACTAGTGTTTTAAAATGTGGAAAATTATATATGTGTGTATGTATATGTATTCATACACAAAAATATTTATACACACACACACACACACAAATAAATATATACATATAAACACGAATATATATATATACATATATATATACATACACTACGAGAAATTAAAGCTATAGCCATAGACTTATATCCACAGTTTTATTGGTTCGTGGATATATATTCCTAATTGCCATGGTTTAATTTAGTAATCATGGCTATACCACATGTGTTCCTATTTGGTTTTAGGGTCCCCCGATTCGCTACTCTCACGCTCCTCCCGACTTCTTCACCTCTCGGCTTCTTCTCCTCCGGACGAGTTCTCCTCCCCTACCTTGCCTGACTGCGGTGCCCTCCTCCTCGACATCACATGACCACAACGCCCTCCTCCCCGACCTCGCCTGACCGTGGCTCCCTCCTCCCCTGACGACTTCTCCTCCCCAACGTTTTCTCCTCAACGTGGCGCCCTCCTCCCCGACGACTTCTCCATCCCGACCTCTCCTCCCTGACCTCTCCTCACCACGACGCCCTTCTCTCCGACGAACTCTCTCACCACGGCACCCTCCTCCGGAAAAACTCTCACACAGTGGCCCCCTCCTCCCCGAAGACCTCTTTCACCGTGGTTCCCTCCTCTCCGACGACTAGTCATCGCGGCTCCCTCCTTCTGGATTCCAATTAATGCAGGTATTTCATACAATATTATTTCATCAATGTTCTAATTTTAAGGTTGTATTGTTATTTTAATTTCATGTGATGGTTATTTATATCTCCATTCCTCTTGTATTTATAGAATAAATGGGTAGATTATGAGTATAAATTGAAGGCATATTGATGTGATGATGTAGAACATATAAGTTAACTATACACTATGATGGTGATATAAGAATTATTGATAATAAAATATATTGTATTGGAGTCCTAGGATGTTTTATGATGTTTAATGCACATATTCATTAATTTTTTGGATTTAGAATAGGTTCAAGCAGGTTTGAAGATGTTTAGAGAAGGAAAATTCACGTCTTGGAAGCATTTATTGTGTTTTTTCATCATCCATTGCGATTACCTTACTCAGCTGGTTTGTAGATTGATTTCCTTTTCAAGAGAGGTCACCCCAATCTGTTGTCAATCTTCTCCTAGAATATTTTACTGGGCCCTACCTCTATTAATTATGGTTCAATGTGTAATTTCATACATGATTTTTTGAATATTTTTTTCATCAAGAGATGGTATCACATTGAAGAACATGTTTTTTAATGGATAAGTGATGGTTTAGTTTAATTTTTTACATGGTATTCCTGGACTACTTTGTTTGTAAGCCCATCCAATCTTTTTATTTTATTCGAAATTTTAAAATCTTAATTGTTTGGTGTGGTTCAATATCTAGAACATATTTGTGTGTATAGGGACATAAATTGTTGTATGTGAAGGTTTGTATTTTGATAATTAGTTTTTGTGTTCCATTAATTTAATAGCTTTATGGCAAGTGTTCACTATGAATTTCTAATATTCAATTTTGAAACTATGGATTACCATGATAATGCGGTTATACTTCTATATGGATCTTGATCTTTCTTATATCTCTATTTATATATTCTTAAATTTTTTTATACAAAAAATAAGCATATACAAAATGAAAAAAAATTATTACATAGAAAAAATATTTATACTTTTCCTTTAAATCATTTTATTTATATTCTTCTTTTGATTTATTTACATTCATTTTACATTCAGGATAAACTACTATTTGTTCTGTTCTCAATAATGAATGATGCTTAGTATATTAGTGTAATATGTGGGCTATATAAATACAAGAATCCTTCAATCCTACCAGCCATCACAGGTAAAATATGGCCCCTACATACTATTCCAAAAGGCTGGTGATAGGTCAACAACATCAATTTTACCATCCATAAGACTAATCTATTTCACAATGTACTCTTATGGCAATGCACTCTTAATGCGCCCTACTTCTTGAAGGTAACATTTTGGCATGTTCATTTATTTATTATTACCATACTATAACTGTAATGTTGAGAGGTGTATTTTCTCATTATTCATTCTCGTGGCAGTCCAAATTGAAATTCCTGATAAATATGTAAACACCACTATCTGGATTAAAAACATTGTTATGTAATATTTCATTTTTACTATTTTTTGTGGTTTGGGATTAAACAGTTCATTCATTATGCTTATTTGGCTGGTATTAGACCAATAATTCATGGCTTTAACATCTGTTCTTTATGAACACTTATATACAACACTCTAGTTTTTTGTTATATCTCATTAAAGATTTGGGTTTAGGTTGATTATTGTATAAGATCTATCACTTAAGTAGTCGGGTTGATGCTAAGGGGGTGCATACCAGGAAGAGCTATAGAGAGGTCTTAATGGAAATTGTATTGACTTAACTCAAGTTGAAGTTCAAGTGGAAATACAATCAACACTCAATATAAACAAGATGTGGTGGTTCCTACTCTGATGACCACACCCACAAATGGATTGGGTTTGACCTGCTGGAACTGTCCAGCTCTGGGAAAGTTAAAAACAGCACATGTTCAAAGTTTTAAACCTTAAAATTATTTTCCATTTTCTTTTCTTTTATTTCCTTTAGTTATTTTAATATTTAATAACATTTGTCTTGTGTTTTCTGGGAAGATAAAAAGCTGGACAAAACCTCATGCACCGATTGAAGATCTAATCATACTGTTGTTGGAAGCATAAAAAAAACATCCAGGTTCGTGTTTCTACTTTTTTTCATTGTTTTATATGTTTTCCACCTTCCTCTAAAAATTTTATGTTAGACATTGCCCATTTAATTTGAATGTTTCTGTAAAATACATTTAATGTGTAGGCTCCAGGTCACTGTTATCCGGGAAGTTATTTAGTGCACTTTTTAATGGAAATTTTTGAGACTATTTAGGTAAATATCTCTCATACAATGTGTTGCCGCTGATTATTCCATCGAATTCATTAGGTAACCCTACCTCCATCAAAACTACAAGCTGCTCCTAGAGACACTCAACTCATCCTCCAATTTTCATATTGTATGATTTATTTCATTCAATTTATTGTATTTATTATTATCATATTTCATTCCTGATCTTCATGACTCTTTCTTGATATTTTTAAATTGTTTTGGATGATGGTAACATTAAATTTATAAATGATGAATGATAATCCGTAGGTTTCAGCGTTTACAGAGCATATGGAGAAGAAAACCATCTTAACCATGCATTTATTGTTGTGGTGTCGGGGGCCTTTTCTAATGGTGTTTCTCGGACTATAACTTCACCCCTTGATGTTATCATGATATGATTATAGATATGACTATAGTTCATTGATGTTAAATTTCTACACAATTGTATTCCTAACAATAGATTATAATCAAGGAAAACAATACTCTATGACCTTCTTTGTGACATTGAATCATATATTAGACAATGATTATGTTGTATATCATGGTTTGAAGGTGTTAACTACTGGTTGTTACCTAAATAACATTATATTTACTAAAATATGATCATCATCATATGGTCAGATATGCTGATCTTGATGGTATATTATATTTTTGAACAAATTCCAAATCCTTGTGTTTTTTTAATGAAGTATTTATTAAAATGAAATATAACATAATTTTATCATTTTGTATTTTTGATGGTCAAAATTCAAACATGACATTATATTTCTAATTGCAGGTTAGTGAACCGTAAGTTTCATGAAACCAGTATGTTGTTCATTGAGATTGATGAGGTGGTCTCACTTTTATGATATATCTTTTAAAGGGGTTCTCTATTTGGGTTTTTAGAACACAAAATTTTAGTTTAGGTTCTGATTTTATATCATAAATTTCATATTTTTTTGACATAGAGGCCATATTTTCCATAAGTAGAATTGATGTTGTGGACGATGTTATTATTATAAGTTGATGTCATTGAATATTTTCTGAATTCATCCTCCAGATTTCATCTAATATAGATATTTTTATGCTTCTATTCTATCTAGGAATTTTCCACTATGCTGTTTGAAAATACTAAAATACTTTTTTAATTTGAATAAATTTTTTATGGAAATATGCTCTCCCTATCATTAAAATTCACAAACCTCATGTCTTCCCCCTTCTCTGAATTGTAATGAACTCTACCATGTTGTTACTCGAACAACCAAATGGAGTTTGAAGTGAACATCAAGTGGACATTGTCATCTGCGCGTGGATACCCTCAGAAAAAAGACTCCATAATTGATTATCAAGATGAATTGATTCTCAAACTGATGTGAATGTAGAATCTTCCAAACACCTCATATGAAATCAAGTGATCGTTCAGGTAAACATATTTTAGATTTTTTCCGTTATTTTAATCAATCATGTGTGATCCCTTCCCATATTACAAAAACATTATAGAGGACCTTATCTAAGATGCAGGGGGTGGGTGGAGTGGGGCAGGGGGCAGGGGGCAGGGGGTAGGGTGGAGGGGAGCTGGGGGCAAGGGGCAGGGGGCACGGTGGAGGGGGGTTGAGGGTAGGGGGCATGGTGGAGGGGGGCAGGGGGCAAGGGGCAGGGGGGTGTCTGCTGGGTAGGGGGAGGGCGAGGGGGAAGGTCTATAGGGTAGGGGGAGGTATGCAGGGTAGTGGAGAGGGGAGGGGTGGGTGGAGGGGGCAAGGTCGAGTGGGGAGGTCGCAGGGCAGGGGTAGGGGGTGGTCTGCAGGGGGGTCTGTAGGGATGGGGGAGGGGGGTTTGGTAGTGGGGAAGTGTGGAAGTGGGGCAAGGTGGTGGGGAAAGGGGTGTAGTTAGTCTCTATAGGTTTTTTTATTCTTAGATAATATTGAATAACCATTACAATCCATCTCAAACTCCCCAATTTCTTCATGATTAGTTTTCTCCAAATATTCCCTCTTATTTACAACAGATTAATTTCACTAAATCATGGCTTGATATTATTTATAAAAAATCAGATTATGTTTGATACCACTAGTTGTTATTGTTATGGCTTTAACACCTTTTCTTTTAGAAATCTAGGCCATTATGTGCACTTTTCTCTTCTTTCACATGTTTATTATTTTTTGAAAATTTCATATTCACTTGAGCAATTAGAGAACACTAATTGTTTTTCGTTTTTTTGGTTTATCCTTTTACAACTCATCAGACTATATGAAAAAACATTCTTTCTTATCATGTTCAACCTTCTTCATAAGTGTGGATCCATTTTTTGTTATGATATATTCTATTTGAATAGAAATTGTGTCCTCTAGTAAAATATTATTATCGGGTGGGATAAAAACTTGTATCAATGAAATCAAAATTTTGCTAAAACTCGAGCCAAACTAATTATATACCATTACAAAGAAGAATAATTTTTAATTAATAGGAATTTACTATTTGATAGTATCATTTTGAAACATGGATCTATTTACCCTTTCTTGTAGGAACATGATTTGACCCATGGGGTATTGTGGTTCTTATATGTTGGGCAGTGACGTGTATAGTCATAGGAGACATGTATGTTTTAGTTTTGTTCTTATTTTATTTTCTTTATAGCATTATCCACTCAGGTCTTTTACTTCATTCTGTGGACAAAGGGTAATTATATTCTGCAAAGGGGGGGGGGGGAATGGGGTTCAGATTGATTCAGTCCACCAGCATTGATCCAAGGTAAGATTATATGGTTACTACTTGTCTTGAACCTCATGTATTTGGGGATTTCAGTGTTTCTGACACCATATTATGTTCTCACTACGGTGTTTGATCATTTCGTGTTGGTTAGAGTGGATTTGGTTCTCTAAATCGATGTAAGGATTTAATGCTGTTGGTTGGTTTCTTGCTGGTTATGTAGCATCATTTATGTGTTTTAATGTACCTAATATCCTTTATATAGTGCGTTGATCCCTGCTCATTGGATTCGAGTATCCAAGTTAAGGGCGACTCGCCTATGTGTGAATATGTAATAAATTATATGTATATGGGTTCCCCCGTTACGTGTATAGTCAACCATAGCGGTGAGTATGAACGTATGGGGCTATGTGTGACCATGTATATATATATATATGCATATGTAGGTGAGTAGAGATTGTTATATACATATAATCATATGTTCAGGGACCCCCTTGCACATACTCATGGCCATGCAGGTGTGTGTATAGGGGCTAGGTGTCCTTGCATGTGTGTGAAGGTGCATATACCTAGTGGGGAGCAGAAAATTTTAGTTAGAAAGCTCTAAGAGCCGAAGTGGACGGTTTGGTTTCACCTTGAGGTAAGATCCCTCTTCAAGACTCTTCAATTCTAGAATGCTTTAAATTTCATTTATCTTATTTCTTAATTATGCTAAATTATATTGAATTGCATATCTCGAATAAGTGTTCATTAATATAATTGTTTTATTTGATAAATTAAGTCATGTTTTTATAATAAAACCCCCTCCAACAGAGGTGCGCTGTCTACGAAAACTCACAGTGATAGTTATGTTGATCTAGTTGCTTAAATAATTTCATTTTGTTTTTTGCTGAATGAGTTTTACAATAAATGTTAAATATAATTAAATGACTTGTGTGATAATGAAATACCATGATTTTATAATATAACCCCTCCAACGGAGGTGCACTATCTTCTAAACCAAAGTGTAGTGATAGTTATTTGTATCATGTTTATATTTGGTTTGAGTCTTTCAAATGCCTCTTGTTGGTGTTTGTTTTGTGTCTAGTTAGTTTTTGTTTTCTTTGAATAATATACATTGTCTTATCATACTCGTTTTAACTCAAATGACATAGCCTGAGTAGGCATATGCCTTAACCATGAGACTTTCCTTTTCACACTTTGAATATTATAAATAAAATTTCTATGTTTAGCCAAAGAGAATGAATTTGTAAATGGTTTGTGTATGGTGTATAATTATTTTCTGTCATTTTTCCCTTTAGACATTGCGTCATTGTGCCGCTCGCTACAACCTTATATGGAGATCCCTTGTTATATCTTATTAAATAGTTTATCTGTTCTATCATCTGCTAGTGGGGAAACGGTTGGAATTTTTCCTCGCCTCCTCCCGATCCCTTCACCCCTGGCCGGAAGATGCTTCCCCACGGATGTCGCTGGATAGGGCCAACATGCCGCAGTCGCGGCACGATCACACCGCGGTCATGTCGCGGTAATGTCGTGATTTGGCCCTACTCCATGATGACACCCCACAGCTATTCATAGTGATAGTATTCCATGAGTCTTGTGAAAAATGTTGAAATGGACTAATCACAATTTCATCTGGTGGGGTGATGACCAGAATGTTTCCTCGCCTCCTCCCGCTCCCATCACTCCTGGCTGGAAGATGATGCCCTGGTCATGCCACGGTCACGCCATGATTTGGCCCTACTCTAGGAAGAAACCCCGCAGCAGTTCACAATGATAGTATTCCATGAGTCTTGTGATCAATGTTGAGACTGACTAATCACAATTTTTTCCGGCAGGGTGACGACATGAATGTTTCCCCGCCTCCTCCCGCTTTGTTCTCTCCTAGCTGGAAGATGCTGCCTCGCGGATGTCGCTGCATCGATCCAACATGTCGCAGTCATGCATCGGTCACTCCATGGTCACGTCGTGGTCACGCTTCGGTCACGCCATGGTCACACCACAGTAATTCCATGATTTGGCCCTGCTCCAGGATGACACCCCGTAGTGATTCATAGTGATAGTATTCCATGAGTTTTGTGATCAATGTTGGGACTGACTAATAATAATTTTTTCTAGCAGGGCGATGACTAGACGTTTTCCCCAACTCCTCCTACTCCCTTCACTCCTAGCTGGACGATGTTGCCCTGTAGATGTTGCTGGACCAGGCCAACACGCCGCGGTCATGCCGCAGTCACACCGTGGTAATGCCATGATTTGGCCCTGCTCCACCCACATCCAGCCCACACCAGCCCCCTTCCTCCTTCATTTCAGCATGCTTACAGCAACATTGCAGCCCGCAACAGCCCCCCTACCACCTTCAAATCAGACCGCACCATCCCCCAGCACATGCAACTTGCCCCCTTCCACAAGCATTCTAGCACCCTTCCACCGGCATTCGAGCCCGCACCAGCCCCCAGCCACCTGAAGTCCAGCCCGTACCAACCACCACACCAGCCACCACCCCTCAGATGCTTGAAAAACACTCATTCCATCCCTCTACCACCTACAAAATAGCCCCAACCACCTGTTCCAGCCCTCACCATCCCCTGGCCTCCTATATCCTAGCCCGCACCAGCCCCTGCCACATGCCCAACAGCCCCCATCCACTTTAAATCCATCCCACACCAGCCCCCTGCCATTCCCCCGCTGCCTGCATTCCCGCCCGCACCAGCCACTCTGGCCCGCACCAGCCCCCATCCTTCTACATTCCAGGATGCCCGAGAAAAACTCCTTGAAAATTACAAAAAGGAATGGTGAAAGAGGATCCCCTTTTTTGATCTGTCGTTTCCTAGAAAATTAGCCATGAAAACTACCATTTATGGTCACCGAGAACTTTGGGGTAGAGATGCATCTTCTAACCCAAGATGAGAACCTAGCCAGAAGGCCGAGCAGATCGAAAGCATCCCATAAGAAGTCCCAGCTGACCAAATCAAAATCCATGAATAAGTCGATCTTTAAGGCACACCTAGGAACTCCAGAATGATGATTGTAAACCCACAATAATTCATGGGTAATCAGATTCTCAGGATGAATTGGGTTTGGTACAGTATATTGAGGATATTTTTATTCAGCTTTAGATTTATGAGTCTCTTAAGGTTATTTTTCTAACCATCCTTCTAGAGGGTCCGAGTTATAAGTGGTGGAAGTATATTATTCAGACTATTCCAAACAAAGACTATTCTTGGAAATGTTTGAAGGAATTTTTCATTTAGCATTCTTTCATAATGAAGTGAAGGTATAGAGGGGTTGTCCAGGTGGGGTGGCCAAGGGCTATCCATGGGGGGTGCTAGGGGGTCTGCAGGCCAGGGGAGGGTGCATGTGGGTTGTCTAGGAGTGGTTGTTCAGTGGGGGTGTCCAAGGGCTATTCGGGGGGGGGGGGGAAGGGGTCAGTGGGTCTGTAGGGAAGGGGGCAGGGTGCATGTGGGGTGTCTAGGGGGGGCTATCTAGGTGGTGTCCAGGGGCTGTCCGGGGGCTGATTTGAAGAGATAAACCAACGAGCAATGGGATCTAACCTCATAGAAATAATTTTTCTAATGATTTTTGGAAAGGTATTCCCAATAGTAATAGGTCTGAAATCATTTACATCCACAAAATTTTCCTTCTTTGGGATTAGGGAAATAAAATTGGAGTTCATTCCATAGGGCATTGAGGAATGGTTAATGAACTCCCTCGTAGCGTTAAGGAGCTCATCATGAACTATGTCCCGGTACAACATAAAGAATTAATTTGTGAACCCATTTGAACTAGCCACACTCTCAATATTTAGAGAAAAAGGGCACTCTTAACCATCTTCTCATCAAGGGATGAAACAAGGTAGATTTTTGGATTGGTGTAGCCCGATCCGGTTAGGCCGAATGCTTGTGGATCTTCTCAAATTTTCTTGAGCTAAATATTTATATTAATCACCACCAAAAAAATCTTCAAAAAATCATTTCCATGTGAATAGATCTTCAAATATATGCTACATGAGCACCTTCTTCAGCTCATCAAATGAGATCCAATATATTATGCACATCTACTCCAAGCAACGCCCTCATTCTTTGCCATAACAACTCACATCACCAATCATCTTTGCCATCCTGTGAATCTAATGGAAACAATTCCTTATTTTGTTCATTTCTTTGTGACATAATCCGTGGTGGTGGTTTACATCACTTGTATGCTTCAGGATAATTCATCAAGCCTCATATAATATTTGCATACTAAAACCTTTGCTTGGGATCTTCATATTCCTTCTCAACAGGCATGGGAACATCCAACTCCCTTTTCAGTTATCCAGCTCCTAATTGTCTCATCAATATGCTTGGGTAATACAACTAACATTGAACCCATTTATCATCAACATATTGGCATGAAACAACTTGTCTTCCTCATTGACAACAAATATGACACGAACACAATGTGGATTTAACAATATTTTAGTTTATTTTTATTGTCAATAGAAATTTAGCAATTGGTATGTCAAGATGTTCTTTAAATTTCTTCTCTCCTATTTTTCTCATTGACTTCTCTCATTTTCTTTTCTCCCTTTATTGAAAATAAATACAATGTTCATGAAGGAGGATGGTATCACATCATTCTTAAAGAATTTTCCATCATTCATTCTATTCAAAGTCTGTGTAATCCATGTTTGGTGTATAAAATATGAGGGTTTGATTTAGAAAACAATGAAGTCCCATTAACAAACTGAACATGATACTAAATGATTCTAATTCAAATGACACATTTAGGGGATATTAAGATGTCATAAAGTTGATAACAAATGATTCCAATTCATATCTTCATTCTTTTTGTAATTAAAACCTGAGATCTTGAACTCATCTCAATACACATGTTGAAAAAATTCAAGTACATGTATCAGGTTTTAGAAATCAGCCTTGAGATCTCAAATTTCCTCAAATTCTTATCGTTGATTAATTCAATTTCTCCCCCTTAAAATCTTAATTTATTCAGTCATTAATATGTATGAGAGAAATGCATACCTCATCAATGATTTTTTCAAGCACTTTACAGAAATTCTAGATTTTCATGGATTAAATAAGTCTGGAAGCTTCTCAAGGGTCTTCTACACTCATCTCCCCATTGAGGAGACACACTATCTTCAATATATCAAGGAAGATCTTTCCTTCTGATGTTCTTTGGAATAACTTTTGATAAATCATACCAATACGATGACTTTTTTTCACATCTCGTATAGTTATTCCAGCTTACTTCCCTTCATTTTCTCTCCTCTTGAGAAATAATTTCACCTTCAATTCCCTGCATTGTATGGCACACTAATAACACAAAAATAAAAAATATTTAGGGATTACGGTGGATGTCCTTGCTCAACAATGTGAGATTTTGTGTTGAGAAAATTTTCTCAACCAGTTTTTCCTTTCCAATTTAGCTCCATGTATGGATGGAGACTCTTCATGCATGCACTTTTGGATTTTGAAACACCCTTGGGCAGTATAGATTTCTTTCTTCGCTCCTCGTACGAGATTTTCGTTCTAACATGATGATAGCGCATGGGCTTCTCCAGGACCATGGATGGTTTATTCCTATATTGGGAAGAGGGAAGCAGCTGAGGTGGACCCTCCAACATGGCTGGTAGTGAGCCCTCTCCTAGCCTCTTTAATTCAAGATTTTTTTTTAAATTTCATTTACCTTTATTCATGATTCTACTTGTGTATACTAGATTGAAACTCTTGATAAAGTGTTAGTTAAAATAATTGTTTCATTTGATTAACAAGTCATGGTTTGTAATAAAACCACTCCAATAGAGGTGCACTGTTTTTGAAAACTCACAGTGGTAGTTTATGGATATATAGCTTGTTTGAAATTATAGCATTTCTATTTTCTATTTTAATCCTTACCCCTTCCTCTCTCATTTGAGACACCATGAGCATCTCCAATGATTTTTTTGACTCATAGGGGGTGTGAAAGGTGGGGTGTGCGTGGGGGGGGGGGGGGTGCAATAGTTGGGGGGTGCAAGGGGGCTATCCAGGGGGCATGGGGGTGCAGGGGGCTATCCAGGGGGTGTAAGGGCTGTCTAGGGGGTGCAAGGGGCTGTCCAAGAGGGGATTGTCCAGGGGGTGAAAGGGGGTTGTCCAGGGAGGGTGTTCAAGGTGGGTGGGGGTGTGCTAGGAGGTCTGCACCAGGGGGCGGTACTATTGGAGTGGGGGTGGGGGTGCATGGGGGCTATCCTGGGGGGTCTATCGGGGGGCTGTAGGGAGGGGGTAGGGTGGTGGGCTACTGTAGGAGTGGGGGGGTGGGGGAAAGGGGGTTGTCCATGGGGCATGGGGGTGAAGGGGGTTGTCCAGGGGGGTAAAAGGGCTATCCAGGGGGTGGAAGGGATGTCTAGGGGGTGCAAGGGTTGTCCAGGGGGTGTAAGGGGGTTGTCCAGGGGGGTATGGGGGTTCAGGGGGTGGGGGCTGTCCAGGGGGGTGAAAGGGGGCTGTCCAGGGGGGGTGAAGTGGGCTGTCTGGGGGGGTGCAAGGGGGCTATCCAGGGGGATCATGGGGGTGCAGGGGGCAGTCCAGGGGGGTGAAAGGGATATCCAGGGGGTGCAAGGGCTGTCCAGGTGGGGCATGGGGGTGTAGTGGGGTGCAAGGGGGCTCCCTAGGGGTGCGGGAGGGAGGGGGGCTGTGGTTTTTTATGAAATGTGAAGCACTAAGGCCACAGTTTTAAAACTATTGTTTTAGGACTAAAGCCATGGTTTTAAATCATGGTAAAGCTATATAGCCACATTTTTGAACCGTGGCTATTGGATTTGTGCGGCATAATGTTCTACCACGATTTCAAACTACAAAAAAAACCCTATATCCAAGCCATTACCAGCCACGGTTCGTTGAACTGTGCCTATAACCAATAGCCACGGTTTTTGGGAGCTATTGAAATGGTTTGAAACCGTGGCTATAGCCTAAATTTCTAGTAGTGATATCTATAATATAAACACCCACATATATATATCTATAATATATGCATATATATATATATACACATATATATATACACACATATATATATATATAACATGAAATATAAACATATACATACCTAAAATATAAAAATTTATATACATAAATTATAAAATATAAACATATATAATCACACACAGACAGACACATATATATAAAACATAAAGACATATATATAATTTAAAATATAATATATATACGTATATAAATATAAAATATAAACATATATGTAAAATATGAACACATATATATTTATAATATTATATTATATTATATATATATATATTAATATATAAAATTATATATATATATATATAATATTGAATTTTTAAATATTGACACACATATATAAATATAGAAAACAGACACACAAACACACACATATACAAATATATATATATATATTAATATATATAAACATAAATACATATATTTAAACACACACACATATAAATATATATGTCTCTTTATATATACATATCTCTATATATATATATAAACACACACACATGAATATATATATATACACACACAAACACGTAGATAAATTAATCTATGAGAACAAATATATATTTTAAATTAGTCACATTTTTAAAAAAACATGGCTATTTTAGTGATATTTTTATCAGTTTTTTAAAATGTGGCTAATTATATATATATATATAAGTATATATATATACATACACATATATTTACTCACACACACATATATATAAACATATAAATAAAAACAAATTAAAACATATATATATATATATATATAATTTATCATATAAATCAAATTTATATTTGTATGTATAATATAAAATATAAAAATATATAGATATAGATATATATAGTATAATAGAAACATAACATATAAAATATAAACATATATATTTTTATATATACATATTAATATATAAATATATATATAATTTTAATTTTTTAAATAATGACATTTATTTATATATAAAAAAAAAATATAATACAATAATACATTCAATGTAAATGTGGATGTGTTGGTTTGTTATTATGGTAGACATTTAGGTATCCAACGTTCAAATCCCAGACAGGGAGGGTTTTACTGGAGATAGGCGATGTACTGGAGTTTGTGATACCACATGGGATGTTCTGGAGAGGGGGTTGTGGTAAGGTAGAGGAATGGGATGGGTATATGTACTGGAAATGTGTTTGTTGTAGGGTAGAGGAATGAGACAGGTATAGGATGGATGATGTTTGGGTGATGTTTTTCCTTCAAAAAAATTTCTTTTTATGACTTATAATATTTTTTTAAAAAAAATTATGCATTTTTTAAAAAATTTATCTATTTTAAAAAAATAAATTTCCTACATTTTATTGAAACATAGGTAAATGAGGTGTCATTTACTAATGTTTATTTACCGAAAATTCAAAAAAAAATTCACTAAATGATGTTTCACTAAATAGTGATGTTTATTAATGCTGCTAAATTTGCAACATTTATTTACCAACATTTCCATAAAACATAGAAAAATGAGGTTTCACTAAAAACCAATGTTTGTAAACATCTCTAATTTAGAAACCCGAAAAACTTCCACTAATTAGAAGTTTTTATAAATGTTGCTAACTTAGAAACACCTCATTTAATGATATTGGTAATTGAGGTGTCATTTATGTATTTTTATTTGTTGGCATTCTAAAAAATGTTGTTAAATGATGTGTTTCTAAATAAAAATTTTTATTTATCGACATTTCTAATAAAATTTGAAAAATAAAGTGTCTCCAAATATTGACATTTATAAATGTTGGTAAATTAGTGACACATCATTTAGAGATTTTTTCATAAAATTTGGTAAATGAATTAGCAATGTTTATCAAAATTGTTAATGAAACAAGCATCGATAATTAGCATTTTTATGTAGTGAATACCATTTCAAAGTGAATTTATCAACAATTTACTCTTGCACAACCTCATGGTTACCTTTACAGAGATGGCCTAATACCCTCACATAGCACTGGTTACACTTACATAATGCTTTCATATTTCTGGCACCCTTATGAAATGAAGGATCTACTCAATTTAACCTTATGTAGGTTATCATCTACCTTTACCCATCACATTGGACATGATGATTACCTTTTTATAGATTTCCCATAAATCATAGAATTTTCTATGGCCTTCAAAAATCTTTTTCATGAAAAAATAATTTTTTTAATTTCTTTTACTAAACATTGAATTGTTCATCAAGAATCCTTATGTAATTCTTTAATTATCCTCATGAAAAAAAAATCTTGTGTATAAAAACATTTCCTCATATATTTAATATTTTCATAGTCTCTAAATAATTTCATGGGCTCATATTTTCCTTATGATAATAATGAATATTTCTATGGGATTCTATAAAATAATTATTCAAAAAAATTAATGGAGGGATTCACCTATTATAAAAATTATTATTATCAAAAATTCAACAAACCATGTCTTAGACATTGAATACTAGTTAAAAAATTTCCATATTTTCAAGGAGAATTTTCTTTCAAAATTCTATCTATTTAATCCATAAAAATTCTCTAATTATTTTCACAATATTTGATAAACTTTTATCAAATTCATTTAATAATTCTCCTTCCAAGATTAATCACTAAAAACAGAGTAATTCATTATACATTGACTTTGATTCGTTGTTATTTACTGACAATGAAAACAAAAAAAACTCATTAAACATCGACATAGTATTTTCTTGAACACTAATGTTTAATAAATAGTTTGATTATTTATTACTTTAACAGTTTAGATAATATATAAATAATATAAATGTCATTTTGAAGTTCCAACATGATAATTGGAGACATTCGACATATGAAACTGAAATTTAAGTAACCACCAACTTGGTTCCTATTCATGAGGTTACTAAGAAACTATTAAATATTATATGGAAATATTCATTCATTCCATTTTTTTAATACTAATGAACATAAATTAATTTCATCGAATATGTGATACTATATAAACAAATAGCATATGTATATATCAAGGAATATAAACGTGGCCTACAGAATAAAAATGGATATCCAAGTTGTTTAAAATACATTATAAAATACATATAATGGCCCTCAGATCATTATTGAGTCTACCCATCAAAAAATAAGTTCACATGAACTACACCCTATAGATATATTATCCTTCCATTCTCCATGGAATATTCATTACCTCAATCACTTACTAAAGGTTCTACACACACACACACCAAGATGTGACAAATCTAAAGTGTAAGTATAACAAAATCAGTATGTTGCAATTACCCCACCAATATATTCTAATTAGAAGCTTAGGTGTATTCAAAAATGGATTAAACCTTGGGGAATGAATAGAATGAAAAAATATGATATTTCATGGAAATCTAGTGTGAGAATAAGTATAACATATAACCCCCATAAAGAGAGGCTACATAACCATTTACCTCCCTTAATCATATACTCAATATCTATGATTACTGAATATTTATATATATATATATTCAGTGTGTAATACCCATCCGATAGAATAAAGTGACCATGTATACCTAGTAAGGTAAATATGGTATCCCTTTCCTTTTATAATTAGGGGAAGGTATACTATTTATTTAATTACAAGCATATCCCATACTATCAACCTATTTCAAAAAAATGTATACCTGAGCACCTTATATAAAATTAAAATATACTCTTTTTGAAGATAGTTTACACCCTAGTGGTTAAGTATAATAAACCTATCATTAAACACGAATTTTTACAAAAATAAAACATTTATTAATATGAATTAATATCATTTAAACATGTTGGTCTTTAGGAAAATGCATTATAGAAGATCACTATTTAAACCAATTATACCAATTAAGGTACCCAAGAATCATGAAGGGTGCTTCAACATTGAACATGGTTCTCAAACATCAATCAAGTAATGCCAAAAAAATAAATATAGATCAAATTATTCAAAACCATGATTAATGTTCATAAAAAAATTTTAATTAGAAACTACTACGTAAAATCACTTGGTTTTTATTATGTTTATTTAGAAATTAAAAACTCCTAACACAACCATTTAAAAATATAAAATTGAAATGGGGGAACCAATCAAAATTTATTGCTAATATAATCTTTAAGGTCTAATGGAGATGAATTTCCACCACTAGTGTAATGTCCAAGAAATTCTGTATAATTTTTTTAATATTATACAGAATTATTTCGAGACTGAAAAATCTGACAACACATGATTCCAAGGCCCAGAGTTCCCGGAATGATCCGTCGAAGTTTTGTTGAGTTTTAATTAGAACACATAAGAATTTTTCATAATAAAGTTGAATAACTCTTAAACAGTAACTTGGGTCAAAAGTCTGAGGGAACCGTTGCATTCAAGATGGTTGGTTTACTCTAGGCGTGACTTAAGTTTAGTCGGCACAGGCCTCCTGTGAGAAAACCCAAAAATGGCATAACTGTAAATTAAATAATTAAATAAATAATTTTATTTTTCAAATTCTCATAACTCACAAATAGTAGCTTGGATTAAAAATCCAAGACCACCAATGTACTCATGAGGCCATTCTTTATTTAAGAAGACACTAACATTGTCCGGCACTGGCCTCTAGTAGAAGTTATTTTTTTGACATTAATAAAACAATTAAGTGACAATTATTTTATTGTAAATTCCATAACATTTAAATGGTAACTCATATTTGAAATATGAGAGTATCGATGGGTTCTTTGGGTCAATTTTCACTTTGGTAGAGCCTAAACTTGATCGGCGTAGGTCAAGGGTGACTGTTATAAATTTTACGAACTTTTTTTCGAGTGTGTTTGGTAAACGCGAGAGCGGCGTTATATAAAATTTGAACCAGTGATCGAAATTGAAATATGAGGGCACTGTTGAACTCGTAGTGCCGATATTCACATAAGGAGACCTTCACCCTAACTGCAGTAGGTCGAGGGTTAAATTTAGGTTTCTTGAATTTTGTGGGATAGTTAAAAGAATAAAAATAAAATAAATAAAAAATTTTATTTTATTTTTAAAACCTCCAATTTTGATGTTTAGTGGTGGAGACCACCCAAAGTAAACCCCAAAATAAATTCAAAGGTGGGGACCACCCGACCCTTGAAGTCCCCCATTAATGGGGGAAAACTCTTGGTTTTCCTCCCATTGAAGTGCCAATTTATTTAGTTTATTTAATAAACTTATTTGGCACTTCACCATTTGGGTTGGAGAAATTTTGGCCAAAGGGAGAGCATTGGAGAACTTGGAAGGATATTCTTCAATGAAGAACATCGACTACAACGAAGAGAATCCTCTAGAACTGGATAATGAGGACGATGCTTGAGCCTAGATCAGAAACATCTTTCCGGAGCAACGAATGCCGACATCATTATCTCATCAATTTCGTCTTCTTCCTCGTGCCACCTACAACTGATAGTTGAGGTATGAGTTTTTATATATGTTTGAATTTGTTTTATTAATTATTCATATCCTAAATTCACAATGACGATGGACAAATGAACATGGCACCTTCCAACACATAAACCATGCTCCTCTTTCATTTTATTCTTCATGCGTTCTTCAACGCCTAATATTTAATGGCACTGGAAGCACAAATTTTTGCTGAGTACAATATATTGATGTGAATCCCTTGATTAGAAGATTGAAAATAAGCGATCGTTTAATTTTTTGAGTTTGGAACGAAGCCGCAATGGCTCGCGGAATGAGGCAGCCAAATATCTATTGGTGACGAAAACACAATATTCTATTGAGCACAACATATGGACGTGGAGCCCTAAACCCGAGGATCATGAATCTGCGATGGTCACATTATTCGAGCTTAGAACAAAGATGCAGTTGAATTCGGAAGGGGCAATGTGGAGGTGCAATTCCAGCGTGTCTTTGGGGTGCATCTCCGGGAGGGATAGGCGATGCGAAAATGGTCTAATGCGACTGGTGCAGGCGGCGCTGCGGGTAGGCAGATAACGGGGTGTAGTTTTTCCGTGGCGTTTATAGGGAGGTGCGAGCAGGCCATGTTCATCCTCGCGTAAGCGAGATGGGTGGCTGGAGTTTGAGTGTTTATATTGATGATGGAGTGGAATATCATGGAATGAGGTAATTGGAGAGAGAAATAAATAGAAAGGGATTAAAATTTAAGGAGAAATAAATGATAAAGGAGAAGAGTTTTGGAGTTGTGCACAGTACATGAGAGATGGTAGGTTTTGAACATGGTTTTTAAGATAAAAGGAAAAAAACAATTAAATAAAATTAGTAATAATATTATAATGTTATTATTATTTTCGTTGGGAAAACCATGTCTCGTCTGTAACTTGTCCGTGCGACCTCGGTTTCACGAATAGTTAGTGAAAATGTGACCTTGAATCTGAGACAGACATTCCGAGTCCAATATTGTACAGCTTTTTTAGGTTTTTGTATCGTGTACCCAAAATTCTCAAATAATAATAATATATTTTTACTATTAAATCTTCGACCATCCATAACTCCTGGGTGTGACATCCAATTGACTTACCGTCTGTGGTGATGTGATCCTATCATTAAGAAGGTCTATTTAAGTCTAATGTTAAATATTAAATTCTGGTTCATGGCTCAGGTTCATGAAACAACCAATAATAATATTATTATTATTTTGGGATCTTGTATTCGACAATTCTCCCTTATACGGTATCGAAATGAAAAACTGTCTAAGGCTCCAGAAACCTTGGATCGAGATGGTCCTTTTGGTATATCCCACTAGAGTTTGGATAAAGTTGGGGTACGTCCAGATTGGATCGAACACGAATCCAACTGGGGAATCGGGACTAAAAGGCTAATAATTTACAGACAGGATGACCGATTGACGCACCATCTATTGCATTGAGACTCCTTTCATGAGGTGGTCATTTGGTATACTTCTTCGTGGGAAATTTTGGCAGTTGGAGTATCGACCTGTGTCTTGAGAAGAAGACCCTCTCAAAGACGATCAAGCATAGTTCGGGAACCGAGTAGCTGGCTGTGACGTGAAGAATGAATAGTGATCATGTGTGGGTCAACACCGACCGATCCTATGTGGGACAGCACCGAGCGATCCTGTGTGGGTCAACACCTAGAGATCCTATGTGAGTCACCACCTATAGATTCTATGTGGGGTCTAACGATGTACTGGAGAAGTACTAGGATCCTTTGTGGGTCTGACGATGTACTAGGATCATGTGTGGGTCTCATGAGGTACTAGGATCCTGTGTGGGTCTGACGAGGTACTAGGATCATGTGTGGGTCTGACGATGTACTACGATCCTCTGTGGGTCTAATGATGATTTGGGATCGTTCATGGGTCTTCCTCTTAACATAGTAAGATGATTCAGTAGTTACATCTAATCATCTCTAATACTGTACCTAAGATATACCTCGTGTGATCTGAGTCTATAACTTGTGGTATTTTTCCTTCGTGGTGATACCTTGGTGGTATTCTTCTATGTGTTGTACTTGAGTGGTACTTACCTTTGTGGTATTTATTCCTTTTTGGAACATTTGAGCTTTGGATATTGAGTTGGACTCTATGTTTCCTCATGATTGAGGTGGGTATACTTGATAACATGGGTATATGTATGGGCATATACCTTAGTAGGTATTTGAGTTGACTTCATGACTTTTGGTTGTCCTTTTTGGATTTTGTGAGACCTTGAGGATCTTGGGGTCCCTACTGAGTATCGTTATACTCACCCATGCACGGTCTCTTCCCTCACCTTGTTGTGTTTGGTGCAGACGACGGACATCACTGACTAAGGACGAGAGTTCCCGGACTGGAGGTAGCTTGGAGGTGGACCTTAGATGAGGCCTACTACAGAGATGACTGTTTGAGAGCTATACCTACCCGTCAGGTAAGATCTTTGGAGGGTGATCACAAGAGTTGTTCCATTTTACTTGTACTTTCAGTTTCTTGTACTTTCCGGTTGGGTTTGTATTCTGGCCCCTTTTTCTAACTATACTAACTCTATTTAATATTAAATTTACTTGAGTTTGTATCTTGTTATGTGCATTTTTTCGTGTGTTTAAAGGTTATAAAGGAAATGCCTGCCCAATTTTAGGGAATACAACTTCGATGCTACTCTCCAGCCCCTAGCCTATGGAAGGCGGGCTTGGGGTAGTCACAGCACGGGCCCCGGGGGATGGGTCATGAAAATTTGTTATCATAGGAGTCAGTTATATTGTTGAACATATGACTCTGATCTTTTTAATAGAAATAGAGTTATGTGTAGTGAGTGTGGTTATCAGTTTAGGGAATCCAGTGTTGGTGCAGCGGCTAACGTATCCATACACCAGGACCCTGAATTCTTTTGTCTGGTTCAGTGCATGAAACACTGATTGCATGTGTGTTTTCTAAAGTTTTCTTGTGTTTTCTTTGAGTCAACTCACCATGTATAACTAAATAATTGCAGCTCACCTATTCCTTATTAGGATGCCACTGCATAGATATCCAGCTAGGATCCCCAAGAGATTACACGATGATGGCCCACCGAGCGACGTGGCTCTGGTGTAGGGCCCTCTTACTATGCGGGCACCTTTGGGTGGTGTTCCAGCATCCCCACCACCGGTTGGGCAGCAGTTTCCCCCAGCCGCAGTAGAGGATGGGGAACGCCTACTGAGAGCATTTCACGAGTTCCATAAGTAGAGGTCTCTAAGGTTTCGAGGCGAGATATATTCCCACGTAGTTGAGGGCGGGTTGGTGGTTGTTTCTAGAGTTTTCTGCCTAGTTGAGACAATAGTATAGAAGATGGTGATCTTAGCTACTATAATTTTTCAGTGAGTGACTGTGAGGATGGTCTGTATAGTGATGATGCTTCAGTACATGGACCATTACCCAAGATAATTCCTTTGGGTAGTGTGTCAGCTATATCATTGCCCGTTGGTCAGCAGTTACAACCGGTGGTACTGGAAGAGGACACATATAGTCTTAGTTCCTTTTGCGTGATTCAACACCATATACCCCTTAGGTTACAAGGTGGTCCTGACTCATAGGCAGATAAGGACTTACTTGAGGAGGTGTCTGAGAGTCTCTAGAGATTCTATAGCTTCAGTAGGCCGACATGTCTGTAGCTGAGTATTCATTGAGGCATACTGATCATTCGTGGTACTCGATGAATACGATACGATTAGTGCTTCAGAGCTCAACCCTCTGAGCAAGGTGTCTTTAGGGATAGAAGAGATAGAACTATTCCTCTAGGAATTCCTACTTATGTTAGGGTACTAGAGAGAACCATTGTGGTTGAATATTCTTTGGTTGAGCAGATGCAGCAAGTGAATGTTAGTAGTGGAAAATCAAGAAACTGGCGTCAGTCTTGGAGACTTAGGCATGTAATAATGTTTTGAGAAGAAGAAGTGTTATGGACAGATGAATCTACAGGGCTGCAAACATGGAAGAAGATCTAGAGGAGAAGCATGAGGTGGTGTACATTTCGACATGTTACAACCACCCCCCATTATGGTCCCCGCCAGGCTCAGGGAGCTGGAGGATAGGGGAAGAGAGTAGCTGCATACAGTCAAGGAGTGAGACCCAAGAGCTCTAGGAATGATTCGTGGTACGGTATGTGTCTACAACTAGCTGCCGTATCAATATACATAGGTACCAATCATTCCTTCCTTCCAAGAATCTTGTCCAAGACCTAGAGTTTCGAGTTAAACCATTGAATTGACCCTCATGTCTGGAGATACCTTTGGGAGGAAACATGATAATCACACTTATGATGATGGTGTGATCTAACCCTTTGGATGAGAGTTTTGGTTAGAACCTCTTGGTGGCAGTGTCGAGGCCTTATGACATTAGTTTGGGTATGACTGGACATCCACAATGCATACTCAGATTGATTGTACTAAGCAAAAAGATTGTGGTTTATCTACAATGTTGGAATCGGGGTTTCCTTGGTCGGTGAAAAAAAGGAAACCTAGGCAGCACAGGATAAACTTATGCATAAGAGGGTGCGGCTGATCACTCACGAGTCGACCAACCTTACCTTTGTGGCAGTAGAAGTTTTTATTTTTTAAGTTCCCAACATGAGTTGCTAGAGTTCCTCCAGGACTATGAATTTAAGATAATCTATACTTCTGGGAAGGGGAATGTGGTAGAAGATGCACTCAGCTGGAGGTCTGGTCTACAACTACTGAGTGAGGTGTCAGAGTAACTAATCGCACTGTAGATATCCTTTGTGGATAGAGATGAAGTTGCTTACCTACAGTGTATGACTTCCACTTCCCCACTCCTTATGCAAGTCTGGGAGGCGCAGCTTGTGAGAATTGACTACGAGGATCGACATGCTCAGATATCCTTAGGTTAGGTACTTGATGGATTTTTTGAAGGTGGGGAGCACGTCATCCTCATCAGAGAACGTACCATGATACCAGTGGTGCTTCAGGAGGAGGTGTTGAGGGAGATCCGTATGTCCCCTCTGGCGGTACATCCTGGTGTGGTGAAGATGTACCAGGACCTCCAGCGTCAGTATTTGTGGCGATAGATGAAGAAAGCAGTGGTAGAGTTTGTATCACAAAGTCTCACTTGTCAGCAAGTGAAGACTGCAGAGAGATGGTAAAAGTCTTATGCCGACAAGATAGATAAACCCTTGGAGTTCCAAGAGGGGAACCACGTATTCTTGTGAGTCTATCCTCGATAGGGACTATGAATATTTGGACGAGATGACAAGTTATCACTGAGGTTTATCGGTCCTTTTCTGATACTTCAAAGTATAGGTGAGGTAGCATACCACTTGGCTCTTCCAACACAGTTGGAGAGGGTTCATGACGTATTACACGTATCCCGGTTGAGGAGATACGTGTGTGACCCACGTCGAGTTTCACTTCGATGATGGGGAGACATTTATAGAGGTTCCAGTGGAGATTGAGGATCGATAGGAGCAGGTCCTTTGTTGGTGGTATGTACCTCTGGTGCATTTATGCTGGTAGCACGGGTACATCCAGGAGGGAACATGGGATCGGGTGGCTCAAATTCATGCGCAGTACCCACTTTTGGTTGTTTTCCCTTTGTTTTGGATTTTTAGGATTTAAATACCTAATGTGGGGCGAATGTAATGTCCCAGAAATTCTGTAAATATTTATTTAAATTATATGGAATTATTTGGACACTGCAAAATTTAACAGTGTGTGATTCTGAGCCTCAGAGTTCCCAGAATGATACGTCGAAGTTTGGCTGAGTTTTAATTAGTGTACAAAAGATGTTTTCCTAAAAAAAGTGGAATAACTCTTAAACGGTAACTCGGATCAGAAATCTGATGGTACCGTTGTGTTCGTAATGACGGGTTCACGCTAGGAACGTCATAAGTTTTATCAGCATGGGCCACTTGTGAGAAAACCCAAAAATGACATAACTGTAAATAAAATAATTAAACAAATTATTTTATTTTTCAAATGCTTATAACTCAAAAATGGTCGCTCAGATTAAAAATCTGAGACCACCACTATACTAATGATGGAATTATTTATTTAAGTATATAATAACTTTGGATGGCATGATCCACCAATGAATGTTAGTTTTTGGCCGTAAATAAAATAATTAAGTGACAATTATTTTATTTTAAATTCCATAACTTTTAAATGGTAACTTGTATTTGAAATCTGAATGTACCGTTGGGTTTGTTGGTGCATGTTTCACCTAGGCATATCCTAACCTCGACCAGCGCAGGTCAAGGGTGACATTAATAATTTTTCCAAACATTTTTTTGGGTAAGTTTAATAAACGCGCGAGCGGCATTATATAACATTTGAACCAGTGCTTGGAATTGAAATCTGAGGGTACCGTTGAACTCGCAGTACCAATATTCGATTAAGGAGACCATCACCTTGACCACAGTAGGTTGATGGTGAAATTTAGTTTTTTTTTTAATTTCATGGAAGTGTTAAAAGGATAAAAATAAAATAAATAACAACACTAATTTTATCTTTAAAACCTCCAATTTGATGTTTAGTGGAGGGTACCACCTGAACTAAAAACCCCCAATTTAAATTCAAAGGTGGAGACCATCCGACCCTTGAACTCCCCCATTAATGGGGGATAACTCTTAGTTTTCCTCCCATTTATGTGCCAACTCAATTAGTTTATTTAATAAACTTATTTGGCACTTCACCATTTGGGTTGGAGGATTGTTGGAAAAAGGGAGAGCTCTGGAGAACTTGGAAGGAGATTCTTTGATAAAGAACATCAAATACAACAGAGAGCATCCTCCGAAATCAGAGAATGAGGATGACACATGAGCCCAGATTAGAAACATCTTGCAAGAGGAGTGAACGATGACGTCATCATATCATCAACTTTATCTTCTTCCTTGTGCCACCTCCAATGGAAAATCGAGGTAGGGGTTTTTATATATGTTTGAATTTGATTTATTGACTCTTCATTTCCTAAATTCATGAAGATGATGGCCATACAAACTTGTCCATGTTCCCGCACATAAAACATGCTCTTCTTTCTTTTTATTCTTCATGCGTTCTTTGTATGTTCTTCAATGCCCAATATTTATTGGCACTGGAAACATAGAGTTCTGTTGAGCGTGATATATGGATGAAAATCCCTCGATGCAGTGATCAAAAATATGTGACTATTTAATTTTTTGGGATTGGAATGAAGCCGCAATGGATCACAGATAGATGCGGCCAAATATTTATTGGCTCTAGAAATGAAATATTATGTTGAGCGCGACATATGGACGTGGATCCCTCGACCCAAAGATTGTGAATATTCAATAATCACATTATTCGATCTTAGAACAAAGATTCAGTGGAACGTGGAAGGGTAAATGTGGAGGTGCAATTCCCATGTGTTTTCGGGGTGTAGCTCTAAGGGAGATAAGTGATGTGACGACAGTCTGATGGGGCTGGTGCAGGCAGCGCGGTAGTTTGGAGGATAGCGGGGTGCAGTTTTTATGGTGTGGAACATGAGATATTAAAGGTTTTGGATATATTTTTTAACATTTAAGGGAAAAATAGTTAAATAAAAATAAAAATAATATAATAATGTTATTATTATTTTCACTCGGAAAACCATGTTTTGTCCGTAACATTTCTGTGCCACCTTAGTTTCACAAACCGTCAACGGCAGTGTGACCCTAACTCTGAGACAAACATTCTGAGTCCATTATTGGATGTCTTTTTTGGGATTTTGGATCGGGTACCCAAAATTCTCAAATAATAATACTAATATATTATTATTATTATTAAATCTTTAACCCTCCATAACTCTTGCGTGTGACGTCTGATTGACTTACCATCTATGGTTACATGATCCTTTCATTATGATGGTCTATTTAAGTCTAATGTTGAATATTAAATTATGGTTCATGGATTGGGTTCACGAATCAACCAATAATATTATTATTATTACTGCGGTATCTTGTATTCAACATATCTCCCTTATACGGTGTAGAAATGATGAACCGTCTGCGGAACCAGAAAACTTGGATCGAGATGGTACATTTGGTATACCCCACTTGAGTTTGTATAATGTTGGGTTATGTCCAGGTTGGATCAAGCACGAATCCAACCGGGCCCTCGGGACTAAAAGGCTAATAAATTACAGACTAGGCGGCCGATTGGCGCACCCTCTATTGCGTTGTGACCCCTTTGAAGTGGTGGTCCTTTGGGATACATTCTCATGGGACCTCTTGGTAGTTGGAGTATCGACCAGTGTCTTGAAGAGAATACCCTCTCAGAGATGATCAAGCTTAGTTTGGGAACCCATTTTCTAGTTGTGACTTGAAGAATGAATAGAGTTCCTGTGTGGGTCAGCACTGAGCGATCCTGTGTGGGTCAACACCGAGCGATCCTGTGTGGGTCGGCACCGAGTGATCCTATGTGGGTCAGCACCGAGCAATCATGTGTGGGTTATCACCAAGATATCTTGTGGGGGTAAGCACTGAGTGATCATGTGTGAGTCAACACCTAGAGATCCTCTGTGGGTCTGACAACGTACTGGCGAGGTACTAGGATCATGTGTGGGTCTGACGATGTCCTAGTATCCTGTGTGGGTCTGACAAGGTACTAGGATCTTGTGTGGGTATGATGATGTACTACGATCCTATGTGGGTATGATGATGATTTAGGATCCATCGTGGGTTTGACTCTTAACATAGTGATATGATTCAGTAGTTACATTTAATCATCTCTACTATTGTACCTAAATATACCTGGTGTGAGCCGAGTCTGTATGTTTTGGTAGTTTTCCTTCATTGTGATACCTTGGTGGTATTCTTCGGTGTGGTGTACTAGATTGGTACTTACCTTTTGTGGTATTTTTTCATTTGTGGAACAGTTGGGCTTTGGGCTATTGAGTTGGACTCTATGTTTCCTCATGATTGAGATGGTTATACTTGATAACTTAGGTATATGTATGGGCATATACCTAAGTTGGGTTGTCATTTGAATTCATTATTTGTGGTTTATCCTTGTGGATTTTGTGATACCATAAGGGAATTGGAGTCCCTACTGAGTATCGTTATACTCACCCCTTCACGGGCTTTGCCCACACCTTGTTCTGTTTGGTGCAGATGACAGACAGCGTTGACTGAGGTTGAGAGTAACAGCACTATAGGTAGCTTAGAAGTGGACCTTAGATGAGGCATACCATAGAGACGACCATTTTAGAGCTGTACCTACCCTTTAGGTAGGATCCTTAGAGGGTGATCACAAGAGATGTTCCAGTTTACTTGTACTTTCAATTTCTTATACTTTCCAGTTGGTCTTGTATTCTAGCCCATTTTTCTTCTGTACTCTCTCTATTTACTATTAATTTTACTTGATTTTGTATCTTGTTGTGTTATTGGATGTCTGTGTTTACAGGTTATAAAGGAAATATCTTCCCAGTTTTAGGGAATATTCCTTTGGTGGTAGTCATCAGCCCCTAGCCTATGGAAGGCGGGCTTGGGGTAGTCATGACACGGGCTCTGGGGGATGTTTTGTGACAACTAGAATGTTGGAAACAACCATATATGATTGAAATACAAGGTTTTAATCAGAAACATTAATGGAAATTAAATTAAAAACAAATAAAAAGATATATTCAACTATAATTAGCTTAGAAAAAATTCTCATTCTAGATAGATGAAGTTAAAAATGATGGAGTAGATGATTTTAACATTCCTTAGATTAGGTGGAAATGTATTTTAGATCTCTGAGATGAAGAAACAATAATAGAAAATATTAAAATAAGATCATTCTGAAATATAATTAAATATAATATACCATAAACAAAAAGAAGTTATATGAATGAGGCATGAAGGTAGAATCACATTTGAGTGAAGGTAGAAGAGGGAGAGATCCATATAGGCTCCAAAATGGATGAATAAGGATAAAATACAGATTTGATAAAATTTGGGGGATTATTTTATTATTGTGAAATTAAAAAATTTCCATATGAAAAACCCAACTATTAATCAATTAGGTACCTATTCTAGGTTCACTAGTTATCTAGAAGTCCTCAAAATGTAACTAAAACTCCCCAAGTACCATCATATACCTATTACAAAGAAGCCACTTTCCCAGAACATCCCTGAAACCTATGATCCTTTTCCCTTTTTCATAAATCATTGTCATAATTTCCCAAACTCTTTTAAAATTCAAATATAAACAAAAAATAGAATTAAATGAATATATTTTTTAAAAAATAACCCTTATAGAGGATGTTCATTAAATAGAAATTATATAATGAAGAAAATTTTTTAATATAACATCCTCAAGTTCTCAAATGATTTCAATAAACATCATAGAGATTCTAATTACAATATTGATTTTGTTAAAATAAATTCATTAATTTTTGAATTAGATAAAATACCAATTTTATATTATATAATTGTTTCTAATTTATATAATAGTTTTTAAATGAAGATAAATAAATAAAGTTTTAGTTTCAAAATTATTGGAAGATCACTCAGAATGGGATGATGTGAATCAATAGTCACTTTATTTTATGAATTAAAACATAAATAAACCTGTGAGATTTATAGAGTTATTGATTCACTCAAATACATATCTTAATATCACCTTATATGAAGTAAATGTAAAGAGAGATGTCAACAAAAAATATTTACAATGATCAAAATCAATGTGAGAACATACTCATTTCAATTTTTATTATACCCCCACAACATGGATTTTTTACTAACATTAAAAATACTAAGAAGGATCTTGAATCAATTTGTTATAAACCCTAGTATTAATTCCTCTAGTTGAACCTGGTTCTACCTCCCAACGACCAACTCTTCGTACCCTTTTTGTTATACCTCACATGTCATTCTTATCTCATATTTCTTCATGAATGGTTATACAAACCATCCATGAGACATTTCATTAAGTGGTTATCCACCTATAATTAAAAGATCATTCGTATCCTTGGTTGATGAAATATTGAAATATCTTATTGTTTATACAGTCTTCCTCCACAAACAAATTGGATCTCCTTTTCGAATGTATAACTTCATTAAGAGCTTCAATAACTCTATGAAATGTATTATGGTCTCAAAACATCATCATGATCATGAAATTTCTAGATCCCCTCAACTCTCAATATTTCAAAAATATTATTTTGAATTATTCCTCAACAATATTTCAACGGGTATCCCTCCTTCTAGTACTTATCGGTATGATATTATCTAACTGATGCCCCTCCATATGATTCTCAACAATCTAATGCTCCTAGATCGGATTCACATAAATTTAGAACTCCCATTTCATATATTACTCCATTAATTTAGTATTTATATATTCACTATATTTCTATCTAGAGATAATGAATATAATTATCCTCTTCTTCAACCATGTTGAATCATGGTAAGAATGTCACATTATACTCCCACAAAAGCTTCAGTAAAATTTCACCCAAATAATAGTTCCAAAAACCACTCTCATTGATCTAAAAACCTTTATATATGAATACATCCTCTAAAAATTATAAAATATAGTCGGTACTAATTTGAAATTTATTTTATATTTAATTTTCATTTTGAGTCCATTGAAGGCTTCTAAAGCATCGAAGTCAACATTTTTCATGTGGATTTCATTAAATATTAATTTTAATTATTTATTAAAAAACTCTTTAACTATATGATAGATTTTAAAATGAAGAAACAACATTTAAATTTCAAAATAATTATGTAATTCACAAAGATTATATACAGTTCCTCAAATATTAGTTTAGAGCATAAAATCCTATGATTATCTCTCCAAACAAATTGAAAATCTTTCCTGTATAATAATATTTTATAACACATTTCATTCAATTATTCTTCAATATGAGAAAATATTGATACATAATTTTATGAAGTCATATGTTTTCATTATCCATTGAACTTTATAGAGTGGGTGATCATCATCTATATTAATCTGGTAAAATGTTTCTAGTACAAAGCAACTATATCATGAACTGTTTACTCTGATTATCTATTCATAACTTCATATATTACCAATGTTTGATGGGATCATTCCATTAGGTCAGTAGACTCAAAACATTTCCTCTATCTGACTAATCTATGTTTGATGGACTAATTCAGGTTACCATCATTCTTCATCATTCAAGATACACGTTCTATTATCGCTCATAGATCGATACTTGTATAACCAAAATTTCCACTTTATATCTCTGTCATTGTATAGAATTCATTACATTAACTTTGAATAATATAAATTAATTATAAATAACATCATTTTTAATACTTGTTCTGTTATCCTTAGATTATAATTTTATAATGTTTCTCAACATCCTTCCTTTGATAAATCCTTGCTTGAATCATGAACATTTTCATGATTTTTGGTACTTTAATGATCATAAATGAATCGTCTATCATAGTAATATTTCTATAATATTATATAGAACTCTTCTATCAAGATTATACAAGTAAATTATTCTACAAAAACATTATGACATATTGAAAAAAACTCTTCCAATATAGATTTGGAACAATAATCTATCATTTTATGTTTATTTTAAATATCCCCCAGACAAATTTACACATATTTGAAGTTAATATATATCAAGTATTTCACTCTCAAGTCTGTGTACATTTTATTTCTCCAAATTATTTAAAATAATATTAAAAGGGAAACATAGGGGCATTATCATATCATCATCCATTATCTCAAAATATAAATAAAATTTCCCAAGAGAAGAATATGACCACATGAGTATTTAAACATATATCCTTTAATTTGAAAAATTTATATTTATATATATATATATATATACTTGATGTAGAAAACAAGATTTTATATTAAAGGTGATAAATGTTTAAAAAAAACTATTCTATGGAATTATTTACTCATGCTCATTTAATAATTTTTATTACATAGGATATTTGTGTAATTTTTTTATAATAAAACTTATATCCATATCAACTAAAACATAAAAACAATTCATAGTTAAAAAACACAAATCCACCTACATAATATCATTCTAAACAAAAATCACCCCTCCTTGAAGATTAGTTTGATACAACCAAGTAATGTGTGATAATCATACCTCACCATCAACCATTATCCCAATAAAGGGTGGTTCAATAAACCATCATCATGGTATTCATAACATTCCAACATGGATATCTATTCATGTTGTTAAATAACTACATCGCTCAACCATTTTCAGTACAAAATCATCTTAAATTTCTTTCAAGATAGTTAAAATAAAAAAGAATAATGGGAATAAGGAAGAACCCAAATGTTACATAGAGGAAAAATACTAACAGAGAGACTTGTTCTAGTATATAATTATTCTTATAATTTTAATGAAATGATATTTTTTTCATTTCATCATCCTTCATAGAAATTGTAATTGATTTATTCCTATTTATTTAGTCTTTAGATTAAGCTTTCATCATATATTCAGTTATTGAAATATAATCATTACCATGAGTTTCAAAAATCCTTATCATGATCTCATCACTGGTGGGTATGATAGACAAGAAATATTTTTTAACATTCCAATTTTTCTCGAACTTCATAAATTTCATCTGATTATTCCATGTGTCATTATTAGTTAAATTATCTTAAATTTTATTCTTCCCTTTTGAGGAATGTATCTTCCCTTTTCTTTGGTAGTTTTTATTTATGTTTACTCCATCGTTGTTGTCTGAGATATTTTATTAGGTTAAATAACTAAGAATTATTTCTTTTCATTCTCAACTAACTTGAGATTCTTACATTGTTCACTTGAATTTTTAAAATTTCATATTCACTAGGCATTATTTTCAAACTAATATTAGTTTCGTGAAATGTTTATTCTTGTATTCTTATCACAACCCCCCTAGGATTCATTACCCTTTCCTAGTAGATATTTATTTTATAGACATGGGTATTTTTTATTTCTAAATACTTCAAAACACTAGTAGTGACCTTTGAACATTTTTCTTTGAGTGTGCCAATATTTATTCTATTAATTATGTTATCATCATCTATTTAAAAATTATGGGACACCTGTTCAAGGGGAAATATTCATGGATTATTCTTATTTTTCATTTTATAATGTAACACCACATTATTTCATAGTATGTTATCTCATTAATGTAATTCAATAGCTTACACTACACGCAACACCGAGTTTGTGCACACCCCAACATACCAAATTAGTCGTTCACAAAGAGGTTATGAATAGTATTAACTACATTTTGAATATTATATACTATATATAATTTTAACAACCATATTAAGTGTTTCTTAGACATAATATAAGAATAAATTCATTTTTTCAGATATAAAAGTATTTTTCAAAAAATGAAATTTTACCACCTTTTAACGGAGAACCCTATTTAAAACAAATATTTTACACGTTTATATATTTTATTTAATGAAATTAAATTCTTATTTAGAATAAAGACATAAAAATTTAGTTTGGATGAATTTTTGGTACTTTTCTGATAACTTTCATATTTTGACGAATAGTGAAAAATACTATGTTTTAATTGAAAACAAATTTTTTAATCAAAATAATTTATAGTGTTAAATTATACATTTGAAATGTTTTGAATTATAATTAGATTACATTTTCATCATTTAATAAAATATAGGTCATTATAAGTAATTTCAAATTTAAATTTGACATAAACACATGTCAATTTTTTGGTAGTTTTTACTTTTTAAAAAACTCGCCTTTTGGTTTTGACAGAGAGAATTAATTTTAAATTAACAAATGAAAATTATATGTTTTTAATTTTGTAAAATAGACCTCATTTTTTATTTTTGAATATCAAAAATATCTTAGGGTGAATTTTTGATATTTTTCTGAAAACATTAAATTTTTGATGAATAGTGAAAACAACGCATTATTATTTAAAACTGACTTATTATTTAAATAATAATTTATTTTCATTAAAATTATTTTAATTAAAATATATATATATATTACCTATATAAGTTTAATTTAGTTAATTGGTGTCATTTTATAATAAAATTAGATGTATAAAATTTTATTGATCTTTTTAACCCCTTTTACCCACCATCTATGTACATTTGAAAATATGTATAAAACATAATTTTATCGCTTCTGTGAGTTAAATTTCAAAAATATGAGAAACAAGATTCACATCAGTAATTAAAATAAGGTTCAATAAGATGAAAATAATTTTTGGTGAATAGTAACTTTTGACTTTTATTTACCACGGTTAAATGTAAATAGGGAAATTAAGGGTAAAAACGATATTATAATTACACAAACCCATTTCCTAATTCTACTGGATAAGTTTAATTCGACCAAAAATTACATTAGGAATAAAATATGATCCTCTTCGGTCGACATGGATTAGATTATGACATTTATTAATATTTTATTTGAAGAATAGTTAAAAGTGTTAAATTCAATGTTTAATAACTGAACTATTTTTAATATAAGGATACACACAATATAAATTAGGCTATAAATATTCTTTAGAAATATAAAAATAATTCCTACATAATTTTATTTTATTTATGATTTTTATACATTAAATAATTTACTTTATTTATGACACAATGATGATGCAGATATTACTTTATTAATGAAATATTAAAATAATTGATAATATTAATATCCAAATAAATGTAAATTGAGACTTATGATGAATTAAAATAATTTTATAGGTTAATATAACATTTTATGGTTGATTTGATAAAAAAATTTGGAAGTGAAAAGTTTTTTATGACTTTCACAAAAACAAAATACCAAATAGTGTCAAAATTGACATAAATTAATATTTAAAAAAATACTATATTATTAGTTGATATAATATTATTAAAAATATAAGGTTCCTCCAAAGGGATTAAATAATATTATATATGTCAAAAATTAACCACATGAGGTTCTCTTGGAAGTTTAGAGTATGTTTATTAACCATATTGTGTAAGAATACAAGAAGACACAATAAAAGTTTATCTATTGAACTAAGACATAAATCTAACCGATAAGGTTAAAATGGAAACCTAAACATGTCTAAAACCTGTTGGTTGAGTGGTTTTCGACCCATCCCCACCTTATACTATAATGAAATCATTTTTAATCCATTAGAAACTGAATTTTATTTTATTATAAAATAATATTTCATGATTTTCCTAAAGTGATCCAAACCTCTCTTATAAAAGGGTACTACCCCTTCTCTCAAAATCACACCTCTAGAGCCATTTTTCTCGGAAACCCCTTCCCAAATATCCACAAAACATTCCTACATTTGACCTAGATACCTTAATTTGATCAGAACTCCAACCAATGGAGCCCTTTTGATCAACTCAAAAGGAAACACCTGAAAAAGAGGGAATAATTTCACCACCCTCTTCAAAGTTCTTTTCTTCTTACACTTCCTATATATTTGTTATTTCCATAACAAAATAATAACTCCAGAAACGTATAAATACTATTATGTTATTATAAATATGGTACAACAATATTCATTATTCTACCCATCCTATAAATGACAATGTCACCATACGTGCGTACGTACAGCTTACCGTCTCCACGTCGTGGTGTAATTTGTTATTCAAACACTTCATTTTTTGGATGCATATAATAATGAGTATAACTGGCTTAAATAACAAATAAAACATGTTAATTATTCTTTATATATGATATAACATCCAATTAAATATGATTTCACCATCAATATAATGATATGGTCGCTCGGGCGTACACACATATTACCATCTCCACAACGCGGTGAGATTCATTTCCACGTTCACCGTTCAACGATGATTATAAAAAAATATATTATTAATAAGTATGTAATATATGAAATAATAATGCTACTGGATATATATATATATATCTATATTATTACATATATCGAATTCACTAACTTAGATTCAATGCGATATGAAAACGGAAACAACGTTTATGCGTACGTACGACCTACTGTCTCCATAAACGGTGCCTTCCATTTCATATATCTATCTATTATAAATATTTATATTCTTAATATATAGGATTAAAAAAATCATTTCTTATATTATGGATGTATTTAAATTATGATCTAAATGATATGACCAATAATTACAAGTTAAAACACGTACGATAAAGAAAGGGATTATTACCCGAAATGTTAATTTAACATGGAAATAATTATTAAATGTGTAGTATAATGTTGTAAATGAACAAAAAATGGTATAATAAATATTAATATGGTTCTGGTATAATTTAATAACATACTATGGTAAATATACAGGAGGTTAAACGTACCCTCTACCAAAGGAAAGTGAAAGGTAAGGGTTAATTCCTCAATCTCATTATTATGAGAGATTAATTCTGTGTATGTTTTTACTGGGACATATTTTTTATCCATGTACATGTTTCATAAACGAGCACTCAAAAGGATTATTTTTGGGGGACTCTTTAACTAAAAAGTAATTTTAAATTTTTTAAAGGTTTAATCTTCTAAACATTTCTCATTAATGTCCATGTTTTCAAAATGATTTTAAGGATTTATTTATATGGACATGATTGTTTTAAATTTTCAATTCCTTTCAAAACTTTCAATGTGGTATGGGACACATTGACTGAAAAATAACTTTTACATAGATTCCTTTATAAATTATGTGACTTTTAAAATTATTTCCTGAAAATGGGGTATTTTTCTCAAAGATTTTTACTAATCATTTTCAATTATGTCCACATCCTTTACTGGATATTATTCTTGATCAAGGTTGATTTATTATGATAAAAATCTTCCATACTGTATTGAATGTTTGGTTATATGTTTGACTGTGGGTGAGTTATTTTTATACCATTCATGGTTTTTAGATAAAGTATATACATTTCGTGTGCTAGTTTTAATATGAATGTTTATGTTTTGTTTAAACCCATTTATCTGAGGAAATGCATTGTACTTAGTAAGTGATGGGTGGAGCCTACTATAGATCCTCGATGCATTGGTAGGTCTCGTGAGACAAAATAGTGTCTTGGCATAAGGCCTTGAAAAAATCTTATTTGTAGTCTTGTCACAAGGCCTTGAATATGTGGTTATGTAGTCTAGCATTGTGCATTCCATCTTTATGAAATTAGTTATTGATATTTCATGTGCTTATTCTACTAGTAGAATATCCATGTGAATAAGTAAATGACATTATTTGACTTATATTTTCCATATTATGCCGACTTTTATGTTTAAAAGGCCTTTTTTATAGTTTTATAAATTACCTAAAATGTTTATGCTTATTTGTGAATGTTTTCTCTATATTGTTATCCTTACATAGCATCTCAGATCACCCCTTTCTTATGTTTTATTTTCACAGGATTTCAAGAAGTTTATTATGATTGATAAGAAGGGTTAAGCTAGGGGATTAATGGCAATCTCAAAGGATCATTTATGTTGTGTTTTATTTTCTAATGCATAATGTAATGTTCATGTATGTAATCTATTTTCCAAGACTGCTAAATAGATTGGTCTTTCAGGACTTTATTCCTTGTAATCATGAAAATGTATTGAAATAACGCACCGACTCTGGGTAACTGGGGTCGGGGAGTTACAGTTGGTACCATAGGATGTTTAGTACAAACCTTGGAAACTAGATTTAGAAAAACTATAATTATAGAAAACTACCCTAAGATAGACTTTGAGGATTGGTATAGAATAACTTCCTAGAATTTTGGTAGTTTATAAATTTTGTGAGATTTCCACGAAATACATCCCTGTCTAGATACAAGCATGTAGAGGCAGATCTGGCATAGATATACCTAGGGGTAAAACCCAAAAACACCACTTGGAACTAGAATCGAACAGGATCCGGTGCATGAAAACAGTCCTTACTGCACTCTTGGTTAAAACACTCCTGGGGGATATGTTTAGGATAATTAAAATTTCTATTACAATCCATTATGAAGGATTTAGGAGTAAATACTTCCTAAAATAGAAATTTTTATGATTTTGGATTATATTCATAAACTATTCAATTTACGTTAAGTATTTTACAACTTTGGAGTTATACATTGTGATTCATAAACTATCCTAGTGTATGCCATTGTTTAGAAATGGAGCCTAGTATAAGGAATGAGATTTCCAGCAATATGAATAATCAAAAGATTAAGAAGGTTCATATAATTCATGGTATTAAGACAAAATTTAAAAGGGAAAAAGTCTCCCATATATTCTCTTCATATGAAGAAATAATATCATGTGTTAATAAGATAAGTAAATAATTCTCTGAGTCCTATGGCTTTGAGGGGAAGAAATAGAAGAAAATGATGGAAGAGAGAAAGTTGGATAAAGAGATGAGGGGAAAGAAGGATTTTATCTTATGTGATAACTATGGAAAGAGTCACCTTGGTAAATGCTTGAAGGGAATGGGAGTTTTTTATAAGTGTGGAGAAAAAGGACACAAAGTAAGTGATTTCAAGGGTAGTAAAAAGGTTTCAAATGCACAATTCTTATCTGCAAGGAGTTGGGACACTACACGATGTGATGTCCAAATCATTAGAGTATACCCCAAATGCTGCTATTGGATAATAATAAAGTGATGATACTACCAAAGATGAAGAGATATGATTAGATTTCTTATGTTGTTATTAAATTATTGTTTAATTTGTGTATTTTATTAATTATTTAAATTTTATAATAATTATAGAGTATAAAATGATTTTACTACAGTAATATTTCATTAAGCACTTGAGATTATGTGGAACTAAGAAAAGTGACTCAGTAGTAGGTTAATTTTTTTGGAAAATATATGGCTGAGAGAAATATAAACCATAATATGGTTCTGATACTGAGGTAGTGATTTTGGAATAATATATGATTGATTTCGATAAATTGTATTGAATATTCTTGACTACCTTGAAACAGATTAATGATTTATATATTCCATCATTGTTGGAGATTACAACAATTTTTGGATAGAAAGAGTATATCCATTATTATATAAGGAATAAGGGAGCATGAATGTAATCAATATGGTTTTATGGTAATTCAGGTTGTTGTATTGTTTTAAAAGAATACATGATGAAGGTATTCACATGTTATTGCGTGGAAAAAAGGATCTTCATTGTTTTTACCTTCCTTATAAATTTTGGACTGTGAGTTTGGATAAAAGTATTTCGGATAAGTCTAATGGATGGAATAAATTATGTTTGAAGTTTGATACTATTGTTAAGGTTAAATAATTTCTTGATATTATTTTTGAATTGTCATAGAAATGACAATCTGTAGGTCAGGTGACAACCTGTTGCGTCCAGCAAGGTCGTGAGACTTGAACCAGCAACCGATGAGCGACAAGGGTGGATCACCTACCACTAGCATACGTGATGCCTGGTTTGTATAATGTAGTGTATTAATTGTCTAACAAATGAATTATAAATTCATTATTTTTTAACCCTGTGTGATTAGGCTAAATGGAAATTTTTTGAATTCTATTATCTTTTTGTGTGAAAGATGAGTTTGTGGTAGGAATTAGTTGAAGGATGAAACTCTACTGGTCATGTATATTCATTTTTCCACTTATTCTATGAATAAATTAATTATTAAACTTTAGGTAAGGGATCTTAAAACCAAAAATGTGTTATCTTAATACCTTATGTTTTTTTGAACATATGATATTTTAAATCATCATAGATTGATGGATTTTAGGCCCTCAATTTTACACTTGTTTTTGATTGATTGCCCCAATCACTCCTTATAAATATTTACATATTCCCTCCAATTTTGTGTCTCTAATTTCCACTAATGTTCCCCTAATCAAGATCATAATTTTGTGGTGACTTTTTCATTTCCCTTTCCTTATTATTATGACTAAATTTTATTAACACAATTTCTGATGTGGGTTTTCCACAAAGGGATTTTTCTATTTTTTTATCCTTTTATCTTCAAAGAAAAATTTCAAATTGTGAGGACACAATAAATTGAATGAGGGGAGAATGTAACTCCCCTAGATTTCATGGTACGTTATCTAATTAATGTAATTCAATATCTTGCACTACACACAACATTGAGTTTGAGCGCACCACAACTTACCAAATTAGCTATTAAAAAAGCTGTTATGAATAGTATTAACTGCATTTTGAATCTTATATACTCTATATAATTTTAACATACATATTATGTGTTTCATAGAAATAATATAAGAACAAATTCATTATTTCAGATAAAAATAGTATTTTTCAAAAAAATGCAATTTTACCACCTTTTAATGGAGAACACACTTAAAATCCAATATATTATATATTTAAATATTGAATTTAATAAAATTAAATTCTTCGTGAGAAGCAGGACATAAAAATTTATTTTGGATAAATTTTTGGAACTTTTTTGATACCTTTAATATTTTGACGAATAATGAAAATAGTATGTATTAATTGAAATCATCTTTTTTAATCGAATTAATTTATAGTGATAAATTATGAATTTCAACAGTTTTGAAGTATAATTAGATTATATTTTTATCATTTAATACAATTTAGATCATTATAAGTAATTCCACATTTCAATTTGACATAAACAAATGTCAATCTTTTGATAGTTTATACTTTTTAAAAAACCAGCTTTTTGATTTTGACAACATGAATTAATTTTAAATTAATAAATGAAACTTATATGTTTTGAATTTGGTAAAATATACTTCATTTTTTAATTTTTAATATCAAAATTAGATTAGGGATAATTTTTGGTATTTTTCTGAAACCATTCAATTTTTGATGAATAGTGAAAAACATTGCGTTATTATTTAATGCCGACTTTTTATTTAAATGATTTTTTATTTAATTTTATTTTATTTTAAGTAAAAGTAAATATATAATACTTATATATGTTCAATGTAATTTATTAGTGTCATTTTATCATAAAATTAGATGTATAAATTTTTATTGAACCTTTTAACCTCTTTTACGAACCTTCTAGGTACATTAGCAAATATGCATAAATCTTAATTTTACTGCTTCTGTGAGATAAATTTCAAAGAACTAAGAGACGCGGCTGACATCAGTATATAAAATGTGGTCCAATAAGATGAAATTATTTTTTGGTGAATAGTAACTTTTGACTTTTATTTTCCACGAATAAAAGTAAATAGTGTAATTAAGGGGAAAAATTATATTTTAATTACCCTAGCACATGTACTAATTATATTGGATAAGTTTAATTTGAAAAAAAAAACAACCTTAGGAGTAAAATATTATCCACTTTGGTCCACATGGAATATATTATGACATTTATTATTATTTTATTCAAAGAAGAGATAAAAGTGTTAAATTCAAAGTATAATTACTAAACCATTTTTAATATATGGTTAAACATAATATAAATTCGACTATAAATATTAATTATAAAGATAAAAATATTTCCTACTTAATGGTATTTTATTTATAATTTTTATACATTAACTAATTTAATTTATTTATGACACAATGATTATGTAGTAGTTAACTTATTAAAGAAATATTAAAATAAGTGATATTATAAATATCCAAATAAATGTAAATTGAGACATATGATTAATTAAACTAATTTTATAGGTTAATATAAAATGTTTGGGTTGATTAGATATTTTTTTCAATGTGATAAGGTTGTTATGACTTTTAAAAAATCTAAATACCAAATAGTGTCAAAATTGACATTAATTAATTTTTAAAACAAATACTACATCAATGTTTGATATAATATTCCTAAAAATATATGGTTCTGCCAAAGGGCTTAAATAATATTATATATGTAATTAATGAACCACTTGAGGTTCTATTGAATTTTTAGAGTATGTATATTAACCGTATAGTGTAAGAATACAGGAACACATGGTAAAAGTTAAACTATTTAACTAAGAGTTAAATCTAAAAGTTGAGGTTGAAATGGTAACCTAAACTTGTATAAAACCTGTTGGATGAGTGGTTTTTGACCCATACCCACCTTATCCTAGAAATAAATCATTTTTGAACCATTATAAACCTAAAAGGATTTTATTATAAAATAATATTTCATGATGTTCCTAAAGTGACTCTCACCTCTCTATGAAAGGGTACTTCCCCTTTTCTCAAAATCACACTTCCAAAGCCATTTGGCTGAACCAAAACCTACCCAAATCTCCTCCCAATTTTCATCCTTTCAGCCTAGAGGCCTTAAATTGATCTGTAATCCAAACCTATGGATCCCTTTTGATCAACTGAAAATAAAACACCCGAAAAGAGGTAATAATTTCACCACCATCTTTCTTGTTCTTTTCTTCTTACACATCCTCTTTATTTGTTTTTTCCATACCAAAATAATAACTCCAATACCTTCTACATACTGTGATGTTGTAATAAATATGGTACGACCATATTATTTATTTTATCCATCCTATAAATGAAAAATTTATCATATATGCGTACGTACGGCTTGCCGTCTCCACGTCATGGTGTAGTTTGTTATTCAAACACATCATTATTTGTATGGGAATAATAATGAATATAAAAGGTGTAAATAAAAAATATAACATTTTAATTATTCTTTATATATGATATAACATCCAATTAAATCCAGTTTCACCATCAATTTAATGATATTGTTACTCGTGTGTACATACAGATTACTGTCTCCACAACACGATAAGATTAATTTCCACGTTCACATTCAACAACGATTATAAAAATATATATTATTAATAATTATGAAATACATGAAATAATAATTATAATATATATATATATATGTACTTAAATATATCTAATTCACTTACTTCCGTTCAATAGGATTTTAAAATGGAAACAGTGTTTATGCGTACGTACAGCCTACTGTCTCAATAAAAGGTGTCTTCCATTCCATATATCTATCTATTATAAATTTTTATATTTTTAATATATATGATATATTAATCATTGTTTATATTCATGAAGTATTTAAATCATGATCTAAATGATACGATCAAGAATAAAACGTTAAAACATGTACGATAAAGAAAGCGATTTTTACCCGAAATGTTAATTTAACATGGAAATCATTATTAAATGTGTAGTATAAAGTCATAAATGAATCATGAATGATATAAGAAATATGAATATGTTTCATTTATAATTTAATAACATACTATGGTCATTATACCAGAGGCTTAACGTACCCTCGACCAAAAGAATGTGCAAGGTATGGGTTAATTCCTCAATCTCATTATTAACCGAGATTGTTTATGTGTATGTTTTTACTGGGACATATTTATTATCCATGTCTATTTTTCACAAAATAGTTTTCAAAAGGAATCTTTTTTAGGGACTCTTTAACTGAAAAATTATTTTAATTTTTTTTAGGATTTATTCTTTTAAACATTTTTCATTAATTTCAATGTTCTCAAAATAATTTTAATGATTTATTTATTTTCACATGAATGTTTTAAAAGGTTAATTACATTCAAATGTTTCATAATGGTATGGGGCAATTTTATTCAAAAATATCTTTTAAATTAATTCCTTTAAAAATTGTGTGACTTCTAAAATTATTTCATGAAAAAGGGTTATTTATATCAAAGAGTTTTACTGATCATTTTCAATTATGTCAACATCTTTTACTGGATATTATTCATGATCAAGGTTGATTTATAATGATAAAAATATTCCATATTTTATTGAAGGTTTTGTGATATTTTTTACTTTGGATGTGTTATTTTTATACCATTCATGGTTTATATATAATGTATTGACATTTCTTATGCTAGTTTTAATATGAGTGTTTATGTTATGATTAAACCTTTTCATATGAACAATACATTGGACTTAGTAAGTGATGGGTGGATCCCACTAGAGCTCCACGATGCATCGGTAGGTCTCAGGAGACAAACTAGTGTCTTGGAATAAGGCCTTGACAAAATATTATTTGTAGTATTTGCACAAGGCCTTGAATATGTTGTTATGATGTCTGGCATTATGGATTCCATCATTATGAAATTAGATATTGATATTGCATGTGGTTATTTGACTAGTAAAATATCCATGTGAATAAACAAATGAAATTATTTGAATTATATTTTCCATATTATTTTGAAGTTTCTATTTAAATGGATTTTGGTTTAGTTTTATATGTTGCCTTAAAATTTTATGCTTACTTGTGAATGTCTCTATTATATTTTCATCCTTACTGAGAATCTGATCACACCCCTTTATTAGGTTTAATATTTCCCAGGATTCCAAGAAGTGTATTATGATTGATAAGCAGGGTTAAGCTAGGGTATTAAAGGAGTTATCAAAGGATCATTTAGATTGTGTGTTATTTTCTAATGTGTAATGTAACGTTCATGTATGTAATCTATTTTCCAAGACTACTAAACAGATCGGTCTTTTGGAAATTGATTCCTTTAATCCTTTCAATGTATTACAATAATGCACTGACTCTGGGTAACTGGGGTCGGGGTAATGCATAGAAGAAGATTTATCACTATTAATCATGGTCTTAGATGATTAAATCTTACCATTCAAACAATATTTTTATAGTATTGGTAGATGTATATTGATATTTTCTCGGGATAAAATCAATCTACCTTAATAGACCATTCCTTTCATAAATATGTGAAGATTATCCTTTAACCTCAACCAATCTGGTGAATTATTATCAAATATTATTTAACTCACATTTTTCTAGAATAAAATTTGATTTTGTATGAAAATAATCTTCTTTTTGGTCTTTCAATATTTCCTTGGGATATTTTAACATCTTATAAAATGTATCCAACACCAATATGATCTACTTATGCTCCTCAACAATTTTCTTCTTCCATTTTGATATTCTCCTTTACAAATGTGTTTTCTTTATAACATATAATCTTATTTTATAGCTCCAAAATGTTAAATTTGTATTAAAAAATATCATTAAGCTGTATCATTTAATTTTTAAAATGCCAATCATATTAAGAATTCATCTCCACAACTTATTTTTTTATAACTTCTTTTAATAATATTTTATCTTTAAAATTTTTTCTAGAGGTTATTCTAAATTTTATTTTAGAATCAACTCAAGTTATGAAACACTTTTTCCTTAATTATCACATCATAATAATGAAAATTTATTTTTATAATGGGATAATATATTGAAATCACTATCGAATCTGTTGTTAGGTAATGAATTTTCCTACTATCTTCTACTAAAAAATTTCATCTTCTTACTAGAAATCCGTTTATTATGATTCTTTAAATTCCATTTCTAAGACTTATTATCTGTTTCCTCTTATTCAGATTCATCAATATTATTCTTTGCAAGCTTCCTGAAAAAACGGACAATATCAATAAAATTAAAATATTTAATATATTGTATATCTTTGATTGTATAATTTTACTTTTTATATATTTATAATGAAGAGAAACGAATTTATTGAAGTCTAATTCATACTTTTCAACATCTAAGTAAATTTATTATAATTTTACTTATTTTTATATAAATTTCACTTTTAATATAGATTAAAAATCAATTTCTTCTTAATCCTTATTTATAATGACTATTTATTTTATCATTTCAAATTATACAAATGAAATTAAAATTTCATCTAGAGGTAGATCCTATTGATCTTGTAGAGGTGGAAAATGTCATAAAAGCTATCTACAAAGTTTCTCATTAGTTTATAAACAATAGTATAATCATACATCTTCACACTAAAACCTTTAATACTATTAAAACACATATTAAACCATGTAATGTATTCATTAATATATTTATCACTGGACATATTGATATATTTAATACCAATTCTATAGATATTTAACATATCCCCCTTGACTTTTTTGTTTACTTCATAACTAATTATAAAATTATCAAAAAAAATTATTATTTGGAAACCAACGATGTTTTTATAAAACATCATATAGAGAGCCATAAAAATGGAATTTTGAGATTTATAATCAAATTCCAAATTTATCGTATAGGTAGTACTCATAAAATCATCATTAATGGGGGGGAATCCCATAGTAAAAGAATCTATAACTTCAAGTCTATGAGATCAATGATATGGTAACATAATATTCCAACAAATATAATGTTTCCTTCCATACAATATAATGACACCCATTTTTTTGATTGAATTTATAGTTTCCACCCTTAGAATATCATTGGATCATTCATAGGCAACCATACCATTATTAGCACTTATTGTTCACATATTAGTGTAGTATCAGTAATTGAAGGAGGGGTGAAACAAAGATCACATTAATTTAAAAATTATTCTCAGAACTGAAAATCTGAAACTTGTTAGAGTTCTCAATCAACTCAATGATATCTCTTAATACTACCTCATATATAGTAAATGTAAAGATATAGATCTACACATGATATTTACAAAGATTATACTCAATGTGAGAACATAATCCATACTATATTTTTTGTACCCCACAACATGGATTCTTCACTAACTCTAATAGGTTTATAACGGAAAAAAGAATATATTGGTTATACCCCTATTAATTGTTCCTATAGTAGACCCTGGTTCTATCCATCTATGAAAAACACTTTTTCTAATGTTGGTCATACCCACCCCAACTTCCTTCTTTTTTCATCTATCTTAATTACTTGCCATACCCCCAGCCATTAGCCTTTTTGTAACTGTTTATACCCCAATCTATAAGATCGTCTGTGAAATATTATGATCCATTGTAGAAAGATATTATTTTTTTATATGGTATTTCTATATAATAATGTTGGATCACCTCTTCTAGTGCATAATTTCTTCAAGATAATCAATAGTAAACTAAATGGTCTGTTAGTCATGAAACATCATCCTCATCTTGAAAGACCCGAGTCTCCTCAAATCTAATTTTTCCAAAACGTTTTCCATAAATCATCCTTGGTAAATGTCCATTGGGTAAAAATATATGATATTTCTATGTCCTATATACTATGTACTATATAATTCCATATGATACTCCTCAATCTGATTCTCCTCTATCTAATGCATTTTAGTATATTACTCCTCATTCTTATGGTACTCTACCCATCAAATACTTTTCTATTTAGGATATGTATGTTTAGAGCCCCCCCCCCCCATTTCATTTTCCTCTGATTCAACCATTTATAATCATGGTATGAAACTCACATTGTAATTCATCATAAACTTTAGTAATTAATATCTCCCTTAATAGTAGCAAAAACCACTCTGAATGAGAATACATTCATTTATATAGGCATACTTCCTCTGAAAATTAATGAAAAAGCGTGGGATACAAATTTAATTTTCCTTCTCAACTAATTTTTTTCACCAAAATCAATGTCCCTAAAACATTAGAGTCAAAATTATTTGTGTGAATTTCCTAAAATCTAACCATCAATGATTCATTCAAAACATCCGTAAATATTAGCATGTTTTATAATCATTTAATGTGCATCTCAATATCAACACAATTAATGAATTTAAAAATGTTATTTAATGTTATTCATGTATTTTTATACAGTATAGACTCCCATGTTTCTCTTTCTTGTAATATTGAGTATATTTCCTTTTTTTATATGGAATTATAGATTTTATTTGTTAGGTTATATTTTAAGAGTTGGTGATCAGAATCTCTCTTCATTTACTTGACTTCATCTAGTACAACTGAAATAAATCTAAAAAATATCACACCATTTATTTTCATAGAAATACATATATTACATCAATTTGATAGACTCATTCCATTCATCTAGTGGAATCAGAATACTTCATGCATCTAACATCTCTATATCTAAAATACTTGTTCTACATACCACCATACTTATCCATATGATCGACTCATTATAGTAGCCTCAACTTCTTAAAACATGTATAACCACAATGAAAACATTATGTCACAAAACGTATATAGTCTTCATTAGATAAACTTTCTAATGTTGTAAATTTATTCATAAGAATTTCATTTGGTATAATCCTTCCATTAGGCTTTGTCTAACACATCTTCATATTTATCAATATCCATCCTTCGAAATAAATTCTCTAGAATCATGATCTATTTATGATTTTTAGTACTTTGAGGATCAAAAAAATCATAATCTATGTTGGTAATGGTACACTAAACATATAAAAATAATATTTCCTCAAACTTCTCAACATATATTCCAAAAACCCATAATGAAATATTGATATAAAAATTAAATCAAATACATTTGGGTATAAAAGTCTCTCCCTTTGGGATTCTTCTCAATACCCTCACACATTTTCACACAATATTGTTGTCAATATGTATTCTCAGGTCATTCTCCCACATATGTGTGTGAATTTTTATCTCTTTTATTGGAAATAGAATGCATAGGGTAACATAGTTAAATCATAAATCATCTTCCTTAATTTTATAATCATGAAAATTTTATTTAGATAAGAAGAGTATCACATGATCCTATAAAAAAACTTTAAATAGATAACACTATGTCTTTGTGGGTGAACCTAGAATAGAAAAATAGAGTGTATAATCCACTTTATTAAGGTAGTCAAAAATAATTATTCTTTATAATACTTTCTGAAACATCACTTCATCAGCATTATAATAGGGGAATTGGAGTAATTATGTTAAGGTGAATCATTAATATAAACAGATAAAAAATAATTCATGTGTATAAAAAACTCCCCACATGTCTCAACTTTCTCAAGAATCATAAATCCTCCATGAAGATTAGTTTGATACAATCATAGAAGGTATGATATTCATAACTCAACTACATATTTCATACATATATGGGGTATCTATATCATCATTAATCATGGTATTCATAAAAATACATGATGGAGATCTCTTCTTATTTTAATGTCTCTAAAATATTATTTCATGTCATCTACTCCTTCAAATCCATACAAGTAAGTTCAAATAGAAAAGAATAACAGGAATAAGGAAAAACCTCAAGGACCCTAACATGAAACATCTAGACTAATAGTTTTATTCAATGTAGAAATATTATTTATCATATTATAAATGAAATGGTATATGGTTTTTATCCTATGATAAACATTAAATGATGTTGTAATGTATTTATTTTCATCTATTGAGAGTTCATATGAAGTTGTCATCTTTTCTTTGATTTATGAAACATATCCATTCCCATGATTTTGTAACATAATTTTCAAGATTTCCTCTTTAGTTGGTAAGATCTTCATCCAATATTTTGACCATTAACATTTTCCTTACACAACCTATATTTAATTGAATTATTCAAACATTAATTTTTAGATAACTCATCTCCAATTTTATTTTCATTTTCAAAGTCATTAATGAGAACTTTTTCATTAGAATGTTTTTAATATTTATTCATATTAATATACATATATATTTGATAAGTCCAAATAATTATGAATAATTTATTTCCTTTCCCAACATCATTGAGCCTCTTACATGTATCATTTAAAACGTTGACATTTTTTACCCTCTAAAACATATTTTAAACACCATAATTTCCCTTGGAAAGTTTATTATTATCTATGTATCACAACCTCAATTGATTCATACCTCTTTCCTGATAGATTCATAATATACCAACATGAGTTTTATTTTTTCTATAATACTCCAAAAAACAAATAGGGACCAATGGACATAAAACATTTAGGATGATAGTAGTTATTACCTAAAGTTTGTTCTTGTTTTCTCATTACAAACTATGAGTCTCTTTATTCAGGAAAAATATTCTAGGATTATTCCACTCTTTATTTATAAATGATGATTTCTCATGAATATTATTGATCCTATCTGATTTTATCATATATTTTTAACATGATTTCTAAATAAACGTATATGTATATTGATATTGTTTGGGGATAGAATCAATCATCCTATGTGGACACTTCTTTTTACTTGTATGAGAAGATTCTCCATTAACCTCAAATGATTTTGTGAAGTCTTATGTAATAGTATATAAATTATATTGTTTTATAAGAAACAATATTTTTTTCTTAAAATGATTATTCTTTCTTGTCCAATATTTTTATGTGACCATTTAAAATATTCTCAAACTCATCATCCTTTTAAATTTTCATCTTACCTTCCTTAACTAGTGATAATTATTCTACGTTCAACATCTTCTGTATATATATTTCTATTTATAATATCTCAACATATTTTCAAGATCATCCACATTCACTTTATGTTATATAATCACATTAATGCCTGTCATTTAATTTTTTATACACTCATCATTCACAAAAGTTATCTCCTTTGCTTCTTTCTTTAACTTCTTATTATATTTATTGATCCATGTAATTGTCTCAAGAGATTATTTGAAATCATATTTTTATATAACACACAAGTTTTATGTTTTATTTATTTATTATAACTATATTAAAAAAAATTTCATTTTAACATGAGATTATAATTTGAATTCACTATCAAATTCATTTTTTGAACAAGAATCATCCCAATCTTTTCAACTCAACAAATATTTCTTCTTTCATAAATCATTTTATTATTTTTTCTTAAACATATATTTTTGAGACTTATTATATTCATCTTATAATTCAGAATAATCAATTTTATTCTTTTTAAATCTTAATTAAAATATGCGACATTCATTATAATTCCACCATTTAATATGTTTCATAATTTTTGTGTTATATTTCCCCATTTTATGCCTATTAGAAGGAAGGGAAAATATTTTGTTGAAGTCCAACTCATCCTCCTCAACTTCAAGGTCACATGATTCTTATTCTATTCATATGTATATATGATTACATTTTAACATAGCTTCAAATGTTATTTCTTCCAAATCCTTCTACATAGAGATTATTGAATAACTTGTTTCATATGTTATGATAATATTTTTGATGTTTTATAGTGATAGATCCCTTTAATCAACTAGAGTTGAAACCTTACTATCTAACCAATTCAAAAAGTATCTCATCAGTTTCAAAAAAGTAGTACAATATTATAGATTCTCATTGAAACATTTAATATTAATGAAAATAAAATTACCCCTTGTAATGTACTCATAAATATTTCCATCATCATACATCTTAATATCTTTAAACATTCTATTGTATATTTGTAATATAGCTTCCTTGAATTTGAAATTTCCTCTATAAATACTTATGAACTTATTATGAATTTATTTAGTATTCTGAATCCCTATATTATTTTTATGAACCATCTTAGAGAGAGCCATTAAAATAGAATTTAAATATTTACCATCAACTTCTGAAGTTCTCGTACTATGAGTAGTTATAAAAATGTCATTAGTTGATAGATACCCAACTATAATAGAATCTATAAATTTTAGTATGATAGATGTAAGATAGGGTAACATTTGTTTCCTCTAACTATAATAGTTATTTACATCAAATATAGGAACACCATTACTTTTATATAAATTTATATTCCCCATCCTCAGAAGGTAGATTGATCTTCTAGTAGAAACCTTCCCTCTATTACAAAATTTAGTTCCTTCGTCAATGTAAAATCACTTGGAGGGGGATATAGTAAATCTATGATCATTTTATTATAAAAATTATACTCATAACACAACATCTATAACTTTAATTATTTCTTAATCAACTCAATTATTTCTCTCAACATTAGAACATACGCTATAAATGTAAAGAGAGATACCACCACCCAATATTTAAAAGGTTCATCCCCAATATGTGAAATTACTCCTTACTATGTTAGTTTTACCCCCTAAAATGGGTTGTTTAGTAAATTTAATTGGATTATAATGGAATATAAAGAATTTGGTTATACCCCACAGTAATTAGTCCTCATCCTATCCCTAGTTGTACACCACAACATCCAAATATTCATACATAGTTTGTAATGCCTAATAATTACAAGATTATTCAAATTATATAGGATTATTCCAAGACCATGATCTGAGACAGTGTGGAATTTCGAGGCCCGTTGTGCCCAAAATGGACCGTCAATAAATGTTAATTTTTAAATAGTGTGTATGAGAAGTCTTCATGGGAAAGTGGAATATCTCTTAAATGGGTTTCCATATCAAAAATATGAGGGCACAGTTTCATTTAGAGCAGTGGGTTTACCCTAGAAACGACTTACGTTTAGTAGTCGTGGGTCTGCATTGAGAAAACCAAAAAATTGAATAACCGTAAATAAAATAATTAAGTAAAATTATTTTATTTTTAAAATCTTTATAACTCATGAATGGTGACACAGATTGAAAATCCAAGACCACCGATGAGCTATTTAGGGTATTCATTCCTTAAGGAGTGCCTAACATTCGTTGGCTCAGGCCAATAGTGGAAACTAGATTTTGGCCATTAATACAATAATTAAATATAGCTATTTTATATTTAAATAATTATAGATCATGAATTTTAACTCATATTGAAAAACTGATACCACTGTTGACCTCGTCGAGGAATGTTTTCTTTAGAAGGAACCTAACATTATCCAATCCAGGCCGACTGCGAATGCTTGTTTTTGGGATATAACCATAAATAAAATAATTTAAATTTAAATTATTTTATTTTTTCAATCCTCCTAACTAAAAAAAGATAACTCATATTAAAAATTTGAGACCACCATTGAGTTATTAATTAGATTTTATCCTTAAGGACCTAACCTCGAACGGTGTGGGACGAGGGTAAAAGCTAATTTTCTGGCATTTCAAGGAAAAATAAAATAATCATAAAAATATTATTTTATTAAAAAATGTTTTTCCGGAATGTTTATATGAGTAAAATATAATACTTCATAAATTAAACAGCATAACGAATCATAAAATCAGCGAAAAAATAATCCTAAAACATGTTCATCCATTAATCGTGGGCAGGGTCCAGCATTAGAATTTATAAAGCTAGAGAAGCCCTATAGAAATATAGAGTTTTCCTATAGCACGGGGGAGGAGGCTCTCTCTCTGGAAATAATAGATTGGGGGTCATAGTTCAATCAAGCGGCAGAGAAGTGACGAACTCCAGAGGAACAAGGATCAACATGGAGACACATCTTCAAATCTACGTCTACTAGCTATCCAACATGAAGATGTGGTTTTTTTAACAAAATGTGAATGATTTACTTTCCACACTATTAGTTTTTCACAATGAACACAGGACAACCCATTAATAGGTTGACCCACAGATCGATCACATATAAGGGATGAGAGGTTTGCATGTGGGTATTAATTAAAGGGTGATATAAAATAGGGCGATATAACTTATGATCATTTAATATATCCCATTCTTCTAACGTGACGAACGAAGTCCAAATGAACAAGTCCAATGTTCGTCGTTTTGGGTGTTACCAGTAATATCCTCTCCCCATGAATTATTTACAAATAGACCCACGTTGTCAAGTTAGATTATTACTGGGAGGTTTTGAACACTGTCAAACCCCCAAATAAATGACAAGATGACGTGAGATACATGACATTGAAGGTGGAAACACAAGGATTGTAGCAAACCCTCCAGATCCATGAATGTACCACCAAGTCTAGTCCTGTGGCCCGTAGAAGAAACTTCTAGCTTTTTGGGACCAGGAATGGTCGGTGGTGTCATGTAGGGGCGACCACAAGCAGGAGGCAGGATACGCGCGATGATGAAACATATATAAGGATGTCACAACCATTGGTTCTCCATGTCTGGACAAGAGGCTACGAATGGTAGGGGTCATGGAGGTGTAGGGTGGCAGCACCACATTAGGTGGAGCAGCCCATGGGGTGGGTATCTGTGTGCACTGGCACACATTCCATGCTATACCGCGTGCAAAGGGAGGCATCCGTTCTCATCAGTTCACGTGGCTGCACGAACTGAACACCAGTAAGCATTTGGGATTCACCTAATCTGGCCTACCGATGTGGGTCGGGATGATAAAGTAAACTAGGCCACCCAGATGCCCTGGTTGGAGAAGAACTGACCTGTCAAATTAAGGGAAATGCCAATCGGGAAACTGGAATGCTGGGCGACATAGCTTTTCAGAACCAGTTTGAAAAAGTCGGACCAGACTGGATGTGAACCAGGTCTCTTGGTGACCTTGGGGGCTGGAAACACATTCCAACTGTGCCGAGTCCAGCAAGGACCATTGGGCCTACAAACTGGGCCATGGTGGACCGTGTCACCCCTGACCCAAAAAGGTCAGGTTGGGCTAGCTGAACCGGGTCGGGTCATACGGTACCCCTCGGGTAGGGTTAGTCGGGTGGTCTGACCAAGTCGGACCATGCCCGGACACAATGTTCCCCTTTTTACTAAAACGCCATTACCAGTTAGATGTGGTGTCCAATTAACCTCTTGTCAACAATTTTGGGACCCATTCAACAAGACGGTCCATTGGGTATAGTCAATGTGAAATTTTGTGGATGTTGAGACACGACTGATGGCTTGAAGAGTAGATTCTCTTGCAATCAAGTGCACTATAGAGAGAGAATCATATGGTTGGATTTGACCGGAAGGATATGTGGAATGGGACCTCGGTGGTCTAGTTTCCATGTGGAACTCCATTTTCCAATAGTAGAACAGACCTCTCTGGTCCAGTATCCATGCAGACTTTAGTGAACATATAGCTGAGCAGACCTCAGTGGTCCATTGAATCAGCAAACCTCAATGGTCTAGTAGCCAAGTATACCTCCATGGTCTATTAGATGAGATGACCGTAGTGGCCTAGTAGCTGAGTGGACCTCATTAATTTTGTAGCCAAAGAAACCTCAATGGTCTAGTGGCTGAGTAGACCTCATTGGTCTAGTAGGCTAGCAGACCTTAGTGGTCTAGAAGCTGAGTGGACCTCAGTTGTCTGATAGCTGATTGAACCTCAGTGACTCATTAGGGACGAGTCCCTCATCAAAACAAGATGATTCAGATTTATGATTGATAATCATACTTTATATATAAATTTAGTTATAGCTTGTGTGAGATGTATTTACTTTGTGGTCTTGTTTTTTGGTCTTTTCCTTGTGGTTTGGGGTCCCTACTAAGTGTTGTGTTACTAACCACTACACTAGCTTCGCCTGTAAGTGTTTTGTATCCTGCTAGTGATCGACGCTTTGAAGAAGTCCTTGGTGGTATGGGACTAGGTGGTGCTCGATGATATGAGATGAATGATCATACTTCTACAGCTACATGAAGATACACAACAACTACCCTTTAGGTAGGGCCTCAGGCAGACAGACTATGGGAGTTGTACATTCATTGTGGTTTTGGACTTGTATTCTGGCCCATATGTACTTTCAGTTTTTTCTATACTCTCTGAAGTTGTCTCAGTGACAGTTGTGGTTTATTTTGTGTGTACTTTCCACAATTTTATTTTTGTGCATGTGTACAGGTTTAAAGTCAATGAATTCCCTTGTTTTGGGAAATTCCTACTTGGTGCTAGTCCCAAGCCACAAACATATGGAAGGAGGGCTTAGGGAATTCAAGACATAGGCCCTGGGGGATGTTTCATGATAGAGTTGTATAAGAGTAGGTTGGTTCTACCTTAATAATGTTGAGTCCATGAGTTTGGTTTGGGGAAATAGTTTTAACTATTTCATGTTCATCTTTTAGGCCATGGAATCCAGTGTTAGTGCAATGACAAAGGTATCCATACACCAGGACCCTAAATTCTTATTCTTTTATATGTATGTGAAATCCACAATTGTAAGAAAATATGATGGGAAATGAATAGTATCATAATGGGTTGAGTTTTTCATGTCCTTCTTGAGTCATCTCACCAGCCAAACCCTATTGATAGTGGTAGATCTTGTTTGGTTTCAAGATACTTCCATGTAGACAGCCAGCTAGGATTATACCACATTATCACGAGGATGATATGCGGGGGTGACGAGATGGGTATAGGTGTTCCTACAAGAGATTTCACCATTGGGCGGTGTACTAGCTATACCACCACTTGTGGAGTATCAAATGGTACTCATAGTACTAGTGGATGATATGTGTGGTGTAACACCCGAGATTTTTATGAGTAATATTTTGTTTTTATGTTATATATATATCATCAAAGGAATCTTTCACTACACACTAGCTTGGCTTACTTTACACGCAATCGCGACCTTCCTCGATAGCTTGCGTTGTACGCAATACCGAGTTTCACTAAACGACGATATGCTATTAAAATATTATTTAAAATTGCTGTTATGAATAGTAATAACAACTTTTTTAAATTTTATCTTTCAAAATGGACCTCATTTTTGGATTCGGAATACCGAAATTAGCCTAGGGTGAAATTTTGGTATTTTTCAGAAACTTTCAATTTTTGATGAATAGTGAAACCACTAAGTGGTAGGTTAAAAATTGAATTTTGAATAAAACATAATTTTACCGCTTCTGTGAATGGAATTTCGAAAATCCGACATACACGGTTGATATCAATAAGTAAAATGTGGTTCAATGAGATAAAAATAATATTTTGGTGAATAGTAACTTTTTACTTTTTTTACCGCGGTTAATAGTAAATAGGGTAACTAAGGGTAAATATGATATTACTATTACCCTAACACATGTCCTAATTCTATTGGATAAGTGTAATTCGACCAAAAACAACCTTATGAATATAATATGACCATTTAGGTCCACTTGGATTAGATTATGAAATTTAATATTATTTTATTTAATGAATAGTTAAAATAGTTAAAATCAAAGTTTAATAACAAACAAATTTTTAATATGGGGTTATACATAAGATAAATTCGACTATAAATATTAATTAGAAAGCTAAAAAGATTTCCTACATAATTATAGTTTATGTATAATTTTTAGACTTTAAATAAATTAATTTATTTATGACACAACGATGATGCAGTAATTACCCTTTTAAGGAAATGTTAACATAATTGATGTTATAAATGCTCAAATAAATGTAATTTGAGACTTTTTATGAATTCCACTAATTTTCTAGGTTACTATGATATATTATTGTTGATTTAATCAACTTGGTTAGAACATATAATTCTGTTATGACTTTCACAAAAATCATATATCAAATAGTGTCAAAATTGACACAAAATAGTTTTTAAATCAAATATTATATTATTAATTGTTACTTTATTCCTAAAAATTTAAGGTTCGGCCAAATGACTTAGATAAGGATATATATATTAATAATAAACAACTTGGGGTTCGTTTGGCATGTTATAGTAAGTGTATTAACCATATAGTTAAATTATTTAACTTAGAGTTAAATCTAATTGATAAGGTTAAAATAATAACCTAAACTTGTCTAAATCTTATTGGTTGATAGGATTTCGACCCATCCCCACTTTACCTTCGAAATAAGACCCTTTGGAACCATTATTAACTGATTTTTACTTTAATATAAAATAATATTTTGAGGTATTCCTAAGGTGCCCCTCTCCTCCCTTATAAAAGGGAACCTCCTCCCCCTCCTCCTCACACCAATTTGAGCACTCAAGCTCGGACAAACCCTGCCAAAATCCATTCTCTACTTCCCTAGAATAATCCTAGAGGTCCTGGTCTTCTTCAAAGACCAATCTTAGTTCCCTATGTGAAGGATTCAAAGAGGTGTTTCAAAGAAGAGGTAATATCCATTACCGATCTTTTCAATTTCTTTCTTCTTCAACTTCTTCTTCTTTAGTTGTTTCATGATAAAGTAATAACATCAGTATTAATTACATACTGATATGTTATTATAAATATTAAACAGCCCTAATTCACCTTCTATCCATCCTACGGAAAAATGAAATCACCGCGCGTGCGTACGTACGAAATACCGTCTCCACGCCGTGGTGTACTCTATTTTCCACCACCACCTTACAAGGATGGGTATAATGGTGTAATGAGTAACTATATATGATTATTATAAAGTGATATTGATATTGAAATAGTATAAATACACTTAAATACAATTCCATGGTCCTGGAAACAATATCATCGCTCGTGCGTACGTACGGAATACCGTCTCCACGATGTGATGCGACTCGTTCTACATGATCATCATTACATGGTAATTATATAAATGAATTGAATGAATAAATATGATATATGTTACACTAATACAATTCTTGATATAAGGTATCTATAACCTTAAAATAAGAATAAGAATTTATTCGGCAAAACACGCATAAGAACAAAAGTTTATAAAGACCCGAGTAACAAGTAACAATGAAATATTACTAATAAGAAGCTAAGAATATGACCATATATGATATCATATCAATATTTATGATTCTGGAATAAGTAAATAACATTATTTAAACAATTATACAGGAGCTTCGGACACGTACAAAGCCAATCGGACCTAAGGTAAGGGAAATATCACAATCTCACTTTTATCCGACATTGTTTTTACTTTGGTAATTACTGGGGTGTATTTTATCATCCACATCCATGTTCCCTCAATATTTAATATTATTTCCATCCTTCTACAATAGTTTATATCCAATTTTACCCTTCGGTGAGTTTTTAGTAAAATATATGAAATGAATCTTTTGTCGTTTTTCGTACGAGGTACTTTTTGACTTTTCCGACAAAAGTACGAAGAATGTTTTTTAACTTATACGGCAAGAATGGATTTTTAAAACATTATTTCCAAGAATATTCCTTTATAATTTTTCATGTTTATTTTTAATCAACTTCTTTTAGTTTATAATTGTATGACATGTTAAGAAAAGAAAAGTGTTTTTGAAGTAGAAAGGATATTTTCCTCAAGAATGGAGTTCAAATGTTTTATCAAAATTATTTTCCATCTAAGATAATATAGGGTTATGTTTTATCCCTATTATTACATTGATTTGATTATGTTTTGAGGAAATTATTTTTATGAATTCATTTACCTTATTTGATTTGTTTTATGATGTCATGATGTTTCAAGAATCCCATTTTTGTTACATGTGTTATGCAATTATGTATGATTTATGATTATGTAGCACACATAAGAAAGGATTCATTATAAGATGGGTGGGACCCATATCTCCCTCCAATACATTGGGTAAAGATTTATATCTCATGAGATAGACATGGCTGGAATGGAAGGTTATTTCGGATCAGTGATATAGGACTGAAACGAGGAGTGAACTCGGTTCAGAAATGGACTTTGTCCGCTAAGATAGTCTTGGCAATGAGTCATGACTAACAAGAAATGATTTTCCATGATTATGTGTGCATGACACAAAGTTTCAAGTTTTATGTTATGATTATGGGGATCTCATTTTCACTTCTATGATTTATTCCATGTTAAGATATTATGATCTCTTTTGCAGGTTATGATTTTCAAAAAGATATGATATGATTTTTTTATTTCCTTTATTTTCCCTTGCTGAGCATTTGAGATCACCCTTTTTTATATATTTTCTTTTCCCCAGGTCAGGAAGATGGATATTAAGTAGAATATGCTAAAATGGACCCTAGATATGGTGAAATAAATGGGATACACTATAGAAGATTCATGAACCAGTTGTTTATGTTTCCCAGTTTCTAAAGACTCTATACCTATACGGTCCTTTGTGGTTTTTTCATATGTTGTAATAAGTGTGCTTCAATTTTGAAGTATTAACAATGTATGTAAAGTATGGGTCGTTATAGTTGGTATCAGAGGAAAGGTATAGTCAACCTTTGGAAACTAGGATGTGAAATCCTTAGTAAGAACCCTAAGGATAAGTCTAAGCATAGAACACAATCTTAGTGTTTTAGAAATGGCCATGAATAACCTAGGATAAGACCTTAAGTGTGAAAATTTTATTCTTGAATTACGTGGTTTTCCTATTATAATTAGTGTTGCTCACACTATTCTTCTTGGTTTTAGTCTATGGCTGGAACCCGAAGGAACCGTGTTAATGCAGAATGCGATGGCCAATGAAATGATTGTACCCCTAAGCAACCAAACGATATGGGAGCTGGAATGCAAAATCTTGTAGCCATGCTCACACAACTTTCTCAAGCTATGAATCATGAAGGACTTCCAAACGAGCAAAGGAAGGAGAAACATTTTTTTGCATCCTTAATGAGGCAGCGTCCACCTTCTTTCAGCGGGTCTACTGATTTATTAGTTGCTGAACAATGGATTAGTACTACTAAAAAGATATTTTCAGTTCTATAATGTTCTGAACATGATAAAGTCATCCTAGCAGTGTATCGTTTGGAAGGAGATGCTGATCAATGGTGGAATCTTATTAAGAATACAAGGCAAAGGGATGAAATTGAGTCCATGGAATGGGACGAGTTCAAGAACTTATTTTTCAATAAGTACTTCCCTCGTATTCTCTGAACAAAGATGGAGAAAGAGTTTCTTGAACTGAAGCAAAGGCATGATGAATCTGTTGGTACCTATGAAGAAAATTTTACAAGACTTGCAAGGTATGCTTCTGGTATTATTATCCAACCTGAGAGTAAGATCGATCGATTCTTTAGTGGCTTAAAACCAAGTCTTAGAAGGGCGTTAGCCATAAGGGACTTCAATAGCTACGAGGAAATCGTTCGATGTGCTCTCAATGTCGAGATGGATATTGGAGTAACCCATCAGTCATATGGGTTTGATAAGAAGAGGAAAATGGAATTCAAAGGAAAATCTAAAGAGCACACTGAAAAGAAGATGAGCTTTCCCTTATGCTCAAAGTGTGGAAATAAACATGGAGGGAGTTTCTTAAAGGGACAAGTAAATGTTTCAAATGTGGAAAGGAAGGTCATCAGGCATTTGAATGTCGCGATAATGGGAAGAAGATGTATAATGATGCAAACAAAGGAAGGGATACACAGAATGAAGCTACTGCACTTCAATGATTCAAGTGAAAGGAGATGGGGCATTATGCCAATCAATACCCAAATCCAAGGGTTGATGATGATGGTCGACATCAACAAACTCTTAAGGCTAAAGACAAAGGAAAGTAACATGCAATTTCTATCAACGATGTGGAGTACGATAACGAAGTGGTGAAAGGTACACTTACCATCCACTCTAAAGTAGAAAATGTTTTATTTGATTCTGGATCCACCCACTCTTTTATTTCTGAAGAATTTTCTAAGGGTATCACCGTATTACCTCAACAATTAGATGTTGAGTTAGCTGTGACAACACCTAATGGCACATCAATCGCATAAAAAGTTTATAATTATTCTCCAATTGACGTTTGTGGGAAAGTGCTTCCTGAAAATCTTGTGATCCTTCCTTTAGTGTAATTCGATGTGATTCTTGGCATGAATTGGCTTTCTTTATACGGATCTCATATCAATTGCCAAAGAAGGGAAGTCACATTTCTTATTCCAGATCAATCTATGATCGTCTATCAATGCAAGGATGAACCTAACATTCCTGTGGAAATTTCATCCATTTTATGGGTATTGATTCCACTAAATGAAGGTTATTTATCTCAAATGGTTGGTGAGAAACCTTCGATTAAGAATATGCCCATCGTACTGGAGTTTGATGATGTCTTTCCGGAGGAATTACCGGGTCTTCCACCAAATCGTGAAGTTGAGTTTTCAATAGAACTCATACCGGGTGCTTTGCCTATTCCAAAGACACCTTATAGAATGGCCCCAATTGAGTTGCAGGAATTGAAGAAGCAACTCCAAGAGAATCTTGATAAGGGATTCATACGCCCTAGTGCGTCACCTTGGGGAGCACTTGTTCTATTTGTTGAGAAGAAATATGGATCAATGAGACTCTGCATTGATTATCGAGAACTTAACAAGATCACTATCAAGAACAAATATCCTCTCCCACGCATTGATGACTTATTTGACCAACTACGCGGAGCTCAATACATTTCCAAGATTGATCTTCGTTCAAGGTATCATCAATTAAGGGTCAAAAGGGAGGATATACCAAAGACGGCTTTCCGTACAAGGTGTGGACACTATGAATTTATAGTGATGCCATTTGGTCTTACTAATGCCCCTTCCATCTTCATGGATCTAATGAATAGAGTCTTTAGAGACTATCTTGATAAATTTGTGGTAGTCTTTATAGACGATATTCTTGTCTATTCAAAGAGAAAGGAAGAGCATGAAGATCACTTGATAATTATATTGAAGACCCTGAGAAAGGAGAATCTTTATGCCAAATTTACCAAGTGTGAATTTTGGCTTCAAAAAGTTGCATTTTTGGGTCACATAATCTCAAAAGAGGGGATATCTATGGATCAAAAACAGAGGTTATCGAAAGATGGTCGAGACCAACAACAGTAACTAAGATCCGAAGTTTTCTTGGTTTGGCTGGATATTATCGACGTTTTGTAAAATATTTTTCACGATTATCTAGTCCACTCACCAAGTTGACTCGGAAAGGAGTTAAGTTTGTTTGGACAGAGGAATGTGAAGAGAATTTAAAGGAGTTGAAAAGAAGGTTATCCAGTGCACCTGTGCTCACACTGCCTTGTAGTGGAGAAAGGTTTGTGATCTACAGTGATGCATCCAAGAAGGGATTGGGGTGTCTTCTTATGCAAAATGATATGGTGATAGATTATGCCTCACGACAGTTGAAAATCCATGAGCAGAATTACCCAACACATGATTTGGAGTTAACTGCGGTAATCTTTTCATTAAAGATTTGGAGGCATTACCTTTATGGTGAAAGGTGTGATATTTATACTGATCATAATAGTTTAAAGTATATTTTCACACAAAAGGAGTTGAATATGTGTCAAAGAAGATGGTTGGAGCTGATTAAGGATTATGACTGCTCAATCCATTACCACCTTGGGAAAGCAAACAAGGTGGCAGATGCTTTAAGTCGACAAGACAATGCTAGTTTATCCATGATGAGGATCACAAAAGATCCAATATTTATGGTTTAAAAAGAATGGATCTTGGAATTATAATGGAAGCGGAAAAATCTTATCTTTATCAAATGAATGTTCAACCATCTATACATGTGAAGATTAAAGAGGCACAGAAAGAAGATGTCGAGTTACAAAAAAAGGTGAGAAATGTTCCTAAATTCAACCTTGATTGTGATGGGATAATAAAGTTCAGGAATCGGGTTTGTGTTCCACCCATCCCCGAATTAAAGAAGGAGCTGCTGGATGAGGCTCATAGTTCTTCATTCTCTATTCATCCTGGAAGCACGAAGATGTATAGGGACCTGAAATAGTACTTCTGGTGGGATGGAATGAAACGAGATGTTGCTGAATATGTCTCTTGATGCTTGGTTTGTCAGCAAGTTAATGCTGAGAGATAGAAGTCTAAGGGGATGTTACAACCATTACCCATACCCGAATGGAAATGGGAAAACATCACTATGGACTTTGTCACAGGACTTCCTAAAACATCCAAAGGCAATAATGCTATCTGGGTCATAGTTGATCGTCTTACAAAGTCTTCACACTTCATTGCTATTAGAGAGGATTTCTCTCTAGATCAGCTTGCCAGGATATATGTAAAGGAAGTGGTAGGATTGCATGGAGTACCACATTCTATTATATCTGATCGGGTTCTGAGATTTACCTCGAAGTTCTGGCGATGTCTTCAGCATACTCTGGATACAGAGTTGAGTTTCAGCACTGCTTATCATCCTCAGACAGACGGTCAGTCTGAAAGAACAATTCAAACCCTAGAAGATATGTTGAGAGCTTGCCCTATGGATTTCAAAGGAGGTTGGGATCAACACCTTCCTTTGGTGGAATTTTCTTATAATAATAGCCTTCACTCCAGTATTCAGATGGCTCCTTATGAAGCTCTCTATGGAAAGAAATGCAGGACTCCAACTTGCTGGGATGAAGTTTGGGAAAGAAAGCTATTAGGACCTGATCTCGTTGATGAAATGGCAGAAAAGGTCAGATCTATTCAACAACAAATAAGGGCAACTCAGAGTCGACAGAAAAGTTATGCCGACAACCGAAGAAAAGACCTAGTGTTTGAAGTGGGTGATAAAGTGTTCTTACGAATATCTCCCTGGAACAGGGTTATGAGATTTGGAAAGAAGGGGAAGTTGAGCCCTAGATATATCGGTCCTTTCGAAATACTGGATCGTGTTGGAAAGGTAACTTACCGATTGGCGCTTCCACCGAATCTCTCTCAAGTCCACGATGTGTTCCATGTATCTCTCCTGAGAAAGTACATACCTGATCCTTCACATGTACTCAGCTCAGAAGTTGTACCACTGGAGAAATATCTTTCTTATGAAGAACAACCGATAGAGATTCTGGATCGTAGCGAAAAATTCATACGAAACAAGACCACTCGATTGGTGAAAGTTTTATAGAGGAACCACCAACTTGATGAAGCTACATGGGAGCTTGGGGATATGATGAGGGAGAAGTATCCTCATCTGTTTGTTACAAAGTGACGAATTTCGAGGGCGAAATTCTTTTTAAGGGGGGTAGAATGTAACACCCGAGATTTTTATGAGTAATATTTTGTTTTTATGTTATATATATATCATCAAAGGAATCTTTCACTACACACTAGCTTGGATTACTTTACACGCAATCACGACCTTCCTCGATAGCTTGCGTTGTACGCAATACCGAGTTTCACTAAACGACGATATGCTATTAAAATATTATTTAAAATAGCCGTTATGAATAGTAATAACTAATTTTTGAAATTTTATCATTCAAAATGGACCTCATTTTTGGATTCAGAATACCGAAATTAGCCTAGGGTGAAATTTTGGTATTTTTCTGAAAACTTTCAATTTTTGATGAATAGTGAAACCACTAAGTGGTAGGTTAAAAACTGAATTTTGCATAAAACTTAATTTTACCGCTTCTGTGAATGGAATTTACAAAATTCGACAGAAATGGTTTATATCAGTAAGTAAAATGTGGTTCAATGAGATAAAAATAATTTCTTGGTGAATAGTAACTTTTTACTTGTTTTTACCACGGTTAATAGTAAATAGGGTAACTAAGGGTAAATATGATATTACTATTACCCTAAAAAATGTCCTAATTTTATTGGATAAGTGTAATTAGACCAAAAACAACCTTATGAATATAATATGACCATTTAGGTCCACTTGGATTAGATTATGACATTTAATATTATTTTATTTAATGAATTGTTAAAATTGTTGAAATCAAAGTTTAATAACTAAAACATTTTTAATATGGGGTTATACATAAGATAAATTCGACTATAAATATTCATTAGAAATATAGAAAGATTTCCTACATAATGATATTTTATTTATAATTTTTAGACTTTAAATAAATTAATTGTTTTATGACACAACGATGATGCAGTAATTACCCTTTTAAGGAAATGTTAACATAATTGATTTTATAAATGCTCATATAAATGTAATTTGAGACTTTTTATGAATTACACTAATTTTCTAGGTTATTATGATATATTAGTGTTGATTTAATCAACTTGGTTAGAACATATAATTTTGTTATGACTTTCACAAAAATCATATATCAAATAGTGTCAAAATTGACACAAAATAGTTTTTAAATCAAATATTATATTATTAATTGTTATTTTATTCCTAAAAATCTAAGGTTCGGCAAAATGACTTAGATAAGGATATATATATTAATAATAAACAACTTGGGTTTCGTTTGGCATGTTATAGTAAGTGTATTAACCATATAGTTAAATTATTTAACTTAGAGTTAAATCTAATTGATAAGGTTAAAATAATAACCTAAACTTGTCTAAATCTTATTGGATGATAGGATTTCGACCCATCCCCACTTTACCTTCGAAATAAAACCCTTTTGAACCATTATAAACCGATTTTTATTTAATATAAAATAATATTTTGAGGTATTCCTAAGGTGCCCCTCTCATCCCTTATAAAAGGGCACCTCCTCCCCCTCCTCCTCACACCAATTTGAGCACTCAAGCTCGGCCAACCCCTGCCAAAATACCTTCTCCACTTACCTATAATAATCCTAGAGGTCCTGGTCTTCTTCAATGATCAATCTTAGTTCCCTATGTGGAGGATTCAAAGAGGCGTTTCAAAGAAGAGGTAATATCCATTACCGATCTTTTCAATTTCTTTTTCTTCAACTTCTTCTTCTTTAGTTGTTTCATGATAAAGTAATAACATCAGTATTACTTACATACTGATATGTTATTATAAATATGAAACAACCCTAATTCACCTTCTATCCATCCTACGGAAAAATGAAATCACCGCGCGTGCGTACGTACGGAATACCGTCTCCACGCCGTGGTGTACTCTATTTTCCACCATCACCTTACAAGGATGGGTATAATGGAGTAATGAGTAACTATACATGATTATTATAAAGTGATATTGATACTGAAATAGTATAAATACACTTAAATACAATTCCACTATCATGGGAACAATATCATTGCTCGTGCGTACGTACGGAATACCGTCTCCATGATGTGATGCGACTCGTTCTACATGATCATCATTACATAGTAATTATATAAATGAATTGAATGAATAAATATGATATATGTTACACTAATACCATTCTGGATATAAGGTATCTATAACCTTAAAAGAAGAATAAGAATTTATTCGAAAAAACACACATAAGAACAAAAGGCAATAAAGACCCGAGTAACAAGTAACAATGAAATATTACTAATAAGAAGCTAAGAATATGACCATATATGATAACATATCAATATGTATGATTCGGGAATAAGTCAATAACATTATTTAAACCATTATACAGGAGCTTCGGACACGTACAAAGCAAATCAGACCTAAGGTAAGGGAAATATCACAATCTCACTTTTATCTGAGATTGTTTTTTACTTTGGTAATTACTGGGGTGTATTTTATCATCCACATCCATGTTCCCTCAATATGTAATATTATTTCCATCCTTATAAAATATTTTATATCCAATTTTACTATTCGGTGAGTTTTTAGTAAAAGATATGAAAGGAATATTTTGTCGTTTTTCGTACGAGGTACTTTCTGACTTTTCTGACAAAAGTACGAAGAATGTTTTTTTAACTTATACGTCAAGAATGGATTTTTAAAACATTATTTCCAAGAATCTTCCTTTATATGTTTTCAAGTTTATTTTTAATCAACTTATTTTAGTTTATAATTGTATGACATGTTAAGAAAAGAAAAGTGTTTTTGAAGTAGAAAGGATATTTTCCTCAAGAATGGAGTTCAAATGTTTTATCAAAATTATTTTCCATCTAAGATAATATATGGTTCTGTTTTATCCCTATTATTACATTGATTTGATTATGTTTTGAGGAAATTATTTTTATGAAGTCATTTACCTTATATGATTTGTTTTATGATGTCATGATGTTTCAAGAATCCCATTTTTGTTACATGTGTTATGCGATGATGTATGATTTATGATTATGTGGAACACATAAGAAAGGATTCATTATGAGATGGGTGGGACACATATCTCCCTCCAATGCATTGGGTAAAGATTTATATCTCATGAGATAGACATGGCTGGAATGGAAGGTTATTTCGGTTCAGTGATACAGGACTGAAACGAGGAGTGAACTCGATTCAGAAATGGACTTTGTCGGCTAAGATAGTCTTGGCAATGAGTCATGACTAACAAGAAATGATTTTCCATGATTATGTGTGTATGCCACAAAGTTTCAAGTTTTAGGTTATGACAACGGGGATCTCATTTTCACTTCTATGATATATTCCATGTTAAGATATTATGATCTCTTTTGCAGGTTATGATTTTCAAAAAGATATGATATGATTTTTTTTATTTCCTTTATTTTCCATTACTGAGCATTTGAGCTCACCCTTTTTTGTATGTTTTCTTTTCCCCAGGTCAGGAAGATGGATATTAAGTAGAATATGCTAAAAGGGACCCTAGATATGATGAAATAAATGGGAGACACTGTAGAAGATTTATGAACCAGTTGTTTATGTTTACCAGTTTCTAAAGACACTATACCTATACGGTCCTTTGTGGTTTTGTCATATGTTGTAATAAGTGTGATTCAATTTTTAAGTATTAACAATGTATGTAAAGTATGGGTCATTATATGTGGGTTGAGCACCCTTCATGAGTTTCATTGATAGGGACCCTTAAGGTTCCTAAGAGATCCCAACTCATAGGCATCTAAGTAATTGATTGAGGTGGTTAAAAAGTTTTTTGTATAGTTATGATACCATTAAATCCGATGGTGGTCCTAGTAGTGAGCCTTCTGCATGGATCAACATGGTGGTGTTGGGGTTTATATTACCCGATCTTACGATGAGAAGAGTTTTATATGGATAAATATTGGGAAAAATTATCATAGAATGGGATTGTTCTATAATAGATAAAGATTATGTGTGACCAATAGCATCTACAGCTTCGACATGATGACATGTCAGTTGCCGAGTATTCATCATGGTGTGACAACCTTTACAGGTACATGACTAATACGATACGACTAGTTTTTTTACAGCTGAACCCTCTGTGGGAGATGTGTTTTTGGACATCCAAGGGAAAACTACTCCTTAGTTCATTCCTACTTATGCTAGGGTTCTAGAGAGAACATTTGTGGTTGAAAATCCTTTGGTAGAGTAGATAAAGAAAGTGGATCTTAGCATTGGGAAATTGGGTAGCCAACATTAGTCTGAGAGACTTTAGCATGTGAGACATTCCGAGAAGAGATCCCAAGACAGGGGATATACAGCTCCAGGTTTATATGTTGAGTCCAGTCATCCTAGAAAGAGGTTATTATTTTCAAAAGATGGTAAGGGAAATCTAACTAGTGGGTTTCTCTCTCTTCATGATGAGAATCAAATCGTGGATGGGCCACCAGGGTAGAGATAGTGATATGATCAGATTAATATTTAGGGAATCAGATGTGGTAGAGGATCTAGGAGAGATGTATGAGGTGGTATACATTTCGACATGTTACAAGCACCACCCCAATATTCCCCACACTAGGCTCATAGAGCTGGAGGACAGGGTATGGGCTAAGCTAAATGTGACCAAGGTATATGACCCAAGGGATCTATGAATGAATAAAGGTATGGTCTATGTCTACTCATAACTTCTGTATTAATAGATATAGGTGCTAAACATTCCTTGTTGTCATGAATCTAGTTCAAGACCTTGAGTCTCCAGTTAATCCATTGACATGATCCTTACATCTGGAGATACATATTGGAGGGGACTCGATAGTCACACTTATGTTGACAGTGTGATCTAACCCTTGAGGCGAGACTTTTGGCTACAACCCCTCCATGACAACATTGAGGCCTTACGTCATAAGCTTGGGAATGTACTGGTCATCCATATTACATGATCAGGCTGACTGTTTTTGGAAATAAGGATGTGGTAGGTCCACATCATTGGAATGGGGTTTTACCTTGGTCGGATAAAAAGGAAATCCAATCATGGGATAAACTCATTCATAGGGAGATTCAGTTGATCATGCTTGAGTTGGCCAGCATTACCCACGTGGCGATGGATGTATAGAGTTTTTAGTTCCCAAAAGTTGTGGAGGAGTAAAAGGACGTCTTTCCAAAATATGTTTCTAGGAATTCCTCCCCATTGGAAGATGGAATTGAGCATCATTATACACCCTGTGATGGAACATATATCAGCATCAATATATCGGATGGATTTTTCAAAGCTTCGTGAGCTGAGTGTGTGGGTCGGGGACTTGTAGAGGAAGGGAATAGTAAGAGCCAATGTTTGAAGTTGTGTGTGGACTACTGGACTGTTAACCATGTGGCCTTAGAGAATGAGTGCCCACTACCAAAGGGTAAAAAATGCATCAATCAGTTGAAATGGGTGGCCTTTAACATGGATAGAAAGGTTCCCATATGCTTTTCCACAATTAAGATAGAGTTTGAAAAGTTCCCCTATATTGAGTTGGAAATGGTATTCTTCTTATTGATGATGCGGAGACACTACCTCCATTGGAAAACGATTTATCGCCTAATGTAATGACAAGATTCTTAGGTATGTCTTCTCTAATAAGGATTTTAACTTGAGTCAATGATGATGGTTGGTGTTCCTCCAGGACTATAACATCGATATAGTCTACAATCTTGGTTAATGAATATTATAGTGGTTTCTCTTAATAAGAGATCCAGTTTGTAGTTGTTGAATGAGAACACAGAGAAGTTGGCCTCGTTACAGTTATCCTTTAGGGATGGGGATGAAATATATTATCTCTTATCATTGGTTATTACCCATCCATAATTAATTGGCTAGGAAGGAACAACTCGGTGAAACTGACTCTGAGTCTTTATGTTCTCAGTTTTCCACAGGGAATACAAATGATGGAAATTCAAAACATAGGGATCACACTGTTCTTTTTAGAGGATGCACAGTTTTACCAGTGAAGCCTATATGGGAGATATGCTACAGGTATGTGTGTGGCTGTCAAGGCAGACATTGGGGATGACAGAACAGGTTGACGCAAGAAATATCTATTGAGATAAAAAGATAAATGCTTGTATGAATCGGTTTTTTGGGTTATTCTTTCCCTTTCTTGGGGTACTGGGAATGAAGTGTTAAAGGATATTGATGGAATTTGTGAAGGGTTTACCACATACATCTAGGAGACATGATATCATCTGGGTGATCACTGACCAAGTCCCTACGTTGACCCACTTTCTAACTACCCAGAAGAAATGTTTAGTAGAGGGCTCGGGATGCCTCTACATGCTGGATATTAGACAACCAAGGTACTCCTGTGTAGTTTTCGATAGAGATCATGGATTGATAAAAGATCACCCTTTGTGGGTGATCAATTCCACTTGTGCACATTCTGTGGAAACACACATTACTGGAAAAACGGCTTATACCCACGGTTCAAAACCGTGGGTATAGCCTATACCCATGGTTTTGGGAACCGTGGGCTGGAACAACGTCGGTATAGGTCCCCATCCTATACCCACGGTTTCCCAATACCGTGGGTATAGCTGTCCTGCAACCGTGTCACCGAAACCTAGCCATTTTCCACGGTGTCAATGGTTTTTACGCACGGTTTCAAAACAGTGGGTATAAGTCCTAAAATAATGCAGTCGCCGAGTTTCGATCTCGCAACCTCTTCGCTACAAACACCGCGTCTAACCCCTACCCTAACATCACCTATATGTATATATATATATATTTAGTTAAATATAGTTATAAAAACCGTGGGTATAGATGGAAGAACCATGTGTATAGGGTTCCCGCCAAAAACAATTTCCTTCCCGCGGAAAAAAAAATTTCCTACACACACAAAAGTGACCTATACCCATGGTTTTTCATAACCGTGGGTATAGTTATTTTATCCCAGACATATCACCATGATTTTCCCCAAAACCGTGGGGATATCTACCCCTATACCCACGGTTTTGGTAAACCGTCGGTATAGGTCACTTTTCAGGACCTATCCCCACGGTTTTGGAAAACCATGGGGATAGACTCCCCTATACCCACGGTTTTGGAAAACCGTGGGTATAGGTTATGAAAATTAACCTATACCCACTGTTTTCCAAAACCCTGGGTATAGAGGGGGTCTATCCCCACAGTTTTGGGGAAAACCGTGGGGATAGGTCCATTTTCCAGTAGTGACATGAATCTCTAAGAGATCACGTGGGAGAAGGAGGCTTAGGTTCATACTACTGCCCTCATTTTTTGTTTAGCTCTAGTTTTCGCTTACAAGGACATAATGACCTAAAGTTAGGGGTGTAACAACCCAACCCTAGTCACCAATACATAACATTTGCATGATCACAAAAGATCATGTCTCGAAAGGCCGATTAGTTTAGTAGCCTTGGAATCACTAGATACATTCATAAGTCATAAATTACATCATAAAGTGAAAAAATACAACAAAATATTGTCTCCATATACACCACTCATATCGCCTCATACTATCCCTAATGGTCATTCATAAAATACTTCTTCACATCCTGGGAAAAATAAAACATAGAAAAGGGTGAGCTCAGATGCTCATTAAGGATAACAATATAGAGAAAACTTACATAAATAAGAATAAACATTTAAGGCAATGTATAACTAAAACAAAAGCCTTTTAAACTTGAAATTCAGCATAATATGGAAAAAATAAAATAAAATAATTCCATTTACTTATTTACATGGAAATTCAACTATTCAAATAATCACATGCAATATCAATAACCACATTCATAATAATGGAATCCATAATGCCAGACTATCATAACCACATAGTCACAACCTTGTGCCAAGACTAAAAATAAGTTTTTTTCAAGGCCTTGTTCCAAGATAGTAGTTTGTCTCATTAGACCTACCGATGCATCTAGGAGCTATAGTGGGCTCCACCCGTCACTTACTAAGTCCAATGCATTCCTCATAATAAAAGGATTAAACATAACATAAACATTTGTATTGAAACTAGCATACGAAATGTCAAAAATTTATCCATAAACCATGAATGGTATAAAAATAACACATCCACAGTCAAACATATCACAAATCATTCAATACAATATGGATGTTTGTATCATAATAAATCAACTTCAAATATACTTAAAATCCATCAAAGGATGTTGACATAGATGAAATCAAAACTATTTGAGTGAACTATCTCTTTTTTTGAAATCATTTAACTGTCACATAATTATAAAAGGAAAAAATTTAATTTGAATATATTATTATAAGCTTGTAAGGAAAGCATCGACGATTTTATAATGGCTTAAAATAGATGCACACGCCGTATAAGTTAAAAAAGGAATTCTTACCTTAATTCTATTGAAAAGGTTAAAAAGGACCTTGTTTGGAAAAAGATGGAAAGATTCATTTATAAAAATCCTATAAAAAGTAAAAAATGGGTATAAATGACTTTAACCCAAAGTCTGTAAAATAGATAGAATGATTTTAAATACATTTTTAAGAAACATGGATGTGGATGATAAAAAGGTCCCAGTAGAAAATTACGTATAAACAACCACGGATAATGAAGAGATTGTAAAATAAACCCTTACCTAATAAATTTCCTTGGTCGAGGGTAGGTTGACCACCTGTATAATATTTAAATAATTTTTATTAAATTATACAAGAATAATATACATAAATATGATATCATATATGATCTTTTAATATTTCTTTGTTAATAATATTTTTGTATTATCGTCGTTTTGGGTGTTCACTTACTCATTTTCTTTTATATGTTTTGTTACATAAGACATTTTTTATCCATAGTTTGTATCTTATTCATATCAAGAATGATATAAACTTCTTAAACATTATTTTTAATCATCAAATGAAAATTAGTCCTGAATGGATACGATGGGGAATGAATCCCATCGCGTTCGTGAAGACGGTAGTCCGTACATACGCACAAGCGACAATATCATCTTTTGATATTAAAATAACATATAATTGGATGGTGTATCATATATACAGAATCATTATCATGTTATATTTATTATTTAAATAAATTACACATCATTATTATAACCATTCAAATAATAATGTATTGAATAACCATTACACCACGACGTGGAGACGATAAGCCGTATGTATGCACGTATGGTGACATGTCATTCAAGGTATGGATAGAATTATGAATTTGGTTGTACTATATTTTTAATAACATCACATTATATATAATATACTAAATTTATTATTTTAGAATGGAATCAACAAAGAAAAAGGAAGTGGAAGAAGAAAGGAACGTGAAAGAGGTGGTGAGAGTTTTAACTCTTCTTCGGGTTCTTCCTTTTGATTTGGTCAAAAGGGCTCCATAAGTTGGCATTATGATAAAAATAAGGCCTCTAAGATGATGTGAGGGAAGTTGAGAGGATATTTGGGCAGGGTTTGGCTGATAAAAAAGGCATTGAAGGTATGAATTTGAGAGAAGGGGGGTTTCCTTTCATAAGTGGGGTGAGGGGAACCTTAGAAAAAAATTAAAATATTATTTTATAATAAAATTATATTCAGTTTCTAATCGATCTAAACTAATTTATTTCGAGGCTAAGGTTGGGATGGGTCGAAAACAACCCAAAAAATAGGTTTTAGACAGGTTTGGGTTACTATATTAACCTTATCTTTTAGTTTTAACTCTTAGTTAATTAGTTTCACATTTACTATGTATCTTTGTATTTCTATATTATATGGTTAATAAACATACTATAAACTTTAAAGAGAACCAAAAGTTGTTCAATAATGACAAAAAAATAATTATATAAGTCTCTTGTATGAACCTTAGATTTATAGGAATTTAATATCAATTAATAATATAATATTTGTTTTAAAAACTCTTTTATGTCAATTTTGACACTATTTGGTATTGTGTTTTTTCTAAATTCATAACAGAATTATTACTTCTAAACAAATTCATTTAATCAACCCTAACATGTCATATTATCCTATAAAATCAGTGTAATTCAATAAAGGTCTCAAATTATATTTATTTGGGTATTTATAATATCAATTATTTTAATATTTCTCTAATAAGGTAATTAATGCTTCATCAGTGTGTCATAAATAATTTAAATTATTTAATGTCTAAAAATTATAAATAAAATACCATTATGTAGGAAATAAATTTACCTTTTTAATTAATATTTATAATATATATTATTGTATGTATAACCCTATATTAAAAATGTTTTAGTTATTAAACATTGATTATACCTCTTTTAACTCTTCTTTGAATTAAATAATAATAAATGCCCTAATCTAATCGAAGTGGATCAAATAGGTTCATATTTTATTACTAAGGTTGTTTTGGGTCTAATTATACCTATCTAATAGAATTAAGACATGTTTTGGGGTAATAATAATATCATTTTTACCAATAATTACCATATTTACATTTAACCGTGGTAAATAAAAGTAAAAAGTTACTATTCAAAAAAAAATTATATTTACCTTATTAAACCACATTTTACTCCTTGATATTAACCGTGTCTCTAAAATTTTATAAATTACACTAACAGAATTGGTAAAATTAAATTTTATGTGAATTTGCAAATCCTCCTAGGAGATGGGTAAAAGAAAGTGAAAATTTCAAAAAAAAAATATATATCTAAAATTATTATAAAATAACTCCAATGAATTAAATTGAACATATATAATTATTATGTATCTATTTTGACCTAAAATAAATTTAAGTAAAATAATTAATTAATTAAATAAAAATTTGGTTTTAAACTATAACTCAGTGTTTTTCACTATTCATAAAAAATTGAATGTTTTCAGAAAAATACCAAAAACTCACCCTAAGCTAATTTTGATATTCCGAATCCAAAAATGAAGTCCATTTTGAATGATAAAATATATAAAATTTCAAAAAGTGGGTATTACGATTCATAACGGCTAGTTTGATTGTTCGCGGCGTGTTAGAATCTCGAAGTTGTGTACAATGCTAGCTATTGCATTATTCAATGGGAAACGTACCGTGGAAGATTGGCGTGTTACATTCTCCCCTCCTTAAAATAATTTCATCCTTGCAATTTGAAATTGTTCTTTGGAAATAAAAGGTTGAAAATAGAAAATACCTTTGTGGAAAACCCATATCGGAAATAGGGTTAATAAAATTTAGTTTCAATAAGAGGGAAACGGAAATGAGAACGTCACCACAAAATTAGGGTTTTGAGTAAGAGAACATTGGTGGAAATGATAGACACATAATTAGAGGGAAAATGTAAATATTTATAGGGAGTGATTGAGGTCACCAATCACAATCAAGTGTAAAATTGAGGGCCTCAAATCCATCAATCTATGATGATTTAAAATATCAGTAGTTCAACAAAACATAAGGTATTAGGATACAATTTTTTTGGTTTTAATAACCCTTCCCAAAAGTTTATGAATTAATTTCTTCATAGAATAAGATATATATATATATATATATATATATACATGAAAAGTAGAGTTTCATCCTTCAACTAATTTCTACCACAAACTCATCTTTCACTCTTAAAGATTATAGAACTCAAAAATATTATATTTATCCAAATAGTATAAGGTTATAAACATTAACACATACAATTATAATGAATAAAGACAATTTTTAATAACCAGGGACTTCTTGTAGGCTAGTGGTAGGTAATAAAGGCCTGTCGCACTATGGTTGTGGGTTCAATTCCTACAGCTTTGTCCGATGCGACAGGTTATCGCCTGACCTGGAGGTTGTCCTTTTTCTAAAACTATAGTATAATAATCTTCCAAAAATAATCATAAGAAATGTTTTAACCATAAACAATACTATCCAAATTTCAACATAATCCATTCCAAACATTATAGTTATCCAATTACCTCCATCCATAATATTTGTAAAAGGTATCTAATTTCAAATTCATTTACAACATTAGATTCTGCAAACAATGTAAAGTCTATCATATTGTCACATACAGAAAATACGATTACCTTAGTCATATTAAAACCTTAATGAAAACAAAAAGTAATGCAGTACAATCCTTATATATATATCATTATTCTCATAACCAGATTATAATCCTTGAGTCCAAAAACAAAAATACATTAATTATTCCACTTCAATTGTAGTAACAACATAATCATGGACATGATATCATTGCCATTTCTGAGGTAATATTCCTTGATAATTAGGACATTAATTTTCATAATTCCCCATTTCTCTACAATTGTACCATTCAAAATTGACAACCTCTTTCATTCCCTTACAATCACGAGTTTGGTGACCTTTTTTCCACAGTTGTAACAAACACTCATTACTTTTAGTCATGTACCAGGGTGTTTCTTCCCATAATTATCATATAATGGAAAATACATCTTTCCCTTTTTCCCTTTATCAGTATATTGTTCCATTTTACTCTTTATCTCTTTCTTTACTTTATTTTCATAAGATTTAGAGAATTCCTATTCTGTCTTGATAACACATGAGACTATATCTTCATACGTTGAGAAAGATTTTGAGACTAATGATTAACAAAGAAATGGGTTTAACACATCAAAGAAATGATCAATATTACTTCTTGGGTTATGTATATAATCTACGTCATTCCGTGCTAACCTTGTAAGGTTAGACTCATACTTTGAAACATTCTCATCCTTCTTCTACCCCAGACTCAGAAATTTCCTTTCCATATTCGCTCGATGGTCATGAGGAAAGTATTTTTCTAAGAAAATATCTTTAAACTCCCTTCATTAAATATTTCATATTTCATCATCTTCCTGTGTGTTTTGAATCAATGACCACCATTGATCAGCATCTCCAGTGAGGCGGTAAACTACCATGACAAATTTTTCCCTTTTTCTACTCCCTAAGGTGTTGAATATTTTCTCTACGGAATTTTTCCATTTCTCACCTACTAATGGATTTGTACTCCAATTGAATGCTTGTGGTTGTTTTCTCATGAAGTGATCTAACATTGATCCTCCACGTTGTGGATCAGGGTGCTCCATACGGGTAATGTTATTATTGACAACCTGGGTGAGTTGTCCCAGTTTGGTGACTAGCTTATTAGCACCAGTTGCATCACCAGATGCACTATAATTACCCTACATGGAGTGTGTTCATTGATACAGTTTCCATTCCTTCCACTAGGCACCATTTCTAAACAATGGCATACACTAGATTTGTTTATGGATCGAAATACATAATTCCATACTTGTAAAACACTTAATATAAATTGAATTGTTTATGGATATAATCCATAATCATAAAAAGTATTTCGTTGAGAAATTATATACTCATAAACCCTTCATAATGGATTGTAAATCAAATGAGAATTATCCTAAGCATATCCCCTGGGAGTGTCGTAACCAAGAGTGTAGAAAGGCCCGTTGTCGTGCACCTGTTTTCATTCGAGTATATCTCAAAGTGGTGTTTTCAGGTTTTACATCTATGTACAACTGTGCCAGAGCCGCCTCTACCTGTTTGTATCCAGAGAGGGTTTTATTGCTTGAAAAACTCACAAAATATCTATAATACCAAAATTCTAGAAAGTTCTTTTATACTAATCCTCAAAGTCTATCTTAGGGTAATGTTCTTTAATTAGAGTTTATCTAAATCTATCTTCCAAGGTTTTTACTAAACGTCCTTTCATACCAACTATAACACCCCGACCCTAGTTACCCAGAGTTAGTTCATTATTACATAACATTGCCATGATCACAAAAGATCATGTCTCAAAAGACCTATTAGTTTAGTATCCTTGGAATCACTAGATACATTCATAAGTCTTACATTACATCATAAAGTGAAAAACTACAATGACATATTGTCTCCATAGACCACACTCATATCTCCTCATACTATCCCTAATGGTCATTCATAAAATACTTTTTCACATCCTGGGAAAAATAAAACATATAAAGGGTTGATCTCAAATACTCAGTAAGGATAACAATATAGATGAAACTTTCATAAGTAAGCATAAACATTTAAGGCAGTGTATAACTAAAACAATAGCCTTTTAAACTTGAACATCAGCATAAAATGGAAAAAATAAAATGAAATAATTCCATTTACTTATTCACATGGATATTCTACTAGTTGAATAATCACATGCAATATCAATAACTAAATTCATAATAATGAAATACATAATGACAGACTATTATAACCACAATGTCAAGGCCATGTTCCAAGACTACAAATAAGTTTTTGTCAAGGCCTTGTTCCAAGACACTAGTTTGTCTCTTGAGACCTACCGATGCATCGAGGAGCTATATTGAGCTCCACTCGTCACTTAATACGTCCAATGCATTCCCCATGTGAAATGGTTTAAACATAACATAAACATTCGTATTGAAACAAGCATACAAAATTTCAAATATTTATCCATAAACCATGAATGGTATAAAAATAAAACATCCACAGTAAAAAATATCACAAAACCATCAATATAATATGGATGTTTTCTATCATAATAAATCAACTTCATATAAACTTAAAATCTTCAATGGATATTGACATAGATGAAATAAAAACTATTTGAGAGAAATATCTTTTTTTTTAAATCATATAAAATACACATAATAATAAAATGAAACATTTCCTTTGAAAATATTCTTATAATATTTTAAAGGAATATTTGATAATTTTGTAATGGCGTAAAATAGCCACACCCACCATATAAGTTAGAAAAAGACATTCTTACCTTAATTCTGTCGAAAGGGATAAAAATGACCTTGTTTGGAAAAGACAGATGGATTCATTTATAAACATCTTATAAAAATTCAAACAAGGGTATAGATGGCTTTAACCCATAGTCTGTAAAATATTAAAAATGATTTGAAATATATTTTTAAGAAACATTGATATGGATGATAAAAAGGTCCTAGTAGATAATTATGTATAACAACCTCGGATAATGAAGAGATTGTGAAATAAACCCTTTCCATGTACTTTTCCATGGTCAAGGGAAGGTTAAGATCATGTATAATAGTTAAATCAGAGTTATTAAATTATAAAAGAATCATATACATAAATATTACATCATATATGATATTTTAATATTGTTTTGTTAATAGTATTTTAGTATTATCGTCGTTTCAGGTGTTTACTTACTCGTTTTCTTTTATATGTTTTGTTACATAATCCATGATTGTTATCCATAGGTTGTATATTATTCTTATCAATAATTATATCAAGACCTTAAAAATTATTTTTAATCATCAAATAAAAATTAGTTTTGAATGGACATGATGGGGAATCAATGTCATCCCATTCGTGAAGACGGTAGTCCGTACGTACGCACGAGCGACAATATCATCTTTTAATTTTAAAATAACATATAATTGGATGTTGTATCATATATACTGAATCATTATCATGTTATATTTATATTTAAATGAATTACACATCATTATTATACCCTTCAAAATAATAATGTATTGAATAACAATTACACCACGACGTGGAGACGGTAAGCTATATGTACGCAGGTATAGTGACATGTCATTCAAGGGATGGATATAATAATGAATTTGGTTGTACCATATTTATAATAACATCACAATATATAGAATATACCGAAGTTATTATTTTATAATGGAAACAAAAAAGAAAAAGGAAGTGGAAGACGAAAGGAACTTCAAAGAGGTGGTGATATTTTTACCTCTTCTTCGGGTTCTTTCTTTTGATTTGAACAAAATGGATTTTTAAGTTGGGTTTATGATCATACTAAGGCCTCTAGGTTTATTTGAGGTAAGTTTAGAGGATTTTTGAGCAGGTTTTGGAGAAACCAGAAGGATTTGATGGTATGAATTTGAGAGAACGTGGGTGCCCTTTTATAAGTGGGGTGATGGGCACCTTAAGAAAAACTTAAAATATTATTTTATAATAAATTAATATTCGGTTTATAATGTCTCAAAATTGATTTATTTTGAGGATAAGGTGGGTATGGTTTGAAAACCACCCAACCAATAGGTTTTATACAGGTTTGGGTCAATATATTAACCTTATCTTTTAGTTTTCACTCTTAGTTAATTACTTTCACATTTACCATGTATCTTTGTATTTTTATATTAAATGGTTAGTAAACTAAATATAAACTTCCAAGAGAACCCCAAGTGGTTCATTAATGATACAAATATTTTTATATAAGTCTCTTGCCCGATCATTAGATTTTTAGGAATTTAATATCAATTAATAATATAATATTTTTTTAAAAAACTCTTTTATGTCAATTTCGACACTATTTGGTATTTTGTTTTTGCTAAATTCATAGTAGCATTATTACTTAGAAAATAATTCATTTAATCAACCCTAAAATGTCATATTAACCTGTTAAATTCTTTTAATTCATTAAAAGTCTGAAATTATATTTATTTGGTTATTTATAATATCAATTATTTTAATATTTCTCTAATAAGTTAATTACTGCATCATCATTGTGTCATAAATAAATTAAATTATTTAATGTCTAAAAATTATAAATAAAATACCATTTTGTATTAAATATTTTTATCTTTATAATTAATATTTATAATAGAATTTATCTTATGTATAACTCTATATTAAAAATGTTTTAGTTATTAAACATTGATTTTAACTATTTTAACTCTTCTTTGAATTGAGTAATAATAAATGTCCTAATCGAATCCAAGTGGACCAAATAGGTTCATTTTTTATTGCTAGGGACATTTTTGGTCGAATTATACCTATCCAATAGAATTAGGTCATGTGTTAGGGTAATAATAACATCATTATTACCCTTATTTACCCTATTTACATTTAACCGTGGTAAATAAAAGAAAAAATTTACTATTCACCAAAAAATTATTTTTCTCTTATTGAACCACATTTTACTCCTTGATATTAACTGTGCCTCTTTTATTTTTGGAATTCCACTTACAGAAGCGGTAAAATTACGTTTTATGTGAAATTGCAAATTCTCCGAGGAGATGGGTAAAAGACGGCGAAAAGTTCAATAAAATTTTTTTATATCTAAAAATACTATAAAAAAACTCTAATTAATTAAATTTAACTTATATAAGTATTATGTATCTATTTTGACTTAAAATAAATTTAAAGACAATAAATAAGTAATTAAATAAAAATTCAATTTTAAACTATAACTCAGTGTTTTTCACTATTCATCAAAAATTGAATGTATTCAGAAATATACCAAAAATCCACCCTAAGATAATTTCAATATTCAGAATCCAAAAATGAAGTCCATTTTGAATGATAAAATTTATAAAATTTCAAAAAGTGGGTATTACTATTCATAATGAATAGTTTGATTGGTCGTGGCGTTTTAGAATCTGAAGTTGCGTACAATGCAAGCTATTGCATTATTCAAAGGGAAACATATCATGGATGCTTGGGGTGTTACATGGGGTAATGTAATGTCTTGTAATTTCATGTTTTTTTAATAATATGTTATTATTCTAATTCCCTATGCTAAGATGATGTGTGATTTTGAGGCCCGGTGTGCCCAAAAGTTTCCGTTGAAAATTCTTATGTTTTAAATAGCACATGTGAGTGGTTTTCCTGAAAAAGTGTAATAACTATTAATTTGGTTCCAAGATCAGAAATCCAAGGGAACCCGTTCTTTTAGAAGAAGTGGGTTTACACTAGGTGATACTTATATTTAGTAGCCATGTGTCTCAAATGGGAATACATGAATATGGAATAACCATAAATAAAATAATTAAAGAAAATTATTTTATTTTTAAAATCATTATAACTCATGAATAGTGACTCAGATTGAAAATATGAGACCATATTTTATCTCTTGTGTCTGTTCTTTCTTTAGGATAGGCCTAAAATTGGTCGACGCATGCCAAAAGTTGAAATATGTTTTTGGAATTAAATAAAATACAAAATACTGTTATTTAATTTACAAATACTTATAAATCCTGAAGGGTAACTCAAATATAAAATCTGAGACTACCGTTGAGCTCATGAGGTAATGCTATCCTTAGGCAGAGCCTATCATCGACCAGTGTGGGATAGTTGTGAATGTTGTTTTTTGGGACGTAATCATAAATAAAATAATTTAAATAAATAATATTTTAGTTTACGAATCCTCATAACACCCAAATCATAACATGGATTAAAATCTGGGACCACTGTTGAGTTCTCAATGAAATGTTCTCCTTAAGGAGATAACCGCGACCAGCACGAGTTGAGGGTAAAAGTAAATTTTTTGGTCTTTCATGGAAAAATAAAATAAACTTGAAAAGTTTATTTTATTCGAATTTTTTTCTACAATGCAACGATGAGGCAACTATTTCATTAAACAAATTAAATAGTGTAATTACTCAGTGACTCAGAAAAATATTAACGCTGAAATGTGTTAAAGAATTTCCACCATTAATCAGGGGTAGGGTCCAACATTAGAATTAATAATGCTGGAGAATTCCTCTGGAACACTGGTGTTTCCCTAAGACAAGGGGGAGGAGGCTTTCATGATGGTGTTGATGGATAAGAGGACGAGGTTCGATCATGTAGCGACGATTCAGAGAACACTAACAGAACAAGGATCGATGTAGTGACACGACTTCAAATCTACTTCTTCTAGTAATCCATCTCGAGGAAGGGGTTTGTTTAATTCTATGTGAATCCCTTACTTTCCCAATTCTTTGATTTGAGTGATGAACATCGACCATCCCACGAACAGGTTGACCCAAAGATCGATTACATATGCAGGATGTGATTTGTTCTTGTGGGCATTAATAGAAGGGGGATATAAAGAAAAGGAGATATAACATGTGATCGTTTGATATCTCCCCTTTTTCTAACGTAATGAATGAAGTCAAAATGAATAAGGCCAACATTAATCACTTCTGGTGTTTATGTTGATATCATCTCCCCTATGCGTTCTTCGCTGAGTGACCCCCATGGTCATGTCAGATAATTTATAGAGGATCTAAAAGTGGTCGGACCCCCAGATCAACGGAGAGATGATTTGTGATACGTGACAGTTAAGGTAGTGACCTAAGGATCATAGAGGATCATTTAGATCGAAGAATGGACCAACAGAGCTAGTTCGGTGGCCCGTGGAAGAAACTGATGGGTTATCAGGACCAGTGATAGCTGGCATCAGCATCCTTGGGTGGCCACATGTGGTAGGGGCATATTCCACCTCAGAGTAGTCCATGGCCGGTGACCATCTGGGCAGGACCCAAGCTGGCCCACTGATGTTTGCTGGGTTGATGGAGTAAACCAAGTTACATTGCTACCCAGGATGGAGATGAACCAGCCCACCAAATTGTAGGCTAGCCCAGATAGAACACCGGGGTGCCGGGTGGACAGAATGGTAAGAACCTGTTTGAGTAAGTCAGACTAGACAGGATGAGAACTGTGTCTCTAGGTTACCTAGAGGGCTGGACCCACGGTCGAACCGGGCTGGGTCTAGCAAGGCCCAATGGGACATGCTACTTACCAGGCTGGACAAGGTCAGCCCAGACCCAACAGGACCAGGTCAGGTCAACCAAACTAGTTCGGGTCATGTGGACCCCCTGGGATGGGTTGGTCAGGTCGGTCTGATCAAGTCAGACCAGCCCCAGACGTAATTGACCCCTCTTTACTAAAACTCTTATATTGTTCAGACTGGGCATCCAGTTGATGCTCCGTCCATGGGGTTGGGATCATTGCAATAATTCAGTCATTTCAGTATACTCTAACTAAGTTTTCATGATAAATTTTTTATGATATATGCCTTGAGGAGTATATTCTCTCAGAATCAAGCTCACAGGAGAGAAAGAATCCTACGACTAGATGTGACATGAAGGATGTCACGAGCTGGGCCTCTATGGTCTAGTAGCCGAGCGGCCCTCAAAGGTTGAGTAGCCGTGCAGAACTCAGTAGTCCTGTAGCTGATAGGACGTCATTGGTCCAATAGCCATGTAGAACTCACTAGTCCAGTAGAGTAGTGGACCTCAGTGGTCTAGGAGCCAAGAAAACCTCAATGGTCTAGTAGCTGAGTGAAACTCAGTGGTCTAGTAGCTGCGTAGACCCCAGTGGTCCAATAGCCGAAAATATCTTAGTGGTCCATTAGCGAAACAGACCTTATAGGTTCATTAGTCTAGAGAACCTAAGTGGTACAATATTTGATCGGATCTCAGTGGTCCAGTATTCGAGAAAACTTTAGTGAATCATCAGGTATGAGTTCCTCAGTAATAATAGATGATTCAACATTATGATTGATAATATTACTTTAAATAATTTGAGTTATACTTGACATGAGCTGTCATTGATTTATGGTATTACTTTGTGCCCTTACTTTGTGGAATTTCCTTTATGGTCTGGAGTCCCTACCGATTATTGTGTTACTCACCGCTGCACAGGATTCACCCGTACATGGCTTCTCACTTTCAGGTGATCAATGCTTTGACAAAGACCTTGGTGGTCTGAGACTATGTGGGGATGAGTGAGACAGGAATGCCGTGAGTAATTCTACAGCTATAGGCATCAAAACTTCACCTACCCTTCAGGTTGGGTATCGAGCGGGTGGAACATGGCAGTTGTACTTTACATTGTGGGTTTGGTATTGTATTCTGGCCCCATTGTACTTTTAGTTTTTACTATAATCTTAGTAGTATTCTCAGTGATTGTTGAGGATTACTTTTTGCCTACTTTCCATTGTTTTAGATTTGGGCGTGTATATAGGTTTAAAGACAATGCCATACCATTTTGTGAGATATGCCTATTCGGTAGTAGTCTTCTTCCCATGGACTATGGATGGTGGGATTGGGGATGTCACAACACAATACCTAGGGGATGGGTCATGACATAGTCGGTTTTAAACACAACTATCCTTATTTTCCAACCATCCATAATTACATGTTATACCCTTTAACCACAATCCTTATTAGTAACTGGTTATACCCCCAGATATAACATATTATTTCTTTATTTTTGATCCAATGTAGAAAGGTCTTATTCATAAGATGGTATTCATATTTAAACATGATGGATCATATTTTACTATGAAAAACACCACCAAGATCTATAATAATTATCAATAAATTCAACATGTGTCAAAACTTGATGCTGGTCTTGAATGGCCTAGATCTCTTCTAGCCTCAATCATTCTATAACGTTTTATGTTAAATCATAGTCTCTAAAATTCATTCCAATAACACAACATCTGATATTTCTCGATATAGTTTGATATATTTGATGCACCTATATCTGATAGTCTTTTATTATATGCCCCTATTTTTGATGAAAATTGGTCTAGAAATCTTCCATTTTCTAGCCCTATATCCATCTGGTACATTTCTATCCGATGAATGTTTTTCTAGAGATCATCCATCCTTTATCCTCTATATCAAACAAGTATCATCTTGATTGAAAACACACACCATGATCCCTAAAATTCATAATAAATTTCACTCTCTAACAATAGTACCAACATCCACTCACGATGTACAGTCAAACATTTATATATTCATTCATCCTTTAAAATTTGAGGAAGATGTGTGGTTTCTAACTGTAATTTTTCCATTGAACACATTTTTCTGACCACCATAAATTCTATAAAACAAAAGATTCAACATTCTTCATGAGAATATCCTCAAATATAAACACAAATAATTTCATTAACACATACTTAAATATGAGGTAGATTTATAAATATTAAATGTATATTTCCACATCACTAGAAAGAAGGACTCTAAAAGGTTTATGTAAATTCCCTCAAGTATCTATCCAGAGTATAGACTCTCATTTCTCTCTGACTAGATTAATTGATAATTTTTCCTCCATTTGGATCTTCTAAAATACTTACCTATATATTCATCTTCTTTTTAATTTCATAATGATACAGTTTTCAAAGAAATACTTGATTTTCCTTATTCAGTTACCTTTCAAGAGATAGTGATTGATATCACTCGTCATTCATTATATTTAATCTAGTAAAACTCAACTCCATATTGAAAATTTTACACCCATTCTATTTCCATAACATATTTTATTATATCATATGATTTAATCATTCCATTCATCTAGTGGACTCACAAACATTCATCTATCTATTCTTATATATATGATTAACCACTTTTTATTACCATAATACACCTCTATATAAGCAACTCATCTTGGTGGCATTAAAAGCATGAACATTGTATAGTGACAATTCCAACATTTTATCTCAATATTTTTCTGGAATTATTAATCTAAAATTTTCATTGTTTTAACATTTTTATAAAGAAATACATATGGAAGACTCAATATACCAGCCATATTAAAATATATCTTTATGTTTCTCAAAATAATTTCTTTGAACAAAATCAGTGAGAATCATGAAATTCATCATGATGTTTGGTACGTTAAATATCAGAAAAAATTATTATTAGTTAATAAAGTCACTCTAAATGTAGAAAAACTCATCTCTTTAGTTACATGAAGTATCTTTTTACTAGAAATACATATTGACATATTTACAAAAAAAAAGAAATCTAAACATAATTGGAAAAAATTAAGTTGACAGTCTATATATCAAGATTCTTGCAGCGTTATATATTTAAATAAATATATGAATGACCTTATCTTGATGGTTATAAAAACATAACTACATAGGAGCCATTGAAATGTCTCATTGAGTAGGTTTTCCATATTTACTCATGCAAGCCTTCCCACACTCTAGAGTATTCTAACTAGTAGAGATTGTTTAATAGTGGTGTAGTGGGGAGACTATACCCTCATGATCGAAGTAGAAAAATGGTATTAAAAAATAGCTAGAGAAAATGAATAATAAAGTATGGGATGATAATAATAAATTATAATTAATAATAAATCAAAAAATAATGATGCATGAACATACTACAATGTACTAAAATAGAAATTCATTACAGGGAAACAATATGAGTAGATAAATGGGGAATAAATAATTAAAATAATCATACTCCAGAAGGAATCATGATTACATAATCATCCAATACTCATAATATCCCATTTCCATTCATAGTCTATAATGAAAAATATCCCAGAGAATAGTCTAGGTCCTAACCTAAAACCAAGATATCTGTCTAGATACCAAACGACCAGCGGAATAGGGTGTGAGATAAACTTATTTGTCCACCACAAAAAATTTCTAATATAATCCAACCAATGAATATAAAATGATGTGGTGTTCATGTATAATAAGTAAGTGAAATAAAGTAAATGTTGAAAACGTAAACCATTTCAAGCTCAGGTTACTTGGGGACTCTTGGCTGACCATACCTATTTCATTCTAAAATGATATATCACTGAACAAGAGCCTATATATATATTCATATATGTGAACACACACGCACAAACATATATGCATAGATATACATACATTATTGAGGACCTAGGCTATAAGTCCTAAGAATCAACATATAATGTTAATAATATGTCTCACTATTTAAAAATTTGTACAATTCCAATCATATGTATTGGGTATACATAGTTCCTTTCTCAAGAATCCCAATCAATGATATGAAAGGTCATGTACAACATCCAAATAAATTATGTGAAACATCATGTCCAAAAACCATAAATGACGTGATGCCTAATTTCTAGCATCCAAGAGCAAGAGGATGTGAAACATAAAGTGCCACCACACTATCCAAGTCCTATCAGTAATAATCATGTTTTCTGTGATCCCAAATTCCCTCTAATCCCTTAACCACATCATTCCTTAAGGAGAAACTCAATGTCCCTCAAGTAATAGTGAAATTACTTTAACCTATGATCCCATCCAAGGGTATTCATACTTTATAAATCCATTTTTTTATCGAGGATTAATATAAAATTTATAGATGTTTACATTAAATGATTAAAAATAGGCTATTGGATGTAATTGATTCCAAATTAGATACAATTTTTCAGGAACATTCATTTGGTAGATAAATTTCTAATTATTAAGATTGTTATGTTATTACAAATTCCATAATTCAATTCAATTACCACAAACAGACAATTTAATTTGTAATCAAAATAATTCCATGGGAAACACCAATGCCAAATCACTGAACATCATTATTCAATTCATTATCAAACCGGACTATAGTTATTTAAGAGGTACATGTGAAGGAATTTAATCCACTTATCAATAGAAATTAGTCATGTAGATATTCCCATAATAACTAATAATCATAATCTAGTCAATTGTAATATCCTATGTGATCCATTCACATGGATAATATATAATTAATTCATTAAGTTTGGAGGAATGTAAACCCACCTGTGGAGGTGGTTTATTTATTTATCAAAGACATATAGACCATATAAAAAAGAAACTAACTCTCAGTGTTGGTTTAATTTTAAGTAAACAACCTCCAACATTTCAATTAGGTTCACATGGGGTCTATGATTTAAGGTATTAAAATTCACTTAATTGGTTTCAAATTTTAGTGGAAATTCATAGAATGTTATGCATTCTACACAATGGTACAGTTTATAGATGAAAATCCTGTAATGGGAATTATATAAAACACATAACTTGTACTTATGATGATTCAATTTTCCATTATCAGGATTTAATTCATGAAGGAAGGAGAGAAAAAGAATGAATTGTTCAATGTTATGAATATAGGGCATATAATACTCACTACTGAAAAAACGGCCAATACCCACGATTCAAAACCATGGGTATAGCCCCCAAATCCGTGGGTATAGCCTATACCCACGGTTTTGGGAACAATGGGTTGGAAAGACGTCCGTATAGGGGTCTCAGCCTATACCCATGGTTTATGAGAACCGTGGGTATAGGAGAGTCAATGTGTGGCACACCTGTTCCAGCGTGGAACACAACAGACC